>CAMZMU010000112.1:28724749-29324749 GCA_947311845.1 Poa pratensis
GACATTGGCAAAGACAGTTTGCATAAACAAGGTAGCAAAACAAGCGCAGACTCGCGCAGTTCAGAAGGTATCATTACAAGGCATAAAAAAGCAAAAGGGTACAGCTACCCTAAGCCTAAGATTTCGATTTCCTAAGCAGACGATTGGCAGTCTCGAGTGCCCGGCGCTCCATGGTGTTCATGAAAACTTCAGCCAGTCGCGCGGCTGCTCCGCTCACCCCCTTCAGCGAAATGGGCTTCCCGTCTGGCTTCTGAGGGAACGCAGACAGTGCTGCCTCATAGTCGCAATCTATCCCATGTCCCATAAGAAGCTTGATGGTGGACTCGGATCCGCGTACCGTGTTGGCGCGAGCAAAACCCGCCATGGTGGACGTCCCGGGGCCAAACACGTTGGCGAAGTCATCCACCGTCGACGGCACCACGCCAGTAGGGAACACCACTTGGTATACAGCACCAAGTGTGCTCGTTGATTTGGCGAGTGCTTCTTTCGCCTGGTTGCACAGAGCGCCTAAGCGCCCACAGCCTGTTCCAGCGAAAGATCGTCACTCGCCACGTCTGCAGAGGCCGGTGCGCCAACAGCTTCTGCACAATTCAAAACAGGCATAAGTACGACACTCGACAAGTTATATCGTCATATCAAAAGGAGAAAAAGATTACTCACCTCCCATGGCCTGCGCGAGTGCGCGAGCTGGTCAGCATATTCTCGCTCGCGTGCAGCAGCTGAGTTGGTGGCGGCAGCCAGCTCTTTCTTCGATTCTTCGCGCTGCGCGGCGAGTGCGTCTTCCAGCTCCTTCTTCTCGCCTGGCCCAGCAAAAATTACGTGCATTCAATACTCGACAAAATCAGGCATTGCGAAAAGAAGTTGGGCAAAACAAAAGCAAAAAGGAGAACTCACGACTGAGCCGCTCGAGCTCGGCGCGCATGGTGTCCCTCTCCTGCTCCACCTGGACATAAGCCTTGGCAGAATCTGCCAAGGTGTGGTAGAAGGGCTGCGAGCACACGGATTCAGCAAAAATCTAAAATTCTCACAGACCTACAACTAAACGGGTCAAGCAAAAAGTTACTCACGTGGTTCATCCACGGCTCAGGAGCCGCGACGATGTCCCGACATCTGGAGTTGCCGCCTTGGCTGTTTCAACGACAGCGTCAGTGGCCATGGGCTGGGCAGCCTCGTTTCCAGTCGGTGCAGACTTCGAGTGCTCCACGGCTGGAACATTCTCGACTGGAGGAGTCCCAGGCTGGTTGTTTTCAGCACTGTGAGCAACACAACAAAACAAAAGGATGGTCAGCACAAAATATGACAGCACAAACATTTTCATATCATACTCAAAAACACACATACCTGTGCTCCTCATCTTCCTCGTCTTCGGAGTCGCCAAAAATTGGTCCTCCAAAGGCTGGGGTACCACTCGACTGAAGCGGAAGAGTCGAGCTTGTTGAGCACGCACGCAAAGGAGCGGCTTGGAAAACAGGTGGTGAATCTGATTCCTCGTCATCCTCCAAGCCTTGCTCCTTCGCGGGTGAACTGGCAGCAGAAGGCGCTTCTTGGCCAGTCGACGCCGCTTCGGTTGCGCGGTATCGACTTCTTGGTCAGAAGGAGCCTTGTCTTCAGATTGGACTTCTTCTGCTGCTTCTTCCTCGTCCTCTCACGTGAAGTGGTGGCGGAAGGGATGGGCGACTGATCCCCTTTCGGGTCCACCACCTGTGCCTGTGTTTCTTCAGTCTCGCCATTTTCAGGCAGAGGAGGAAGGGAGGCAGCAGTCGAGTGACCCTGCATAGCACACATCACAAATTGCAAAGTCAGAATCAAAAATCGCGATCATAAAACATGCGAGTGGCAAACTTTCATTGCAAGCAGGCTATAACACATACATACCTCAAGCAAAGGGTTCTCCAACCCATATGGTGCAACAGGGCAGTCGACATTGCAAGTCGCCTGTCGTCAAGTTGGTGATGTGTCGCACATGCGTCAGCAGCTCACTCCTTGAAAGCTCCTCTGGATTCATTCGGGTGATGTCACCTGCGCCTTCATACTCCCACATGGGGTGCGCTCGGGCGCGAATGGGCCACACCCGCCTCTTCACAAAGGTGGCGATCAAATGGATGCCTGTGACCTTGTCCAGCATGCCTCCGATCCGAGCCAGCAAAGGGCTTGCCTCCTCCATTTCTTCGGCTGAGAGTTGGTGATCCCACGCCTTGGTCCTGGTGAAAGCAGCAGTCGAGAAAGGGCGGCTGCATCCTGCTCACAGTCGCATAAAACCACCCCTTCCTCCAGCCTTGAGCGGGAGTCGACGGTCTTCAGGCGGAAGTATCGGGTGTCGCTGCGCACCTGTATTCCACAGCCGCCGACGGGGTAGGTGCGACCACCTCCTCTGTTCGGCCGCACCATGAAGATGGCTTTCCACAGCGCCCAGCTGGGAGCGACGCCGAGGAAGCACTCGCACAGCGTGATGAAGCACGCGATATGCATAATGCCGTTTGGGGTGAGATCATGGATCTGCACCCCGTAGGCAAAAGAAGACCACGAACGAAATCGTGGAGGGGAAGCGAAAAGCCCCTAGGCAAAAACTCCGCAAAACAAACACGCTCGTTGGCGCGTGGTTCGGGGAGTACCTCCTTGGGCGACGGCGCGCGGACGGCGAGCTGCTCCGCGGGTGGCAGATACCCTGCTCGCGGAACTTGACCAAATGGGCGTCCTTGATGGTGGACTTCGCCCAGTCCCCGCTGCCCTTCTTCAGCGCGGCGGATGCAGATGTACCCGCCACGGCCTTCTTGCCCTTGGTCGCATCGGTAGCGGCGGCGGCGGCAGCGCCACGCTTCGCACCTCCACCTTTCGCCATCGCTACGGTGGAGGGAGTGTGGGGCAAGGAGCTTGGGCGCAGAGCAATGGAGGTGGGCGCGAGGAAGAAGATGAGACGAGGGGCGGCGCAGGGAGAAAATGGCAAGTAAAAAACTCTGCCAGCACCGTCCCTCCCTATTTACCACAGAGCGCAAAACGATCGTAGCCGTTAAAACAAATCCATACGCTCCGCGCGAAATCTGGCCATACACGTGGCGGCCACGGAGAGCAACCGTCGCCGGCCACTCCGCCCACTACGCACGAGAATCCAGGAAGCCATCATCACGCCCCGTGAAAATAGTGCCCGAACGGTCAAATCAAGTCCACGCGGCGTCATCCCTGGTCAGCTCTGCAAAAACGGGCCCACAGAACAGGGTCACGTCTTATCAAAGCCTCTCCAGGCACGCCATCGCTTGTCAGAGATAGCAGTCGCAAAATGCGTCATTGCTGACGTTGTTCTCTCTTTCACAACTGGCATAAAAGTCACTCGATGATATCTTCGGGTGGTCTCTCGCATAAGTTTCGGTTGGTTTTTTAGCAAAAGATATAGAGGCCAGTCGAAATTCTTTCGACTGCAGCATCATACTCCCATCGGGAGCGTATCAAAAAATTTCTTTGACTAAAATGTGCAGGGTAAAAGAATTTGAGATTATCCTCCATTGCAAGCAATAAAGCACAATCTCGGGGGCTACTCCCATCGGGAGCGCTGTCGCGCACCCGATAGAATAATGGCAAAAGTACAGTCGATGGAACATTCGACTAAGTTCATAAGCAAAATCACACTCAAAATATTCCCGAGTTGATCTGACGATCCTTGGATGCTGCATGCATAAGTGCAAAGGTAAGACCCGCCGATCAGTCGAGCTGGGCTAAGGACCGCTCCAGCAGCGTTATCCTTAAATGTTCCGTGTCAGCAGACATGATGAAAATCCCCGACGGACGCGTTGGGTAGATTCAAAATTATACTGCAGTTCGATTCAGTAAGACCTCAACGGCCGTTTCGAGTCTGTCCAGTTTGTTCCAGATTCGAGTCCGGGGACTCGAGTTTGATTGAAATCTAGTATGGTTTTGCCACAAATGGTAGTTAACCGGCCCCGATCCGTCGTGTGTGCCGGGCCTGCTAAGCTAATATCCCTTGATTATCATAAGCAAAAACTCATAGTCGATGAAAACACTCGGCATTGCTAACATGTGCTATTTCATAAGAATTCTAAATACAGATGTAAAAAATATATATAACGTGCATGATGTATGAGTCCATGCCCGACTCTTCGAATTAGACAAGTACTCGGGGGCTACTGACATGGGTATGCCTATCGGGTACCCTACCATGAGGGTACCTGGTGCACGTATCGACTAGGCCCAACTATCAGAGCCTACATGAAGCCCATGAAGGGAGGCCCACGAAGATGAAGTATCCTTCAAGTTTGGCGAAGCAATAGTCGGTTTAGAGTTTCCTTACTTGTAAATCGAGTCGGTTACGAACACCCGGGACCAAGCCTATTATTTAAGGACTGGGAGGGCCATCGAACTAGACAACGAACCACCAGAGCCACAAACCCTAGCGAGATCGACATCTCGCCGGGATCCTTGTAACCGTCATATTCACAAATCAATAACAGACAGGCAGGACGTAGGGGTGTTACCTCCACTCGAGGGCCCTGAACCTGGGTAAAATCTTTGCCCTGCTTGTCAGCCGACGATACTTCCAGCTCTACCACGTTCTCTCCCCCATATTCATAACCTAGGGACCTTAACCATGGGTCTTGATGAGTCTACCCCTCGTCAGGCATCTACCTGGAGAATTTGCTCCCCATTGGTAATCTCGTAGATGCAGATAGTACAGTGGAAGTGATGGGCTTTGCTGAGGAAGAAAATGTCATTTTCTTTAACACCGCTGCTGGCATCTTCACGCTCGAGCGGCAGTCAAAGCAGGTGAGGAAGGTGTTCGATAGCCATGGCTTTGGCTTCTGTAATGTGATACCAGTTGTCAGCTTCTACACTCCTGTGCCCCGAGCCGAGCACCAGGATCCGCTGCTGTTGGGCCCTAGTCAGGAGCCAGGTGGTGAGGAGGGGGGAGAGGAGGAAGTAGATCAGGCAGATCAGCTGTTTGACAAGAGGTCCAATGCTACTAAGGAGGGAGGCTTGGTCAATGCCTTCGAGTGCGTCAGCCACGACGTCGAGATCAGGTTAGTAAAAGCCACTAGCCACAAGAAGCGTGCCAGTGTATGAATTGTGGGAACTTCCAAATAGTTCAGAGCTCTTTTGAATCTGCTGTTGTTTCCACGTCCTTAGTTCCTCCGAGCCTTTGACTTTTGTAGTTTGGGAGGTGCGTTTAGTGGGGTTTAAGATGTTCTACCACAATGTGGTTACCAAGCTTTTAGTGCTTTGTTAGTTTGTTGTTTGAGGAATGTGAATCCATTTATCCCTCTGTTGCTCGATAGCAAGTTAGTGAGCAGCACCTTTTCTTATGATGTGGGTATTGCTATTAGAATTGAATAGGTTTACCCTATTTGAGAAATGCTATATTACTCTCAACTGCTGGTTAGTTGTAAACATCTCACTGTCACACAGTTTATTCGTACAACACCATTAGAATTGTACTACTTCATAAGCTTTGCAAACACTAGCCACCTGTTGGAAAAGGCACAAATTGTTACACTGTTCTGTCCATATTACAGTAACTTTCATGCCTTATGTTATAACCTTGACAATTATGGACTGAATATGTATGTTGTTTTTACCTAGGGATTCTTGTTATGGACAAGTTGCTCCAGAGTGTGCTAGCATGGAAGACAAGCATGGACATGCCTTGACATCAGAAGCTCAAGAGGTGACTGCTCCTTTGGGTGATGTTTCCAACAGTCCACAAAATGAAGAACTAGTGAAGAGAACATCTACAACTAGCAAAGATGATGATGGGAACTCAAAGACCTCTGGTAGCAATGTTGAAAATGCTGCTCCAACTTCGTGAGAAAGATGATTCTGAAGAAGGTATTGTATATCATTGTCCCTTTCCTCGCACCAGTGGCTGTGCCAGGGCTGAGCTACAGCTGTGTGGTGACATGCATGATTTTCTGAAGTTTGCATCGTCTTCTAGGTTTCTTTTCGAATGTTACTTGTATGGAATAGGGATCAGCTGACCCCAAACTTTGTGCCCTTGCACACCTGCATGCTGCATATGCAACTAGTAGTCTCGTTTGAGACTTAGAAATATTAGTTGTTTGTACTTATCTGAATCCTCATTATCGGTCCATAGGAGACCATTAATCAATGTTCCTTTGCCAGTAGTTCTTACTTAACTTTGCAATAGTATAGGTAGTAGATGATATTACAGAAATCAGATCAGGAATGCTTTCATTATTCACAACAAAGCTTGTGTTATTAGTTGACCATATCTTGAATGTATTTCTGGTACCATATATCTGCTAGTTACCTTTATAACCTATCTTTTCCTACCGGTACACTTGGAATATGTACTCCCTCCGTTCCACAATATAAGATGTTTTAGGTGCTTCATATGTTGTCTAGATTCGGACTAAAAGGAATGTACATATACACTAAAACGTGTCTAGATACATGTGTATATATGTGAATGTGGAAAAGGCCTAAAACATCTTATATTGTGGAACGGAGGGAGTAGTTGAATTGTATAAAGACCTTTTTCTGTTTTCTGTTTTTACGAGTAGTCGAATTGTATAAAGACCTTTTGGTTTTAGGCAGAGGCATCAAACTGTATAGTGTCAGATCTCTGCTTAACCTTCTCCAAATAGAACAGCAGCAAATTGTTCAGCATCTGCAAAATGTAGTACCAGCTAGATAGAAATTCTGGAATTGCCAACATATACCTGGGACATCTCCATGTTCATGTTATCTCAATGGTCCAAACTCATCTATTGATATGTATACGCAAAGCCAGATAAAAGTTGCTTTCATTCTGTATTCTATCGGTTTACCTTTTAGCATTAGCACACAATAAGTTGCTTTTATCTTCTTTTTTCGAAATGGGGAGATACCCCAAGCCTACTTATAAAAGTTGCTTTTATCTGTATGTACCTCATGCACTGCATCATTAGTGGCACTTGCAACGAGATATTCATGCACTATTTGCTTGCTGTGCTTTTAATATACCTTCCTATCATGTTCCATATACTATTGCAATGTTCTGAAGAACCATTGTTTGCTCTATGCTGTGCTGCAAAAGTCATATTTGCATTAGTCTTAGGGGGTTGTAGAAACCATTTTGCCTGTAAAATGTTGCTTTTTAAGCAAAAGTGCAAAATACATGTGTTTTATATTTTTCCTCACACAATTCATTCTGCTAGTGTATTGTATGAGTTCTCTTGTGCATGTGTAAAATGTTGTTCCTCTACGCACCATAGTATAATAAATTGATTGGCATGCCTCAATGTGTTCTTCCTACTAGGATAAATATTGATGTCGTCATTTTTTTAACAACAGTACTGACATAGTCATTGATTAGGGGAACAACGGGAAGCACTAGATGTACTATAACTAACCTTGGGGCTGTAGGTACATGCATCAAACGTGTTAGTGCCACGTCTCTGCTGCATTCTCTCCAGAAGAGACTAGCAACAGATCTATAGAATGTGATTCCACCTAGATATAATTCTGAAATTGCCAACATTGTAACAAGATGTTTCTACTCCATTTTCCTTTCCCTCAATAGACAATACTTTTTTTTGGTGATCCGTATCCAAATAGCTAGATAAAAGTTGCCTTCATTCTGTATTTGATATGTTCATTCTTTTAGTATTAGCATATAACTAGTTGCTTTTATCTACTTGTATCTAACCATCCATTGGATCATTAGTGGTTCCCCGCAGATAGATACTAATCTCTAGAGGTTTACCCCACTTAATTCACTCTGCTACCATTTTCCCTGTAGAAGCTTACCTTTCTGTATGTATCACAGTTGTACTAATATCTCTATCTGTTTCTATGTGCTTTTAGTGCTGCTTTGCGAAGCTGATGGTCAAGGGGGATGTTTTATCAGTCGCCGCCGCCTTCACTAGGATCTCTTTCTTCTCTGCAGTAGCGACATCTACCTCTTTTTTTTCATGGAACTGTAGTTTAGGGTCTAGTCTGAACTCTGACAAAAGGCTCCAAAAGTGGAGGCTTTGACACTTCAAAGAAGTGAATGCTGCTCAAGACTTTGTCTCAATATATTGTTGCAACTGTGGTTTGATGATGAAAAACTGCAGCAGAGTGGGGATTAACCTCCTAGGACTTGAAAAACTATTTTGGAGTAGCTGCTAAATTTACCCTTGTTGTTTCCGTGGAATGATGCTTACCATTGGAACGATTGTTGCAGGTCGGTGATCATTTCAGATGTCATCTTTAAGTAACAAGATTACCATCGTTCATGTATCGGTATAAGAATCTTTTCTTTGTCGTCGGTTGTGTGTATGAATCATGTTTGTATGTGTCATTGTAACTAAATACTAGCATGCTCATGTAGCTAATTCAGAGAGGCAGGCTTTGCAAGTATCCTATGTTTTTTCCCTACCGAACTTATCTGTTCCAAACCCAAATTTAAGGAGTATCAATTCTTCTAAGAAATAAGAAAAGCTCCAGAGTCCAGGCTCTTAAACTGATTAAGCCTAACCAATCTGCCTCACAGACTCACCCACAGCGAGTCCAGCCTCTTCTCCTGTGCGAGCCAATCACGCGCGCTCAGCATCGTGAATGATTCTTCAGGCGGCCTCTTCTTGGCGTGTGGCTGCTAAAGATTGTCACGAACGCGATTCAGTGATGGAAAAATGCTGGGATTAGTCTCTAAGGATTCGAAAAGAAAATATGTTTCGAGCACCTCGCTGATAGCTACCCGCTGAAGGATGCTAAAGTTTTGAATTTTTTTACTCTGTAGTTACTGTAATCAATGGAAATTCAGACTCTCTAGTGACTGTTATCAATGGGAAAAAATCGGACTCTGTAGTTACCGTAATCAACGGAGGAGAAGAGGATGTGTCCACCACAAGAAAACAAGAAAGAGAAGAAGGTAAGTGCAACCGTCTGTGTATATTGTCTGTTTGTATTATCAGGATAATTCTTGATCACTGGATGTCTGGATGTCAAATGGTTTCAGAAAGAGCAGGCCGGCCATGATGATCTTACTGACTATGATGAGTTCCGGAGGGTTCAGCATCTTGAAGAAGTGAATGCTGCTTCAGGTGGTATCTTGTTTTTCGGTGTGGCTGCCCAAGACATCATGAAAGCACCATACAGAACTCAAAGCTGCAGAGTGGGAATTGCGAACAAAGAAATGTTTCATGAAGCTTAATAGGGAATGATCCTCTGTCATGACTAGTAACCTTGTTGTAATTTGTGACCATTTGAGGAGAAAAAATCAGGAAATAGGATGACGATCGTCCACATGTTGCATCAGTTGCAAGGCTCTGTTTTTCCTCTATGTCTCTCTAGGGCCTGCTTGATTCGCAGGATAGGAAAAATGCAGGAATAGGAAAACCGCAGGATTGTAATGTCATGCTCACCTCAATCCTACAGGATTTCACATGCATCAATCTTTGTTTGATTCCATCACAGGAAAAGTAAAGGATTTTGAAAAAGAGGTGTGAGTGGATGTTAGAATTCCTATAGGAACTAGTGTAAAGGATTGCTTAGAAAAAAATCCTATGGGAATCAATCCTATGAATCAAACAAGTTGGATAGTAAAAATTCCTAAGGATTTGAATCCTACAAGATTCCTATGCAAATCCTTTGAATCAAACAGGCCCTAAGAATCCATTTGTGCTCTTACTGGCGGTTGTCTGTATAAAACATGTTCGTAAGAGTTTCATCGAACCAAATATACACTGGGATGCTCGAGCCGCTAATTCAGAGTGGCGGACTTGCTATTATAGACAAGAAGTATAGTATGTACCTTCCAAGATCCACAATTTAGTTTTGGTAAAAGGAATTTTCATTACACAGTAAACTGCAGTGTACACATGTATGGATTACATAGACATCATCACATTCACATCAGTGGCTAAAAACTATGTTCTTTCAACGATTATACAAAGTACAATATGGCAAATAAGCTCAGATCTAACATCAGTAGACTGGCCAAAAAATGCACCGCAAAAACTAATACTACATGCCAGACATCATTGGTACGGATGATGATGACTGCCACGGCATCATCATGGCGTCGCTGCACCTGCTGATCATGCCGTAGATGACCTCGTCGGCTGCACTCCTGTTAGGCTCTTGCTGCTCCTCGCCCAGGATCGCGTCCATTTGGCCGCCGTCGTTGTAGTTCTGGCTTGGGACCTCGTCTGCGGTGACTGTCTGAAAGAGCCCGGCGGCGTCGTCCTCCGGCTGAGCTGCTGGTGCGCATG
Source organism: Poa pratensis (assembly GCA_947311845.1). Lineage (NCBI taxonomy): Eukaryota > Viridiplantae > Streptophyta > Magnoliopsida > Poales > Poaceae > Poa > Poa pratensis. Next base: position 28,734,952 of record CAMZMU010000112.1, read on the forward strand.
GCGGCACGGTCAGATCGCCTAGTGGCATCACCACGTCGTGCTGATACGAGCTCCAGAAATCTTGCTCCACGTTCTGGATGAAGTTGCTCGGTGGCGCAACCAGTTGATCTGTATGTTGATGGTCGAACAGTAGAGGGAACTTCATCTGGAACTCCGCCATAGGGTCTTCCTCGAATATAAATTCCTCTCCGGTGTGGGGATGATGCTCGGCAAAGTCCACTGGCGTCATGGCGGCCTCCGCGGTGGTCGCCGCCTGCCGCTGGTGCTCATCTTGATCAACTGTGTGTCGTGGCCGCTCGCTCGCCGTGGGATCTTGCTCAAAGTTCTGGAAGAAGCTGCTTGGTGGGACAGCTTGATCTGCTGGCTGATGGTCAGCGAAACCGGGGGCGCCGTAGTACATCTCGTGCTCTTCCATTACTCGTTCGCCGTCGAACAGTTCGGGGAAGAAGCTCGGTGGTCGATCTTGATCAACCGTGTGCCGTGGCCGCTCAGTGGGAGTAGGATCCTTGGGCCGGTCCGCCTCCTTCCTCTTCTTGGAGCTGACGATAGGAGCAGACACGGGCACGTCATCGTCTAGCCCGGTGCCGGTGCGTGGTGATCGGTGGATCTTGCATAACACGAGGTCGCCGCCTCCGTGCTCCGGCGAGATGCCGTACTCCCTCATGATCCACCCGGCTCTCTCGGCTTTGCCCGTTGACGCGTTCTTGACCTTATAAGAGAAGTACTGCTCGTAGCCGCCGTACTCGGTTCCACCCTTCACAGGCATCTCGCCTTTCTCCGAGTGCCACCAGTGCTTCCCGGCCACGCCGTCGATCGTGCGTGACTTATTCCCTGGGTCGCCGCGCGCGTTCGTCTTGCGGCCTCTGACGTAGCGCACGGGGGAGAAGAAGTACCACACCGGCAGCTTGTTGACGTCGCCTTTACCGGTGCCGGGAGCTTCCTCGAACCCCTCCACCAGCTTCTCGGGTTCGGCGGAGTAGATGTCAGCGACGTGGATGAAGCGGCTGGCGACGTCGGGAAGAACCTCGCCGGTGATCTTGCCGCGGAGGTACAGGTCCGTGAGTTCGCTCTCCGTGGGGCAGAAGGTGCAGCCTCGCGCGAGCGAGAAGTCGCGGCCAGACGACGTCGACATTGTCGTCGTCTTGGACAGGATGGATCTAAGAGTGCACGCGCGGAATATCTGGGATGTACTACGTACCTAGGGTTAGCGCAGTGGCATATATATATACCTATGTACAGTAGCCCGAAACCGAATCAAGGTGGCTTGTGGAGTGTACAGTGTTAAACATGATTAGACTAGGAATAGGTAATTAGACACTTAGACTTGATCTGCAAGTCACGTATTAGGTGCAGAGGAGTGCGTGCATGTCTTGTGCCAGATGAATACGTATTACTACTTTGTGTCAGCAACTACAAGGGAGCTCCGCGCTCTATCCGTCAAATTGGGGCCGACGCCCACGTCGCACGCATATTGGGCCGGCCCTCTCGTTCTTTTTTTTCTCTCGCCCAGTTCTGAATTTCTGATCGCTCTGGTTAACGTTATTTTTTCAGCTCGCATTTTGCTGCCGCTAGTTTGCTCAGCAAAAAAACATTCTTTTTTTATTTTAAAGATTCGTGAAGTAAAAAAGTTCACGGATATAAAATGATTATCAATTAGAAAAACATCTATGATTTTAAAAGTTTTCAAGAATTAATAAGAAATCGTGAATACAAAACTATTCACACATTAAAAAAATGCTTTAAAATGTTCATGGATTTGAAAACATCATGAATTATAAAACTTGCAAATTAGAAAATGCTCACAAATTTGAAAAATGTTATTTAAAAATTTATTCAGGAGTCTGAAGTACATTCGTGGATTTAAAAAATTGTTCACGGATTTGGAAAATTCCCAAAATTGACAATTGTCCATGAACCTAAAATTCTTGTTCATGGATATGTAAAATATTGTGACTTTACAAATATTCGCGAACTGAGAAAACATTGTTCACAATTTTTAAAATGCGTGGATTCGAAAAATAAAAACATGCTCATTATTTTTTTGAAAAAAACAATTATAAAAATACGAACAGGAAAAATAGGAAACCAATAAAAACACATGGAAAAAAAGAGAGCAGAAACACGGAAGGAAGAAGGTAACCAGTAAAACTAGTCGAAAGCTTCCCAAAACCAGAGAAAAACCAGAGCGAATGAGTGTGGGACGGGCCAGTTAGGTTATTAGTGTTGTGACTTGTGAGCACTACTAGATATCCTAATATAGCCGAGGGTCGATTTACCGTCGGCTATTGACCTTTACCGTCGGATATAGTTATAAGCGACGGTGTACCGTCAGCCATCTCCCGTCGGCTATGCTCGGTCGGCCATTCCACTTATAGCCGACGGTACGGTCGGGTAACATATTGCCCCACTGTAATAAACCGATGGGAAGCCGTCGCTCATGTCCTGGCCACTGGCCGCCCCGCGGACACTTGGGAATACTGTTAACTGACGGTTTACAGTCGGGTATTACTGTCCTGACGGTTACTGTGGCCCGTCGGATTTCTTGATGATCGAGTGGGTACGCGTCAACCCTCCTATATGCCGCTTCTTAGCGGCGTGCGCTTGCAGTGCCACCTAAAACGATTCTATACGGGCCGGCCTATTAAAGTTGATTAGTTAGCTGCTTTTTTCGTTTTTGTCGGTCAAATGAAAATGTTAAGTACTTTGAAAAGTTTCAGAATTTAAAAAATGTTTAGAATCTGAAATCGCTCGTTTTCTCATTTTTAAATTTGAACAACTTTCAAATTTGAACAATTTTCAATCTTGCCGGTTCTCTGAGTGAGAAATATTTGCAAAGATTTCAATCCATAGTGAGTAAATCTGTTGCACTGTAGCTAGTTTTCGGATTTAGGCCATTCAGTGAATGATACAGTACTTTGAAAACAAAACTATCTATTTTCTCAAATCAACACTATAAATTTACTTTTGCACAGTATATTTACCGACAATGTTGTGGATCATGACCTGTCAAAAAAAATGTCGTGGATGTCAGCGTTGCATCTTGCAACGCCGCTCTTCTTTCTCTCAACCTCTCTTGTCTCGTGGTTTCTCTCAAGAACACACACCATGGAGAGTCTCCGAAACACACAAGCACAAATGTACCAAGGAAGAGCACAAAAGCTTTGCCGTCAGGCTCATCTCCATGGTGATCATCCCAAAACTACAGCGAACAATGCTTACACTGATCATCGAAGATACAGGTCCAACAACCAGCATGACATAGATGAAGGTGACGAGCGGCCATGGCATGACCTCCGAATCATCTCAGGCAAGAAGGCTGGACAAGGCAAGCCATAGATGAAATGTTTGGAGGGATTTCAGTTCATACTAACTACTAGCATGTCCATTATAGCCAGTTCTGAGATGCAGACCATTTGGTGAAAAATCTGTTTAAAGACAAGTTATATTTTCCCACATCAACACTCGAGTAATTAGTACTCTTCTGTAATATAAAGATAGTTGCTCAACGAAAAATTTATTTACAAAGTACAGTTATTGTATCCAAAAATAGCCTTTTAACTTATTTTTTCATGATTAGAAACATTTCATGTATCCAAACACTCCTGCTCTGTAAATACTCTGCTTTTCCCTGGTTTCTCTGTTTTTCCTATGTTTTCTAGTTCTTTCAGAAAGATGTTCACAACATTCAAATGAACGGAAGTCCAAATGATAATGTTCAGATCAATTGCATCAATCGTGTGGCACACGTGATAAGTTATCTCAAACTAACCAACAATAAACCAATTGCATCAGTGCGCACGCTATTAGTACAAATAATCAGCCTGCGATGAAAAGAGACACAATGCGATCTCCTTACATGCATCCTGAACAGAGAAAACACATGCTAATTTAAAACAATGATTCTTTACACATTACAATATTGCATGGTAAAACTAATACAGGCCAGACGTCATTGACTGCCACGACAGCACCGCAAAAACTACAGTCTACATGTATCGATTACATTGATATCACTGGCTAAAAACTATGTTCTACATGTACAATATGGCAAAGAAGATCAGATCTAACATCGGTAGACTGTCCAGAAAATGCACCGCAAAAACTAATACTACATGCCAAACATTGTTTGTACGGATGAAGATGACTGCCACGGCATCATCATGTCGTCGCTGCACCTGCACCTGCTGATCATGCCGTCGATGAGCTCGTCGGCTGCACTCATGTCAGGCACTTGCTGCTCCTCGCCCAGGCCCGCGTCCATTTGGCCGTCGTCGTTGTAGTTCTGTCGTGGGACTTCTTCTGCGGTGACTATCTGAAATATCCTGGCGGCGTCGTCCTCCGGCTGAGCTGCTGGTGCGCATGGCGGCACGGCCAGATCACCTAGTGGCATCACCACGTCATGTTGATACGAGCTCCAGAAATCTTGCTCCACGTTCTGGATCGATGAAGTTGCTTGGTGGGGCAGCCAGTTGATCTGTATGTTGATGGTCGAACAGTAGAGGGAATTTCATCTGGAACTCCGCTACAGGGTCTTCCTCGAATATAACTTCATGTCCTGTGTGCCAATGCTGCTCGGCGTAGTCCTCTGGCGTCATGGCGGCCTCCGCGGTGCTCGCCGCCTGTCGCTGGTGCTCATCTTGATCAACCGTGTGGCTTGGCCGCGCGCTCGCCGTGGGATCGTGCTCAAAGTTCAGGTAGAAGTTGCTTGGTGGGACAGTTCGATCCGCTGGCTGATAGTCAGCGAAACCGGGGGCGCTGTAGTACATCTCGTGTTCTTCCATTACTCGTTCGCCGTCGAACAGTCCGGGGAAGAAGCTTGGTGGTTGATCTTGATCTACCGTGTGCCGTGGCCGCGCAGTGGGAGTAGGATCGTCGGGCCGGTCCGCCGCCTTCCTCTTCTTGGAGTTGACGATACGAGCAGACACGGGCACATCATCCTCCAGGCCGGTGCGTGTTGATCGGTGGATCTCGCAGAGCACGAGGTCGCCGCCTCCGTGCTCCGGCGAGATGCCGTACTCCGTCATGATCCACCCTGCCCTATCGTCTTTGCCCGTCGACACGTTCTTGACCATGTACGAGAATGTCTGCTTGTAGCCGCCATATTGGGTCCCACCCTTCACAGGTTTACCTTTGATCTCCGAGTGCCAGTGCTTGCCGGCCTCACCATTGATCGCGCGATCCTTCCTCCCTGGCTTCCCGCGCGCGTTCGTCTTGCGGCCTCCGACGTAGCGCACGGTAGAGAAGAAGTACCACGCCGGCTGCTTCTGCACGTCGCCTTTGCCGGTGCCGGGAGCTTCGTCGAACCTCTCCACCAGCTTCTCGGGTTCGGCGGAGTAGACGTCAGCGACGTGGATGGAGCGTTCGGTATCGGGGGGGAAGGACCTCGCCGGTGATCTTGCCGTGGAGGTACAGGTCCGTGAGGTCACGCTCCGACGGGCAGAAGGTGAGGCCTGGTCGAGACGACGTCGACGTCGTCATCGTCTTCGATCGACAGGATAGATCGGCGTAAATGTTCACAAGTAGTGCACGAGCTTGGGGTTAGCGCGGCGCAAGCTTAGTGGCGTACGTATGTAGCGCTCACACATTTATAAATATCCAGCAGATGTATCCCGAGACCGAATCAAGGTGGACTTGTGGAGTGTACAGTGTTAAACATGATTAGACTAGGAATAGGTAATTAGACACTTAGACTTTATCTGCAAGTCACGTCTTAACGGTTTGAACCATCCTTGGTTTAGGTGCAGAGGAGTGCGTACATGTCTTGTGCGAGATGAATACGTATTACTTTGCTCTCTTATTACTACTAGTTGGCATGTACGTGCAACGTACGTTTTCACAACTACAGGGGGCAATTTACAAGAGTGGATGAAGACATAATCTAGACATGTGCATATTGCATGCAGAAAAAGATAATGAATGCATCATTCCTTATCAAATCACACAAAACATTTAGTTTCCACCATCTTCTCCAATCACTACTTATTGGATCATTAATACATTCTTTACCAAGATAAAAAAAAAGAAATCTACATATTATATTGTGGATCATACGGGGAGCAAAAATTATGAAATTATAGAGCCGTGAACAAACAGGAATAAGGAATTACCTTAGGTAACCAAACAGTTTCAGGTCATTAATTCAGTGCGGCAACACAAGTTTGGTCCTTTAATAATATGTATAGAGTATAATCGAAGTAGTAGAAAATATTCAATTTATAATTATGTGTTTTCACTAATAAGCCAACCATTCTGAAAATAATCTGAACTTATCAATAGAGATGATTTGCATAAATCGGTGATTGTAGTACACATGCACATGCAATGCACGTCTATATACGATCTGTCAAAACACTTTGTATTGACCGAAATTAAATCGACGAATGGATTCTGAACTTTGATAACCAATAATAGGAAATCATTAAAAATATTTTTCAAATCAGTTCATTAAGCCTTAAGAAAAAGCTACCATTAAAGTTTCCAAATCGACCATAAATCATCTTAGATTGAAAATGTACATATTATTCCGGTTAAGAATGATACGTTGTACAATTGTTCCTCACTGCCTTTTCCTTTAACAATATCAGTTAGCAATTGTTGCAAGTCTATTTATATTGCAACTTTACATACACTAAGATATACCAATCCTATAAAAGTGACGGCAAGTCGAAACACCACATTGATCCACACAAAAAAGTTCCCCAAGGGTAAGGAAAGGGATAGTATGACAAAACACGTTGCTGGATTAATCTTTGATGTTGTACGTGAAGACAGGAACGATCAATGAGAGCGGACAGAAGAACATAACTCATTTAGAACATACCAGTATACCACCACTTCCTTTACGGCCACACATATCGTTGAGTTTCCTCTTCCTTAGTTGCGCCAAGTCAACCGAACGTTTTTTCTCTGCTTCCTTCTCCACCACAGCGACTCATTCCCGTCAGGCCCTCCTCGATTCAGTCGATGCGCTGGCAGACAGCGCCTCCATCGGCCATCGCCGTGGTCAGGAGCGACCGTGTCCTCCACCTCATGCGGGGTGACTCGATTCCCGTGGGCCGAAGAGGTCGCTGGAGAAGCCTGTCCCACCTGCTCGTCGCCTGGATTTACTGCTGCTGATGCCACCGCGGCCCGTCAGAAGTTGCTGCTGCTCCAGCCTGACGCCCCACATCTCCGGACGTTCTCCTTCTCCGGCACATCCGGCAGAGGCATACCAGGCCGGGAAAGAGAGATACGTGATGGTGGCTTTGTAGTCACCAAAGATCATGCCGGATCTTGTTGACCATGTGGTAGCGCTCGGAGGTAGTCGCCGCGTGTGGGCGCGGCGGGGCGCGGCGCAAGCTTAGTGGCGTACGTATGTAGCGCTCACACATTTATAAATATCCAGCAGATGTATCCCGAGACCGAATCAAGGTGGACTTGTGGAGTGTACAGTGTTAAACATGATTAGACTAGGAATAGGTAATTAGACACTTAGACTTTATCTGCAAGTCACGTCTTAACGGTTTGAACCATCCTTGGTTTAGGTGCAGAGGAGTGCGTACATGTCTTGTGCGAGATGAATACGTATTACTTTGCTCTCTTATTACTACTAGTGAGACTCCTCCTAGCCAATCAGAACGCACAGAATCTTTGCCGTGTGCAGGCACACGGGAAAGATATTTTTGTTTTTTCATTTTCTTTTTTCTTTTCTTATATCTAAACATAATTTGACAAGTCAAGTTTATTATTATCCATCCAATATGTACTACTTTGTGTGAAAACTGGATTGGTGCCATTTTGCAAACTTTTTTGAGGATTTTCTTCATTTTCTTTATGTTTTCCTAAAAAATGGACAAAATGCACACCATGGCTATTCATTGAAATGGGTCGAATTTTCAAAACTATTGACGTTTCAGTGATATAATCATACTTGTGTATATTAAAATGATTTTTGTAAAAATATCAAGCAAACTATCACACACTTGTATTTCAAATTTGAATTATTTTCGGAGCATCGGCATAAATCATTTAAATAGGCGGAGAAAATTCCTAATATTTGTGTATTATCCATCAAATATGGACTATTTTGTGTGAAATTTTTATGGGTGCCATGTTGCACCATATTTTTTCTACTTGCTTCACAAAAAATGTCATTTTTGACACTTAAAAATGATATTTATAAAAATAATTTGAAAACGCATTTTGGCAACATTGTTTGCCATACCAATACACACCTATGTATAAAATATGGACACTTTATCACAAACTATGCGACAGGAATGGTCATACCTTGATCATTTGACTCGATGTGAAAAACAATTTAGAAACTTTGTCAAAACTCAAGTTTATAATTTTTCCTACCAACTAATACACATAAAAGGACTCCATGCCAAAGGATTTTTTTTCAGTATTTTTTCACTTTCTTTTCTTTTATTGAAAAAAATAGTCAAAATGGTCGTCGTGGCTATTCATTGAAAGGGGTCTAGTTTTTTAAAACTGCTGACGGTTTTGTGATATAACCACTACTTGTGTAACTTAAAATGTTTTTGTAAAAAAATAGAGCAAACTATCACACACTTGTAGTTCAAATTTGAATTACTTTCAGAAAATTGGCATAAAGTCATTTAAATAGGCGAAAATAGGTAGAAAGGGAGAAAATTCCTAATATTTGGGGACTATCTATCAAATATGGACTACTTTGTGTGAAAATTAAATGGGTGCCATTTTCCACCATATTTTTTTGTTCCTGCTTCACAAAAAAGGTCATTTTTTACACTTAAAAATGAAAAGTGGTATTTATAAAAGTAATTTGTAAACTCTTTTTGGAAACATTGTTTTCCATATCAAGACACACCTATGTGTAAAATATGGACACTTTATCACAAACTATGGCACGGGAATGGTCATAATTTGGTCATTTGACTCGAAACTTGCACATGTTTATAGATGGTATAGCTTTTTGTGAAGGATTTCTTTGAAAACTATGTCAAAACTCAAGTTTATCATTTTTTCTACTAACTAATACACATAAAAGGACTACATGCCAAAGGATTTCTTTTTTCACTGACAAGTTTTTGGCCAGCGGTAGAACTTACCACATGCACCTCTGTTCGCCAGCGCTAAGACTTTTTTCTCCGCCAGCGGTAGGCATTCTCCTAGTAGTGTATGGGCGAGGAGGATGACCCATTGCATTATGTGGCCATTGACCAAAGAGCCAATCTACAGGAGCGTGAGAAGGAGTGTGTCCTTTAGAGACTACCTCGAGAGATAGCTACATCGGGGTGCCTTTTGTGTATCGCTTGACGAATACAAATGTCTAAAATGGACATGTCATGGTATATTTCTAAAATCTTTTATCTTCCCATATTTTTCTTATATTATCATGCATGTGTGGTGGGTATGTGACATAGTTAATTTGTTTTTGTCCAAGAAAATACTAAGGCGGTATCGGAAAGCACTGGCATGCAGGAAAACGGTAATATTGGGGTACGCTATGGAAAAACATGAAGGGTCACCACTGTTCCTTACACCACAGATGTTGATGGCCACAAAGTTCTCGGCTCGCAAGCATGAAGGGAGTTCCATTCGCCTATAAGTTTAGAGAGGTTGGACAAGCTATTCTCATCACCATGAGCAGAGGCATAGACAGGCCCCAGGCCACCCTAGCCTTGGCCCGGGGCGTGAGGCAGAAAATTAGCCTTATTTGTTGCTACAGTGTACTACTGTAGCTTACTGTACCTACAGTGTACCGAGACTGGCCTGGGCCGTGCTTCGATTCTAGCTACGCTACTGACCATGAGGAACACTGACAACCGCAACTTGGACATAAGGTGGTGATCAACTACCTCTAAAATTGATGGCCAGTTTGTTGAGATGGAGAGTGAAACAAAGTCTAAGTAATTAGAGACCAAAGTAATACGTATTCATCTCGCCCAAGACATGCACAAGGATGGATGAAATCGTTAATACGTGACTTGCAGATCAAGTCTAAGTGTTTAATTACCTATTCCTTGTCTAATCATGCTTAACACTGTACACTCCACAAGTCCACCTTGATTCGGTCTCGGGATACATACGCTGGATATAAAGGTGTGGGCGCCGGGCGCAATGTACATACGCCACTGCGCTAACCCTAGCTAGGACCCGGAGATTCCAGCGGGTGCACTTAGATCCATCCTGTCCAAGAAGACGACAATGTCGACGTCGTCTGGCCGCGACTTCTCGCTCGCGCGAGGCCTCACCTTCTGCCCCACGGAGCGCGAACTCACGGACCTGTACCTCCACGGCAAGATCACCGGCGAGGCCCTTCCCGACGTCGCCAGCCGCTTCATCCACCTCGCTGACATCTACTCCGCCGAACCCGAGAAGCTGGTGGAGGGGTTCGAGGAAGCTCCCGGCACCGGTAAAGGCGACGTCAACAAGCTGCCGGTGTGGTACTTCTTCTCTCCCGTGCGCTACGTCAGAGGCCGCAAGACGAACGCGCGCGGCGACCCAGGGAATAAGTCACGCACGATCGACGGCGTGGCCGGGAAGCACTGGTGGCACTCGGAGAAAGGCGAGATGCCGGTGAAGGGTGGAACCGGGTACGGCGGCTACGAGCAGTACTTCTCTTATAAGGTCAAGAACGCGTCAACGGGCAAAGACGAGAGAGCCGGGTGGATCATGAGGGAGTACGGCATCTCTCCGGAACACGGAGGCGGCGACCTCGTGCTATGCAAGATCCACCGATCACCACGCACCGGCACCGGGCTAGACGATGACGTGCCCGTGTCTGCTCCTGTCGTCAGCTCCAAGAAGAGGAAGGCGGCGGGCCGGCCCGAGGATCCTACGGCGAGCGCGCGGCCACTGCACACGGTAGATCAAGTTGGACCAGCAAGCATCTTCCCCGAACTCTTCGACGGCGAACGAGTAATGGAAGAACACGATATGTACTACGGCGCCGCCGGTTTCGCTGACCATCAGACAGCAGATCAAGATGTCCCACCAAGCAACTTCTTCCACAACTTTGAGCAAGATCCCACGGCGAGCGTGCGGCCACGGCACACGGACATGGTGATGCCACTAGGTGATCAGGTCATGCCGCCATGCGCACCAGAAGCTCAGCAGGAGGACGACGCCGCCGGGTTCCTACAGACCATCACCACAGACGAGATCCCGCGCCAGAACTGCAATGACGACGGACAAATGGACACGAGTTTGGGAGTGCAGCTAGAGCCTGACATGGCGGCAGCCGACGAATTTATCTTCAACGAAAACTTTATGGAGGAGTTCAAGATGAACTTCCCTGACCTGTTCAACGGCGACCAACTGTTTGGAGCCGACCCAGTAGCTGAAGAGCTGGTGAGGTACGGCGCCGCCGAATCCGCTGACCATCAACCTACGGATCAATTGGCTGCCCCACCAAGCAACTTCATCCAGAACGTGGAGCAAGATTTCTGGAGCTCGTATCAGAACGACGTGGTGATGCCACTAGGCGATCTGGCCGTGCCTCCATGCCCACCAGCACCTCAGCCGGAGGACGACACCGCCGGGCTCTTTCAGACAGTCACCACAGACGAGGTCCCAAGCCAGAACTACAACGACGACGACCAAATGGACGCCAACCTGGGCGAGGAACAGCAAGATCCTGACAGGACTGCAGCAGAGCAGGTCATCTACGGCATGATCGGCAGGTGCAGCGAAGACATGATGATGCCGTGGCAATCACCTTCATCCGTACCAATGATGTTTAGCATGTATTAGTTTTTGCGATGCATTTTTTTGGCCAATCTACCGATGTTAGATCTGAGCTTGTTTGCCATATTGTACTCTGTGTAATCTGTGACAGAACATAGTTTTTAGCCAGTGATGTCCATGATGTTATCGATACATGAAGGTTGTAGTTTATGTTCCGGTTACAAATTTAAAAATTGATCTGAGAAGGCATATACTACTTTTCTCTAATAGCTACTTGAGCTGAGCATCCTAGTTCGATATAACTCTTACAAACATGTTTCAAACAGACAACCGCCGGCAAGAGCATAAACAGAGGAAAAACAGAGCCTTGCAACTGATGCAACATCCGGACGATCGCCATCCTATTTCCTGAAATTTTTCCTCAAATGGTCGCAAATTACAACAAAGGTTGCGAGTCATTACAGAGTCTGATCATTCCAACAGTATTAAGCTTCCTCAAACATTTCTTTTTCGAAATTCCTACTATTTAGCATTGAGTTCTGTATGGCGCTTTCTTGATGATGCCTTGCATGCCTGGAATTTTTCAGAAGGAAATCAGCTCGACCTTGTGCTCGAGCGAATAATGGATGACACGCATGCCTGGAGTGCCGCAGGCTGTATTCTAGTTTCTGAGTAGATGACACCTGCAGTTTGTGCCCGTGCAGTGTGTATTCTTGTGTACTTCTTCCTCTAGGCTCTTCTTGTACATGGCTTTCCTCTACACAACTATGTTGTACTCGCTCTCTGGCCCTTGGATAATTATCCAGATTGAGATGTTAGTACAAATGTGTTCTATACAGAAAGCTAAACTTCTACAAGAGGCATGTAATTGTAGCAAAGTGAATTAAGCCAGGAAAAATATACTCCCTCCGATCCAGAAAGACTGTCGGAAGTACAACTATTCGATCCTACGTAACCAGCTATTTTTCCAGCGACACTTAAATCAGATCCGAGGGAGTATAGCATATGAGTTTTGCATATAAATCAACATTCCACAAAGGCACAAGAGCATGCAAAATGGTTCCTACAACCCTCCAAGACCAATGCAAATATGATCGTCGCACAGCAAAGAAACAATGGCGGTTCTTTCAGAGCATCACAAACAATGCAATTGTATCTGGAACATGATAGGAGGTATATTAATATTAAAAGCACAGTTAGCAAACAGTGGATGAATTTATTTTTTTGCAGGCAGCCACTGATGATCCAATGCATGAGTAGATACATGTCGATAAAAGCAACTAATTGTGTGCATACTAACAGGTAAACCAATCAAATACATATATATGACGACAGAGAGTTGTTCAGAGGATAGAAAACAGAGAGTTGTTTGCCTGCAACCGATGAAACACATGATAAAACAGAGCGCTATTGCAACTGATGCAACATATATATAACGATAGTAACCCTATTTTCTGGAGGATGAAACCTTTCACCAAGGATCAATCGCTTACAATAAGGTCACCCTTCATTACATACTATGGATTCGTTCCCAAAGTCAAGCATCCTTCTGCTCCTCCAGCCAGCAGGCACTATCAGGGAGCAGTTGCCAACAATTATTTTTCATCCCATTCTGCACCTTTGCATCACAAAATCAGAGTCGTAGCACTATCTTGCTGAGATCCAGGTGCATATACCACATCCATGTTTTCAGCAGCAGCCACACGTCAGCATTCACTTCTTCCGCCTGCCGAACCCTATGAAATCCATCATAGCAGCATCAGGGTCAATGTCCTCAGGTTCAATTTGGCCAGCTTAATAATACCGTGCATTTAAAAGTGCGTAGTTGGTTGATGGAGATGTAAGACACCAGTTATTCACATAATTTCTTAGCTTTTGTAACATAAAAGGTTGCTAGAAAGAGGAAAGTCTTATGCATTAACAAGTAGGCTTGCAAGATAGAAATTGAACAAGTCGGTGGTTGATAGATCACCACCTACTTAATCTGGCACTGTCATTCTAAGTGTACAAGTAAATCAATATAGATAAATGTAGAAGGCAACTAGTCGACATGTGAGACCAGAAATACACATTCAAAATATGGTCAACCCATAACAAGCTTTTTTTATGAGCAATAAAAGGATTTTCTATTTTCTGCAACATCATATGGTATATGAATTGCACCTTAAGAACTATTACCACAATGACATTTATTAAATGGTCTCGTGTGGAATAATGATGAGGATGCAAGAGATACTTCCAAATGTCAAACAGATAAAGTCCAAAACAAGATTATTACTTTGCATTAACATGAGTACATTCCTTTGCATTAGCAGTTTATTAGGTATACACAGTAGGCATGAACAGATAATGAGAAATGCTTGTAATCTAGGGCGTTAATAAGTACACTGAATATATATTGATATAAAGGAACAATACTTTCTTTTGAGGGTACGACAATTCCATAAGAGATAGTTCCATAAAAAACCTAGAGAACAATGCAAAATACAGCAATACAAGTCACCCCACATTGTTTCACTTGATATACAGTATACCTTCTTCAGAATCACCATGCAGGCCACCAGAGGCCTCTGAGGTCCCAGGATCATCTTTACTGGTTGTAGATGTATTTTTTACCGATTCTTCATTTGCCGCATTCTTTGAAATTCTAGAAGGATCGTCCAAAGGAAGTTCTGCATGACGTGGAACCCTACGTGACAACAAGGCGTAACTTGTCAATGCATCATTTCTAAGGTTATAATATTTAATGTAATATGATGTAAAATAACACAATATATTATTTCATTAGTAATTTCATGACACAAAGTGCTGACCATGTTCCGTTCAATGTCATGTCTAACAACTGACTAGTGCTTGGACAATTATTATGTCAATTCTGAAGCACCATATAAATAAACTGCACAGCACGATGAAATATTTGCAACTAGCCAGTACCGCATAAATAGCATAACTCCTAACCCTCAAGCACTTGGAATTTTTCATATTGGTCTGAGATGGCTAACCATGCTTGTCGCGCGGTCCTCAAGCAGTTGGACTTTGATCTGATGCTCATCGCAGTACAGGCATCACAACAAAGATGCCAGGTCCTAACTTTCAGGAATTATTATGAGGACATGTGTTGGCTAACTGGACTAATACCTCAAACACCAAAACAGACACACACCATCAGGCTCACTGTCAAACACATGAAACCAAAGCACGACACTTTGGTAACCATCTTGTCATATAATATTTGAAACCTTCTAAGCTAACTAGAAAAATGTCAAAGGCACAAAACAACTACAAACACAAGAAAATAACACTGAACGAATTAAACGTTTTTGCCCACAAGTCATATGTGCGTTAAGTGAAGTTCGGGATACAACCCTAACCTGGTCTGGAGGGTGTGGTTGTTGAAGCAATCACTGGAATTTGTGAAGTTCCCCTTTTCCACGGCCTTGCACTTATCGAACAGCTCTTGCGTCTCCTCTAGTGTTTTCTCTTCCTTTCATCCCCCCTCATTACGACCCACCTCCTCAATATGGCTCGGCGGCGGTGGCGGGTAGTGATGTTCACCCCCAAGTCCTTCAAGCCTAGAATGTGGAGTGTAGAAGCTGACAACCGGACACAAACTGCGGAAGTCTTGCTCATCGCACACCTTCCTCACCCGCTGCGACTGTAGTTCAATTGTGAAGAGGCCACCTACCGTGGTCACGCAAATCACATTTGCTCCCTCGGCAAAACTCAGCACATCTATTGAACCTCCGACGAGAACACTATCTGGGAGCAAATTTTCCAAGCAGATGACCCGGCTCAGTAACCATCGTGCATCAGTTTCAGTGCCGTCACTCACCTCCGTTGACCACAATTTGAGACGAGTATCGAAGTTTTGGATAACTCCAAGTCCGCCGTCCGCCGTCAGCATGAGGTTAGATTTCTTGTAGTCTGGTGTGTCGAACGCAGTTAGGCTGTGTCTGGCCAAGTCGTACTCATGGATCCTCCTGTTGTCCGACATGAAGTAGAGGAGAGACCTCCCAACGAGTACGCTGGAATAACATGTAAAATAGAAGAAATCACCGTGCGTCGAGGTCAGCTCGCCCCACGTGCCTGTCTCCGACGAGTACACGCACGCCGACTTGACATACTCCTCGTACCCCTCGTCCATGATTTTCTCGACGAAGAAGAGGAAGACCAGGTGGAAGGGCCCCCCGTGGCAGTCGCGGTGGTCGCAACCGTCCGTTGCGCATAACACGGCCGCGTTCGGGTAGCCGCACTCGAACGCCGCGGGCATCGGTACACGCCGCTGGGCGCCCGTGATTGGCTCCCACACGAGGAGTTCCTTGGTGCCCTTGCCGTTGGAGAGGAAGAGGGCCCGGCCGTGGCGGCAGTCGACGGCCCGCCAGGAGCGGAGGTCAGGAGCGGTGAGGGAGAAGGACGATGAGGTGGTGGGGATGAAGCGGGGAATGTGCTCGTAGTGCCGGTTGTGGAGGTAGCCAAGCATGGGGGGTGTCCGATGGAGCTCGTGGAGTCGGCGGCGGAAGCCATGGCTGGAGAGGGCGTGGCTCCAGGTCTTGCAGACGAGAGATGCGCGGAGGAGGCAGGCTGGGTCGTCGGGCGGGAGGCGTAGGAGGATCTCTTCGACTATCTCGTCGGGGAGAGCCGCCGGCAAGGTGCGGCGGCTTGGCGGCGCTGCCATGGTCCTCGCTGGGTCTGGAGTCTGGCCTTCGGTGGTTCGGCTCAGCTTCTTTTTTTTAGGCAAGTTCGGCTCAACTTCCTAATTGTACTCCTTATCCAGTTTTTGTATTCTACTCCTACTCGAGTTTAACGTTTTATCAGTTTTTTTTTCGATTGCAAGTTGTTTTATCAGTTGGAATTGCTTCGGAGCTCTACCAAAAAGACGCTTTGGAATTCTAGTCACATTGGAAATTCGTTTCATAGTACCAAAGCAAAAAAAAGTTTAAATAAAAATTTGCATCAATTCAATCGACATAAGTTTTCCTTGTACATGCTCTTTCGATCAACTAGATGATAGCCCGCGCGTTGCTGCGGGAAATCTGCGGGAACAAAAGTATAGAATTGAACTGCTTTTATGCATAAGAAGCATGGATTGACAAAGAATCATGGGTTTACAAACTCTTAATAAGGGGTCGAAGATATACATGTACATGTGCCTTGGCGTAATTATGGGTATGTTAGTCCACTAAAATGCACTTCTCACTTGTATTATTAGAAAAAACTTGTTTACGATATTGTAGATTATAGCTAATTGCATGGTATAACCAATTGTGAAAATAATTGTGGCAAATCCATTTTCTTTCTTTAATTCAGTAGCTTTATGGTCTCTTTGCCCTTGACCTGTGAATTGGATTGTTTTTTTTTTTTAACTTTTGAATTGGATTGTTGTAACTATTTCGACAAATTGTGGCAAATCCATTTGTCTTTCCTTAATTCAATAGATTTATGGTCTCTTTGGCCTTGACCTCTGAATTGGATTGTTTTTCTTTGACATGTGAATTAGATTGTTGTAGCTATTTCAACAAACGGCTGAACCATGTAGAAGAAAGACTTCATGTTTGTATTTTAGAAAAAACCAGCTTGCAAGGCAAATGAATCATAAATAATAGATAAAAACATGTTTTCCCGTATGAATTATATGTGAGCATAATGATATTAATATCGTTAGATATACTTTTCATATCAATAGCATATTAGCGTCATCGTAGGATATAAAGTGAACACTAAAAAAGGCATGACAAAAAAATATTCAAAAGAAGAAAAAAAGATACCAGCATGGGTTTACCTATATATCCACGGTCGACTATTTCAGCCATCACTATGTATATATAGACTCATGTATATAAGTGTGTATTCAGGTCTACAATAAACATGATCTATTTTATAACGAAACAGCCTGAAAAATTGAGATATTAAATACACCTATAGTATGCGAACATGGTCATACAATTCATACCTGGAGTATATGTGCAGCATAGCCGAGTTAAATCATATGTACACGGAAGAATTGAGCAATGATGTACCAAGATGTTCGTAGCACAATAATTTAGATTTTCATTGCATACCACATGCCGATGGTCAGGACATCTCTTGCCCTTAATCTCACTTGTGCTACTTGTTAACCAATTCCTTGATTTAGCCCGCATGTCAATCATAGAAAAAGGAGACATCAGAACGGAATCGAAACGATTGAGTGCGTCGAAGGAGATTAATAGACTGATAAGATAAATGGATGAATCAGTGCCTTAATTAAGGGCCGTCATAAATTCAGATTACATTGTATATAACCATAAAGAAATAATGTTGATATGTGAATAGGATACGTCCCCTTTTTCTATGGATAAATAGCAATTTGAATGAGTGCCCCACAGAATTTGCTCACGGATGATGAAATAGGTACGATTAACATGTAGCCATGTGATCCATCGTAATAAAACATGTAGTTATCAGTACATCGTAAGCTGCAGAAACCAGTACATCATAGCACCAGATTGTTTCAAAAAGAGACTTTGGCCGACAGAATTAACCACCTAAAGTCCAAATAATCTGCAAAAGTAATACGAAATTGCTTAGTTAGATTATCTTATGTGAATTGCAATTCTCAGTTTCACACCCAAAAAAAAAGACTCCATGCAGGAGAGTGTAGATGACCGGCCGGCCGGAGACCTGGAGGACAAATAGTTATCTGAACATGTGAATGAGCAACCATCGGAGAGACCAAAAAAATCAGATCCGGCAGTGTCTTTCAGAGGGGCGGGGAAAGACATGAGGCATGCATAGAGAAAAGAGACGTGAGGGGAGGGGTCTTGCTCGTCCGCTGTCGCCATGTGTCAGAATTTTATAATCTTGAAACAATCCACGGGAGGTAGAACAACAAAAAACTTAAATCGAGAGAGACCTAATACCATGATGCCGGGGGTAGAACATGCATGCATCCCGCAGCGCCGTCCCTCATAAGCTTGTGCTAACTCTTTTGAAAGAACAAATGAGCAGCCGTGCCGACAGAGCGGTCGGGGAGGTGAGTAGCCAGGTCTCGAAGGATCAGGCCCTACAGGCAATCGCTAGATACGGAAATGGAGAGTCATTGTTAGTGGAAGGCGACGTGGTGTGGAACATGGAACTTAATAGGGGCAGGGGTGTGGAAGAGGTAACGGAAGTTTAGCTAATGGGATTAATTGCACGCAGAGATTGTAACGTTTTATTTCGCTGCAGTTAGCAATTGGTACGGGAGACAGTAAACTGAAACCTCTAGAACGCACCAAAACTAATGCTAAGTGAGTTTCAAAAAACAAAAACAATGCTAAGTGGTGTGACATGGAAGAATGGGTGTCATGGCAGCCTATGATTGGTTAGAGATGAATGATGAGGTGGACGTCTTGCATGTTGAGAGAATTTCTTGTAGTGGGTCATTGCTATTTAGATATAGAAGATAACCATATGACATTCCAAACACTTACGTAGTTACGTGATAGCAGGATTGGTTGGTCGTTTTCTGTGCACCACGCCAGAAAAATTTCACTGGCGCACTATAAGTCAGTAACTAACGGCCAGGGGATTTTCATGATCTCTTTGTGTGAACTGCCTCTCACATACCATTTTTTTTTTCAAAAACCGTCTGAGCTTTGTGATACATATGTGCTCAATCTATCCATGGAGATCTAAGGTCGTTTGCGACATTGTAATGTGCGCATTCCGTGGTGTGATAGATAAAGTTTTTAGATAGTGATGTCTATGTAACCAATCCTTGTAATATGTGGTTTACTATGTAAGTGTAAATTCCTTGTACTAAATTGTTGATCTGGGAAGGCACATACTACTTGTCTCAAATAGCAAGGCTGCTTCTCGGAATTACCTATATCTATGTGCACGCTAGTTACAATGAAACTCTTACAAACATGTTTCAAAAAGAGAAACGGATGGCAAGAGCATAAAGAAGGGAATCTTACTCCCTCCGTTCGGAAAAGGATGTCACAAAAATGAACTATCTATAGCTCATTTTTGTGACATCCTTTTGTGAACGGAGGGAGTACAAAACAACATGAACGGTAGCTATCTTGTTTCTTGATGATGAAGTGTTTCACTGGCTTCCAACAAACAGAGTCTGAATCGTTCTAAAGTTAAGAATCGTGCCACACAAACAACAAAGGTAAAGGTAGCAGTTACTCCACATAGTTTTTCAAGTCGTAGGAGGGGTTTTTTTTTTGCTAAAGGTTTATATTGCTATATGCATACCGCACATGCCACCGCCACATCACGATCATTCTCATGCGGTGGGTGTGCCTCCATTCGGGCACCAAGTCGTAGGAGGTTAATCCACTTTTTTTTGTGCACTATGTCAGCATTTAGACGGGATCCTAAACTACAATACCTTGAGAAAGAGAGGTAGACGTCACAGAGAAGGAGATCCCACTGAAGGCGCCGGGACTGACGGATACATAGCAACATATTGAGATGTGAGAAAACTATAATATATACATAAAGCTAAACTTCTACAGGAAGCATGTAGTGGTAGCAGAGCAAATTAAGTGAGGAAAAATATAAAACATATGAGTTTTGCTTATAAAGCAACATTTCACACGGGCACAAGAACATGCAAAATTGTTAAAACAACAATCCAAGGCTAATGCAAATATGATTTGTGGCACATGCAAAAAAGAGCAAACAATGGAATCTTTCCAGAGCAAGGCAAACGGTGCAAAGGATATAGAACATGATAGAAAGGAATATTAAAGACACATCTACAGGGAACCACTTATGATCTAATGGAATTAGATAGAAGTACATAAAAGGGACTAGTTGTATGCTAATACTGAAAGAATGAACATATCAAATACATAACAAAAGCAACTTTAATCTAGCAAATTTGGATAAGGATCAACAAAAAGAAATTGACCACTGGGGAAAGGAACATGGAGTAGAAACATCTTGTTACAATGTTAGCAATTTCAAAACTTTATATCTAGCATGAAACACATTTCACAGATGGCGAACAATCTGTTGCTAGCTAGTCTCGTATTCAGAAAGATCAGCAGAGTCCTGACATTATCACGGTTGATGCCTCTAAGTACAAACCCAAGGTTACTTAATACTTCCAGTGTTGCATGTTGTTCACCCAGATACAAGCAGATAAAAGCAACTAATTGTGTGCTAATACTAAAATGCAAATAGAATACAGATGAAATCAGCTTTTATTTAGCCATGTGTATAGATATCAATAGATGAGTTCTGGCCATTGAGATAACCTGAACATTGAGAGGAACGTCTTGTTACAATGTCCCAGACATATCTTGGAAATTCCAGAAAATTTATCTTGCTAGTCTCTTCGAAGAAGGTTCAGCAGAGATCTGAAATTATATCGTTTGATGCCTCTGCCTAAAACCCAAACGTTTACTATACTATCTGACTACCCGAAAAAATAGAAACAGGAAGAGATGCACATAAATTTCACGAGGCACAAAGACACCTGCCAACTGAGTCGTTATAACAAGATCATCATAATATATCAGTGGATTTAAAAGCAAATAGTTAGTTTTCTGATAAAATGCTAGAAATCAATTATCCAGGAAGTTCTAAGGAGTAAAAGCTACCTTATGCAACACTATTTAGACGAATTTGGTGCTTCGTAGGGCCATATATATTTATAGTGACATACTTATTAGAAATTCAGATTGGCTCCCAAGCTCACGTGCTCCTGATTGAATATTTTTTTCAAACAAATAGTAAAATGTTTCAAAAAATTCTGAAACAAATCAGTGATAAACATACACAAATGTTCTACATGTGTGCCAAGTTTCGTGGTGAAATAACATTTGTAGTGCTCTGTGTAAAAAAGACAAAATCACTGGTTGAAATGAGATTTCAAAATATATTTTTCAGATCACTGATTTTGTCTTTCTTTGCACTGAGCACTACGAATGTCAATGTAAAACATTTGTATATGTTCATCATTGATTATTTCCAGAATTTTTTGAAATGTTTTACTATTTTGAATTTTTTATTCAGTCAGGAGCAGGTGAGCTCGGGAGCCAAAACGCCTCCGTCCTTACTTATTCCAAGTGCAATGGTGGCAAAACATATATTAAAACAAGTAACAATGTGGATTTGATGTCATGGAGGGTAGCTGTGCATATGGTGCCCATCGTTGGATATAGTACACGAGTGCTCCTCCGGATGGCAATGGGTACCCGATAACCGCAAACCCGACGGGTACCCGCCTTAAATGGGGAGGGTTTGGTAAGGAAAAAACCGCGGGTATTCTTAGCGGGTGAAAACCATACCCATCGGGTGTAGCGGAGGCGGGTATGGGGGTGCCAAACCCGTACCCTCTAACCCGCATACCCGCCTAGCCCCACCTGTCAGTGACTTTCCAGCACCCAGCCCCACCTATCATTGTACAAAGGAAACCCTAACCCCAGCCAACCCCAATTCTTTTCCTCCCATCGTCCCATTCCCACGCCCTCCTCGTCTCATTTCCTCCCCCGACCCCGAGCCGCCGCCGCCTGTGCGGCTGCGCCTAGCTCTTCTGCTGTCCGGCGCCGCCGCTCCCTGGGAGCCATGGACTCCGCCGATCTGGAGGGGAACGACTCCGTCGAGCAGCCAGCCGATCCCAGCCCCACACCGACGCCACCTTCACCGCATGGAGATGGGACAGCCCAAATCCCCCCGCCGGGAAGCGGAGAGCGGCTCGCCTTCTTGGTGGGCATGCAGCCCTCGCTCCGGCCCTCGCCGTCGAGCTCGAAGGGAGGCCACGCGCGCGGGGGATTGCCGCCGACCGGGAACGGCCAGAAGCGGAGCCATACGCCCGGTGCTTCGTCCTCCGACGGCGGCAGCCCCGTCCAGAAGAAGGGGAAGACCATGGACGCCGGCGACAAGCGGGCACAGAAGGCCAAGTCTCCCATGTAAGTTGCAGGAATTGTTGATTCATTTAGATGGTTGGCAGCTTGGGTAGTTCATTCGATTTTAGATGCTAGGCTTGTAGATTTCAGATGATTCATTTGCTTGTTCATTCATAGAATCAGAGATGTTTTATAGATTTATTGCAGCAGGTAAAATTAGGCTTAGGTCTTTCATTTAGGTGATTGCATTGGAGAATAGCTGCTGCTTGTTGAATGCTATTTGTACCTGAGAAGATCTGTTTTTTAGGATGTTTTTATATTGGAGAACAACGGCTATTTGGATTGATATTTGTATTGGAGAACATCAGCTATTTGATTCATTTTAGATGTTTTATTCCTGATGTTTGTACTGGAGAATAGCTGTTGAATGCTATTATATATTCCTGTAATCTTGCTGTTTGTATTGCATCTTAGCCTTTTAGGTGTTGTTTCTTGTTTGTTTTGCACAATAGCTGTTGTTTCTATTTTGCTAATTCATTTTGTTTGTTCATTCATGCAGGGGTACAAGCTGCAGTAGCGAAGCCCCATCCGAATCGGTGAACGAAATTTCTGATGATGAAGATGAAGTGGTGAAGGTGAATGCTGCAGGAGCAGCTAGAGGAGGAGCATCACGCAGGCTAACTTCTAAAGTGTGGCTCGAGATGAAGAAGGAGTTTGTGAATGGAGAATGGAAAGGCATCTGCAACTACTGTCACAAGCCGCTTAGTGCAGGATCAAAGAGTGGTACTTCACATCTGCGTGACCATCTGAAAGTATGTACTGTAAGGCAGTTGAAGTTGAAGAGCAAGACTGAAAAATCAGAATTGGCTTAGAAACAAGTATAAAGGTGAGTAAAACGATGCATTTTCTATCATTGATTTCTTATGTCTATTCTTACTTATGCTTGTGAGTAAATGATGCAAATTTGTTTCTTGTAGATGCTCATATGGGTGTAGGCAGCTTCTGGACTTGTCTTCAAGACACACAAGAAGAGAATGAGGTTTATTTCTAGCCATCCATTGTGTTTACTACTTCGTTTATACCATATTTAATAACTTACATGCTTGTCAATTTCATTGCAACTAGGACTGAAGCATGACCGCCATATGAGAGCAATGGATCTTCAAGCTTGATGGAGCTGGAGCAACGGAGCTTCTTTGTCTTCAATGGATTTCTTGTCATAATTCATGAGTGTTTGTTGCTGGACATGTATGACTTGTATGATTCGGTGTATTGTGTGTTGCGTGGTTGCTGAACTTGTTTGATTCGGTGAATTATTTGAGGATGTTAATGTGTGATTCGAACTTGTAGTTGAATTGATGCTGTCAATTTGTTGCTGAATATTTTGCTGTCAATTTGTTGCTGAATATTGCTGTCAATTTGTTGCTTAAAATTGTTGTCAGTTTGTTGCTGAAAATTTCTGTTATATGTTGCTGAAAGTGTGCAACAGCTGTCATTTTGTTGTTCAGCACGAATTTGGCGGGTACCCGTCGGGTGGCGGGTACCCGGCGGGTGGCGGGTATGGGGAAATTCTAACCCGCCGGCGGGTATGGGGACGGGTGACGGGGGCGGGTAGAAGGTGCGGGTGCGGGTATGAGGGTATCAAACCCGCACCCGAACCCGGCGGGTGCCATCCGTAAGTGCTCCCGTGATGAATCGATGCTGAGAACATGATTTGTTCATGTGACGCTGGCTGGTGCATGTCTCAAAGTTTGCAGGTACTAGCTGGCCACATCCTTATGACATTTCAAGGTGTCTCAAACATTTTCGGATGGCACATTCAGTTCTCGCGCTTTCTTCTACCAGTATTGATGACTATGCAGCCCGGCCTCTTTGCTCCACATGCGTCGTCTATCTACTTAATGTTGACTGGCATGAGCGTCCTCCTTTGCTACATGGTGGGCACGTGAGGTCGTCGAAGGCTTTTCCAGTCGCGGCAGGGGGGCGGAGTCGGACGGAGGAGGTCGGGTGTGGCGACCCAGATGGCGGCAGTGGGAGCCGAGCAAATAAAACTGCGAGGCAATGGGAAAGATTTGTTGGATTTGGTTGTCCCTAGCCCGCATGTCTGTAAGCGACGTGGCGGCGCGCGCCGTTTTGTCTGGCACTACCGAAGTACTCCCTGTTGGCTGGTAGCCCCGGATGAAATAACGGGATGCCCCAGACTAACTCGGCATATGAGGCGCGCGAGTGGGCGCCGTTTTTTGTCCGGCACGTCCCAAAGGGCTATGAGGGGCCTTTTTGCGACGAGTGGAGATGCTCTAAGCACCCTACCACATGAACTATCATGTAGTAGTTCACGAATAATTTTTCAAGTCGTAAGAGATCAATCTCCACTTTGCAGATTTGTGGTCACAGTATTCCAGTTGGGACCTCGTTATCTTGAGATAAAGTCTTGAGCAGCATTCACTTCTTTCAGGTGTCAAACCCTCCACTTTTGTGACTAACATCAGAGTTCAAACTGGACCCTAAACTGCAATACCATGAAAAAAGAGGTAACACTCGGGAATTCCTGCTAGTTTAAAAAAATCGAAAAAATTATAAGTTTCAAAAAAATTGAAAACAAATCCTAGAGGTAGCCAATAGTGTATTCAATGAACATGCCAAATTTCACCTTCAAATACTGTGTATTCTAGGCTACCCGAAAATGACAAAATATGATAACTGAAAATATGCATATTTAGATCCACAGTTTTATCACTTTGTGTAACCTAGAATATAAAGTATTTGAATATGATTTTCTACACGTTCGTGGAATACATGTGTGGCTACATCCGGGATTTGTTTCAGATTTTTCTGAAACTCATAATATGGTTTCGATTTTTTTAAACTACCAGGATCACTGGAACTCGGGAGCACAAAATCTTCTCTCCACTCCGCATGTTTCCCAACTGCAGAGAGGAAAGATATCCTTTCCCTCCAAAAAAAAAATGAGGAAAGATATCATACAGAAGGTGCCGATGACTGATAAAACATCTTGCTTGATCATCAGCTTAGAGCATCTCCAACAAGCGCGCTTAATAAGCCGCACGCTGGAAAAACCGCCAATATAGCGTGCGCGGGGCCAAACGCACCGCTCCAGCAGGCGCGGCATAATCCCGCGTGTGGTAAACCGGAGCCAGCGCGCTCGGAATTACGGCATCACGCGCGGTGTATTTCGTGTGCCCACTCCAGCGCGTTGGACAACGGAAACTTGTGCGTGAGTTGACCAACCGCTGAGCCTGAAATCTCCCAGCGCTCGCGGTGCCATCCGCCCCTTTCCCCACCACCTCCGGCGACCAAGACGCACTCCAGTCCTGCCGCCACCGCTTCTCCCCAGCGCGCTGCCGCTTCCTATGGGCGTGCACGGGTAGCCGCCGCGGTGAATCGTCCCATGCCGTCGCCGACACAGCCGGCACTTCCCCCACTTCTCCTGGCAGCCGCCGCTGCTTCCTCACCTCCGTCCTCGCCGCCGCCCCTTCCAGTGCACTCTTCCTCTGACGAACAGCGCCCAGCGGCCATTTGCAGCGCGGCGACCACAAGGTGTTTGAAAAAACACTTCAAAGGTATATATTGTCTCCAACTTTCATTTTGTAGATGAATTTGGTTCATGTTGTTTGTAGTTTAAATTAGTTTAAATCCATGTTTGTAGATGAGTTCGTCCTGTGATTCTTCTGATGAATAATTGGATCTTCAAGAGGAGGAGAACATTGCAATGGTCCTGGCTATACACGCGAATAAGAAACCGAAACACGGTGGTTCAGTTTTTGGTCATCGGAAATTGTGGAGACAAAGGATCGAAGCTCACAACCGGTTGATGCGGAACTACTTTCTGGAGACTCCCACATGCCCTAAGCTCTATTTTCGGCGCTGTTTTAGGATGAGCATCGACTTGTTCAAACACATTGCGGAGTGTTTGGCTAGGCATGATCGGATTTTTCGGCGAAGGAGGAATGGCGCCGGGGAACTTGGGCATAGCACCTTTCAAAAGGTGACCGCCGCTTTGCGTATGTTGGCATACGACATTCCGGTGGATCTAGTTGATGATCACTTGGCAATGGGTGAGGGTCAATTCATCAAATGTGCCAAGCGCTTTGTAGTTGGAATTGTGCAAGTGCTTGGTCCGGAATATTTGAGAGCCCCCAATGCTCAAGACACGGCTAGGCTTTTGGAGTTCAACAAATCTCGGGAGTTCCCAGGTATGATTGGCTCAATTAATTGCATGCATTGGAGTTGGAAGAATTGTCTTGCGGCATGGCATGGACAATTCCAAGGCCACAAAAAGGATTCCACTATAATCCTTGAAGCTGTGGCCGATCATGAGACTTGGATTTGGCATGCTTTTTCGGAATGCCCGGATCTTGCAATGACATCAATGTTCTTCAACGGTCACTACTCATGAATAGGATTGCTTTGGGTGAAACTACACGGGTGGAGTTTGTAGCAAACGGTCACATACAACTATGGCTATTGTCTTGCGGATGGCATCTACCCAAGGTGGCAAACATTTGTGAAGCTGGTTCACAAATCGCAAGGTAAGAAAATGCTTGATTTCCCCGCAAGTGGCGGCTAGCAAAGACTTGTTGAGTTGAAGATAAACTATTTGTTTGAGTTATAATAATAATTAAACTATTTATTGTTGATTTATGTTGTGTGTGTTTGATACTTTAATTCTATATTTGTGTGTGAATTGTTGTTTGTGTTGCGTGCGTTGGATTTTATGGCGCCAGCTGGAACGCTACCCGTGACGCGCAATAATATAGCGCGGCCGGAAAAGCAAGCACCGCCCCCGCACGGTAAAAGTGCTATTTCGGCGATGGATAAATGTCCGCCCGCGCGCTAAAAGTGCTATTTGGGCGATGTATAAAAGTTTTAGCGTGCCATGCTATGCCGCGCTTGTTGAAGATGCTCTTAGTACAGCAGCACTAATAGCACGCAGCAAACAATTGATGAAAGATATCGTACTGAAGGCGTCGACTGAGGACCATCATCGCAGCTGATGTCACACGTGGACGATTCAATCCTATTTCCTGAATTTTTTTCATAGCCAAGTCATCTCCTGCAACTATTGCTTTCACAACACTAATAACCATTGTATATTTCTTTCAACTGTGAGTTTAACTGGCATCAGTTTGCAATGAAATTACACAGTAAACTGATCTGCCGCGGTTTCCCGGGATTGCAATAAGGCAATTCTGGTGGTGCATCATTTTTGCACCTTTGAATCTTTGTCTTGGGGCAGTAGCAGTGCCACGGCTTCAGTAGATACCATAACTACTTTGAGAAAGCATTCCATAGAAGTGAAATTTCATAGAAAGTCTTGCACTTTCAACAACGATCGTTCCAATGGTAAGCATCATTCCACAAAAACAAAAGGGTAAATTCAGCAGTTACTTCAAAATAGTTTTTCAACTCCTAGGAGGTTAATCCCCACTCTACTGCAGTTTTTCATCCTCAAACCACAGTCGCAACACTATCTTGAGACAGAGTCTTGAGCAGCATTCACTTCTTTGAAGTGTCAAAGCCTCCACTTTTGGAGCCTTATGTCAGATTTCAGACTGGACCCTAAACTACATTACCATGAAAAAGAGAGACGTAACGTCGCCACTGCAGAGAAGAGATCCTAGTGAAGGCGCCGGCGACTGATAAAACTTCCTCCCTGACCTCAGCTTAGCAAAGCAGCACTAAAAGCACATAGAAACAAATTGGGATATTAGTACAACTGTGATACATACAGAAAGGTAAACTTCTACAGGGAAACTGGTAGCAGAGTGTTAAGTGGGGTAAACTTCTACAGATTAGTATCTATCAACGGGGAACCACTAATGATCCAATGGATAGTTAGGTACAAGTAGATAAAAGCAACTAGTTGTATGCTAATACTAAAAGAATGAACATATTAAATACGGAATGAAGGCAACTTTTATCTAGCTATTTGGATACGGATGACCAAAAAAATATTGTCTATTGAGGGAAAGGAACATGGGAGTAAAACATCTTGTTACAATGTTGGCAATTTCAGAACTTTATATCTAGGTGGAATCACGTTTTATAGATATGTTGCTAGTCTCTTCTGGAGAGAGTTCAGCAGAGACCTGACATTATTGCGTTTGATGCATGTACCTACAACCCCAAGGTAAGTTATAGTACATCCAGTTGCTTTTGTTCCCTAATGAACGACTATGTCAATACTGTTGTTAAAAAATGACTACATCAATATTTATCCTAGTAGAAGATTACATGGAGGCATGGCAATCAATTTATTATACTATGGTTCTTAGGGGAACAACATTTTACACATGCACAACAGAACTCATACAGGACACTAGCAGAATGAATTGTGTGAGGAAAAATATAAAACACGTCTATTTTGCACTTTTGCTTAAAAAGCAACATTTTAAACATGCACAAGAACAGGCAAAATGGTTTCTACAACCCCCCAGGACTAATGCAAATACGAATTTTTGAATCATATTAAAAGCACAGCAAGCAAATAGTGCATGAATAGCTCGTTGCAAGCAGCCACTGATGATCCAGTGTATGAGGTACATGCAGATAAAAGCAATTAATTGTGTGCCAATGCTAAAAGATAAATCGATAGAATACAGAATGGAAGCCACTTTTATTTAGCTACGTGTATACATATCAATAGATGAGTTTTGACCATTGAGATAACATGAACACGGAGATGTCCCAAATATATGTTGGCGATTCCAGAATTTCTATCTAGCTGGTATAACATTTCGCAGATGCTGAACAATTTGCTGTTGTTCTACTTGGAGAAGGTTAAGCAGAGATCTGACACTATACAGTTTGATGTCTCTGCCTAAAACCAAAAGGATTATTATACAATTCGACTACTCGGAAAACAGGAAAAGGAAGAGATGCACACAAATACATATTCCCAGTGTACCGGCAGGAAAAGATACGTTAAAAAGGTAAATAGCAGATTTATGGTACCAGAAATACATTCAAGATATGGTCAATTAATACACAAGCTTTGTTGTGAGTAATGAAAGCATTCCGGATCTGATTTCTGCAATATCATCTAATACCTATAATATTTCTAAGTTGAGTAAGAACTACTGGCAAAACAACAGTAATTAATGGTCTCCTGTGGACCGATAATGAGGATTCAGATAAGTACAAACAACTAATAGTTCTAAGTCTCAAACGAGACTATTAGTTGCATATATGCAGCATGCAGGAATGCAAGGGCACAAAGTGTGGGGTCAGCTGATCCCAGAGCCTGTTTGAGAAACTATTCCATACAAGTAACATTTCAAAAGAAACTAGAAGACAGACGAAAATCATGCATGTCACAATGCAGCTGTAGCTCAGCCCTGGCACAGCCACCGGTGTGAGGAAAGGGACAATGATATACAATACCTTATTCAGAATCATCTCTCTCCGAAGTTGGAGTAGCATCCTCAACATTGCTACCAGAGGTCTTTGAGTTCCCCTCATCATCTTTGCTAGTTGTAGATATTCTCTTCACTAGTTCTTCATTTAGTGGACTGTTGGGAACATCACCCAAAGGATCAGTCACCTCTTGAGCTTCTGATGGCAAGGCATGTCCATGTTTGTCTTCCATGCTAGCACACTCCGGAGCAACTCCACCATAGCATGTATCCCTAGTTATAAAAGGCATACATGCTCAGTCTATAATTGTCAAAGTTATAACATAAGGCATGCAAGTTACTGTAATATGTGACAGAACAACGTGACAACAATTACTTCTTCAGCCGATCTGATGATGCGAGGTGCTAACTATGTCCTCTGGAGTGCCTTTCCTAACAAGTGGCTAGTGTTTGCAAAGCTTATGACGCAGTACAATTCTAATTATGTACCAATAAACTACATGACAGTGAGATATTTACAACTAGCCAGTACTGGAGACAAATATAGCATTTCTCAAATAGTGTAAACCTTTACAATGCTAATAGCAATGCTTCATAAGAAAAGATGGTCCTCTCACTGCCTTTTCTAAGAACTGACTAGTTTTTTCAAAGCTTATGAAGTGGTACGGTCTAAAGTACAGTACGAATAAACAACATGACAATGAGATATTTACAACTAGCCACTACTGGAGAGGAATCTAGCATTTATCCAACAGGTGAACCAATTCGATGGCAATAGCAATACTCACGTCATAAGAAAATATGCAAGTCTCTTAACTCACAAGTATTGCTATCGAGTAACAGTGAGATAAATGAATTCACATTCCTCAAACAACAAATTAACATAGCACTACAAGCTTGGTAACCAAATTCCGGCAGCACATCTTAAACCCCACTATACGCACCTCCCAAACTACAGAAGTCAAAGGCTCAGAGCAACTAAGGATATGAAAACAACAGTAGATCCAAAATAGCTCTGAACTATTTGGAAATTCCCACAATTCATACGCTGGCACGCTTCTTGCGGCTAGTGGATTTTACTAACCTGATGTCGACGTCGTGGCTGACGCATTCGAAGGTGTTGACCAAGCCTCCCTCCTTAGTAGCATTGGACCCCTTGTCAAACAGCTTTTGTGCCTGATCTACTGTTTTCTCCTCCTCTCCCCCCTCCTTACGACCTGCCTCTTCACTAGGGCTCGACAACAGTGGATCATGGTGCTTGCCTCGGGGCATAGGAATGTAGAAGCTGACAACTGGAATCACATTAAAGATGCCAGGGTGATAGTACACACATCTTGCCCTCTCCGACTTCAGCTCGACTTTGAAGATAGCTGTGCATGATTTCAAGAATATGACATTTGCTTCCTCGGCAAAGCCCAGCACTCGCACTCCTAAGTCCAGGTTAGTCCAAGTTGGGAGCAAATTGGTCAAGTCAATGACCCGGGTCGGCAGCCAATTTGCACCAGGGACGTCACTCGCCTCCCTTTCCCACAATGTTAGATTCGGATTCATGTACTGGCAAACTCCTAGTCCACCGTCCTCCGCCAGCATGATGTTATATCTCCCCGCATAGCCCGGCTCGTTGTATGGTGGTGGTGGCTCGAGCACGTCCAGGAACTTGTAGGTTGCCAAATCATACCCAAGGATCAACACGTTGTCAGACATGAAGTAAACCTGAGATCTCTTAACGAGCACGCTGGAAAAACGGCTGAAAATCATGGGAGCAAATCCCTTCATCACGGTCGGCTCACGCCAGTTGCCGGTCTGAGACGAGTACACGCAAGCCCTCGTGACATACAAGTCGTCTTCGTCGAAGACCTTGACGGAGAAGACGAATACAAGGCGGAAGGGGCCCCGTGGCAGCCGTGGTGGACGCACCCATCCGCGGCGCAGAACACTGCGGCGGTCGGGGACATCTTCTCGGCCCCGTAGTAGTCGGTCTCGAACGCCGCGGGCACCCGTACGCGCAGCTGGGAACCGGTGAGTGGCTCCCACAGGAGGAGCTCCTTCCCGGCATCCTGGCCCCTGGACCTGGAGAGGAAGAGGGCGCGGCCAGGAGCGGCAGTCCGGGGCGGCGAGGGAGAAGCGGGAGTCGGTGGTGCGGACGAAGCGGGAGCCGTGCTCCCAGTTGTGGAGGAAGCCGAGCACGGGGGGCGCCCCGTGGAAGTTGTGGAGGCGGCGGTGGAAGGCGGGCTCGGAGACGGCGTCGGCCCAGGCTTTGCAGGCGAGGGAGAAGCGGCGGAGGAACCGCGGCTCGCGGGGCGGGAGGCGGAGGAGGATCTCCGTCACGAGCTCGATCGGCAGGTACTCGCGGCACGGGAGGCGGGGCCGCTGCGGCGCTGCCATGGTACTCTGCTCGCTGGCTCTCGGTGTGGGTCTCGGGTTCTGGAATGGGGAAGAATCTGGAATGGGGGAAGAAAACGTGCTGCGCCGCCGCCGTTTTGTTGTAATTCGTTTTCCTGTGAAACTGATTTCGAATTTCGGATGGACTGGATCGCCGTTTTGTACCGTGTGACCGTGTAAAACAAGCTTAGACAGCGTAATGATCCTCAATTCGTGAGATCACAGTCTACTAACTTTTCTTTCTTTTCTTCACTCAAATTCGTGAGCACACTTATAAAAAATTAGTGCTATGTCTGATAAAGAAAACGATCAAAAACCATTCATCAAATACATAAAAAAATACAAAGTTTCTTAACTACAAGCAAGACAATCTTCCACTAATCTTGGGACATGTTGGTTCCCCTTGCCTTTGATCTAACGCCATGAGGCCGCGTTGTAAAGCATCTCATTGACGAACCGTGACATTCAACGACCAACCATGTTCCACTGGTTGTAAAAATGTTTAACTTCTTTCTTGGTGAATTGATGAGTATGTGCTCAAAAAACTCTTTGATGGGAGACTTTACAGGAGTTTAAAAAACACTTCTCTCTAAACCTATATTCCCCCTAACAAATTTGCGCAACGTTATGCATGATATTTTAGTGACCATAAAATGCTTGCAGACATGCTTTTCAAATAGAGATCGCACAACAGTGCGGAAAATCATTACAAAGGAACACAGGATAAAACAGAGTTGTTTTACTTGCAACGATACAACCAGCGCAAAAGAAGCATAGCATTGTTCTATTGCAACTAATACAATATGTGGACGATGCCAAATCCTATTTCTGAGAGACGAAGAATTTCTCAAAGGATCGACCACTTGCAACAAGGTCACAGAATACAAATAATCATTCCAACATTCAGCATTCTTCTGCTGTTCCGCAGGCATTACCAGGTTACAGACAAGAAAAAATCAAGTCCAAATAGGCTGATTCCAGTCCTGCGGCTTTGCACCATCAAATCGGGGTTATATGGCACAGTCTTGCTGAAATCCAGGTCCATAAAGGCCATAGCAATTTCTCAGCAGCCACATGCCAATGAGGACACGCCACCACCTGAAGCAGCATTCACTTCTTCGACATGTCGAACATTCTAGAACCAATCAGAGCAGCAACATCAGGGTCAATGTCCTCAGGTTCATTTTGTCCAGCTTAATCTGTACACCGTGATTATATAACACATTAGTGCATTTAAAAGCAAATCGCTGGAATTTTGATGGGACTGTAAGACACCAGTTATTCACATAATTGATTAGCTTGCATACAGAAATATTGCTAAAACAGGAAAATCTACCTGCTAGACTGAAAATTTGCAAAATAAATTGAACAAAGCCGGTGATTCATGATAGAAGTACAACAAATTCGACATAAATTTACCATACAAAGATGACATAAATTTACCATACAAAGACTACTAGCTATTACATTGAAAAGACTACTAGCTATTCTTGATGTTGGTAATCAGCCCACATTTGCATTGCAATTTCGTCCCTCAAGTTGTTCCCTTGGGCATTGTTCTCCTGGTTATGCTCATCACCGGTTGGAAGATCAACAAAGAGAATTGGATCTATGTTATTGGGTTGGTTATCAAGCCAAGCCTCATCACCATTGTGCATTTTTATGATATTATGAAAGACACAAGCAGCTGCTGGAATTTTGACTTGATTCCTTATTGGATGAAAAGTGCCAACATGTAGAATCTGAAATCTCTTCTTAAGAACCCCTAGCACTCTTTCCACATGGTTGCGCAACACGGCATGCCGATTATTGAACAACTCTTTATAGTTCTGCGGCCGATGGCGGCCATGCCCGAATTCTTTCAAATGGTACCGGACACCCCGGTATGGAGCAAGAAAAGATGGGGTATTTGCATAACCACCATCCACTAGATAAAACTTGCCAGCAGGTACTTTGAATCCATTGTTCATAGCAGACCTAAGCACTCTTGCATCTGTAGCAGACCCCTCCCATCCACATGATATGTAAGTGACCCTGAGATCAAAGTCACATGCAATCATTACGTTATGGCTAAGGGTGCCTTTCCTATTCCGAAATGGAGCAGCACTTTCAGGTGTCATGGTTACAGGTACATGAGTTCCATCTATGGCACCTATGCAGTTCCGAAAATATGGATAGAATCTTTGGTCCGTGGAGATTTTTTGGTGTGGATGAGCAATGGATGTAGGTTTAAGAAATCTGCTTGCTAGGACAGGGACGATGTCAAAGAAAGCCTTGATGTACTCATGGAAAGTCCACCCACTATGCTGGAATTCTAATTGCAAATCTTCGAAGGATGCATTGTGTGACAACATGTACAAGAAAAATGCAAGCTTCTCCTCGACCTTAATTCTTGTATCAACTATCAGCTTCTCTCTTCTAAGGTAAGATGCCAAAGACCTAAAGATGTGTGGCTCCATCCTATAAGCTGTTCGGCAATTCTTAACATGCCCGGTAAGAATGCCATCAACACGATTTTTGCCATATAGAAAGGAGCTGTGTCGTTGCTGCTTCTCGGTTTGTACTCTACTACCAAGTTGGTGCAATAGTGGCAAAATGATGAGTATCATCTCATCATCATCTTCTTCTCTTCTCTTCCTAACTCGATCGAGCCTCCGTGAATTCATTGCAATACTAAGTAGAGAAATTAAGAGGCAATAAGACTACAACAGCTAACAAGACACAATAACTATAATAAGAGAAGGAAGGGAAGCATACCGAAATTAGGAGTGCAAACTGGATCCCACGAAGGCGGGGGGTCGTCCACTCCAACCAGAACAGGAGCAGCGGGTACCTATAATAAGGAATCATGACACCATGTTAAAACAAGATGTAGTACTTGACACCAACACATGTACAGATTAGTACACAAGACTATACAAGACTATCCATGACTAAGACTATCCATGTAAAACAAGAATACTAAACAACACATGTACAGATTAGTACACAAGACTATCCATGACAAACCTGAGCATAATTTACAAACGTGAATAAAAAATGTTCCTTTTTGTTACCTAAGTAAAACTCTGTCATGACGGACAGGTTGGATCTCTACAAAATCGAGGGATCCTACGAATTAAGTCTGACAACAAGCATGTATTTAGCCTTTTCTTGAATGGCCATAGTTTATCAATATCTAGGGAGCAAATTCGAGTTTTCACAGCAGTCATGCCAAAAAATAATAAGAGAATTATAAGAACTTACTACCAGGATATAGCCTCTAATTAGCATAATTTCTAACTAAGAAGCAGAGTGCATCACGTCTTACAGATATGCACACCGGTCTTGCATACACAGTGATGCATCAAAATAGTCATTGGCCAACACGAAATGATCATTTAACCAAGTCCGGCAAAAAAATAGTTTATTCTCGCAAGAAGCCAGATCGATGGTTGGGCGAAATTTTGATGCATCAAATCTATGCGTTTTCTCAAAAGCCAACAGTCTACCAATATCGAGGAAGCCAGATCGATCCAGAACGAGGCCGCTACCAGATCCTCGCAAGAAAGAACTTTTTCTGCCGGCCCCGCCCAGATCCGCTACCAGATCGATCCAGAACGAAACGGAACAAGAGAGACCCAGATCGATAGTACAGATCTCTAGAGATCGGTCGGTTACCTGAAGCGGTGGGTTGAAGAGACGATCCGGACGCGTACGAGTCGATCCGCCCTCACTCCCTCATCCCTATCTGCGCTAAATTGCTAGACCTAGCTAACAAATCAAGTGTGCTCTCGATACAGAGAGGGTCGCCGGCGGGAACGAGGCCGGCCGGCGGCTGTGGAGCTGGGAGCCAAGATTCGGATTTTTGGAGAAGGGAAAGAACGGGATGGGTGCCGTACCGGGGAAAAAGCCAGCGGATGAGGGTCGGCGGCGCCCGGCGACGGAGAGGAGGCGGCGGTGGCGCCCGTCGACGGGAAGGAGGCGGCGACGGCGGCGTCTGTCGTGAGGAAGGAGAGGCGCGCCTCGCTCTCCTTTCCGTCGCTTCTCCCCGGTCGTTCCACGCGAGAGCCCTAGAGGCGTGATACACCCGTGGGTTCGCGTGGGTTGGGGCGGGTTGACCGGACTGGCCCAACCCCAACCCGGCCTACCAAACGGCCCGCGGGGGAATTCTGCGGGTTTTAATCCACGAGAGGAATTTCCCTCCAATTCCCGGCCCACCCCGGCCTACCAAACGAGGCCTTAATCTGGCATTGTCATTCCAAGTGTCAAGTAAGAAAGACAAAATTCAATATATAAATGTAGAAGGCAGCTAGTGGACTTGTGGCACCAAACATACACATCCAAAATATGGTCAACCCATAACAAGGCTTTTTGACGAACAATAAAAACATTTTAGAGTTTTTCTGCGACATCATCTGGTACACGAATTGCACATGAAGAACTTATGAGCTATTAGAAAAACAACATTAATTAAATGGTCTTGTGTGGAATCATGATGAGGATTTGAGAGATACTTCCAAATGGGAAACAGATGAAGTCCCAAACAAGATAATTACTTTGCATTAGCTTACTTTAAATTAGCAGTTTATTAGGTATACTCTGCAGTAGGCATGAACAGATAATGAGAAATAATTGTAATCGGTAGGGTGTTAATGACTACATGGAATACTGATAACAAGGACAGTACTGTCTTTCAGTGTATAAGACTGTGCAGCAGCAGAAGTGTCACGTTAAAGCTGTGGCTTTCTCTAAGAGACAATTCCATACAAGAGAATTTCCACAAAAAACCTAGAGAACAACGCAAAATACAGCGATACAGGTCCCCTCAAAGTGGTGCAAGTGATATGCAGTATACCTTCATCAGAATCACCATGCTTGTCCCTAGAGGCCTCTGACTCTGAGCTCCCAGGATCATCTTTACAGGTTGTAACTGTATTTTTTACTGATTCTTCTTTTGGTGCACTCTTTGAAACATTACCTGAAGGATCCATCGCCTTCAGAGCTTTGCATGGCGAGATATCTCCATATCCGTGAAGGGTTCTAGCACAGTCGTGAGGAAGTTCTCCTTGATGTGGAACCCTACGTAACAACAAAGAGTAAATTTGTCAATGGATCATTGCTAAGGCTATAACATTTCATGTAATCTGATGTAAAAACACAACCATATTATTTCATCAGCAATTTCATGACACATTGTGATGACCATGTTCTGTTCAATGTCATCTAATAGAGTCCGGAGGAAATTCTCCACAATGTGGAACCCCTACGTGACAGCAAGGCGTAAATTTGTGGATGTATCATCGCTAAGGCTATAAAATTTGATGTAATCTGATGTAAAACAACACAAGTATATTATTTCATCAGCAATTCGATGACACAAAGGGCTGACCATGTTCCGTTCAGTGTCATCTATAACAAATGGCTATTGCTTGGACAATTATTATGTACAATTCTGAAGCACCATATAAATAAACTGCACAGCGATGAAATATTTGCAACTAGCCAGTACCGTTTAAATAGCAATACACCTCGAGCACTTTTTAAAATTGGTTTGAGATGGCTAACCATGCTTGTCGCGTGATCCTTAAGCCCTTGGACTTCAATTTGATGCTCACGGCAGTACATGCATCATAACAATAGATGCCAGGCCCTAACTTGCAGGTACTGTTATCAGGTCACATTAGCTAACTGTACTAATCCCTCAGACACCAACACATGGCTATTGCTTGGACAATTATTATGTACAATTCTGAAGCACCATATAAATAAACTGCACAGCGATGAAATATTTGCAACTAGCCAGTACCGTTTAAATAGCAATACACCTCGAGCACTTTTTAAAATTGGTTTGAGATGGCTAACCATGCTTGTCGCGTGATCCTTAAGCCCTTGGACTTTAATTTGATGCTCACAGCAGTACATGCATCATAACAATAGATGCCAGGCCCTAACTTGCAGGTACTGTTATCAGGTCACATTGGCTAACTGTACTAATCCCTCAGACACCAACACGCACACTACCAGGCTCACTGTTAAGCAAATGAAACCAAAGCACCACACTTGGTAACCATCTTGTCATATAACATCTTAAACCTACTAAGCTAATTAGAAATGTCAAAGGCGCAAAAGCAACTACAGACAAATGAAAACAACACTGAACTAATTGGAAGATTTTGCCCACAATCCACTCGTACCTATCCTACAGCCTATCTGGGAGAACAGGAGTTGTAGAACCCTAACCTGATCTCGAAGGAGTGGCTGAAGCAGTCACTGGCATCGGCGAAATTCCCCTTTTCCATGGCCTTGCACTTATCGAACAGCTCCAGCGTCTGCTCTAGTGTTCTCTCCTCCTCCTCTCCCCCCTCCTTTCCACCCACCTCCTCGTCGGTAGGGCTAAACGGCAGTGGCGGGTAGTGGTCTCCACCCCCGAGCGCTTCTTGCATATAATATGGAGTGTAGAAGCTGACAACTGGAATCAGATTGCAGAAGTCATGATCATCGCACACCTTCCTGACCCACTGTGATTGTAGTTCGATGGTGAAGAGGCCACAGCCCGTGGTCACAAAAATGATATTTGCTCCCTCCGCAAAACCGAACACATGAACTGAACCTTTCACGACAACACCATTTGGGAGCAAGTTTTCCAAGTTGATGACCCGTCTCGGTACCCATCGTGCATCAGTGCCATCACTCTTCTCCCTTGACCATAATTTGAGTTGCTGATCCAAGTCTTGGATAACTCCCAGTCCACCGTCCTCCGCCAGCATGAGGTTAGATCTCACGCAGTCTGGTGTATCGAACACATGCAGGCTGTGCCTGGCCAAGTCGTACTCCTGAATCCTATCGTCGTCGGACATGAAGTAAAGCAGAGACCTCCCAACGAACACGCTGGAATAAAATGTAAAGGAGTCGTAGTCCTCGTCATCCATCGAGGTCAGCTCGCCCCACCTAGCTGTCTCCGACGAGTACACGCACACCGACATGTCACCGTCTTCCAGGATGGAGATGAAGACCACGAGGAAGGGACCCCCGTGGCAGTCGCGGTGGTTGCACCCATCCGCTGCGCAGACCACGGCGGCGTTGGAGTAGCCGCACTCGAACGCCAGGGGCACCGGTATGCGCTTCTGGGCGCCCGTGATTGGCTCCCACAGGAGGATTTCCTGGGTAACCTGGTTCTCGGACAGGAATAGGGCGCAGCCGTGGCGGCAGTCGAGGGCCCGCCAGGAGCGGCGGTCCGGGGCGGCGAGGGAGAAGGACGAAGCGGTGGTGTGGATGAAGCGGGGGATCTGCTCCTCATGCCAGTTGTGGAGGAAACCGAGCACGGGGGGCGTGCGGTGGAGCTCGTGGAGGCGGCGGCGGAAGCCGGGGTGGGAGATGGCGACGCCCCAGGCCTTGCTGACAAGGGAGGAGCGTAGGAGGCAGGCTGGGTTGTCGGGTGGGAGGCGGAGGAGGATCTCTTCGATGAGCTCAACCGGGAGCACCGGCGGCGAGTCTCGAAGGCGCGGCGGCGCTGCTGCCATGGCGGTCGTTGGCTAGGTCTGGGGTGCGTATGGAATGGTTCGGCTCAACCAGGTTTGGGGACGGTCGCGGGAGGTTGGACTCGCCACTCGCGACACGATGCTCTCTTTCTCTTGGAAAATTCTCTTTTTGAACCACGACCGATCCCCCGCCGGGAAAATATCTAGTGATACTACGTGTAAAATGATACCATACTGTACCATTTTTTAAAAGTCAAATCTATAAGTATCAAAAAAATCGAAAAAATGTGTGGTTGTTCACAAGATGTGGGTTACATTCTAAGATTTTCATAACCAAATTTGCAATACACACAGAGAAAAAAAGACAAATTCTTATATGAATAGTGTTATTGTGCCATTATTCATGTTAGACTTGTCTTTTTTATTTCTCTAAGTGTATTTCGAATTTGGTTCCGTAAATTTTAGGAGTCGTAAACTTACAGGTACTAAACACCCACAAATTTGTTTCGTATTTTTATGAAACTTGTAAATTTAAATTTTGGGAAGTGGTATCATGGTATCACATAAGGTGTGGTATCACTGGATATGCACTCATCCCCCTCCTCCCAAGGGCATAATATCGGATCTCAAAAAAGAGGGCATAATATCGAGTGTGGTGTTTTATAGTAGCCCTATATTTCAAAAAAATTAAAATGATATCTAAAGTTTTTTTAAAAAAACTAGATGTAGACAATGGTGTATTTTATCCATGTGTAAACTGTGAATAGTACACAAATCTGAATCTCCCAAATTTGTCAGATTTTTTTTGTGTGTGTGCAGGGGCGGCGCTGCATGTGCTCACCCTGATGCACATGCATCAGGGTAGGAAACATTTTTCTTTGTACTTGTGCCAAAAAACCAGCCTGTGCATCACCTTATAACATGAAAAATGCACCATGGTGACCAAAAATTTGACATGCAATGAGCCACATACACTCCAGTGAACCACGGTCGACGTCCGTCTAGCTCCACCCCTGTGTGTGTGGCTCAAAATACGAAGTGTTTTCCACCTGAAGTTTTGCATGTTGGAAGAATACTTCATTATCATTATCTATAAAAAACAGAATTGTTTGAAACTTACATGTAGCCCAGGCTATATTTGGACTTTTTGCATAATATCGTACTATATCAAGTGATAACTCCATAAACCTGTGTGGGTCACCAGCCTTAATAGCGAGATTACATGTAATAACTAGGAGTATGTGATAGCTCAAGTCCATAAATCTTGTAGGCCAGAAAAAAAATCATCAAGAAACACATAAGCATGAGATCTAGTAGTCTTGAAGCTCGCATGGACACAAATCATGGGATGAAAACATATTACAAACTGTGTAAGGTTTGAGTTTTATATTGCGTGCGTGTATAGGACAAATGATTCAACACTGCATGCAATCCGCACAGTTTGATCCATCGAACGCATGCACTCCGCAAACTTTTGAGTTCCGTGATGCTCTCTGCGTGTTTAGTTCCCAATATCGACGATAAGGTATCTAGCAAACTCACGAGGCACGATTACGTACCGAGATTTGATGACTATGCTATGCTACATTCTTTTTCATCATTGAGAAGAAAACATAACAGATTACAAGAGCCGAGATCGCATTACTTCTTTTCAATCATTCTGTCAGAAAGAATGTTCTCCTAATGAATGGGAAAGTTCTATTCCTGTCTCCAGCTGAAAATTTTGAATACAGCCTCACCGACTGACTAATTAACTCTCCAAACACCCAATTCTCTAAAGCTCGTCCTTCTTCTCGGAAGCATCCTTGCTAATTTCCTCCTCCTTCTCGTCGACGGACGCCTGCTGTGGCGTCTCATCGGTGGAGTCATCCTTGGTCTCCTCGGCGCTGATGCCGGCAGCTTTGCTGTCTTCTGCATCATCCTCGCCCTCCTGCCGCAGGTAAGAAGAGAATGTTGTTTCGTGTTAAGACGAGACCCCAGCAAATATATGTAGTTACAAACATTCAGAGCACAGAATTTGGTTTGGAGCTTACATCTGCTGCTTCGTCGTTGTCTTCGTCTTTAAGGCCTGCGGATTCCTGACGACGAGAAAACATCGACTAGTTAGTGCTGAAACTTAACGTAGAAGGTCACAAAGTGAAGTGTGATGAAGAACAGAGGATCTTTGCGTACCTCCTCAAGCCTCTTCTTCTCGGCCTCGTCAAAGGCGGCCTTCTCAGCCTGCAAAAGACAAGTGCCTTAGTTCTATGCAGCCAGAATTTTAAACGAAACAAAACTGAAAATGATGATCATAAGACGGCATACATCTTTATGCTTGCCCCAGGTCTCCTCTGCAAACTTCTTTGCGTACTCGGGGTCATCCGTGATCAGGATATTGTCGAACAGAGTTCCGGATTTAACCTAGTGTCGATCGAATAAGAAATCAATACACATAGCTGCAACAATATATTCAGGAAATGGTAGCAACGTGTCTGCAGAACTTCATAGCACTAACCTGCCACAGCTCAATGCCGATGTGCTTCAAGCTGTCAAAAGCATAAATGTAAGGATCATCCTTGTACTCTGCACAAACAAATAAGAAATTCGTATGAGCTTTGATGTTTCAAAGAATCAGTTGAGCAGAAAAGATAAATGGACAGCAGTTAGTCTGAATGTAAGCTCAGGTTACCTGGGTTGTCGATCAAAGGTGCCTTCCACTTTCCCTTGTAGTTCGGGTTCTTAATTTTCTGAAACCACAGCAGTCTAATGTCAGAACTTGCAATACACATCGCTGCTTATCCAAACAAATTAACTGCCTAGTCATACTGTCATGCCATAGTTATATAGTGTTATACCTTTTGTTTCCATGGTCCCTTGTACTCGGGGTTTGGAATGGTCGGAGCTGTCCATTCACCATCTTCCTCCTCATCCCAGTCCTCAGGCTGTCGTAGGCATTAAACAACGTGAGAATTTTACATACTGGAGGCAACAAGGCACAGCACAGCACATAGTATACAGATGTTCAAGAATGGGGAAATAGGCACCTTCGTTGCTTCAGGATCAGTAATTTCCTTGGGAATATCGTCATAGCCCTGCAAAGAACAATGTGAGTCATTCCTCAAAAAGAACAATGTGAGTCAGACAAGAAACCAAAGCATTAAGACATACAGCAGTTCATAATGTAATGTCAAGCTTTTATTGTGCTGTTAGAGTAGTAATGACAGTTGCGTTTGGAGCTTTGTCAGACACAAAGCATACTGCAGAATATATAGTTGTGTAGCAACGAAGGTAAAAGTCACCTCTGGCTTCTTGTCCTCAGGATCAGGAAGGTATTCGTTATCCTCCCAGTCTTCAGGCTGCAACCATGCATTAGCACACACCACTTAGTGACCTCTGTCACGAAAAACACAGCAGCCATGGCTGCTCACTCGGAACAGACAACAGTAATGTCTGAGCCTCACCTTCTTGGCGTCAGGATCCCTCTTCTTCTTCGCGGGGAGGATGTCCCAGTCATCGTACACGCTGCCGGACTGCTTCTCGACGTTGTCAATGAGGATGCTGTACGTGGCGTCGGGGCGGATGACCAATGTGTACACGTGCGTCAGCTGGTCCGTCTCGCAGGGCACCTCCTTCTTGATCAGGTTGTTCTTGCCGTTCTTGGTGAGGATGGCGTGCACCTTCTTGGTGGCGTACCCGCAGATATCCGGCCCAAACATGATGCTACAGTTGGCCGGCAAGGTATGCATGATCAACCAATCGAAAGAGCGAACGATCGGAGGTGAATTAAACACGAACAAGAAATGGTGACAACGATGATGAACCTGTAGGGGGTGTCGCCGCCGAACTTCTTCTGGTCGATGTCGCCGCCGAGCAGCTTGACGTAGCCGCCGCCGCAGTCGAGGTTCTGCTCGTGCTTCACGGAGAACTGCAGCACCAGGGTTTTGTCCTTGTTGCTGAACTCCGGGTACTGCGCCGAGATGGCGTAGAACCTGTAGTCCTCCGAGGTCTGGATGCCTGCAGACGGTTACAGAAACAGAGTACTCATCAGCATACGGCCGGCGAACAGGACAGAAAAGAACAAAACGAAATCCGGTAACAGTATTAAGAACAAAAATATTACTGTGATCGATTATTACCTTTGTCTTGGGCATCTCCGCTCCAGTTGCCGGACGTGTGGTTCCACTCGCCGGCCGTGCCGTCGTCCTTCTTCCACTCGGATTTCACCCACCGCTCTTCCCACCCGTCTGTTAATTTTTCAGGCACAATTCGCGGTTAGAATTCAGGCACAAAACTCACTGAATACCAAACGGAAGATGCATTTGCCGAGACGGCAACGAACACCCAGTGGCTCACACCAGAAGACGGCATTAACGACGGAATCGAAAATTAATTACTTAAACCCCTAAACCCCGGCGACGAGACGAAAATAGCACGATCGCAACAGATCCACACGTGCGGAACGAAACGGCAGCACGCGGCCGCAATTGTGACGCACAGATCGACCGGATCTGAGCGCGCGCGAGAGAGACGAGACGGGTATAGATCCGGGGGCTCACCGTCGAACTTCTCCTGGAAGAAGACCTCGCCGGCGACGGCCGACACGAGCG
Source organism: Poa pratensis (assembly GCA_947311845.1). NCBI lineage: Eukaryota > Viridiplantae > Streptophyta > Magnoliopsida > Poales > Poaceae > Poa > Poa pratensis. The sequence continues at coordinate 28,779,240 of CAMZMU010000112.1, forward strand.
CGAGCGCGACCAGGGCGACGGCCGCGGCAGAGGACGACGACGACCTCGCCATCACCAGCCTAGGCTAGACAACAGCCACCACTCTACCGGAAGCTTCTAGACCCTTCGGAGCCAGCCCAGTACCCCCGATCCTTCTCAGTTGTCACGCCAGAAATCTCCTGGTCGATAGATAGCGAGCGCGAGACGCGCCTTTAATAAGGAGTTTAATAAGGAGAGAGTTGTTGGTGCTGGCGTTACCCGCACGAGGCACGAGCACGCTGTGTCACTGACAGAGCGGACCGGGTACGCTAACTGGGCGCGCGATTGCACACGTGGCACCGATGGCGCAAGGGGGCAGCGAATGGGAGCGCGCCGCGTGGAAAAAGCGACGTGTTTCCGGGCGCCCGTGAGGCGAATGGTACGTGGTGACGGGCTCGCCTTGGAGATATCGCTGCATGGGCCGGCCGTGATGGAGCGGCGCTGCGGCTGGGTCCCACGCAGGGTTGGACCCGCTTGTCGGAAAAGTCTCTCGGTTCGGATGGTGCGGCTGAAGGGATCAAGCAGGTGCGGTTTGCCATGTGCGTGTGCTACATGGTTTGATTATGAAGTGATCAAGAATTGTTTACTTCGATTTAAGCCTTTTATTTCAAAAAAAAAGTCACGGTTGGCCTTTTGATAACAGATAAAGCACGCGGATCCCAACCGGTGGGCACGATCCATCCATCGCCCGTCCTCCCCGGGCATCTTGTCCACCAAATTATAGCATGCCAATCGTTTTTCGCAAAGGGTATATGATGAGCGTTGCGTGGCTTCTCCCTCCTCTCCGATGTTTTCCTCCCCCTCCCGGCAGTTCCGACAGGAAACGACACTCGTGTCGACTATGCCCACGGGTAACCATCATCTAGCAGCCCCGGGTACATGTTGCCCGCATGCAAATTATTACCTTACCTGCGTAAATCATGAGAATGGGGCTTGCATCTTTTTCCTTGTTAAGGCGAATTTTGTGTATCGCAGCGAAACGATCACTTTTGTCATCAAACTAGTTTATGTTCATCCATAAAATTTAAAAATTGGAGTTCATCGATGTGATATCCGTTTGGAGATCCCGATGTTTTTTTCGCGAGAACTAGTTTGTCTACAAGATGATGATAAAGAACATGGGATGGGTGGTCTCAATATTAGGCACGTGCATGTTTGTATTATAAGGTGAAGTGCCTTAACAGTCAAATTTTTTTTTTCACGGTTCAAGTCCCCTGCACAACATGCACACATCAAACTTGCCGTCACGGATTCTCCAACTTCTTGCGACAAAGTCACCTCTGACTTTGCCATAGGGTTAAAAAGCAACGGTTTAGATTGGGACAGGTACCGTGTCGGAACACTGTTCACAGATTTCACGTTTAAACGGTGTAGCAAGTATTGTTTGCAGCTTGGTGTCGTTCACCTCTAACTTTGTCTCACCAAGTCAGAGAATAGAGAAACCCGGCCTCAAACTTGCATGTTTTCATGCATTATTGTGCATCTTCTTGAACAATGAACTACGACATGTCAGCGCAAAAAAAAATAACGACGACCTGTGATTGACTTTCTTCTTGGATTTTTGTGTGGCTATCGCAAAGAGACGACGACCTGTGATTTAATTTCTTCTTGGATTTTTGGGTGGCTATCGCAAAGAGAGAACATACTTATTTTACCTTCTATTTGTAGTGATCAATAAGTAAATACTCAACAACAACAATCACAATACTATTTTTATCTTCCAACTACTCAACAACAATCACATAATATTTGGATAGTGCCACCCGGATTTGATTTCAAGGTTTAGCAACACAATAAATAGCCTATTGATCTCTATGTTCCACACCACTTTGATGTTTAACTGTCGTTCACTATTTTCTTTCGAAACATGGTATCATGTATTTTCCCATAATACGTTGAAACTGAGAACCATCATTCCAGGAGAATATATATAACTAGCTCAGGAGAATATATATAACTAGTTGACGTTTAACCAAACTTTAGTGTCTAGGAAACAAAACAATCCAGCCTAATGATATACATTAGAGTAATGTGAGCTTCAGTTGCCATACTATACCACTTTGCTGAACATAAGAACCAAGTTTGGAAATATCATAACATCATGAAACATATTACATGCCCCCAAACCAGTGAAAAACATAGGTGAAGATCATGCACAAATAATCAAGTAACAGAACGCCCCTGGAACTAAACAAACCAAAACATCAGCTACTTAACTACAACAAATCACAGAACATAACAACACTAACGTGAATGCTACGCGCAGACATGAACTACGAAAGTATAGAACAACGAAATCGAGACTTGCAAGCAAAACACATGACAGCAAGAAGCCAAGAACTACCAGTGGACGAAACATATGTAAATCTAAGTTTTTAACATCTATTACATCACGACAGACAGCAAAACAGTCTCAGGACCTCAGTACCAAAACCACGACAGATAGATCATTCCGACATTAAAGATGACTCATAGAAACAATAATAAAGCAGCTCTCCTAAACAGCAAGAGCAAGTAGTAGCAAAACACGACCTCCAAAAAGAGCTTAGAGCTTGTCCTCGAAATCAGACAGGGGAGTCATCTGTTCCTTGAGCCCCTTCCTCTTGCGGATCTCCTTGACGAGGGTAGCAGACTGCGTCTCGGGGTCCAGAGGATCAGAGTTCATGACGTCCCAGTGGTCAAACACGCACTGCGGGAAAGCCTGGCCAGATGTGGCGGCCCTGAGGGTGGCCGAGAAACCGAAGGACTCGATGACGGGGAGGTAAGCCTTGATGTTGTAGAGTGGGGTACCTGGCCTCTGCATCTCCTCAAACACGTGCCCTCTCTTCTGGTTCAGGACGCCATAGATGCCACCAAGTGCACCCTCCGGGGCCTGGATCTCAACCAGGTAGACAGGCTCAGCAGCCTTGGCTTGGCAGTGAGCTGGGAAGCAAAGATGACCCTCCTGGCCGTTGGGATGACCTGGCCACCACCCCTGTGGATAGCGTCAGTGTGGAGGACAACATCACAGACCTCAAAGCAGATGCCACGCATGTTCTCGTCAGCCAGTGCACCTTCCTTGGACGCCCACTGGAACCCAGCCACAACAGAGTCCTTGATTTCATTCAGGTACTGCACTCCCTTACACATATCAACCACCATGTTGGGGCCAGTGGTCTCAGGTCCAAAGCACCAGATCTTCTTGGCGAGATCCTTGTCCCACCCAAACTCCTCAGACAGGATCTTGGAGCGCACCTTGGGGTCGTCACGTGGGCCAATGCGTCCCTCATCAATGGCCTCGGGCAATCCCTCCTCCAGGGGCGAGCCTCCATGTAGAGACGGTTGTGCTTGTTTGGGGACTTGCTCATAACAGTACGGCATGACTTGTCCAGAACAGTCTCGCGGAACGAGACGACAGGAGGGGAAACAATGATTTCAGCACCACCCATGAAGTCATCCTGCAGATCCTTCAGGCAAATTTCAAGGTGAAGCTCACCAGCTCCAGCAATGATATGCTCACCAGACTCCTCAATGGAACAGAGGACCATAGGATCAGACTTGGCCAACCGCTTCAAACCTTCAACCAGCTTAGGAGATCAGAGGCCACCTTGCACTGAACAGCAACACGCACAACAGGGGACACAGAGAACTTCATTGCTCTGATTGGGCAGGCATCAACTTCCTTCTCACCTGTCAGGGTTGCATTCTTCGTGATGAACTGATCCAAACCAACCAAAGCAACAGTGTTTCCACAAGGAACATCCTCAACGGACTCCTGCTTCTTTCCCATCCAGATAACAGTACGCTGGACACTCTTGGTATACAGATCTTTCTTCTGGCCAGGAACAAAGTTGGGACCCATGATACGGACCTTCATCCCAGTTGCAACCCTCCCAGCAAATACACGACCAAAGGCAAAGAATCTGCCCTTGTCAGATGCTGGAATCATCTTGGAAACGTACAGCATAAGAGGACCGTCGGGGTCACAGTTTCTGATAGCATTTGCATATATATCATCAAGGGGGCCCTCGTACAAGTTCTCAACACGATACCTCTGAGCCTTCGAGGGAGAGGGCAGGTGGTACACCATCATCTCAAGTAGAGCACGACTGGCAGGCAACCAAGCTTGCATGACACGCTTCATGAGAGCCTTGCCCATCAGGTCCTTCTCATCATTCTTCATGGTCACACCAAGCTTCTTCAACATAGGCCACAACTTATCCTTCTGATCATTCATGCAGATTTCAATGATTTGCTTGATTGGCTCATAGCAGAACTGAACAAAACCTCTCTTACAGGTACCTGAGCCAGTGTTCTTGGAGGTCCATTTCTTTGTGGCTGGGTCAAAGAAGTTCTCACCCCACAGCCTCTCCATCATCTTTGATTCATCAACTCCAAACTTGGATGCATACATCTTAGCAAAGTTTGTAAGGGTAAAAGCCCACCCATGCAAACCAGCAGAGAATGCAACAGTCCCCTTCTCTGGGTACACTTGGACATCACCAAGAAGCGCATCTTCATATGTTGCCATGATCACATTGGCGTTCTCAATGACACGGGAGAAAGTCTGATAGGCTTCCTCACCGTCAACCTGAAGCTCAAGGAAACACCTGTCCATCTTGTTGACGGTAAGGACAGGTCTAATCCTCTCACCAAGAGCCTGGCGCAGAACAGTTTCAGTCTGGACACAGACACCCTCAATACAGTCAACCACCACCAAAGCACCATCAGTGATACGAAGAGCAGCTGTGACTTCAGAAGAAAAGTCAACGTGGCCAGGTGAATCAATGAGGTTGATCAGGTAGTCATTGCCGTCCCTGTCACCCTTGTAACTGGCAAGGGATTCATCACTCATCTCATAGTAGAGAGAGATACCCGTGGATTTGATAGTGATACCACGTTCTGCCTCATCTGCACGGGTATCAGTCATGCGAACATCACCAGCAACTTCCTGGGCAATAATCCCAGCAGCTGCCACGAGGGAGTCCGTAAGGGTAGACTTGCCTGTAATCATGCAAGTAATATGTAAGAAGGGTGCACAATTTAAGTATTCACAAAAAAAAGTGGCATGTTTAGGACAGTATGACACAAGTTATATGAATAGAGAAATTGAACAAATTAACATTCAAGACGGAAGTAGGACATAACAGTACAATACACTGAAACAATAATCAGATGAAAATAAGATAATTCAGACATTTAGTAACATGGCTAAGTGTAATTAAATTTAAGAGTGCAAAATTGATAACTTAAAAGTTGAAATAAATACAGGCATTTACACAAGTGCAAGTCACGAAGCTGGGTAGAGTTTGAGACGTGGGGCAATAAGTTAATGGTTACATTGAAGGATATTAAAGCAGTAGAACTATCATATAATGAGCAGTACTAGTAAACTACAGGTCACGCAATAAGATGAACTTGTATTTTCAGGGATGAAATTAATGATGACAAAACAATGATCAAGAGCTAATTAAACTAAACAAATATGAAGAGAAAAAAAGGCTAAAAACATAAATCAACAAGATTCAACAGCATAAACTCAATAGTTGGATACCACTGTTAACTTTTCAGGCACATACCATGGTCGACATGAGCAATAACAGACATGTTTCTGATATTGTTCTTTTTGTCCATAATGTTGCGGAGCTCCTCCGCTGTAAACTTCACCATCTTGACTGCTTTTGAATGTCACTCTGGGAATATAAGTTCCTGCTGAAAGAATAGCAATCTATTAGAACCGAGCAAGAATCAGGTTTGAATAAGTAAACGTGAAAACTGTTGGACACCCACATGTTTTGAAAACTATACCATTTCTTTACCATCACTTCGACCACACTCGATAAAACTAATACGTAAGAATTAATGAGACAATGTTCAGAAACTCAATTGTCGAAAGTTCACAGAGAAGACAGCAAACAAATATTCAGGGCACTTAGCACAACTGTTTGAAAAAAACTAATTAGCAATGTTCAGAAAACTTGATCGTCCAAAGTGCACCAAAAAGACAACAACATAGCAAACGCTGGCGCTCCACCACTGAAGGGGATGCACAGCTATAAAGCACGAACAGGTAATGGGTTTAACTAACTAAACCCGTAAAACTTACAAAACAACAGATCGTCTATCATATCTTAAAGCTATAACTGCTTAAACCAACTAAAAGTGATGTTCACATGAATAAGCATGCATTTGCTGACGACTAACTGACCAGTAAGACATGGAATTAATATTTCACTATCACAACCAAGAGGCTATAATCAGGAACAAAAGCTGATATCATTCAAATTACATAAGGTAGCTCATGATTAAACAGGAAGCAAGCATATGCAACGATTCCCCTTTTTCTCACATGAAATTTAATTAAACAATCAGTGATATCTATCTCCATCTTCTCCACTTGAAACTGCGAGAACAGGGAACAAAATCGACCAGTCAGGCTAGCAAGCAAGCTCTACTATCCTACAGCTAATCTACCGAGCCCCGTGATGGTGCAGCAAAATCGACAAAAGTACACCAACAGAACACCGAAACGACAGATCCACGCAAACCACAACGGAATAACGTGAAAGCGAACATGTGCTGCCCCCTAGCAAGCACAACTTGAAATCGGTAGACGACTGCGGGAGGAAAACGACGAGCATCTACCGAGCAGGATTAACGAAACAGTAGATCTGCTACGTTTAAGAACTTCGAAAACACGTACACCCCTACCGACGGATCCAGGAAACTGGAGCGCATCCAGCGAGACTAGCCCAGCGAAATCGACTAGTAACCAATCCAGGAAAGCTCGAGCGCATCCAGCGAGACTAGAACCAGTGAAATCGATCGGCTAGGACGGCCGGACGCAACGACGAAGCAACCGGGGAGGCGCGGGAGAAGGAACGGGGGTCTCACCTTGGCTTTCGCCTCCCGAGCGGAGAGACGAGACGAGGAAGGGGGCGGCGGCGGGTTTAGGGGACTGGGGAGGAAGGAAGGATGGGAGAAGACCTAGGCTGTGTCTGCCGATATATACGCTGCTGCTAACGCGCTGGCCACGAATGCGCTATCATCTCTTTTTTTTTTTAGGGAGCGCCTCGGTCTCGGCCGCCTGAGCAATGAGAATTCAGACTTTCAGAGCATCTCCGAATATTCTCGTACCTATCGGGAAAACGTTTTCCAGTGTCTTATCAAGTTCATGATGATTTTGAGCAATATAAACTTAATAAAACAGCAATATAAATTTAACATCATACTCCAAATATTTAAATCCGAATAATTAAAATAATAAGGAATGATCCGGAATGTAAAGAATGGTTCAAATCACACATGAATACAAATAATATCAAATGAATAAAATGAAGTCTACTTTCATTCAACTGACACAGATGGTCAATAAGATCATCACAGAGCTAAATGTGTGTGGTCTTGTCCTCAATATGCCGGTAGGTTTCAAGAAATGCTTTGATCTGAATCACCATTGAGACTTCACACGAGTCTCAATGTTGTCATAAAGAAACTCCAAGTTTAAACCTCTCTCATCATGAATGATCATATTGTGTAAAATTACACAAGCCGTCATGATATCTGAGAGGGGTTTTTATCCCAAAAGAGAGCAGGATCTCGAACAATTGCAAACCATGCTTATAACACACCAAATGCCTTTTCAGTATCCTTTCGGCATTAATACGTCTCAAACGTATCTATAATTTTTGATGTTCCATGCATGTTTTATACCAATGCTACATGTTTTATATACACTTCATATCATTTTTATGCATTTTCTGGGACTAACCTATTAACAAGATGCCACAGTGCGAGTTCCTGTTTTCTGCTGTCTTTTTTTTCAGAAAAGCTGTTAAGGAAATATTCTCGGAATTGGACGAAAATCAACGGGATGAGTTTTACACCGACACGAAGACGAAGTCCGAAGGACGATCGAAGAGGCGACCCAGGGGCCCAGACGCCACCTCGGCGCGGCAGAAGGTGGGGCCACGCCGGGGAGTCGTCTGGCGCCCTCGGGTGGCCCCTCGCGCCGCTCTTTCGCCTATATATTCACCTCCTCCCGAAAACCCTAAGGACCCGAGCAGAAATCCACGAAAAGTTCTATCGCCGCCGTCGTCGTCAACCCTAGTTCGGGAGGGTTCTGAAGCTCTTCCCGACACCCTGCCGGAGGAGAAGATCATCGCCGGAGGGCTCTACATCACCATGCCCTCCGGACAGATGCGTGAGTATTTCATCCTTGGACTATGGGTCCATAGCAGTAGCTAGATGGTTGTCTCTCCACTTTGTGCTATCATTTTTAGATCTTGTGAGCTGCCTAACATGATCAAGATCATCTTTATGTAATGCTACATGTTGTGTTTGCTGGGATCCGATGAATTGTGAAGTTATGATTAAGTTGTTCATCTATTTATCTACTGTTTTATTTATGTTCTTGCATGCTCTCCGATGCTAGTAGATGCTTTGGCCAAGTAGATGCTAGTATCTACAAGAGGAGTATTTATGCTAGATAGTGGGTTCATGCCTCCAGTAATCTGGGCTCGAATGACAGAAACGACTAAGGTTGTGGATGTGCTGTTGCCACTAGGGAGAAAATAACTTTGCTATGTCTATATGCATTGCTTATATGTCATTTGCATTGTTTACATTACACACTTTGCTTAATGCAATTATCCGTTGCTTGCAAATTAATACTCGCGAGAGACACGGATGTTATCTCGGGAGTGGATTATTAGTCATAGATGCAGCTAGTAAGCGGTCTATGTAATATGTTGTAATGCCCAATAAATACTACACTGAACATTGTCTTATCATAATATGCATTGTCATGTGTTTGCCATTTGTCAATTGCCAGCTGTAATTTGTTTACCCAACATGCTTGTTATCTTTTATGGAGAGACACCTCTAGTGAACTATGGACACCGGTCCATTCTTTTACACTGATAAAAACACCGTTTCCACCACTCTCTACAATCACTTGCTCGCTATTTCTTTTTGCATTTATATTTATTCTCCACACCATACGTTTAATCATTTGTATTCAGCAAGCCGGGAAGATTGACAACCTTCTTGTTTCGTTGGGGCAAAGTACTTTAATTGTGTTGTGTGCAGATTCCGTTAATCTAAAAGCGCCAGAGTAGATTAACACCGTGTTGAAGCTCTTCCACCTCCTACTGGTTCGATAACCTTGGTAGATTTCAAGGGAAAATTGCTGCTGCACTACTTCATACCTTCCTCTTGGGGTCTCCCAACGAACGTGTGTTTTCATGTCATCAGGCATGCTTCCTGAGTTTTAGCATAGATGGATTGTTTCTTTCCTACCTATGAGATGATCTTCACTTCACAAATGTTGACCAAGACAATATATACCTTCTTCTTCACGGACGGCCACAAATCGGATTCGGCCGCCCGAGCTCCCCACCGACAACCAGCCCCACAGCGCCACCGATAGCTGCGGGGATGCGAGCCAGACTCCACTGCTCAGACACGCTGGGAGCAGCCTCTCCTGGCCCGAACTGCCCCTCTGGTCGAGCTTCACGATGGATACATGAAGACGGTGGTGGCCAAGGACGGGTGAAAGGGATACGCCACCCTCGGGGCTGAAACATGGTGGAAACGAAGCGGCGGGAGGCGGCAAAACTTTTTCACAACGTGGGAAAGCTAGAGACGGGCGGCGGCGGCGCAGCGAGAGCAGTTGCGTTGCAGGTGGAAGGGAGGACGCGGGCTGAAACTTCAGCTCCCGCTTTCTCGCACCACAAATGGGGGAACTCGAAAATTGGCCGCAAAAACCGAAGATATAGCGAACTCGGGGAAATTAATATCCTGCTCCCCAATCTTGTCGGGGCCATTTGTTCATCCCAGATTTCTCTTGATGAAATCGATGTTGGTTGTGTATTAGTGAGTTGTATCAGCTGAGCTGGCCCATTTTTCCTTCTTGTACTTGTCTGTGAGCGCACGACCAGAGATTTCGTGCTCCCGAGAGGTTAGTCATCCTACTATTTTTAAAGATCAAAAAAGCATGAGTATTAGAAAAAAAATTGAAGAAAAATCTCAGATGTATCAGTGAGTATTATACAAACGTGTAAAAAATCAATTTTACACACTTTTTATGTTGGGTTACACAAATATGATAAAAGTGTGGATCTCAATATGTATATTTTCAAATCTCCGAATTTTTCATATTTTGTCGTTTCTGTGTAGCGCATGATACAAAGTACTTGAAGTTGAGTTTTTGCACTTTTGTGAAATACATCATTGGATACCTCCAGAAAAATTTCAATTATTTTTGAAACTCGCAAATGTTTTTTATTTTTTACAAAACCAGTATCACTAGTGCTCGGGGAGCCAAATACACTTTTCGCGAGCGCACGCACTGTTGAACGCTCTCCCTGAATCATATTTCTGCCTCGACAGCAATCATTTTCTTTTTGGGCGGCCAATCGTTCGAAGTTCACATCCAGCGTGCGGGGTTGCTCTTCGGTCCTCAACTCCTCTTGACCGGGCAAATGCTATTTGCCGCTCATTGCGGCGCGAGTGGCTAGTCTCGCCTGGAGCCATGCAATGCTGAGCCACGCCCATTAGGGCTCGTTTGATTTGGAGGAAATATGGATGAAAAGTGAAGGGTTAGGAAAATTTCAAGAGATGGCACTGTTCATTCATTTGATTCATAGGAATGCTTGGAAGGAAAATCAAAGGAAATTTTCCTTTAGATCTCAGTCTCAGTGCAAATGGTAGAGGAAAAAATAATCCACTCACACCTCATGTTTTAATTCCTGTGCACAAGGAACGATGCAAAGGATTGCACCGGCTATCCTTTCCTATTCCTGCCTCTCTCATATTCCTTTGAATTTCCTACCCTACCAATCAAACAAGCCCTCGCAGTGTACATTGTTTTCTACTGATCGATTGTGTCTGGTTTGTGTTTTTCCTATCCTTTGTTTTTTATTTTCGTGTTCTGCTTTGTTTTTATATTTCCTTTCTTCTATTTTCCTTTTTACAATTTCATTTTCTCTTTATTTTTTCCTTCATTTTGTTTTATTCTTTTCATATTGAAATATGTTTAGAGCATTAACTATGGACTAATTAACTACCAAGGATTCTAAAAATGATTACGAGGCTAAAAAAGTATTCATAGGTCCAAAATACGTTATGGATTTGACCCTTTTCCGACGCATTTAGTGTTATAGACCACTCACCACCCCTTTCCTTTGTTGTTTAATGTTTACATATTGTTCACATACTTTGAAATAATTTTCATGCAATTTATCAGATGTTCCGTAGGTAAAATAGAACATTTCACGATCTAAAAAAATATGTTCAGGGATTGAAAAACTAAAATGTGTTCACGGATTCTACAAAGGGTTTGTGGATATAAAAAATTGTTGACGAGATTCACGAAATACATTCATGTATTCGAAAAATATTCATCGATACCAAAAAAAAATCGTGGGTACGAAAAATTTGTCACGAGAATCAATAATTCATTTATGAGTTCAAAAAATATGTTCATGGATTCAAAAAAGTTGTTTCCTATTGGCAAATTGTTCACATATTTTGAAATAATGTTCACGTGGTTCAAAAAATTGTTCACGGTCTAAGAGTGATACATTATCATAGTTGAAAAATATTCACGAATAAAAATGTTTGTGGATACGAAAAAATGTTTACGAAATTCAAGAAATACATTCATGGATTCAAAACAAAAATTATTCGTACTTAAAAATTGCTCATGTAGTTTGAAATACTGTTAACGATGTGTAATCAAATATTCTTGAGGTTAAATAAACTATTCACATTCTTAAAAATATGTTCATGAAATTGGAAAAACTGTCCACAAGATTAAAAAATTACGTTCATGGATTCACCAAATATTACGAGGTCTGAAAACATATTTATGACTTATTTTCACTGGTTCAAAAATGTGCATGGCACAACAAATGCTCATTGTCTGCTTAAAACAGAAAATAATATTTTTATGAATAACAATGATATCGATGAAAGAGAAAACATAAAATAGAGAATATAAAAGCTTTACCAAACTTAGAAAATAAAAATGAATATGAACCTGTAATTATAAAAAAGTAGGAAGGAATAACCAAAAAAAAAACACGTTGTAAAAACCAGAGTACCCCAGCCGAGTTGATCATGGCTAAGAAACTGAGTAGCATAGGAAGTATGCGAGCGTGGTGCAATGGGCTGAGCCCACCATGCTCGCACCTCTCGCTCTCGCTGGTGTAGTTTGAGTATCTTTACACCGTAGTAACCCGTCTCAAATCATTCATTAGCGGTAATCCGTTATCCTCCTACCACTGATTACGCTAACAAATCTATCAAATCGCATCACATGTGGCCCAGCGTCCAACAACCTAGCGCTGATCCACATCCCAAGTCCCCAACCGACAAGAGAACTTGCCTGTGCCAAGATGGATAGGAGGGTGGTTGTACCCGGAAAAGCTCTCGGTCGCGCGTGCGAGCGCTCGCACGCTCTCGCGACGCGTCCGACTCGGTCGGCTTCCCTCTGTTCCCTTTCCTTTTGCGGCTCCTCTCTTATTCCCTTTCCTTTTTTTTTTGGCTTTCTAATTCCGCTCCCGAGGGATATTCTCCCGACGAACCATCCTCCCGGCAACCTCCCCGGCGTCCCTCTCCCCCAACGACCACCTCCCTCCGAGCCGCGGCCATCCAATACCATGAGACGAGAAGAGTCCTAGCCGCCGCCCGTCGATCCCTCCTCCCTGGAGACATGCTCCGGCCCTGGTGATTCCTTTTCTCCCCGCCTCGACACCTCCGCCCCCTACCTTGCTCTCCGGAATCTGGCCGCCTTCCTCCCAGAGCACGTCCGCTGACCTTCTCTTCCTACCCAACCACCCCTCACTCCTCCTCTTGACGACCACCGGCATCATTTCGATGCAGCAGCCCCCGCCGGCGCCTTCCAGATGGGGCCGACCCCCACATTCCCCAGGCCCAGGGCCAGGGGCTCCAGGCCGAGGCCTCCCCACCCGTGTCCGAGTAGCCACTCCCGGCGTCGAGGTCGGGGAACCAGGACGAGTTGGCCAGGAAGATGCGGGCCAGACCTCGGAAGTACATGTCGGACGGGGTGCCGTCGCCGTCCCAATCGTCCTCCACCGCCTTGGTCGTGGTCCTCGCCACACCGGGCCCCGAGAAACGGCGGGGCGGCTGCCAGGGTCCAGCAAGATGCAGCAGCTGCCCCCCCCCCCCCCCTCTGTAAGGCCATGCTCTCTTATCTCCCATGGAAAAACATACAGTGCGTCAGTAAATTTTGTTAACTGATATGGAAAAAACTGGCCAGTAGAAAATTCATCTTATAGTTGGTGCCCTATAACACGAGTCTTGTTGTGTTTTTCTTTTGCAAGGGAATCGTTACTCGGCTCCATCGGAACGAGGTTCACGCGCCCTTGTCAACATCATCCCGTCAGGAACAAATTTAGATTACTTGTTCTTTTTCGAACGGTACATTTTGCGATGTTCTTAAGAGCCTGTGATATCTTCCACTGTTCTGAACATCCAGTTTTCTGCTTATCAACGCAGTTTCCTTATGTGGTTAGTTGCCCTACAGTGTTGGAAGAAAGGGCATCACCTGTCTGTCCGAGAAGTATGACTCGTTTTTCGTTTGCAAAAAGGCGGATTATTTTTGCTCATGTGGGCAACATGAAACATGCCATGATTGTGGTTTCCAAAAAGTCCGGTTTAGGGCATCAGGGCATAGAAATAGTTGGTCATCTTGACATCTTGTCCGGTGTATTTATTTATTGTGACATTTGTCTTTCTTATCTAGTAGCTCTAAAGAGGAATATGCACTTGTGATTTTTTTAATCAGGAATATGCATAATCCATGCACATCATTTTATTCAAAAGAGGAGAATGGTTACAAAAAATGCTTTTGGCTAATATTTCCCCATCTCCCGATTCAAACCTACTTTATTGGCTTTGATGGTTGATCAGATGCCATCATTCCGATAACCTTTCCGATAACCCGCGTCATATTAGCATTTCTGTTTGCGCTCCAGCATTTTGGTAACCTTCTTGATAAAGACTTGGTAATATCTGTAATTTGTACCTTCTGGTAACCTTCTTGATATGGACTTGGTAATATCTCTAATAGTTGTAGCTTTCCGGTAACACGCTTGGTATGGACTTGGTAATAGTTTACTAGGTTTTCAGGTTCGGTAACTTGGTTGCTAGGTACCTGGTAACACCCCACTAGTTTTTAGATGTGGTAACCTTCTTGGTATGGGCTTGGTAACATCTCTACTAGTTGTAGCTTTTTTTGGTAACCTTCTTTTTTTATATGGACTTGGTAATTTTCTTGCTAGGTTCTTGGTAACTTTTTTACTAGTTGTACATGTGGTAACGTTATTTCTAGGTCATTGGCAACTTTTACGAGTTGTATGGTTTGGTAACTTGTTTGATATGGACTTGGTAACATCGCTTTAGTAGTTGTAGATGCGGTAACTTTCTTGCTAGGTTCTTGGTAACTTTTTTAGCAGTCGTAGGGTTTGATAACATGCTTGGTATGGACCTGGTAACATCTTTAGTAGTTGTAGGGGTTGGTAACATCATTGGTATGTATTTGGTAAGTTGTAGCGTGTTAACTTGCTTGCTAGGTTCTTGGAAACATCTTTAGTAGTTGCATATGGGGTAACTTTATTGCTAGGTCATTGGTAACTCTTAACTAGTTGCAAGGTTTGATAACTTGCTTGATATGGACTTGGTAACATCTATTTAGTAGTTGTAGATGCGGCAACTTTCTTGCTAGGTTCTTGGTAACTTTTTTATTAGTCGCAGGGTTTGATAACATGTTTGATATAGACCTGGTAAGTCGTAGATGTGATAACTTTTTTGACAAGTACTTGGTAACTTTTTTACTAGTTATACATGTGGTAACTTTATTGCTAGGTTCTTGGTAAGTGTAGTAGTTGTACTGTTTGATAACTTGCTTGATATGGATTTGGTAATATTTGTTATTTGTTAGTAGTTGCAGATACGGTAACTTTCTTCATAGGTTCTTGGTAACCTTTTTATTAGTCGTTGGGGGCTTTGATAACGTGCTTGGTGCTTGGTATGGATTTGGTAACATCTTTTTAGTAGTTGTAGGGGGTTGGTAACATGCTTGGTACGGACTTGGTTAGTCATAGATGTGTTAACTTGTTTGATAGGGGTTGGTAACATCTCTTTAGTAGTTTGTAGATGTGGTAACTTTATTGCTAGGTTCTTAGTAACTTTTTAACTAGTTGTAGATGTGGTAATTTTATTGCTAGGTTCTTGCTAACTTTTTACTAGTTGTAAGATTTCGATAACATGCTTCGTATGTGCTTGGTAACATCTTTAGTAGTTGTAGATTCTTGATATTTTTCTTGCTAGATTCTTGGTATGGACTTGGTAACATCTTTAGTAGTTGTAGGGGGTTTGGTAACATGCTTGGTATGGTCTTGGTAAGTCGTATGGGGTTTAATTTCCATTTGCCAGAACTATGCTTTGCAATATTAACTTGTAATAATAGTAACCGTGTTTGAAAACTTATGTCAGTCATGCAGTATCTCTGATTAGTTTGAAGTCGAACAAAGTTTTTATGTGTTCTGAATGTGGAGCAGTATGTTCTATATGTTTGCGTTTGCTCATGGCAAGAAGAACAGCCTCCACGCCGCCGCCCGCTCATGGCTGCCTCTTGACAGAGGGAAACTCTCCAACTTCACCGCTCACTCCACCTCCTCCTCCATGTAAGCCTCCAATTTCTCTGCATCAAAATTCAGTCTTTTTCTTTTCATTTTGCTACTACTTCAGGAGAGAAATGGAGTAGTTGGTTTTGAACTGTTTTTACTTGGTCCATTGCTAGTGCACATCCTTTTGGGTTCATGAGAGTATTATGAACTGCTAGTGGACTCCAATTTCTGTAATTAGGTCTGTCACTGCTAGAGTAACCATGGAGACATGGAGTGCTATACAAGTGTGTGCTAGTTCAAATTTCAGCTTGTTTAAATTTCTGCTACTACTAGGGTAACCATGGTGTAGTTTAAATTTCTGCTTGTACAAGTGTGTGATACATTGGAGGCCATTTTTGCATCTGGAGTACAAGTGCGTGCTGCATTGTTTGTACTACCACTACAGACTAGTACTCCTGTTCAATACATTTCCTATTTTCTCATGGTGGATCCCATTTTTCTGCACATACAGAATTATTTCGGATACCAGCATCAAATTGGTCAAATTAGTCACGTAATTCTGTATGGTACTCGGAGATGTTATTCTTATAGCCTGAAGTGGTGGTTCTGTACGTTGTCATGGAAGTGTGCTAAAATATTTTGGGTTATCATTCCACTCGATTGGCTGGTCATACTTAAACTGTAACTTGATATGCACTGCCCAAACTAGTGACTATCAGTTTGACAATGCACAATATTAAGCACTTCCTGACAATGGCTACCAGGGGGTTGTGTTGAGTAGGCAATAGATAATTAGGCATGCATCTTTTTTCTTATTGGATGAGTAACTAATTTAGAAGTACTCTGAATTTTTGCTTATTGGTTTATTAAGAATTTACTCCATAGCATGCATATACTCCAACTTGTGTCATATTCAAATCTGGAGTGTAAAGAAAATCTGTTATCCAACTGAACCAATCTCTTTGAGCAACCAACAAGAATAAATTCAGAATAGTATCCCAGGTGCAAAACATTTGATCTTGAAAGTAGAAATAACATTTTTTTTGTATTTTTAATTATGGATTCAGAATAGTTTATCTTTAAAATGAAGCACATCTCTGAAATGAGAGTACACTTAGATTCTTTTTTCTATTGTTTTCCGTAGGAGTTACCTCAGTAGCAAAAGAGAGTATCGAATATCAAGTTCACAAACTGTAGCACTACCTTAAATCACTCATACATCATGTTCATTATAGACAAAAACTCAATGGAAATCAAAAACATCACTCCAGGGATCACACATGCTCGTGGTTAAATATTGTGGCTAAATTTTGCCAGAATAGGCAGAACTACACATCCACAACAGAATTGCACATGATTTAGTGTACTCTCATTTTCAGAGTTTCACATACTGTCATTATTCATGCATTTAGGGCACATGTTCCGGAACTTGAGCATATCCACTCTGAAGCATCCAGTGATCTGCCGTATGACCATCGTCTCTCTCATTATTCATGCATTTTCTACTCCTCTTCTAGTCAATATCGAACTGTCCTTCAGGTTTTCATACAATTCAGGTTTTTCATGTTCTTGTTCTTCTCATTATTGTTGAGCAGCCGGAAGCTCTCCTCGTTGACATGCGTGGAGTGGCTCTTCTTGGGGACTGTAGCACGACGGCGACCTGGGAGGCTCTGGGTGGCTCTCCCTTGCGACCTGGAAGGCACTGGGGCGTGGCGGACTCGGGGGGGTTGGGGACGAGCTTCCAGAGCTGCCTGCGCGGCCAGAGAGCTTAGCTCTGGCTCTCCTCGTCGACCTGCCAGCCGAGTAGCCGGGGAGCTGAGCACGACCTGGGAGGCGCTGGGCGCGGCGATGCGCCTGGAGCAGAGTGAAGGTGGTGGGAGCTCCCTGGTCTGGAGGGCTGAAGCATGACCATGGACGCTGGCGATCAGGAACTCGTGCAGGCGCGGCTGCAACAGAGGAGCTCGCCTGGAGGAGGGCAGTGCAGGGGCGCCGGCGAGCAGGAGCAAGCGCAGGGGATGCCGGCGATCAGGAAATCGAGCAGGGCACCGGCAAGGGAGGAGCTCCGACGGCCGGCGGGGGGAGGCGGCCATTGGCGGGAGTATTAATTTGTTTTTATACTAGTGGAAAGTGGTAATACGTTTTTGTTCCAATTTTTTGTACTACTGTAGTAGAAAGTGTGTTTTTGCTATCTCCCACCCATTTTTTTACCCTAAAATATCACTGGCCCAAAAAGGGAATTGATAATAATTCGTTTATTCATGTACTAATAATTTGTTCTTTCCCTTTTGGCGTCAAAAGGGAATAGCAAAGATTTCAAATGTTTGCAAACTAGCGCGTAAAGGGAATAGAAGAGAAAAGAAAAACAAGTCAGACCCGTGCATGTGAGCCTGATCGGTACAGCCGCGAAAAGGGAATAGCAGTTCTAAAAAAAGGAATAGCAAGAGAATCGGTCACGTCCGCCAGGCGCGTGCCGTAATAAATTACTTTCCTAATCCGGACTGAGACCTTGGTCGGAAACCGTGCGATGGTTTCTTAGCCATCGAACGTGCGAAGAATAGGATCGCCCGGTTGTACCCCAGCCCACCAGAGTTCAAACCTCAAGTTTGAAGCTGGTGTTTCTCATTTAAGGCGGAATATTCGTTAGTGGGAGGCGACGTTCCCGTCGACAGCGAAGCGCCCGTGGTGACTTCGTCAATCTCAAGACCCAATCCGCCGGCTCAGTCTCTCGGAGGTGCTCATAGGGGTAGGGTGTGCGTGTGTGCATTCATAGGGATGAGTGTATGCGCGTGTATATGAGCGTCTGCGTTGTACTGTGTTTAGAAAAAAAAAGTCCCCAAAAGTGCGGCAACAAATTCAACCTCGTCGCCTAACTCCGAGATCCCTGCAGCCTCCTAGTCTTCTGGAGCTCTTCCCGCACCGAGCTCCTGGAAACAGGCTTGCGCCCCGCTATATTAATATAGCAAACACCAAAACAACCAACATGCTGGGGCCGCAGCACAAACAAAGCCCAAAAGAAAAGAAGAAAAAGATAAGAGAAACAAATGCCAACAATGGCAGGTCAACGAAAATTGAAGAAGTACCGCAACCGTTGCGCCCTCCGGAGTATTACCAACACGATCCTAGCACTCCAAATCGCCGCGTATCAAGCAGCACCTTAAGGAAGGAATGCGACGATGACGACGCTGCTGTCCGGACTAGTCCTAGGGTTTCCCCCGATATGCGGAGGGAAGTGGGGAAGGCGTACAACCGACGCCCTTCAAGAAGGAAGGGCGACACCTGCTGGCGTCACCGCGTCTGTGTTGGATAAGTCGACAGGGATTTCTCCCGACCCCCAAAAGACCACAACCCGGACGATCCTTAGTGCTCCACTCAACTTGTCACCCACTAGCACGCGCCACTGCGGTCTTGAGCTCCTCTTCGTCATCTCTCTGTGAAAACCGAACCGAGACCTAGAGGACGAGAACGGGGAATGCAACGGGAATCGGGGCGGCAGCACCGCAGCCGACGGGAGGAAACAGCCTCCACCACTTTCGCGGTAACCGACCGGACGCGGCAGCAGGGTCATACCAGGCCCTCACTGGCCCGGCCTAGCCCAAAATGGGCCAGCAAAGCCCCCGCCGCCATGCTGCAGTAGGCTAGCCGCAGCGCTACCACCAACCATGACCCGTCGCCGCCCAACTCCACCTCCAGGAGCACCGCGCAGCCAGCCGTGCCCGACCCAGATGGGCCCAAAAGGGCCTAGATCTGGGCCGAGCGGGCTCCGGTCGCCGCCGCAAGCTGCAGCGCGTGGTACCCTGCCTCCAAGGAGTGGCGCCGCCGCCCAGCAATCACCCGGGGCCCGCTGCTCCGCCGCCGGACCACTGTATACCGAGCTGCACCTGCGCCGGCCACTCCCGCCCGAATCGGGGCTCCGCGCGCTCGGGGAAAGACAGGGCCGCCGCCGGCGGCACCTCACGGGCAACGCCCGGAGGCGGCAGCCGACAGCGGCATGAGGGGGCTGGAGAGGGAGGGGGAGGCTTGGAGGGGGCGGGGAGAGAAGCCCCCGGTCACCTCACTTGGGAAGGCGACGCGGGGGACGAAGGGGTCGATTGGTTTACTTACCATGAGACATTGGATTCCCTGGTCCCGAACTTGGATTCCCTCCTGCACCGAGCTCCTCTACCTCGTCACTGTGCTACCCATCGACGCCGGGCATTATGATCTCGCATCCCCTCCTTGTGTTTCCGGAGTTCCTCCAACTTCTCGCCCGCCCTCCGGCCAGTTTGGATCCTGCCCCTCCGCCTACAACCCAAGCAGTCGCCTACGCTAATGGCAGTGTCGGCGGCGCCCCTTTGCCCTTCCCTTCCGCACCGTTGGCATCCTTCCCACGCTCGGCTCCATTTCCGTCCACATCCGTCCATCGTCCATCCCACAGTCCTCCAACAAGGCTAGCAACCCGTCGCCCACCAAACTAAGGCCGTCGCTGACAACAACGTCTTCACCAGCCCATGGCAGCCCTGGAACTTGTGCTTGCTCTGCCACGCAGCCACAGGCTCCGTGCTTCCCGCGTCGAGATCGGACGGCGTGCCACAGGTCCACGAACCCCAACAACGCTGCGTTCAGATTCCCTCTGGGAAAAGACTCTTTCAGGGAAAGGCTCGTTCTTTGCACAAGGTAGACTGGATCACCTCCATCGTGTCATTTGACTTGCAGGGTATTATTGTCAATATCTTCTTGTAGGGTGTTTAATTTACCGGCCTCTCATCATAAATAAACTGTGAATTTTAAAATGTGACTGTAGATAACTTATTGATCTACTTTCTCTTTTCTCCCAAAATTTCCTCAAGAGAACGACTGCTATTGACCTTACCTTCTGCCTTCTCGAGTATTCACCATCTCTGGACTGCAATGTTATAACTTGTTTTTACGGGGCAAACCCACAATTTGAGGTAAAAAGGAAAAGAAGATGCCACTGATGGTGGTTGTGATGGCAAAACTGAGGAAGCGACAACTTGGTTACTGTGTCTACTAAATCAAATATGGATACGGATGGTGAGTAGATCCTCCCTACTTTTCTTTACAACGATTTGTTAGATTTCTGAATCCTACATTCTTTTCTGCTGCCGCACAATATATCACAGCACCAACCTTGATGCATCTTAGGGTGCATGTTCTGAATTACTTTGTGGATCCATGTGGTATCATGACCAGTTTACCTGATAGACTATGCATGGCAGTCTATATGATGTCAAACTATCAGTATATTTATTTCCCTTAAAAGCCAGTGTACCTCTATTCATACTTTTCAATTGATATGATACTTGCATTCAGCTTCATTCTTGAAGCCAGTGTGTGCATCTAAATTTCAGGAGATGAGGACTCACCATATCAAGGGTGTGCATCTAATCATAGCCAATTTGTCGGATGTCGCTGTTGGGAATGTTTTGGAGATATTAATGAGTTTAATGTGCCAAGGAATGTTAATGACATGTCCAGCCATTGGCACTGATTTGCCACCGGGCAGCACTGGGAAAACTAGAACCGGAAATGTGATTGTGGACGCTGGGAGCTAATTGCAGCTAATACATCAAAACTACACCTCAGATGATAGTGAGGATGATGACCACACTGATGCTTCCAGCAACCTTGTGCTATTGTCTGAACATAATGAGCCGAGTTAACCAAGTGATAAAAATCCTGAAATTGAACATTGGCGGGTTACTAATGCAGAAGAAAATGTATATACAACGCAAAATAATAAGCTCAAGGATGAGAAAAACCCAATACACAGTTCAGATGTGCTTGGGCATCTAATGAAAGAAAGCTTAAATGGCAGTGAGTCTGTTGGAGTGCAAAGGAGTGAAACGCACGGGTGGTCCAAACTAAATGAAACGAAACTGTAGCCAGTCACCTCAGGCTAGGAGGAGTTGTAGCCCTTCAAGGGGGAACTAGCGCAGTCCATCCCCAAGGTACTGGACCTTGTATCATTGTTTTGTCTGTGTATTATTTGTAATATTGTGTGTGTTTTCATGATTTACCTATTCCTTTTCAATGGAAAGGGCCACTTCTACAACTTGTTAGAGTTATATAATGATACATGTCATCAATCATGGCCAGTGGATACTTCTACAGCTTGTAGAAGTAGGTTAGCTAGCAATTTCACCTTCAGGTCTGCATGGACAGCATAATCATGGTTCAATGGTCCAGAAAAAAATGATGATGAGTATTAAGCTAGGTGGATCTTTGGGTAGTCGCATGTGCTTATGACTTGCAGTTATTGTTTATTTCTACACATGATTATTTTCTAAGATTTGCTCGTGTCATTTATCTGAACTAATTTTTCTTCCTAATGATACCAAGGGTACATTAAGTTAGATTTTTGGTAGGAAATGCATATGGCATGTTATAGTTTATAAGATTTATACGTTGAAATATGCACCCTTATAATTTTCCCCTTCATTATTCTTCTATTTCAACCAAAGTATGCACGACATATGCATGTTTCAGTCATTTTGTGTCACCAGTAGCGACGACATGCTTAGTGTGTGTAATACCCCAGCATTTAGGAGTTATCAGAGGGCAGAAATAGGAATTTGTGTATCTACATGCATGTATTTGAAAAAAACCCGAATAAATTTTTCGCAAATTAAAAACCCTGGAGTGATCGGAGTTCATTCATCTTCTTGAAATAGGTTTAGTTCATTTTAGGCGAATGCAAGTAAATTTCGACATGACCTTTAGATAATTTACTTGTTGCGGGAATTTTGAATTCAATTTGAATATTCAAATAAATTGAATTTGTAAAGTAATTCAAATTAAAACAATGTAGTAACAAAAACAATAATTAAGTAAATGAATTTAAAGTTCTTTGAATAATTTAAATCTTTACAACACATATTACAAATTATACAATTCTTGAATGACAAATAAATAACTTTATTGAATAATCACAATATTACATTGTCTTTACATTTATATGACAACAATTTGAATTACACAAATAAGGAAAATTCCAAATATTCCTAAACTAGAAATTCTTGTATCTTCTTCATTTGGTCTCCAACTTTATAATTGATTTCCTGCAAAACAAAAGAAAAACAAAAACAGTAAAGAATACAAAGAGGGGTTAGGGTTAATAATACTCTCAGATTAGCAATAAGGTGTATTGCTAATTACATCATTGAGTGGATTAGGCAACTTAGTGTAGTATCTGTTCTTAATCATCATATATTGCCTCAGAGCAACATCACAGGCCACAAATCCACTTGGCTAGTGAAAAGAATGCAAAACTTGGAGATAATATCAACCAGCCGAAGCTCCAGGTTAACAGAACCTGGGAGCCAAGCAAGCAAGCAGCACAATCACTTCCCACATACCTGTGCTGTCACCAGCACAGTGAACACAAGCCTGGGGAGGATAAGAGCAAGGGGAAGTCGTAGCAAGCAAGGAGCATAGCTCATCTTCACACACACTCAAGCACAGCTCGAGTTCATCTCTGATTTGAACTCAGATCATCACAAATCACTCACACCAAATAAATCCACCACTGGATCCTTGCCAAAAGCAAGAGCAAGATGGGATAGAAGCAGCAAGGATCATTGGAGCAAGGAGGGAAGGCCAGAAGCTAAAGGGGAGCATGTGGAGCTGGAGGAGCAGGCCAGCAAGGAGAGGAGCCAGGAGATTGTTGATCAAGCAAATAGCAAATCCACAAGCAGCACACATATCCAACACCACCACACACCAGAAGGTGAAATCCTTTATTCTTTAGCAAGGATTTGCTAGAATAACTAGGAGGGGTGGCTGGATATTTTCCTCAGATAAGCATAGAGTTGCTATGCTAAAATCATCACAGGAAATTAATAATACAAGCAACATCTGTTCTTAATAAATTTGGGCCTCAGCCTATGCATCATAGGCAAGAGCACATAACCAGTACATGTTGCTGGACACAAATCCATTAAGGAAAAGCATCTCAAACACAAATCACATACTAGCCATTTGTTCACCAATAAGAGCACAGTAAAGCATAAAAAGATTTCCAGAGCTAAGTTAACTAGCTAGCTTCTGTGTAACTCAAAAGAGGCATCATAGCATGCTAGCTAAAATTATTTAGCTACAGAAATCTACTTTACATTTGATTTTAACAGAGGCACATCTCTGAACTTAATGGTTCAGAGAAGCACACACATGTTATTTTGCTTTGGGCAAATAACTGAAGATTAGCAAAAGACAGCACAAGCACTTGTCACCACAGCAATATCCATTAACCAAATCATCTCCAACATATTGCACATGGACACTAGAGGATCATCCAGAGAACACCACAGGAGCCACAAGGCAGCACAACACCTGGCAATGGAAAACCTAAAATCACTACATGCTACACATCACAGAGCAGGGCCATAGGCCAGGAGAAGGAAGGAGAAGAAGTGAGGAGAGGAAAGAAGGCTTACCAGCGCCCATGGACACAAGCTCCACGGCGACGGGGCAGTGCCCGTGTGGCCAGAGGAGAAGGGGCCACGGGGACGCATTCTTCACCTACACCACCACGGCGGCACAGAGGGTGCAGCACTGCACCAAGCCACGGCGGAGCAGCTAGGACCGGGAGCACGGCAACGCCGCACTGCCACCGGCACCCTAGGCTCGGGTACGGGTCGTGCACGGCCGCATCAGGCGAGGAGGAGTGAATCGCCGGGGTAGGAAGGGAGAGGATCGAGTGGCGCGTCGATTGCGCCGCAGCACGGCAACGGAGACGACCGGAGCTCGCCGGAATCGATCGGCACGGCAGAGGCGAGCACGGGCTCGAGGAAGAAGGAGAGAAGGAGGGGAACGGGTGAGAGAGGATGGCTCGGTCGAGTTGACCACGACCCGAGCCAGTCCTTGGTCTGGTTCAACCAGTTTGACCAAGGGCATTTTGGTCATTTCATAAATCAAAAATTAATAAGAAAATAATTCCAGAAATATTTTAAATTGAATAAACTTTGGAAATTCATAACTATTTTATATAAAATCAGAAAAATACAAATAATATACCAAAATGAACAGAAAAATAAATCTATCTGTTTGTATAAATCAAACACTTGTTTGACTAAAATTGAATCACTTTAAAATTTAAACAACAATTTACTTATTAATTTAAATATGGAATTTATTTAAAATGCTATTTTGAATGCATTTGAATTCCATTCAAATTGCTCCACATGTTTAACTACAAATATGGAAATATATTTCCATCACAACATTATGACCATTTTTAGAATTCCATTTGTGAACATGTTTCACTAATATTCTTAAGTGGTTTTTAAAATGATATTTTCCATAAGGAAAATAATTATTCAAGAACCCTTTAACAATACAAAGATGAATCTATCAACATATAAATTTATCATTTTATTACTTTTAATATATCATGTAGTTCTTAATTCATAAAAGTGAAATTCTTTATTTAATAAAACTTGATCACTATTATTAATACCTTTAATAATTGGATTAATTTTGTGTTATAAATTTCAAGTGTTTAACCCAAATTAATAATTACTTCATAAAATAAATTTACTTGTTGTGTTTCTTCCAAGTGTTAGTATTTAAGTCATATTATTTTATTACTTAAAGAAAAGTTAAACACATAAGTAATTACTCTTAATATCTAATAATATACCATCAATTAAATAAGTACCATTATGGTATGACCAACAAATATATATATGATTTATTTCTTCAAAAGTTATTCTTTTTGTATTCATGAATAAAATTACTACACCATTTCTTCAATTAATTGAAGTCAAAACATGTTCTTTACAAACATAAAAATGATAATAACCAACCCTAAAACAACCATTTAGTATTATGACGTTGTTTTACTTCATTATTATGCTTAATATGATACTTTAAGATTAAAGTTTATATTCATCTTTCTTGTGAAGTAAACTTGAAGATAAAACAAATCTAAAAATAATCACCAAACTCAAACAACCCTCAACCATCGAGAGTCAGTTACGGGGTTTAGGGCAATGCATCTCATACTTATGCATAATAGCATATTGCTTCTTCAAACATTAGTCCTTACCGGACCAATGACGCTTTTTCCAGATTTTGGAGTCTTTATTGAATCGAAGACCTTGGCTGCATAATCTTGCAGTCAAAAAGGCAAGTTCACTCTTGCTCATGTCCTACTTGATTATGTTTATCAAAGTAAATGCAAAAACTATGGTTTATCATTGCATGAAAAAGTAAAACCTATTTTCGAATGATGTGAATTGCTATATAATATTGTTGGCTGGCAGATGGAACCATGGTATGATGTGGTTGGTGGAGGTTCCATTTGCACGGGAAAGTATTACCTAGGACTTAAGAACCAATGCCGTCAGTGTTCTTGCGCCGTAAATGAAGCGTTAACCATGAGACTTGGAATGGGACGGGAAAGTCATCTGTGATCTTCTCCCTTTCGCATGTCAACGGGCAGCCAGAGCCGTACGCTGTAGGTCTTGCGGACTACATGCACATGGGTGGGACCCCTTAATGCCCACGGACTCTGGTGCCTATGATGGTCTGCAAGGGGATGCCTAGGTATCTACCGTGAGGGGTAGAGCCAGGGGTGATTCTGCTATGCATGAATTGGGTGGGCATGCGGGGTTGTTGGAAAGCACGGCGAATGGCTTGGATCAACAATCGGGCCCCACACCATAGGAAGTGTGGACAGGAAAGTACGCCGGTTGTGCAACATGTTGATCTCTTATGGGTAAAGTAACGCACCTCTGCAGAGTGTAAAAATGTGACATGTTACTCCCGTTCCAGGAAGGAACGACGAACGCTGCAGGAAAGGAGGCTCCTCAAGGCCCTAGCACCTGTGAATGGATGACGGGCATAGTTTTCTGAAGATAAAATGAATCTTTTCCTAAAAATGTTTTACAAAGATATGCATGTTCATCCATGACCTTTTGGTATGGATGGTAGCTAGTGCATAAAACACCTTATTCCTGTTATATGAACTTGCTGAGTAACGCTCGTGTTGCTCACCCTTTCCTCCGTTGACCCCTGCTTAGATTATTGGAGACAGCTGAGGAAGGACAGGAATCCATACGATGTTGGTGAGATCTTCGACAAGGAGTCAAATCAACCTGGTGGAGCTGAAGGAGTCAACCTCTACTTTGCCAACGGATGAGTGGCGACAACAGTGCAACGGTGGACACGTCGACAACAATACCGATGGACAAGACGACTATAATGGATGGAGGAGCACAACTCTAGACACGGAAATTCCAGATGGATAGATTAGGGCTGTGACAACAGCAGTAGTGGATCAGAATTAGAGTAGAGCTGATATCCAGCTTAGTACTACGACTTGGATCTTTTTGCGAGTTTCATTTGCACGAGACCTACTTCTGTATGTAAAGGAGGTTCTCGAGATTTTGTACTGAATAGTGTTGTAATCCTATAGTGTTACCTTGGACCGACTATGTTTCTGTTGTACTACTCTGAAGGATGTAATATTTACGGAATGGTCCTTCCGTGAGTATTATGTCAACGACTTGTACACTACAACATGCAGTGGTGTGCTGGGTCACTACAGGTGGTATCAGAGCGAACGACCTTAGGATTAAAACCCTTTTAGGAGACTTGTAGGTTGGTAAGACTATAGGGAGTTATTATATTTAACTAAACTCTATATTTCTACAACTATGATGGTTATTCACCTGAGAATAATACTGTCATATTTGTATACACATTTCCTTACCCAACTGGAGTAGATATTCTTATTTACTATTCTATAGGTATAATATTCATCTACCTTAATTATTTTCAACTTGTAGACCAGTTAAGACTGTCTTGTACCAGTTGATACACCAAATGGATTACATCCATGTCAGTGTTACTATGGTATCATTGATAGCCTATCCTATGAAGTAGAACCCTATCATAAGTTCGTGATGAGGAAGTCAGAAGATGTTTGATGATAGTGGAAAATCATCGACATTCACCTATGAAAAGTATGCCAATACCCTAAGGATGAAGTTCAAAGGGGATTCACCTGAGTATAGTATAAAGTGTTAAGGAAATTAGGAGATGCATAAACAATGACGGAGCTACACTACTACTTCTGATGTACCATGAGTAACTACATGAAGGATCTGGATATGTTCACAAATAGATGTTCAAGCCAGACGGAAGATCCAAGCTACATGGAGTTTAGTCCATAGGAAACAAAGCCTTACCACAACTACTCTTTGAGTACTTTGTCTTAGGATTACTCCGTTGCAAATGGGCAACTGGTGTAAATACTGAGGCAAAAAGTTGTTTTAGCATAGGACTATAAGGTAATATATACCTATCTTGTAGTGTATAGCATCTAAGTCTGGGTACTTGAGATGTTTTTACTCAAAGTACTACTTATTGTACAGGCTTATGTTGCATGGTTGATATAACTGCATTTGCGATTTATTGGATCTTATTGGATTTTTGATTGGCTAGGTTGGTACATAAAGATAGAAATCGATGTACAATGGCATGATTGTTACATTGAGTTCTTTTCTTGATGTTACTGATCTAGAGGTAGATAGGATTCGTGTAAGGGAGAGACGTGCTCTCAGAAGTTCCAAACAGCAATGAAAGCTCATGAAGAGAAGAAAGTCAGGATGATCGAAGTAAACGAAGCACACGTGGGGATGGACCACAACTCATATCATATTTGGATTCGGAGGTCAACATCAGAACATGGAAGGATGGAGGAACTACGAAAGTTCAAGAAGAGTCATCACCATATGGAAGAAGGTTAATCAACAATGATGACAGGAAAGCTACATGAGAAACTCTACTGAAGTAGGAGAATTATGAAGTTGGAAGATCTAAATAACAGGACCTGTCATGACAAATCTATGATTTGGACAGTCAAATTTGAAGACTTATACAAGGATAAGATTATTGAGTGAAGGACATCGAGCGGGAAATTGAAAGATGCTGGGTTAAGAAGCCACAGGTGTAGTCATATATAGTTGGGAGTTGTCGTAACTTGACGGAAGAAATGGGTGTTGGAAAATCATAAGGCACAACTGATATAGAAGATAGAAGAAGTTATATAGAACTTGTATGTCTAAAAGAGCCATGAAGTTGAAGGAAGAGGAGTATGAAGCAACAATCCAATACTTAGCAGACAACAACAAAGACAGATATTTCAAGCAAGACAAGATAGTAGTATCATCGAGAACAAGGCGACAAGAGTTCAAAGTTCAGTGTTCCAAAGTACACACATCAGAACTATGGGAGATGAGTTCCTGGATAGTCGAGAGCCCAAGGAGTTAGTTATTTGGAATGTGGCCAACAAAGACATGTGATGTCGAGATATAGTGAAGTCACCATCTATACGGGGTAGTTGTAGAGAAGGATGGATTGTCATAGGATTGACATCCAAGATCCAAGGACTCAGATGGAGGTTGAAC
This sequence comes from Poa pratensis, assembly GCA_947311845.1. Taxonomy (NCBI): domain Eukaryota; kingdom Viridiplantae; phylum Streptophyta; class Magnoliopsida; order Poales; family Poaceae; genus Poa; species Poa pratensis. Next base: position 28,808,305 of record CAMZMU010000112.1, read on the forward strand.
CAATATAAAATTGAAGAGTCACGTCGTTGATCACCCAAAAGAAAGGAACCAGTTCCAGCAACAGACAGATGAAAGAGTTGTATATCAGACAAATTTGGACTAGATGACCAACAACCCGTTCTAAATTAGAGTTAAGTTATCACCTATTGCAACTAGTTTTGCAATAGTCTTTTCTAAGACCCTAGGTGAGACAACTGGAATGCTAGTCCGAGTGAATATTCAATGTACCGGGAGATCTTATTGGTTGTTCACAGTGGTGGACTTACCAATTGTTCTTCGGGAAGCTATTGGATGTAGGAATGATACTCTGAACCGGAGAATGTCTGGGAATCACAACCTGGTGATAGTACCCGGTGTTCTTCGAGAGACCATAGGTATACAGGTTGGAAGTTTGAGCACAAAGGGCATAGAGAGAGCAGCTCTATTCAGCAGAAAAGATCTAGTTGTTACTTAAGACTGAATGGATACAACTAGATGAAGATCGACTAACAAAAGGTCAGACGAAAGGAAGCGCCCTAGCAACTTCTAAGGGGAAGAGTATGTTATACCCGTAGTTCAGAGAGTAGAATGGGGCTAAATTAGATTTGTGCATTGGCATAGCATGCATCTGAAAATATGGGAAAATTTAAAACTTTTTCAACGAAGTCATAGAGTGTTCAACCACCACTCGAAAGGCTAGTTGAGAATGTCGTTAGTTTGACGAGTAACTAAAAACTTGAAATTCAACTTGTGAAACTTACATCGAGGTTTCGCTGATGTTGGTGGATTAGACTTAGTCATCAACATGAGTGCTACAAACTTCAAAATCTTGTCCTATCTAAATTCTCAAACATTTGGTTACAAGCGAATAATACAAGAAACTATAAACCAAATGATGAGTATGACTTACATCATTAATCGAATAAGTACATATCTTAAAGAAAAGAAAAGAAAGAATATTTGGAAGGAGGATAAAAGACTAAACTAAATCTTAATCTAGATCTACTTATCCTACCAAGATTATCTTATCTTCTTATCTCCCAATCTTCTCAAAATCATTCTACAAGAGAAGGCAACATAAGAAAGGAGGAAGATCAACAAGAAGATTATATAGAAGGATTTCATAGATGTGCATAGAAGCACTATGCTAGTCCATCACTAAGTATTTTGAAACTCCAATATCAAAATATATTCTTATTAACTTCTCTAGTAACAGTGTGATATTCCATTGCAGGTGTTATATAGAAGTAGTTTGGTAACAAGACTAGCTACCTTGTTAACAAATTCTTCTTATATGCATAAGGCAATTGGATGTCATAAAATACACATACATTCTTCTATAACCAACTTAATTAAAGCTTTGCTAGGATTTAACTGGATGGCTTCACCAAGTGATGTTGGATACTAGATACATAATTTTAATAACTTATCATTTGGATCACCTAAATTCAAGTAGGAAAATATGATAAGATACAACCTTGATCCATACAAGAGAAAGAATAGCGAGGAGGAAATAATAAACCACATTACAACTTAGGCAACATATTCAAGTTTCTAAGTAAGCATGCTACATGGAGATTTATGGTGTTTCTCCAAGGATATGAGTTCCAAGGAAGGAGTAAAGTCAATTCATAAAGCCCACATAATAATCACCCATATCTAGATATCACATGAGTAACTCTCACATTCATACACACGTCATAACTTCGGGACGAAGTTCTTGTTAAGGGGGAAAGACTGTAATACCCCAGCATTTAGGAGTTATCAGAGGGCAGAAATAGGAATTTGTGTATCTACATGCATGTATTTGAAAAACCCGAATAAATTTTTCGCAAATTAAAAACCCTGGAGTGATCGGAGTTCATTCATCTTCTTGAAATAGGTTTAGTTCATTTTAGGTGAATGCAAGTAAATTTCGACATGACCTTTAGATAATTTACTTGTTGCGGGAATTTTGAATTCAATTTGAATATTCAAATAAATTGAATTTGTAAAGTAATTCAAATTAAAACAATGTAGTAACAAAAACAATAATTAAGTAAATGAATTTAAAGTTCTTTGAATAATTTAAATCTTTACAACACATATTACAAATTATACAATTCTTGAACGACAAATAAATAACTTTATTGAATAATCACAATATTACATTGTCTTTACAATTATATGACAACAATTTGAATTACACAAATAAGGAAAATTCCAAATATTCCTAAACTAGAAATTCTTGTATCTTCTTCATTTGGTCTCCAACTTTATAATTGATTTCCTGCAAAACAAAAGAAAAACAAAAACAGTAAAGAATACAAAGAGGGGTTAGGTTAATAATACTCTCAGATTAGCAATAAGGTGTATTGCTAATTACATCATTGAGTGGATTAGGCAACTTAGTGTAGTATCTGTTCTTAATCATCATATATTGCCTCAGAGCAACATCACAGGCCACAAATCCACTTGGCTAGTGAAAAGAATGCAAAACTTGGAGATAATATCAACCAGCCGAAGCTCCAGGTTAACAGAACCTGGGAGCCAAGCAAGCAAGCAGCACAATCACTTCCCACATACCTGTGCTGTCACCAGCACAGTGAACACAAGCCTGGGGAGGATAAGAGCAAGGGGAAGTCGTAGCAAGCAAGGAGCATAGCTCATCTTCACACACACTCAAGCACACTCGAGTTCATCTCTGATTTGAACTCAGATCATCACAAATCACTCACACCAAATAAATCCACCACTGGATCCTTGCCAAAAGCAAGAGCAAGATGGGATAGAAGCAGCAAGGATCATTGGAGCAAGGAGGGAAGGCCAGAAGCTAAAGGGGAGCATGTGGAGCTGGAGGAGCAGGCCAGCAAGGAGAGGAGCCAGGAGATTGTTGATCAAGCAAATAGCAAATCCACAAGCAGCACACATATCCAACACCACCACACACCAGAAGGTGAAATCCTTTATTCTTTAGCAAGGATTTGCTAGAATAACTAGGAGGGGTGGCTGGATATTTTCCTCAGATAAGCATAGAGCTGCTATGCTAAAATCATCACAGGAAATTAATAATACAAGCAACATCTGTTCTTAATAAATTTGGGCCTCAGCCTATGCATCATAGGCAAGAGCACATAACCAGTACATGTTGCTGGACACAAATCCATTAAGGAAAAGCATCTCAAACACAAATCACATACTAGCCATTTGTTCACCAATAAGAGCACAGTAAAGCATAAAAAGATTTCCAGAGCTAAGTTAACTAGCTAGCTTCTGTGTAACTCAAAAGAGGCATCACAGCATGCTTAGCTAAAATTATTTAGCTACAGAAATCTACTTTACATTTGATTTTAACAGAGGCACATCTCTGAACTTAATGGTTCAGAGAAGCACACACATGTTATTTTGCTTTGGGCAAATAACTGAAGATTAGCAAAAGACAGCACAAGCACTTGTCACCACAGCAATATCCATTAACCAAATCATCTCCAACATTTGCACATGGACACTAGAGGATCATCCAGAGAACACCACAGGAGCCACAAGGCAGCACAACACCTGGCAATGGAAAACCTAAAATCACTACATGCTACACATCACAGAGCAGGGCCATAGGCCAGGAGAAGGAAGGAGAAGAAGTGAGGAGAGGAAAGAAGGCTTACCAGCGCCCATGGACACAAGCTCCACGGCGACGGGGCAGTGCCCGTGTGGCCAGAGGAGAAGGGGCCACGGGGACGCATTCTTCACCTACACCACCACGGCGGCACAGAGGGTGCAGCACTGCACCAAGCCACGGCGGAGCAGCTAGGACCGGGAGCACGGCAACGCCGCACTGCCACCGGCACCCTAGGCTCGGGTACGGGTCGTGCACGGCCGCATCAGGCGAGGAGGAGTGAATCGCCGGGGTAGGAAGGGAGAGGATCGAGTGGCGCGTCGATTGCGCCGCAGCACGGCAGCGGAGACGACCGGAGCTCGCCGGAATCGATCGGCGACGACAGAGGCGAGCACGGGCTCGAGGAAGAAGGAGAGAAGGAGGGGAACGGGTGAGAGAGGATGGCTCGGTCGAGTTGACCACGACCCGAGCCAGTCCTTGGTCTGGTTCAACCAGTTTGACCAAGGGCATTTTGGTCATTTCATAAATCAAAAATTAATAAGAAAATAATTCCAGAAATATTTTAAATTGAATAAACTTTGGAAATTCATAACTATTTCATATAAAATCAGAAAAATACAAATAATATACCAAAATGAACAGAAAAATAAATCTATCAGTTTGTATAAATCAAACACTTGTTTGACTAAAATTGAATCACTTTAAAATTTAAACAACAATTTACTTATTAATTTAAATATGGAATTTATTTAAAATGCTATTTTGAATGCATTTGAATTCCATTCAAATTGCTCCACATGTTTAACTACAAATATGGAAATATATTTCCATCACAACATTATGACCATTTTTAGAATTCCATTTGTGAACATGTTTCACTAATATTCTTAAGTGGTTTTTAAAATGATATTTTCCATAAGGAAAATAATTATTCAAGAACCCTTTAACAATACAAAGATGAATCTATCAACATATAAATTTATCATTTTATTACTTTATAATATATCATGTAGTTCTTAATTCATAAAAGTGAAATTCTTTATTTAATAAAACTTGATCACTATTATTAATACCTTTAATAATTGGATTAATTTTGTGTTATAAATTTCAAGTGTTTAACCCAAATTAATAATTACTTCATAAAATAAGTTTACTTGTTGTGTTTCTTCCAAGTGTTAGTATTTAAGTCATATTATTTTATTACTTAAAGAAAAGTTAAACACATAAGTAATTACTCTTAATATCTAATAATATACCATCAATTAAATAAGTACCATTATGGTATGATACCAACAAATATATATATGATTTATTTCTTCAAAAGTTATTCTTTTTGTATTCATGAATAAAATTACTACACCATTTCTTCAATTAATTGAAGTCAAAACATGTTCTTTACAAACATAAAAATGATAATAACCAACCCTAAAACAACCATTTAGTATTATGTCGTTGTTTTACTTCATTATTATGCTTAATATGATACTTTAAGATTAAAGTTTATATTCATCTTTCTTGTGAAGTAAACTTGAAGATAAAACAAATCTAAAAATAATCACCAAACTCAAAACAACCCTCAACCATCGAGCGTCAGTTACGGGGTTTAGGGCAATGCATCTCATACTTATGCATAATAGCATATTGCTTCTTCAAACATTAGTCCTTACGGACCAATGACGCTTTTTCCAGATTTTGGAGTCTTTATTGAATCGAAGACCTTGGCTGCATAATCTTGCAGTCAAAAAGGCAAGTTCACTCTTGCTCATGTCCTACTTGATTATGTTTATCAAAGTAAATGCAAAAAACTATGGTTTATCATTGCATGAAAAAGTAAAACCTATTTTCGAATGATGTGAATTGCTATATATAATATTGTTGGCTGGCAGATGGAACCATGGTATGATGTGGTTGGTGGAGGTTCCATTTGCACGGGAAAGTATTACCTAGGACTTAAGAACCAATGCCGTCAGTGTTCTTGCGCCGTAAATGAAGCGTTAACCATGAGACTTGGAATGGGACGGGAAAGTCATCTGTGATCTTCTCCCTTTCGCATGTCAACGGGCAGCCAGAGCCGTACGCTGTAGGTCTTGCGGGACTACATGCACATGGGTGGGACCCCTTAATGCCCACGGACTCTGGTGCCTATGATGGTCTGCAAGGGGATGCCTAGGTATCTACCGTGAGGGGTAGAGCCAGGGGTGATTCTGCTATGCATGAATTGGGTGGGCATGCGGGGTTGTTGGAGAAGCACGGCGAATGGCTTGGATCAACAATCGGGCCCCACACCATAGGAAGTGTGGACAGGAAAGTACGCCTGGTTGTGCAACATGATGTTGATCTCTTATGGGTAAAGTAACGCACCTCTGCAGAGTATAAAAATGTGACATGTTACTCCCCGTTCCAGGAAGGAACGACGAACGCTGCAGGAAAGGAGGCTCCTCAAGGCCCTAGCACCTGTGAATGGATGACGGGCATAGTTTTCTGAAGATAAAATGAATCTTTTCCTAAAAATGTTTTACAAAGATATGCATGTTCATCCATGACCTTTTGGTATGGATGGTAGCTAGTGCATAAAACACCTTATTCCTGTTATATGAACTTGCTGAGTAACGCTCGTGTTGCTCACCCTTTCCTCCGTTGATCCCCTGCTTAGATTATTGGAGACAGCCGAGGAAGGACAGGAATCCATAACGATGTTGGTGAGATCTTCGACAAGGAGTCAAATCAACCTGGTGGAGGCTGAAGGAGTCAACCTCTACTTTGCCGACGGATGAGTGGCGACAACAGTGCAACGGTGGACACGTCGACAACAATACCGATGGACAAGACGACTATAATAGGATGGAGAAGCACAACTCTAGACACGGAAATTCCAGATGGATAGATTAGGGCCGTGACAACAGCAATAGTGGATCAGAAATTAGAGGTAGAGCTGATATCCAGCTTAGTACTACGACTTGGATCTTTTTGCGAGTTTCATTTGCACGAGATCTACTTCTGTATGTAAAGGAAGTTCTCGAGATTTTGTACTGAATAGTGTTGTAATCCTATAGTGTTACCTTGGACCGACTATGTTTCTGTTGTACTACTCTGAAGGATGTAATATTTATGGAATGGTCCTTCCGTGAGTATTATGTCATCGACTTGTACACTACAACATGCAGTGGTGTGCTGGGTCACTACAGTGTGTGCTATGTATTTGAAGATAAACTGGTAAGCATTTTCCTTCACTCTTCCCATTTCAGTAGTGCTTTTGTTTATTTTGTATATGATTTTTTCTCTCTTAGATCTCAAGATTTTAAGTTCGATATGAACTAGATGCCACACGGCGTTGACCGTGGGGAGGGAGGGATACTATTATCTTGAATTCCTGATCATCTTATAAATTGCAGACATCTGGTATCAATCAAGTGTTAATATATAGTTTTTCGCGTATGTGCCCGTGCCCCATGGTCAAGCTACAGGATTTTATTTTTGTAATATGCAGTTACAGGGCCAAATTAGATTTCCGTAGCCCGTAATGGATGTGGTTTAGAAGTTGGAAGAACAAGGAGGCATAACTTGTTGGTTTCAGGATCACGGGTTAACAGGATCCATTAAGCACAATATATCGGTATTTTTTTGTTATGGAGGGTAAACATGATGTTTATGGTTACTGGTTCTTGTTTTGGAGGAAATTGTTTTATCATGTCAATTAGCATATGTTACATTCATATCAAATTTATACTTTGCTAAAGGATACACATCTGAAACCCTAAGTTATGCGATTAAAGTACATTATGCCTGAATTAGTCTGCTTTGGGAACTAAATATGCAATTTGAAATTTGAATATATAATGCAAATAAGAAACTGTATATTGGCATAGATGCGTTCAAATAGTGTATGGATTAATTGTGCAAAAAACTGTATATTGACATAGATGCGTTCAAATAGTGTATGTATTAATTGAGCAAGCACGGATGAAAATTAGCAGGGGTTAAGAGACTTGGAACATTCCAACGGCTACACAATTTCTTCGAGCTTGGCGACTGCAGCAGTGAAAGGTGGGAAAGCGAGGCGAAGAGGAAACTACTTGCCGGCATGGAAGGACAACAGAACACTGAGGACGAGCTCACCATTGCCTAATCTAGGCTACTGGTCGGCTTGGCGACAGAGGAATGGTAGTGATGCGTCGTCGATGGAGGTCTACGTCCAGACTATCCATCTACATAGACATGGAAGACTTTAACAAGGTGAGCTGCGCTCAGGAGCACGCCGCCATTGGGTTTGCGCTCAGACTTTCCATGGGTAAATTGGTGTCTTCTGGGCCGTGGCATGTTTAGGCAAGTGACTGTGACTATTCTACAGTTAAATTTGTACATATTACGTCACCCTGCAGAAATGTGCATAGCGAAACACAATGAGAGAAGTTATTAAAAGGTCATTTTAGTTAATCATGTTTAAATTTTAGGTTGATTTTCTCAGCTATACATCATATTTGTTTATCTTTACATTCGTTGCTGTCACAAAAGCTTATTCGAACTGTGGAGGAGCACGACATGTATTATACTCTTAGAAGAGGAAAGCCATAGAAATGGATAGTATTACCTTTGTTGACGTGGAAGAATAAGGATCTTTCATTATTTGTTAAGAAACATTTAATGTCGTCGTCTCGTGTAATAGGTGAGAATTACAACTAAGATACTCCCTCTGAACCGTTAAATGTGTCGTGGAAAATGAGCATACAATGTACAAATATATAGTTGCGACATTCATTTAGATTATCAGAGGGAGTAGTACAATAATTATCACCTCCCGCGACAGCCAACAGGCGAGGACCATTTCATACATATGTTGAAGTTTACAAAACATGCCCAAGCGATGGTAAGATGACATGACGAACTTATGAAACGGCATACAATGTTAGAGCAAGAGCGGACAAGAGAATGAAAGTTGAGGCGAAACAGGGCATGAGAAGGATGTCGTTTTGTTTTCTTAGAAGAAAAGGGAGGTTAAGAAGACATAAAAACTCATGTCAAAAGAAGAAGACATAAAACTTGTCGATGAGGAGAGTTGGAGAGATCATTTATTTCGCTATCGAAATGGAAACCACATGTCAATTGACACATATTTTTGAACTATTGTTTGATTATTGTGTCTATAGCTTTTTGTTCCGTTACAATGCACGGGCATTCAACTAGTATTTAATGAATGTGCTGATGTATATTGGCCATATTTGTTCTAACTACTCTTATTACTCCTTCTCAGTCACCTTTTGTTCCGCGCGCCCTCCGCGCCGCTCGCTGCTGGTGCTTCAGTAGCTTCTTGCTCATACTCTTCGAAAGCGGTAGAGGATTCCCCTCCACCGAAATCACAACTCGCTCTTCGTGTCGTTGTCCATCTGAACGCGCATGGGGACACCGGTTGCACCGGTATCACACGGATGAGCTAGAGTCGCGATGGTCGCCGTTGGCCGAGGCCAAGGTCTCGGGGAGGACGCCATCACTCCAAGTCCACTAATTTGGTCATCGTCTGCTGCATATATTAACACTCTTCTGACCAATCCGTTGAAGATGTCACCAAACTTGACACAACTACGTTCTCTGCATATCACATATCAGAACGAGGTGAAGTACCAAAAGAGATTATTCATTACCATTAGGGCAAGAATATATAATGAAATCGTTTCTATAAGGACATAGCTTTAAAAGTATTTCAAACATGGTGATAGAATATTCAAAATATAAAAGGGAGACGTCGATCAGAAATCCAGACTTATGCATTAATCTTGACTTGAATTTTTGAGCGTAAACCTTGATTTAATTTAGGAAATACGCAAATATATTTGGTGGCTATCAATGAGTTGCAGGAATCATTATTCCATTCACTTGTTTGAATAAAAAATATCTACTTCACACCTGCTTCGCGAGTTGTAGAAAAAAACAAGAATAATCGACAATATATCGTAGGAAGGACACAAAGCAGGCAATCATCTCAAATTCCTTCTTCTTTCTGATACAGAGCAGACAACAGTGTATAAACGAACCATGCACCAAAAACATTCTTTATGCAACAGAAAACCCAGATCGTTTATAACTTTTACATTCCAACAATCTCTCCACGTCTCTTTATGCAACAGTTTCTTGAGCTTTGGCATCCAACAAGACCGATTCAGATCTCCGACGACCCCGACTGCATCTCCTGGAAGCCTTCTGCTAACGGCCACTACTAAGCTTCCTCTGCCTACGATCTCCAGTTCTTTGGAAGAATCTGCCAGCCTGATTTAGAGATTGTTTGGAAGATTAAAGCTGAAGGAAAGGTGCATTTTTTTCCATCTGGCTGCTGCTTCAAAGCCGTATCTGGACTGTTAATTGCCTGCAAAAGCCAGGATGGTCTCATGACGAGGCATGTTGCCTGTGCGACCAAACTTTTGAGTCCCCATCCCACTTGATCATCTCCTTCCCGTTCTCCCGTCTGGTTTGGCATGAGTTCAGGCTCTCCCACCCTGAGATGGCATCGATCGACCTTCACTTCTCCAACATTTCATCGATCGACAGAGCAGAGGATGAAGAACAAAACCCTGGTCGCTTGGAACATCTGGCAAAAGAGGAATATACACATTTTTCAGTCAATGCAGGCTTTTGCTATCGAGGTTGCAAGACTGATCAGAGAGTAGACTGAGCTCCAGCGAAAGGCCTTCACGGCAGCTTATTAAATTGTATTTCTTTTAGTTTCTTTTTTTGCCGCTTGTTTTCTTTTCTGTGTCCGCTGCCTTTGCAGCCTTTGTACAGTCTTTCCCCCTATTAATGCGAAAGGAGAGCTCCTCTTGTTCCCCTAAAAATAAAATTAAAAATCTCTCTACGTGTAGCTATTGAATATGATCTTTCCGGGCTACAATACAATAGGAAAAGATAGCAGCTCCTAATACATGAAGTGTCTGAAATACTTGGATATCAGTTCAAAGAATTTTACAGGGGAGAATTAAGTAAGGTACATACCCTTGTCTTCAGGGCAGAAGGGAGTGAGGCGGGGATCAATGTGATGACAAGTGAGCCAGCGTTAATGCCTGGCCAGATGGATCACTTGAATATAGCAGCGAAGCAGTAGGAGTTTTTGAAAGGAAGGTACATTTAGTAGTAGGAAATTCCATAGAAATACAATGCATATGCTATTTTTTGGTTCTTAATGCAGTGAAATGAAGTACTCTTTACATGTATAATTTTTGACTTGTAGCCTGAAGCCACAACGATCCTAAAAAATGTGGAAGTTTGTCCTCAATTTAGCATGACCCAGGCCCAGGCTGAACTTTTAGTTTATACACCTGATTCTTATCCCTGATGGTCAGTATGTGTTTAAGCAGCAAAACTTCTCATCTCCAGTGTAGCGCTAAAAGGTCCAGTACAAATGGTGTAGAGGATGTGGCATGGTTGTATATGAGAGGCCAGATACAGCATTGCACATTCAGTAATACGTATTATTTAAAGATAAGTGTCGTGCACATGCAAAGTTTCATGCAGATATGTGATGTATGCATTAGTAAGCCATTTTGACTCCCTAACACACCTGCTCGTGCTAAATTAATATGCCCTCGCTCGCGGCTCTACGGAGTGCTCGAGAGGGTTTCCCCTTCGCGGAGTCCGAGAGGTGGCGGATCCGGTGGTTGACGACCTGGAAGATGCGGTTGCTGCTGGCCAAGGTGGTGTCGCCGTCCGTTGCGCAGGGTGGAGGTGCTCCGGCATCGAGGAGCGTCGACTTCCTGTCCGCGATGGGGAGCCTCCCAGTCCAAGCTTTCGGAGGTGGTGCGGCGGGATTCGCCGGCGTAGCGTCTTGCTCGACGAAGACGATGCCAGAGCTCAGAAGGACCTATTTGTAATTTCTTTGTTTTCTGGGCTTTTCTGTAAGAATCTTGGCTGGATGTAACTGCAACTTTCCCCGCAAAAAAACACACCTGCTCGTGCTAAATTAAAAAAAAATCTTAAAAAGAGTAAAACGTTTTAAAAAATTCTGAAAACACTGATGATGAACATATATATACAAACGTTATACAAACATGCCGATTTTTATGGTGAAATGACACTCGTGGTGCCCTCTGTAAAAAAGACAAAATCATTGCTGTGAAAAACTATGTTTGTAAATCTCATTCTATCAGTGATTTGTTTTTTTCGCACGGGTGCCACTTATGTCATTTCATTACTAAACTTCGCATGCATGTAAAACACTCATATATGTTTATCACCAAAAAAATTCAGAATCTTTTCATGATTTTTTCGAATTGCTTAATTGGGCAGTAGCATGTGAGCTCACTCTAAGCCCAATGAAGGGGTCATGGAGGCCGGAGGATACACGGCGGCAGCGGATCGTGGCGGTGGAGCTCTGGCCTGAGTTGGAGAAGGAGGCCTGATTCCGGTGTTACGGACTCTCCCAGCAAACATGAGTCGGGGAGGAGGCAGAGGAGGTCAAGGCAAAGCTCTCAACGCGCTGGTTCTTCTCGGGGCAGCGCTAGGTTCCCGTTGGGGTCAGGTCAAGAGGCAGACACGAGCTACACGGTCAATTTTTTATTTTTTATTTCCCAATCGTTATTTCCTGCGGTGGCCCACCTCCTGTAAACAAGAGAAAAACAAAGGGGCAAATATGTGTGCCGCTTCGCAAACTGAGCCAAGAAGCTCGGGAAACACCTCTGACCAGTTTCTCCACAATACACATAAGTTGACTTCTGGGTGGTTTCACGATGGGCAAAAACTGGACATTCATTTCAGCTAATGAGGTTTGGAATCTAGAAGCTGGCTGAGTAGTACTCCCTCCGTTCATAAAAGGATGTCTAAACCTAGCTCAAATTTGTATGTATCCACAAAACAAGTGGCCCATAGTATGTTTCCACGAATGTTCCACGAACTAAAACGTAGGTAAAAGAAAAATACCGAACATACGTCGTCATCCTTGGGCTTGGCCATAGTCACCGTGACTAATTTCCAGAAAATCCTAGCAAATTGAGCAGAATCAACAATGAAGAGATGTTGGATCCTTAAATAACTACACACTCCTAACAATATTCAGAATCCAAGCAGATTGCCACCGGTGTCATCTAAGAAAAGCTGGACTTGAATTTTCATCATAACGGTGTAGGCCGCTCTCTTTGCACATCGGCAGCAATGAGCAATTTTCCTGAAAAAGTTTCGTAGCTCTGTTTCCGCCGCCGCCGCTTAAAACCTAGGCGCCGCCACTTCTTCTCCTCCACCGTAGATTGGTTCCCCTCCTCCGGCCGGCCTTGCCGGCGTCGGGAGGGGTGGGGAATCCGATATATGAGTGGAATTTTTAATAAGGTTAGTGTTTCAATTTAGGGTTTTGGTTTGTCGTCGTCTTCATCAATGGAGATGACATCTTCTACAATAAGCAATCTTCCGTGCTTCGTTCGACGACGAGATCTCCTTTCCGACGTCAATGGTGGTTTTGGAAGATTAAGTTTGTCTAGGTATGGTTCTTCAGATCTTGATTCGCCAGATCAATCTTGGTTTGTTTCTCATGGTTTTCGCGAGTAGGATTGTCCTCGCAATTTCTATCCCGGCTACTACGTCCTCGGCAATGGTGATTCGTTCTCTTGGTTCCCAACGACATCGACAAAGTTGCTCGGTTATTTGTCCCTGGAATATCAGTGGTGGTGCTCTTGCCGATGTTGCTTGATTAATTTAATGGCTGCGTGTGTGCACAAAGATTTGGCATTGCGGCTCAAAATTAAAAGGGGAGAACCTTCGTTAATATTCACAGGTCTGTGGTTTGGTGTGTTCGTCATTGTTCTACGGCTGCCTTCAGAAAAGTACAAGATTATGTCGTGGAAGAAGAAAGGGCTTGAAGATCTCAGAGATTTACTCGTCTCTTTTAGTATTGATTTTGTAATCGATGTAATCATGTACCTTTTGCTAGTTTAATATATATGATATCTGTTAAAAAAAGCATTTTTCGTGAAAAAAGTTCCCTAAAAAAACCTAGGCCACATTTTTGGTGCAAACCTTCCGAATCCAACGGAAATAGCAACTCAAGACCATCCACCGGCTCAGTCTCTCGAAGGTGCTCATAGGGGTAGGGTGTGCGTGTGTGCGTTCATAGGGGTGAGTGTACGTGCGTATTTGTGAGCGTCTGCGTTGTACTGTGTTTCGCAAAAAAAAAACCCTAACCATGCATGTCCTGCATCAGCTTATGTTTCTCCAGCCGTGGAAATGAAGAAGCTGGAGGCCCCATTAATGATTTCCTGACCATGCATGACACAGGCCCGGTTGTTACTTGCATATTTGTTGAGCAGATTATAACCATATTTAGAAAACTAGTTGTAAAAAGCATAATTCTTGATAAAAATGCAATTGTATTAGAACCGGTTGGAGTTTCACATTTCTTAAGAAAAGTGCAACTTGTATAGAAAACCGGTTGATGGTTGCACATTTCTTGTCAAAAAGAGCAACTTGTATTGTATACCGATAAGAATTGCCCACTTCGTATGAAAGTGCACCTCTTATCGAATATTGTTGGCTAGTTGCACATTTCTTGCGAAAAAATGTAACTCATATAAAAAACCGGTTGGAGTTCACATATCTTGAAGAAAACACCACAACCACTAGTAGAAAAAACGAGTATTACAGTCGGTTGCTACGGTTAGAGCAATTAAAAAAAAAAGAGGCTTCCATACGCTACACCTCAGGCGGCTTTCATAGATTAGCCGACTCCAAGGAAACAGCCGGCTCCAATAAGATCACTTCCTCGCCGGGCATCACATATATCCGTCGCCCGAAACCCTGAGTCGGACAATAAACATAAGAGGCTCCTGCCGTCAGAATATCAGAGCCGCTCAAATTTCTTGAGCAGTCTGTGATAAGTTGGGAGGCGGTCTGTATAAAAAATCGTATGAGGGGGAAAGTCGGTCGAATGCCTATTTCCCCGTGTGCGAGCTACGTCTCGACACCAGTTTGGTGCCATCCCATGACTTAGCCTTGTGGAGCCGGAGCATCTGGATTGACACCCGGTGGAGCCGGTGGAGAAACATGTCCGTCTCCAACGCGCGCGTCGGTTCTTATTTGCGTCCGCCTCGGGTTGCAAAGGCGGGTCGTTTTAAAAACCGTATGCGGGGCTAGTTTCCCAGTCGGACGTCAGAACCGGCTCCGGTAGTCTGGATTATCCTCAACTGTTTCTCCGAGTCGGATGGGAAAACCGGCTGAGGCCCATGGCCGGGATCCGGCTGTAATACTCGGTTCTGTAGTAGTGAACACATATGGAAATCCGGTTGTTAATTGCACATTTCTTGTGAAAAGGGTAATTTGTATCATATACTACTTGGATTTGCACATTTCTTGAGAAAAAGTGCAACTTATATTGGAAATAGGTTGCTTTTATTCAAAGTGCACATTTATGATGGAGGGAGGAGACGTTTCAAAAAATAAGATACAAATCCATCTTGATTTTATTATAAGATCACACATGTTATATATATGGTGCTATTTGCTATCTTGAGTTACTTATTTACTATTTTCTACATGCTCTCTAGTTTATGTGTATAATATGGTGATTACCCCCAAGAGCAAGGGATCACCGTAGCACCTCTCAATGTGGAAGTAAGGTATCGATCCGCATGAGTAAGAAGGAAAAGTTATCTATTCCCTACAACTAAAGTGTCACAAGTTTTAGTTGATTATGCACTAAACAAGTTTAAGGAGCAAGGTGGTTGATTTGATGGATGGAAGTTTAATGTAACCAAGCAAGAATGTAAAAGTGTCCCAATCCTCTTCAATGCAAGAGGACAAGACAAATGGTAGCAAGCAAAAGCTCTCAAAGAGAGAGAAAGCCCAATCCTCTATGCAGCAAGAGGACAAGTTCAAGTGTGAGTTTCTTATAGGAACAATGGACATGGGTTCATGGGTTCACTTAATCCTCTCTCTCTCATCTATGGTGATTATCATGTTATAGATAAAGTACACATAATTGTCATGTTTTAATGGTAGCTTTTATAACGGCTACATGTCCTAAAACACATAGTTGAAAGAAATACTCATTTGTGTTGCTAGTGTCACCCTCGTAAGGCTAGCGTGGTTGCTGTCACACCCACATCATACTTCTCCCTTTTTACCCCCAGATAAAGGATGTTGGACGGTACTGTGTCACTCAATACCTATGCCTTCTGTCACATTGGCCACCCAGTACCCACATACATCATACTTCATAATGGATAATATTCTAAACACTAGTGCAATGATTTATATTTGTGTGTGTACCACATCTCTCTCATCTATCTACACTTGGTGGTGTCAATCACCTCATGATAAAGATAAACAAGGCATTATGCATAAATCAAACCATCACATGCATCATAGAATATCTCCAAAGTATGACAAGTCATAAAAGATCCAACACAACAGTAAATGCATAACAAATATTATCTCACACCACAATATCCACCATGGGAATTACATAGATGACCGTAATCATGTTCAGCAGCTCATACGGTACTAATTAGTGAAGCTCAAAGAGAGGAGAGATACATAAGTTACCACCACAAACCCAAATCCAGGGGGTGGACTACTCCCCCTTCATCATGGAGACGGTGGAGAAGTCGTTGGAGAAGGTGGAGACCACCCCGGCAGCGCCCCGCCGGAGTTTTCCCCCTCCAATCTGCAGCTCCTGATCTCCGTTTCGGTGTTTCTGTGTTTGTGCGGCGCTCCTTCCAGAGAACGTCGGGGGACCTTTTTTATAGGCGTTTTTAGGTCAAGACGATGTCGGTGGAGAAAAGATCGAAGGCAACGGAGCCACGAGGCCCAAATGGGTGGGTCCCACGCGGCTACAGTACCTGGCCGCGTGGGCCCCCTCGTTTGGCCCTCGAGCCTCCGTTTGCTCGCTTCCTTCGCCCACAGGTCTTCTTCCTTCCAAATATTGACGCCCGTAAATTTCCAGGTGATTTCGTTGACGTTTGGGTCCCTGAAACATTAAAATAAGAAAACGGGGTTTTCTGCCTGTGCAGGGTTAATTCCATAAAAATAGGAAATAAATGAATATTCCCAAAAATCATTATAAAACATTGATATAACCCTTATATGATGCAAATATGATTGGAATATAAGCAATTAAAGTGCAAAGTTCATGTATGCATTTTACATGCATCAACATCCCCAAGCTTAATCCATGCTCGTCCTCGAGTATGAAGATGATAAAACTAACATGGACTTTGCAATTTAATACTTAACAATGAATATCAAAGATGATTACTATTGCTACATATAGTCAAATGATTCATTCTTCAAAGGAGTAGCAATATGCAAATAGTTTATGAAGTGATATCAAGTATTCAAGACAAGGATGTTCATTGATAGTTCACAAAGTGTAACATAGTAGCAAGTAATATGGAACACATGTATGCATAATGATAAGTAGAACATCCTACAATGGTCATAGAGTGTAGATGAAAATCTGAATATGATAGGTGTACACTTTGGAAAGATGTATATGTGAGTAGAGGTAAAGCATGCATAAGTTTCATCCAACTTCCAAACTCTTCTACTTAAGTTAATGATTGCAATAAGGTATTCATTGGTGTCAAGCTCTCATTGCCCCTATCATAGCATCTTGAATGATTAAGGTTAAAGTGAAAGCAAATATGAGTAGTGTGCTTGATAAAGAATGGGTTGAATGTCTCATGCCCCTTGAATACAAGTACTTACACCATGTGTTACTCAACTTGGGAAACAAAGCAAGTTCAATTAAATATCATTGTAAGCATAATAGTATCATCAAGAGCGTCAACTGGGGTACCTCTTGTCCCAAGATATGGAACAAGCCCATATCAAAATGACAAGACAAACAAACAAAATGAACAATCTCAACACCCTTTTTATTTACCATTTGGAATAGTTTTTTATTGCAAGGTGTATCACAGAAGGTTCACCATAGTATGTAAGTAAATTTCCACCATGAATGATGCATGGCTTAGATTAGCGGCCCAGGCGTCTCTCTAACCATTTACACAAACTCATTTAAACTCACTCTATTTCCACATTTATTTCAACATGATAAGCATCCATAGACAAAAGCACATGATATCAACTAAATGAGATGAAGAGCGTGTTGAAAGCTTGCCATGTGACAGCACATATGGGCTAACTTCCAACCCAAAACATTCATCAAGCCACAAACATCATAATCTTAATCACAATGGGTCAAGTTTTATTATGCAAATAAAAGAACATTGTGCATCAAGTTCGTGAGAGCTATATAACCAATTTTTTCCATTGCAATCAATAACATAAACATTTTCATTCAGAGGTAAGATAACACAAACAACATGTTAAACATACTCGGAATAGCATAAAGCCAATAGGTAGATATGGTGGACTCACTGGAATAACTTTGGTTGAAGGTGTTGGAAACAAGTTTTTGCTTGTTGGAGTTTTTGGGCTAGCAAAAGGGAGAAAGTTGACCATCTAGATGCATGCATGAGTGTCCATAGAACTAACTAATCCATGTTAAACCAAGTAAAATAACAATCAGCACCAAAACATGAATAAGTGATAGCTCTACAAAAAGAATTTGCAAACTATTACTCATAAACAAGCTCATGAATCATGCAACTATATGTATCATTAAAAATCAAGTCAAACATCCCTTTTCCCAATCTTATAAAAGCATCCAACATATTTCAACCCATATTTCCAGTAGCTCTCTCATATATAATGATAGTGTGGTGGTCTCTCAAGACTCAAACAAAAACAAAAAACGACGCTCCAAGTTTATGCGATAAAGTGTTTCGATCGAAAAACAGAAGTTGGACGTGTGCAAACCGAGAGTGTGTAGGTCCAGTGGGGTTGTCTTCACATCCCCAAGCTTATGGTCTTCACCATCCTTGGATAGCTCTTGGTGCATCTCCTCCAATCCCTGTGAAAAAACTTCAAAACACCGTTTCTCCCATCTCTTTTCTGTGGGGTGCATTAATAGTGATAAACAAATAGGTTTCTTGCTGCATATAATCCTTGAACAAAAATTCATATGAATGTCCAGAAAGTGTATAATGTTGTATGCCTACTCATAAACTCAATTGGATCAAAAAGATTCAACTTAAAAGCTCAAAGCATGCATCAAACAAAATGGGACAGAATCTGTCCAAAAAACAGCAGCAGCAAAACGTATTTTTCTACCCTACCAAACTTTCTCGAAAAATTCCGAAAAATTCATGCATACAGAGGATGAAAAGTTGCAACTACAGTTCAAATATGAGCTCATTCGGAGTTACAGAATAAGAATTAAAAATCATACCGTGCACTGACTCGTGCAGGAATAAAATCTCCGAACTATAAGCAACTTTTCAAACCAAAATGGGTAAAACTTGGCACTTTATTAAAAACTCCAGAAACTAACTAGACACAAATCTCTTGTTACAGCAAGAGGACACAAAGAAAAATCACACACAAAAATAACCGGGTTGCCTCCCGCAAAGCGCTTTCTTTATAGCCATATAGCTAGGCTTCTTACTTGTTGTTGAAGATGAAGCTCATGAGGGAGCTTGAATTTGTTCCCCTCTTCTTGGGAAGTGTTCCATGCATATACCAGGGTCCCATGTTGCTCTCAAACCGATCAAAATAATAGTCAAGTTGAAACCTGGTTGAGAGAAAAATAGAACACAAAAGTAATAACAACGAAGTCTAACTTTCTTTCTATGCATTGGCATTTTGTATATGAATGAAGTTTTCCAATGCATATTAACAAAAGTTACTTGCAGCCCATAATTATTAGTAGCATAAAGAGGGTTCTCATAACCTCCTCTCTCATAATAGTTGCAAGTAGTAGAAGTGTATTCAACCATATAACCAATAGAATCTTCCAACTTAGATAATTTGGGAACATAAAGAGGATCATTAAATTTATTTTGGAATTCATTAGCATGCTTCCCTCTTTCAAAATAGTTATTAAGATCAATATCAAGTTTAATATCATGGTTGCAACAAAGATTTGGAACTAAAGATAATTGCAAACCACATAAGTATTTCTCAACATAAGCAAATTTCTCCTCTATGGTGTTATTAGGAGAATTCAAGAAAAGTAGGACTCTTATTAGTAAGAGTATTTTCACAAACAGCAAGTATATCATTTTTATCCTCACATAAAGTAGTAACAAGTTCTAAACATGGAGGATTATCAATAAGCATAGGACCATCATCTAAAGCATTATCATATAACATATTTAAGCAACACTCCTCATTATTATCAATAAGTTTACCAACAAAAGGTTTTTGAGTTTGAGTGTTACTATCATATGTTGATGGTGAAGTTGGGGATCCAACTCTTCATTCTCCAGTTGTTCTTTTTCAGCATCTTCTTGAGATTGCATGGGCATCCCCAAGCTTAGGTTTTTGTCCTCTTCTTCCTGCAAAATATTAGTTCTTTCCATGGCAGCAAGAGTTAACTTTTTACGTTTAATAGCATCTGCTCGAGAAAAGAAATCATCAGCTTCTTGTAATATTTCAAGTTCCTCAAGTGTAAATGTTGCAAGTTCCTCAGGTGTATAATCAAACAGAAAACCCATAGCAAAAGTAATGAAGAACTTACCCAGACAAGTTTAAAGGAACCTCCCCAAGCTTAGATGATTGCAAGATATAAAACAAGTTAAAGAACCTCCCCAAGCTTAGTCTAGTGCACACAAGAATAGAAACTTAAGCGCTACGCTCCCCGGCAACGGCGCCAGAAAAGTACTTGATTACCCCCAAGAGCAGGGATCACTATAGCACCTCTCAATGTGGAAGTAAGGTATCGATCCGCAGGAGCAAGAAGGAAAAGTTATCTATTCCCTACAACTAAAGTGTCACAAGTTTTAGTTGATTATGCACTAAACAAGTTTAAGGAGCAAGGTGGTTGATTTGATGGATGGAAGTTTAATGTAACCAAGCAAGAATGTAAAAGTGTCCCAATCCTCTTCAATGCAAGAGGACAAGACAAATGGTAGCAAGCAAAAGCTCTCAAAGAGAGAGAAAGCCCAATCCTCTATGCAGCAAGAGGACAAGCTCAAGTGTGAGTTTCTTATAGGAACAATGGACATGGGTTCATGGGTTCACTTAATCCCTCTCTCTCATCCATGGTGATTATCATGTTATAGATAAAGTACACATAATTGTCATGTTTTAATGGTAGCTTTTATAACGGCTACATGTCCTAAAACACATAGTTGAAAGAAATACTCATTTGTGTTGCTAGTGTCACCCTCGTAAGGCTAGCGTGGTTGCTGTCACACCCACATCATACTTCTCCCTTTTTACCCCCAGATAAAGGATGTTGGACGGTACTGTGTCACTCAATACCTATGCCTTCTGTCACATTGGCCACCCAGTACCCACATACATCATACTTCATAATGGATAATATTCTAAACACTAGTGCAATGATTTATATTTGTGTGTGTTACCACATCTCTCTCATCTATCTACACTTGGTGGTGTCAATCACCTCATGATAAAGATAAACAAGGCATTATGCATAAATCAAACCATCACATGCATCATAGAATATCTCCAAAGTATGACAAGTCATAAAAGATCCAACACAACAGTAAATGCATAACAAATATTATCTCACACCACAATATCCACCATGGGAATTACATAGATGACCGTAATCATGTTCAGCAGCTCATACGGTACTAATTAGTGAAGCTCAAAGAGAGGAGAGATACATAAGTTACCACCACAAACCCAAATCCAGGGGGTGGACTACTCCCCCTTCATCATGGAGACGGTGGAGAAGTCGTTGGAGAAGGTGGAGACCACCCCGGCAGCGCCCCGCCGGAGTTTTCCCCCTCCAATCTGCAGCTCCTGATCTCCGTTTCGGTGTTTCTGTGTTTGTGCGGCGCTCCTTCCAGAGAACGTCGGGGGACCTTTTTTATAGGCGTTTTTAGGTCAAGACGATGTCGGTGGAGAAAAAATCGAAGGCAACGGAGCCACGAGGCCCAAATGGGTGGGTCCCACGCGGCTACAGTACCTGGCCGCGTGGGCCCCCTCGTTTGGCCCTCGAGCCTCCGTTTGCTCGCTTCCTTCGCCCACAGTCTTCTTCCTTCCAAATATTGACGCCCGTAAATTTGCAGGTGATTTCGTTGACGTTTGGGTCCCTGAAACATTAAAATAAGAAAACGGGGTTTTCTGCCTGTGCAGGGTTAATTCCATAAAAATAGGAAATAAATTAATATTCCCAAAAATCATTATAAAACATTGATATAACCCTTATATGATGCAAATATGGTTGGAATATAAGCAATTAAAGTGCAAAGTTCATGTATGCATTTTACATGCATCATATGGTCAAATTTACGTGTAAATCTCCAAGAGATATACGTTTCGGAAAAACAGGATTAAACAACAAATATTCTTACATTTAGCACACTTCGTTCTCTTACTTCTACCACTGCGCAAACAATGGTCATATCTTGCATTGATCTTGTGTATACTTGCCTCTCAAACGCGGAATACGATTATAGGAGTCAACAATCAAAGAACATAGCTTAATCTATGAGTTGGGAAATTCAGGTAGGGGACTAAGGGGAGTAGCACCTTTATCAAACAGAAGACGATATGCGTCCACAATGGACTAAGGGGAGTAGCACCTTTGTCAATTTCTGACGTTAAGGTAGCAAATTAAAATATTAGCTCGCGTGAAGAAAAAAACAACAAATAGAACACAAATTTGGTATAAGGATGAAACAAAATGATTAGATGCAAATAACGAGGAATACTCTTTAGAGAGTTGATGGATTACATAGTGATGGCATCACCTTTCAATGCCACCCACCAATTATCCAAAATAAAACATGCCTTTTGGGTAGCTCTTGCCACATCAATCCGTCATTTCTCAGATTAAACGATAAGTTTCATGTATATTGCTTAACGTTTCTAAGTACTTGAAAAGTTATGGTTGGATAAGTGAACCAAAAAACAATCATAAATAAGAACTGGAGATCGCGAGTAGAGTCGGTTGTTGCACACCACACTCGTTTTGCCGTCTTATGTCCCCTCGCCGGAGGCAGATATTGCAATTTCACTAGAAAAAGTTTTGCCTTTTGCCATGATCGATTTTGCGGTAGAAAGCCTATTTTTCATGGCTAAAGGGATTCTGCCACACCTATAGTGCGTGATAGAAGTGGCCTGGCAGATCTTTTGACACAACCCCGGAAAATCGTGGTAGATGGTTCGGGCATCAACCACGAAAAAGTCTGTTGTGGTATATGAAATAACAGACACGTGGCAATCGCCGTTAAAATCAGCGTATTGAAATATTGGTGCTCACCCTTGTAATGCTCGTTGTCAATCTATCATACTATGGAGATAAAAAAAACAACTGCAACAGATCCATTCAGAAGGTGTAGGAGTTATCTAGTTTTAGGCTTTAATGACATATTTTTCCTTTGCATCTTAGCAAATCCAAATATTAGGACGTTCAGATCATATACCTTCTCCGCTATCAATTAAGGTCGGACCTGACAAGGTGACAACAACATATTATACGACTTTTCATTAAGATATAACCAATGTCACAATAGTGAGGTGGTATCAGGGTTACCTCGCCGGACGACGGTTATCAGCGGCGTAAACACGAGCCCTTCATGATCTCCAGTAATTCTTTTTTTCTTTATAAGTAGTGCAGATGGGAATGATCTAACGATGATTCTTTTGTTTCCACCCGAAGTGTGCAACAAGGAACTTCTCACACGTGCTCTCGACGAAATTCTCGTTCCAAAAGAAAGTTTTGACACGCACATTGGACTGGGCCGTCAGTCCACAGAGCCTGCTTCGCTTCTGGGCCGGAGTCGCGTGCTCGGCTTCCGCCTGCCGTGCCGATAGCGCATTCGTGGCCAGCGCGTTAGCAGCAGTATATATATCGGTCAGGCACAGCCTAGGTTTAGTTCCATCCTTCCTTCCTCCCCAGTCCCCTAAACCCGCCGCCGTCGCCGCTTCCTCGTCTCGTCTCCGATCGGGAGGCGGAAGCGTAGGTGAGACTCCCGTAACTTGTCCCTTGCTTCTCCGGTTGCTTCGTCGTTGCGTCCGGCCGTGCTAGCTGCTACCTAGCCGATCGATTTCGCTGGTTCTAGTCTCGCTGGCTGTGCTCGAGTTTTCCTGGTTTGGTTACTAGTCGATTTTGCTGGGCTTAGTCGCACGATGCACTCCAGTTTCCTGGATTCGTTGTTAGACGTGTGTGTTTTCCCTGTTCTTAAACGTAGCAGATCTACTGTTCCTTGTATTCAGCTCGTCGTTGACCTCCTGCAATCCACCGATTTCAGGCTGTCCTCGCTAAAGCGTAGCAGATGTTCGCCTATTATTTGTAGTTTAGGATGTGGTAAACTCGCGTTATTCCATCCTTGTTAGCGTGGATCTGTCGCGTCGGTGGTCTGTTGGTGTATATTTGTCGATTTTGCTGCACCATCACGTTCGAGCTTCAGGATATTGAGCTTGCTTATTAGCATGGCTGGTCGATTTTGTTCTCTGTTCACGCAGTTTCAACATGGAGTAGATGTAGATAGATATCACTGTTTGCTTTGCATGTTTAGTTTAATTTTAATGTGTGAAAATGGATGAAACGTTGCATCTGTGCTTGCTTTGCATGTTTGTAGTTAGTCCCCATGTCTTACTGATTACTTAATAGTCGTCGGATACTTGCTTATATGTAACATAACTTTGTGGTGTATGTACTTAACAATCATTTCTAGCTTTGACACTTGGAAAGTTATTCGCCAATCTATTGATTTCCAAGTTTTACGGATCTGGAAGTACATAAGGTTAAGATTGTTAAATCCATAACTGATTAATTAATAAGTAGTTGGCAAATACTTGCTTATTCCTGAAACAGAACATTATTTCATTATTTGTTAAGATGGTTATGCTAAGGTCTTTGTAACAGTTGCCTGTCTTATCTGTGCACTTTCTATAGTTAAAGTTTTTTTAACACTCTCATTTGCTCTTATGTATTAGTTTGACTGGTGGTGTTGAGTGTTAGTAAAGAAATGGTTATAGTTTTCATAACTTATGGTGACCAACAATGCTAAAAGCACTTTTGTGTAGTCAATTTGGTTATAACATTTTTCACGTTTACTTACTCAAACTGATTCTTGTTCGATTCTTTGAGCAGGAACTTATATTCCCAGAGTGATATTCAAAGGTAGTCAAGATGGTGAAGTTTACAGCGGAGGAGCTCCGCAACATTATGGACAAGAAAAATAACATCAGGAACATGTCTGTTATTGCTCATGTCGACCATGGTATGTGCCTGAACGGTGAACTGTTGTATCTAACCATCTAGTTTATGCTGTTGAATCTTGTTGATGTATATTTCATAGTTCTTTTCTTTTTATATTTGTTTAGTTTAATTAGTTGTTGAGCATTGTTTTGTAATAATTAATTTCATCCCTGAAAATACCAGTTTATCTTATTGTGCGACCTGGAGTCTGCTAGTACCGCTCATTATATAATTGTTCTTCTGCATTTAATATGCTTAAATGAATCCATTAGCTTATTGCCCCAGGTCTCAAACTCTACCAATTTAGTGGCATGCACTTCTGTAAATACCTATATTCATTTAAACTTTTAAGCACTGAATTTTGTACTCTTAATCTAAATCACTAAATGTCTGAAATATCTTATTTTTTATCTGATTATTGTTCCAGTTTATTGTACTGTTATGTCCTACTTCCGTCTTAAATGTTAATTTGTTCAATTTGTTTATTCATATAACTTGTGTCATACTGTCTTTAACATGCTACTTTTTATTTTGTGAATACTTAAATTGTGCACCCTTCTTACATATTACTTGCATGATTACAGGCAAGTCTACACTTACGGACTCCCTCGTGGCAGCTGCTGGGATTATTGCCCAGGAAGTTGCTGGTGATGTTCGCATGACTGATACCCGTGCAGATGAGGCAGAACGTGGTATCACTATCAAATCCACGGGTATCTCTCTCTACTATGAGATGAGTGATGAATCCCTTGCCAGTTACAAGGTGACAGGGACGGCAATGACTACCTGATCAACCTCATTGATTCACCTGGCCACGTTGACTTTTCTTCTGAAGTCACAGCTGCTCTTCGTATCACTGATGGTGCTTTGGTGGTGGTTGACTGTATTGAGGGTGTCTGTGTCCAGACTGAAACTGTTCTGCGCCAGGCTCTTGGTGAGAGGATTAGGCCTGTCCTTACCGTCAACAAGATGGACAGGTGTTTCCTTGAGCTTCAGGTTGACGGTGAGGAAGCCTATCAGACTTTCTCCCGTGTCATTGAGAACGCCAATGTGATCATGGCAACATATGAAGATGCGCTTCTTGGTGATGTCCAAGTGTACCCAGAGAAGGGGACTGTTGCATTCTCTGCTGGTTTGCATGGGTGGGCTTTTACCCTTACAAACTTTGCTAAGATGTATGCATCCAAGTTTGGAGTTGATGAATCAAAGATGATGGAGAGGCTGTGGGGTGAGAACTTCTTTGACCCAGCCACAAAGAAATGGACCTCCAAGAACACTGGCTCAGGTACCTGTAAGAGAGGTTTTGTTCAGTTCTGCTATGAGCCAATCAAGCAAATCATTGAAATCTGCATGAATGATCAGAAGGATAAGCTGTGGCCTATGTTGAAGAAGCTTGGTGTGACCATGAAGAATGATGAGAAGGACCTGATGGGCAAGGCTCTCATGAAGCGTGTCATGCAAGCTTGGTTGCCTGCCAGTCGTGCTCTACTTGAGATGATGGTGTACCACCTGCCCTCTCCCTCGAAGGCTCAGAGGTATCGTGTTGAGAACTTGTACGAGGGCCCCCTTGATGATATATATGCAAATGCTATCAGAAACTGTGACCCCGACGGTCCTCTTATGTTGTACGTTTCCAAGATGATTCCAGCATCTGACAAGGGCAGATTCTTTGCCTTTGGTCGTGTATTTGCTGGGAGGGTTGCAACTGGGATGAAGGTCCGTATCATGGGTCCCAACTTTGTTCCTGGCCAGAAGAAAGATCTGTATACCAAGAGTGTCCAGCGTACTGTTATCTGGATGGGAAAGAAGCAGGAGTCCGTTGAGGATGTTCCTTGTGGAAACACTGTTGCTTTGGTTGGTTTGGATCAGTTCATCACGAAGAATGCAACCCTGACAGGTGAGAAGGAAGTTGATGCCTGCCCAATCAGAGCAATGAAGTTCTCTGTGTCCCCTGTTGTGCGTGTTGCTGTTCAGTGCAAGGTAGCCTCTGATCTTCCTAAGCTGGTTGAAGGTTTGAAGCGGTTGGCCAAGTCTGATCCTATGGTCCTCTGTTCCATTGAGGAGTCTGGTGAGCATATCATTGCTGGAGCTGGTGAGCTTCACCTTGAAATTTGCCTGAAGGATCTGCAGGATGACTTCATGGGTGGTGCTGAAATCATTGTTTCCCCTCCTGTCGTCTCCTTCCGCGAGACTGTTCTGGACAAGTCATGCCGCAC
Organism: Poa pratensis; assembly: GCA_947311845.1. Taxonomy (NCBI): domain Eukaryota; kingdom Viridiplantae; phylum Streptophyta; class Magnoliopsida; order Poales; family Poaceae; genus Poa; species Poa pratensis. The sequence continues at coordinate 28,835,306 of CAMZMU010000112.1, forward strand.
TGTTATGAGCAAGTCCCCCAACAAGCACAACCGTCTCTACATGGAGGCTCGCCCCTTGGAGGAGGGATTGCCGAGGCCATTGATGAGGGACGCATTGGCCCACGTGACGACCCCAAGGTGCGCTCCAAGATCCTGTCTGAGGAGTTTGGGTGGGACAAGGATCTCGCCAAGAAGATCTGGTGCTTTGGACCTGAGACCACTGGCCCCAACATGGTGGTTGATATGTGTAAGGGAGTGCAGTACCTGAATGAAATCAAGGACTCTGTTGTGGCTGGGTTCCAGTGGGCGTCCAAGGAAGGTGCACTGGCTGACGAGAACATGCGTGGCATCTGCTTTGAGGTCTGTGATGTTGTCCTCCACACTGACGCTATTCACAGGGGTGGTGGCCAAGTCATCCCAACGGCCAGGAGGGTCATCTTTGCTTCCCAGCTCACTGCCAAGCCAAGGCTGCTGGAGCCTGTCTACCTGGTTGAGATCCAGGCCCCGGAGGGTGCCCTTGGTGGCATCTATGGCGTCCTGAACCAGAAGAGAGGGCACGTGTTTGAGGAGATGCAGAGGCCAGGTACCCCACTCTACAACATCAAGGCTTACCTCCCCGTCATCGAGTCCTTCGGTTTCTCGGCCACCCTCAGGGCCGCCACATCTGGCCAGGCTTTCCCACAGTGCGTGTTTGACCACTGGGACGTCATGAACTCTGATCCTCTGGACCCTGAGACACAGTCTGCTACCCTCGTCAAGGAGATCCGCAAGAGGAAGGGGCTCAAGGAACAGATGACTCCCCTGTCTGATTTCGAGGACAAGCTCTAAGCTCTTTTTGGAGGTCGTGTTTTGCTACTACTTGCTCTTGCTGTTTAGTAGAGCTGCTTATTTCTATTGAGTTTGTCGTAATGTCGGAATCTATCTGTGTCTTGATATTGGTACTTTGGAGACTGTTTTGCTGTCGTTCGTGATGTAACAGATGTTAAAACCTAGATTTGAATGTCTGTCGTCCACTTATTTCTGTCTGTTTGTTTTGGTTCCAGATCTTGAGTTTTACTTAGTTGTTCGTTGCTGTAGTCTCGATTCCATTGATCTATACATGGTAGTCTCGATTAGTTTTGTTATGTATGTGTTGTGTTAGTCAAGTAGCTGATGTTCTGGTTTGTCAGATTAAGGAGCTTTGTTACTTTATTGTTTCTTTTTGCATGTTCCTATGATCTTCACCTGTCATTCACCCTTCTATATACTTTGTGTTCTTCTTTGCTTAGGGGCCTGTTATAGGATTTATGCTCTTGATATTTCCTTCATTTCTTCTGCAATGCAGTATAGTATAGCAAGCTCAGTCTGGTGTATGATTTATTGTTTAGTTTCCTAGATACTAAACTTCTGTATGCTTGATTGTTCTGTTTCCTAGAGATCTATCTTTTTTTTTTTTGCGAAATCTAGAGACCTATCTTCTGTAAAACGTGAGCTAGCTAATATATATTCTCCAGGAATGTTGATCCTTGGTTCAACGTTTTATGTGAAAACACAATCATGTTAACACCACTTTACATCAATAGTGTTTTTCTTGTGGTGCTAAACATACAAATCAAATTTGTGAGGCGTACGTTTAAGGTAAATTAAATAGTCATTCCGTTCCTATTAGGTTCTGTACGTGTTTTTTGAGTTCTAAATTGACGACCAATTTGATCAATGAAACATGTTCTATCGTTGAATTATTTATATAAGCCGTTCTTAGTGTCGGATGTCGTAATATTGCTACTATGTTTCGCTGTCTGTCTGTGATGGAACAGATGTTAAACTTAGATTTATATGTTTGTTAGTATTTATTGTTATTATCTTGCATTTGCGTTTGTTTCAGATTTGGTTATCCGTTCATATCTCGATTACCTTGGTTTTATACTTGATAATTCATGCCTGCCTGTAGAAATCACTTTAGTTTTGTTATGTTATATGCTATGTGTTCTAGTCAAGTATTCGATGTTCTGGTTTGTTTAGTAGCTGGATTTATCCTCCTGATTTTTCCGAACTGTAATTAGCAGAGCAGTATCATATGGCAGTTGAAGCTCACAGTCTAATATTATGCTTGATTGTTTTGTTTCATAGATCTTTTGTAAAACGTGAGCTAGTTATACATGTTCACCTGGAATGATGATTCTCAGTTCAACGTTTATATGTGAATATGCACACAAAGTGGTGTGGAACATATCAGTGTTCTTGTACGTACAACTCTTTGTGTGGCTCTACCCAAATATAATTGTTGAGTAGTTGGAAGATAGGCACACAAAAATCCGAGAGGAAATTCATTCACAGGTCGCAGTTCATTGTTCAAGAAGCTGCACAATTATGCGCCGCAAAACCGGTCTGCACGAAATAATATAGGAGAAGAAACCAAACGAATTAAGTTTGAGAGGTGCGTGTTGTGCAGAGGGTTTTAACTGAATTTGAAAAAACTTGGCTTCGAAGGCACTTCACCTCATAATAAAACATGCAGGTGCCTAAGATTGAGGCAACCCATCCCCTGTTCTTTATGATCATCTTGTAGACAAACCACTATCATCCCATTTTTGTTCTTGCGAAAATAGCATGGGGATCTCTCCAAATTAACCAAAACATGTCATACAGGCGCATGAACCATTTGGACATAAGTATATAACACCAGTAAACCCCATTTTCAAGTTCTATGGGAGGCGGACGTCCATCCCCGCATCGCTAGCTAGTTGAAATATAGCTACCCCCAAGGACACCCCGGTCGCTACAGTCTAAAGCTGATGCTCGATGCATGGCAGACTAGGGATGCAGGCGGACGCGGATGGTTCGCCTGCATCCTGAGTTCCACATGTATGGCAAAAATGGCCGTTTCTCGCTGTGATACGAGAAATTCCGCAAAGCAGGAAGACAAAGTACAAGCCCCATTCGCATGATCTACGTATTGAATGAAATCATTTGCTTGCGGGAAACGAGTGTCAGAACTAGCGGAGCAAGAACCGAACAGCAGCAACAGCATCTCCTTTGTGCTCCCGGAGCGTCCTCTCTGCACTCTTCTTGTCCAACTGCACATTCAGAGATGGTTTAGAAGGGGTCTTCAGACCATTAGAAAGAGAAAATCTGTGAATGAATGTTTCAGATGCCACCTCAAGCTCGTTGGCAATAATCTCAACATCAGTAGGGTTGATCTTGACAGCATCTAATTCTTTATCCCTGGTGAAATAGCAAAAGAAAAAAGCATCAATTTTGTTATAACAACTCTTGAGTTGTGAGCAACATTTTTAAGAGAACAAGGTGAACCCATTTATCTATAAAAATGGGTGTATTGTCTTCATTCCACGTTGGAGTTGATTAAGTCCACGCAAATTTCGCCAAAAGAAATGGATCATGGAATATAGCAAGCTTAATCGCAAAAAAAAAAAAAATATAGCAAGCTTCGGCGCACAAATTGTGAAGTACAAAGGATCTAACTTCCAAGATCATCGTGCGATAATTGTTTCTTTTCTGTCCTCTTACCTTTTCTTACATCAGGTTGAAAAGCTATGAGATGACAAGATATTGAGGGAGCAAAACAGCGACCGGTCTGAGTTGCTGGTTTGTCTATTAAATGGTCATTATAAAATGAAGCTAACATTCAATCTTTCTATGTTGAGTTGCTAGTAACCTATGTCCTTCACTACAAACATGGTAGTGGTACAATTAGTAAAAACTAAAAACAGAACAGCACATTGATGTATTGCAAGTTTCTTGAGAACAAAATAATAACTATGAGTATTTCTACACCAACCTCGGTCTTATGGCATTCCGGTCGGCCTCTTTAGATGAAGCAAGAGCTGCCATGGCCTGTAAAAGAAAGAAAGATATCAGCTTCACCAATATGGTACTCCTAAGAATATATCAATTGAACATACACACCTCTACGGTTCTACCTTCTACCTCTTCTAGATATATCCAGTTTCCTGATACATATGTTTTAGCACAGAGTTATTATAAGAAGGCGTTGTTCAACTGCTATTTATGTCTCTCTTTCAAAGCCATTTATATAGCCTTGAAAATCATTTTATTAGAATACTTACGGATGGGCTTAAAGATGAGCTGTATATCTGCTCAAGCCAGCATTTTCAGAGGTGATATGTATTCAACAGTTCTCCAGAATATATAAAAATGTGAGTGCCTTCAGAATTGTAAGTTATTCGCGCGGCATAAAACTAATGGAAATACCATTGAGGTCACCATAATTTGGATAATATTACAGTTTAGCAACAATAACTTGATTAGCAACCTCGAGTTGTTACAACCGAATCTCTAATACATCAAACAACATGCTATCGTCTTTAAGATTTTAAAGAGAAAGGAAGGTTTGTGCATACAGACAAAACAAACAGAACTATGGATTTTTTCGATCTGATGTAATGCCTTTGATAATATTGATTTCACCTTTTAATAAAACATGCAGGTGCCTACGCCTGAGACAATCCGTCACACAACGTTTCTGAACATATTGTACACAAATTCATTTCCATTCTCTCGAAAATAGCATCTGGGTCTCCAAATGAACCAAGCATCATGGTTTCATTGTGATACAGGAAAAAATCCTCTCAACAGGAAGACAAAAGTACAGAACTTTGTATCTAACAAAGCTTTCATAGTTTCAACTTTGCACTCAACAAACAGGAAACACATAGTATGCTTTAACTAATGGACAATAATTCAGAAGACAATTGAAATGGTTCTGACGGGAATTTACAAAGGGAATGCATCAATCGATAAGAGCTTTGGTTTAGGTTGGAGCAGGACGTAATCGATAAGAGCTTTGGTTTAGGTTCGAGCAGGACGTACGGACTGGACGCGGGAGGAGTCGAGCTTGCGGTCCTCGACGTGGTCGGTGAGCTTGTCCAGGGCCTTGATCTGCTGCTGAAGGTCCTTGGAATCCGGCCGGGCATCCCCTGCGGAGGCGTCCTCCGCCGCCGCTTCATATATCTGCCCAAGCAGCACTTTTCAGAGGCCATACTAATATGTATTCAATAGTTATCCAAATTATATATAAATGTGGGTGCCTTCAGAACTGTAACTTATATGCGCGACATAAAACTGATGAAAATACCACTCAGGTCACCATAATTTGGATAATATTGCAGTCAAAGCAATGATAACTTGATTAGCAACCTTCAGTTGTAACATGCGACCTTCTTCAAGATTTCAAAGAGAAACGAAGGTTTTTGTGCATACAGTCGTACTGACAAAACAAACAGAAGTATGAAAATTTTATAGTGAGAGCTGCTAGCAAACCACGATCTGATGTCTTGGAATGGTAGATTTGATGATATAATTGGTTTCACCGTACAGTAGAGAGAGTATGGTGGATTACGGGATACCTATATTTGTATCTAACAAAGCTTTCATAGTTTATACTTTGCAAGGTTTGCATTTCAACAAACAGGAAACACATAGTATGCTTAACTGATGGACTAGGATTCAGAAGACAATTGAACTGGTTCTGACGGAAATTTACAAAGGGAATCCATTAATCGATAAGAGCTTGGGGTTGGGGTTGAGCAGGACGTACGGACTGGACGCGGGCGGAGTCGAGCTGGCGGTCCTCGACGTGGTCGGTGAGCTTGTCCAGGGCCTTGCTCTGCTGCTGCAGGTCCTGGGAGTCCGGCCCGGCCTCCCCGCGGAGGCGCCCTCCTCCTCCTCAGCCGCCGCCGCCGCCTCGTCGCTCGCCGAAGCCTGGGGGACGCGGTAGTCAGGGACGATCTCCTTACCCCGCAGCAGTGTCAGCGTAGCGCCGTCCAGGTCGAAGGGCTGCCTGCGCATGGCGGCCTCGCGGTCCGGGGGCGTGCGGAAGCGCACCGCGGCGTCGCCATAGCCGCCGGCGTGGGCGAAGACCTCGAAGGTCTGCGGCAGGTCGAGGGCCAGGGTGCGGAAGACGCGGCGGACGAAGGGGCACGGGTCGGCGCGGGCCGGAGCCTCGGGCGGGGTGATGTACGCGTACGCGAGCCGCATCTCCAATGCTGGCTTACTGCAGTGGTGGACTGGTGGTGTAGTGTTTGGGCGAGGTGGTCTCCACTCTCCAATGCTGGGAGCAAGGCTGAGGAGCAGGCGGTTTGGAGGAATGTCGATTTTTATTTAACACTCAGCTGTAGGTCTTGATCTTTTTATAATCTTGAGAATATTGGTCTTTATCACAAGCATAAAAGTTCTATATTGAATACCTCCTCCAAAAACCTTGCGTGAAAAATGCGAGGAGGTTAGAAAGCTAGTGTAGATAAAAATAAATATGTTTTGTACATTTTATTTAGAAAGCCCCGGTAGGGAAAATAGAAAGTATAACATAGGATCTTTCAAGTTGATATTTTCTCCCGTCAAAATCGGAAAAAAAATGTGAGAAAAAATAATGTTTGATATATTGTTAAAACTCCGTACAAAATCTAGTGGAAAAAATAACAAGAAAATGATAAACGTATACTAGTAGTTGTGTCTTTGATAACTTATAGGAGAAAATCTCGAAAGCATAAAAATCCATTTGTAAGTTTAGTAATATGTCCCTATATACATACATTTGATAAATTCTGGTGGGGAAAATAGGAGGTATGACATACATTTTTGTGTTGATATTATCACATTAAAAGTCTTGACGAAATCATGAGAGTAAACTCTCATTCAGGAAGAGACTCTCCTGATGCTTGCAGTTTAGGGGCAATATAATGTTCAGTGATATTGTTTTTGTGTAACATGTTTGCATTTGAGCAACACAAGTATTATTATCTTTATAGATAATAGTTGGTGATTCAATGAAACTAATACCACATGAATGTTGTTTGTGGTTTATCATTCCGTGAAGTCACATGTATCGGTGTGAAGCCTACATTTCAGATTGATAGGTGGATGTAGCCATGAGAGTCCGTTTGGAAGACACTAGTGGAACAACAAGCCCACCATGTAGGTATGTGAAGACGCCTGAGATCTGGCGTTTATGGTGATCAGATAAGTAGCAAGTATCGGTGTATCCGATGATATTGAAGTTCCAATTATTCTGAATAAATAGGCTAGGATATTTGGTGCCTTAGAGATATCAAAAGATACTCTTGTTCCTAACTATCCACAAGGGCTAGGTAAAATGGCACTGAGATATGAAACATCAGGTCTCAGCATCGCCTCTCCATATTCTATGGTATGAATGGATCTTCTTTGCATTTAGAGATTGAACAACCACACGAGTTTTAGATGGATATGACTTGTCCATATTGAATTTCTCCTATAATTTATGGATATGGGCAAAAAGGTGTACCCTGTTTCATGAGTGAAGGTGCTTGAATTGTATCTAAAGCAAAATTTGTTTGTTTACTTATAATCTTCATCTCAAATTCCGTCTCTAGATGATTACGTGCTTCAACAATACCTTGTGTGTTGTCATCGATATTATAATAATCGACATTGATTTGATGAACACCATGCCGAGGGTTTCTTGAGAACACGTGTGAGCAATTATCATTGTTAGAGTAATCTTTTTGTTTAAGGAACTCACTAAGTCAATTGTACCTAATTTGTGTCGACAACTGTAAGTCATGTACTGACTTAATGAGTTTACACTATGCATTTTGCGATTTTTGTTTGAATTCAAAATTTGATGATGGGCTTCTTCTTAGTCGCCGGCTTAATCCTTTGTCACCATGTCATGCTCCTGTATAGAGATAGGGGGGGGGGGGGGGGGGGGGGGGGGGGGGAGACATGGGAAACCTGCTGGGGAGGTACTAACAGGTGAGCACACCCTTTCTAACCGTCAGTGTTAGCCGTTCCCTGTTGCCGCACATGAGAGAGGAAAAAAAGACGAGTAGAAACATCAGGCCATGTTAAGCTGCGTCTGCGTGAGAAAAACAAAAGACGAGTAAAGAAAAAGCAGGGCCTCTGGCTACGTTTTGTGCAGCAGCAGCAGCCCATGTTCCAGCACTTCGCTCAGGGCCCAAGACGGGACGCACCTAGCAGCCCACGCACAGCAGGCCATCTCGACACACAGGTTCGCGTCGCGCGCGCGCACGCAGCAACGAGGCAGGGGCGGGGAACTCGCTCGGTTTAGTCCCACCTCGCCCAGCCGAGAGCATCGCGCGGGAGAGGCAGCTATAAGAGGAGGGCGAGGTGCGACCTTGCTCCATACTTACCTGGACGGGGTCGACGGGGAATCAGAAGCCTCGTGGCCTAGATCAATGGCTCACATTGCACTTGGTGAGAGCGTTGGCCTACCATCTCCCCAAGCGGGAGAGTGGACGTCATAATTTGTGCTAGAGGGTACGCGTCGCGCGGCCCTGCCAAATCTAAGAAATTAAATTTGGCCTGGGTTTTTTTTCCGTTCTTAGTGCTGTCTCGCTCTTCTTTTCCTTCTGTCCTTTTTGAGTGTTAACATTGATGCTAGAACTAGCTCAAGGTCAAATGCATCTCAGGGTTCGCCTCTTTAGTTTAAAAAATTATCATTGCTGAAACAATGCCTACTCACACATTGTCCAGACTGAACACACACGCCGTCCCAGCAGAGCAGAGAACCATTAGAGACACATGTTCATCAACGAGTAAAACAGCATTTGATTCCCGGTGGCAGATGCGTCAGCACTCTGCTTACATAACGTGCTTGACGCGGGCAGGGTCTGACGGGAACATCGTAGGAAAAATCTACGATTGAGACAAACCATTATCATGTCACTTCTGTTCTCGCGAAATAGCACGGGGATCTCCAAATTAACCAACCATGTCATACAGGGACATGAACCGATTGGATGTAACAGTTTTATGGAGAACAGAAACTAGTTTACGCAACCATGGAGAGATAAGTTTTACATGTATGGGAAAAATGACCGTTTCTTGGCGTCATACAGAAAATCCCCTAAACAGGAAGAACAAAGTACAAGGCCATTCGCATGGACTACGGATTGAACGGAATCATTTGCTTGTGGTCAACATGTGTTGGAACTAGTGAAGCAAGGACCGAACAGCAGCAACAGCATCGCCTTTGTGCTCCCGTAGCGTCCTCTCTGCAATCTTCTTGTCCAACTGCACGTTCAGAGATGTTTTAGAAGGGGCCTTCAAAGCATTAGGGGAAAAAAATAGCTGCGAGTGGAGGTTTCAGATGCTACCTCAAGCTCGTTGGCAATAATTTCAATATCTGTAGGGTTGATCTTGACAGCAGCTAATTCTTTCTCCCTAGTGAAGAGTAAAAACACCGATTTTGTCAGAAAAATCTCATGAGTTGTGAGCAACATTTTCATGAGAACAAGGTCAACCAATTTTATTTATAAAACGAGTGTACTTCATTCCCATTGGAGTTGATAGCTCACAAGTACACATAATATCGCCAAAAGAAAATGGATAATAGAATATTTCAAGCTTGAGCGCACAAATTGCAGAGTACAAAGGATCTAACTTCTACATTCAATATTTCTATGTTCAGTTGCTAATAACCTCTGTCGTTCATCAAAAACGTGGTAGTTGTACAATTAGTAAAAACTAAAAAAGAACAGAACATTGATGTATTGCAAGTTTCTTGAGAACAAAATAGTAGCTATGAATATTTCAACACCAACCTTAGTCTCATGGCATTCCAGTCGGCCTCTTTAGATGAAGCAAGAGCTGCCATGGCCTGTAAAAGAAATAAAGATATCAGCTTCACCAAGGTGGTAGTACTAAGAATATATCAACTGAACATACACATATCTCTATGGTTTTACCTTCTACTCTACATCTTTTAGATATCTAGTTTCCTGATATATATGTTTCAGCACGGAGTTATTATAAGAAGGCGTTATTCAACTGCAAGTAGGTATCTCTTTCAAAGCCAATTTATATAGCCTTCAAAATCATTTGATTAAAACTTACGGATGGGCTTAAAGGTGAATTGTATATCTGCCCAAGCAGCACTTTTCAGAGGCCATACTGATATGTATTCAATAGTTCCCCAGATTATATAAAAATGTCGGTGCCTTCAGAGTTCTAAGTTACCCGTATGACAGAAAACTAATGGAAATACCACTCAGGCCACCATAAATTGGATAATTTTGCAGTTAAGCAATGACAAGTTAATTAGCAACCTTCAGTTGTTAGAACTAAATCTCTAATACATCTCACAAAATGCTATCATCTTCAAGATTTTAAAGAGAAAGAAAGGTTTGTGCATACAGTCATAAAGACAAACAAACAGAACTATGGAAATTTTATTGGTGGGTGGACAAATTATGGGGAGCTGCTAGGAAAACCACGGTCTGATGTCTTCGGATGGTAGATTTGATAATATTGGTTTCACCGTACAATAACGAGAATATGGTGGATTACTGGATGCATATATTTTATCTAAGAAAGCTTTCATAGTTTGAACTTTGCACCCCAACAAACAGGAAACACATAGTATGCTTAACTAATGGGCCTGGATTCAGATGACAATTGAAATGATTCTGACTTTTTTGCGGGGAAATCGAAATGATTCTGAGTTGAAAGGACAAAGGGAATAATAATAAGACTATCATCCAGGCATAGACTAGTTCTGCACGGAGGATTAAGCTGAAACATCCCATCCCTGCAAATCAGGAGAATTGACACAAAACTAACTCGAGACAACGATTCAGCACGCCTTCATGGCACCACCAATATCCAGATCCTCCAGCTCGTCGCTCCGATGCTTATAACGAGCCAGCAGATCGCGAATCTACACCTAATCCTCACTAATGACGCTAAGGGATTCGTGAATCCATAGGAAGAGCGTGCTGTAGGAGTTTGAGAAGGACGTACGGACTGGACGCGGGAGGAGTCGAGCTGGCGGTCCTCGACGTGGTCGGTGAGCTTGTCCAGGGCCTTGCTCTGCTGCTGCAGGTCCTTGGAGTCCGGCCCGGCCTCCCCCGCGGGGGCGCGCCTCCGCCGCGCAGCAGCCGCCGCAGCAGCAGCCGCCGCCGTCTCGTCGCTCGCCGAACCCATCGCTGCCTAAAACCCTAGCTAGAAAAATTCCCCTTCTCCCTGTCTGTCGTGTGTGCGCAACTGAGGAGGGCCGTCAGGGTGCGAGACTGCGAGGGGGCTTTCCTGTTTTGTTTATCCGCCGATACTGCCTCGAGATTGGTGCAAAGGGATAACCTGGTGGCTGCTCGCTCTTTGATCAGTCATTAACCGGCCAATATATATATCGAGTAGAGATTTGAGTGATATCTTTATTAAAAAATGAAAATCATATTTACAAGATTTAAAAAATACTGCATGGTGTAAATGATCTATTCAACAAACGTGCAAAATCTCTATTTGAAATACTTTAATTCAATGACAAGTGTGTGGATTTAAATATACACACTTTTCAAATCTCCAAAATATTTTTTTGTCATTTTTGTGTAGTTCGGAATATACAGTATTTCAAATCGAGATTTTACACGCTTGTGGGATACATTATTGACAACATGCAGGATTGTTTTTAGTTTTTTTAAACTTTTAAATATGATTTTGAATTTTTTAAATAGAGTGAGCACTGGACTTTGGGAGTCAAAATGACTTTCCGCACTAGATCGATGAAGAATATTTTAAAATCGCTTTTTGACCATTGTTCACCAGCCACTAAATTTGTGGATCCCAATCCAGGTGGCTCGCTTGATTGGCTAGTACGCTCGATTTTAAAGAGAAAAAAAAGGTATAATAAAAAAGGAAAAGGGATTTGACTTGGATAGAAAATCTGCTATGATACTAATGACATTTTCAAGACGCTTTAAATGAATGGCATATGGTTTTTAATATAGATATACACCGGAGAAATGTTGACATGATGGTGCCTAATTTTTACAATTCTTCCGAGAGTTTGATCTCGTAGTGGAATATGCTGCTAGTTTTTATTGGCTTGGCACATCTAGTAGGAGTATAACAAATCCGATGCTACTATCCGACGTGTTTTTGTCTTCGATTAGGGAGATCTATAATAATTCGATGGTTTTTGCAAAAGAAAAGACGTCATGTGTTAACACCGGGTCGATTTTGGATCAAATTTGCACCGCACGACAAGATGTAGACTATCTCGCCCATGAATTTGCACCCTCTGATTCTGAACAAGCGTGTGTATGACCAGTGTTATTATCACCTCATCAAATGATAACGACCGGAGAAGAAAGGCTGAACAGATGACGAAACGAGCGTGCTTTCGGACATAAACAAATGTCGCGGAGAAACGAGGCCGGCCGCCTCTTATGCCATCGTAAGAAAAGCGCTTCACTAATCCTGATAACCGGCAAATGTTTGAGGGACCGTAGACACAAAGTGGGGATGAGATAAGAATGTCTCTATCCATAACGCAAAACTTAACCTAATAAAGACTACTTTGTCGCGGAGGCCAATCTGATCGCAAGGCCGCTTCAACTAATCCTGAGCTGGATTGCTCATTCGACGATCGATGACCTATGTCAGTCTGGCATGCCTACAAGATGTGGTTTTTTAGTCAGAATCACAGCAGGAACACAACTGCTTCAGCCGTTTGTTTCCATTTGGAAGGGCTCAATCCACGGCCTGACAGGCGGTGCTCGGACGGCAACGGCGTCGTTTTCACCGTGGCCAATCCACGGCAAGCTAGCATCAGCAGGCACGGCGCCAAATAAAGATAAACAAATGGAGCGTGCCTCTTCTTCCCGGCAATGAAATGAAACTAGTGCAGCGCATTGCGGACGCCTATAAAAGGACTTGTCGATCTCATTCCCGTTGGGCATCTGGAGTTTGGAGTGTGCTACTGATACTTGACCTCTGGCCGGCCGCTTGGGATTACGCTAGCTAGCTGACTCCAGCTTGTAGCAAGAGGCCGGACTGATCGATCGATTCAGGTGTTAGGAAATGCCGACGACCACCATGGGGGACTTGCCCGCCGACGTGCTGGCCTGCGCGCTGCGCCGCCTGGACGGCCCGTCCCTGGCCGCCGCGAGCTGCGCCACGGCCGGCCTTCGCGCCCTCGCCGCCGACCCGGAGACGTGGCGCGCCCTCTGCCTCGCGCACTGGCCGTCGCTGCACAGCATCGTCCTCGGCTCTGCGGCTGTCTCTCCGCAACGCCTCTTTGCCGACGCCTTCCCGTTCCCGTCCGACAACGCTGGTCCCGTGGATCAGTGCCTCCCAGCGAGCTGGTATCGGCCGTGGACGTCTACCACAGGGGGCGCCCATCTTCTCCCGGGCCGTGGAGACCTCCACGTCGTCCTCCTGGTTCCTCACATCGCCCTTCCGCGTCGACGCCGTGGACTGCAAGAACCCGGTGCCGGCGGCATCGATCTCTCCCGCGGAACTGGAGCTCAGCTGGATCGCGGTCGACCCCCGCAGCGGCCGGGCGGTGAACGTGTCGAGCCGGCGGCCGGTGGCCGTGGACAGGCACTGGTACACGGGCGAGACGCTGGTGCGGTACGCGGTGCTGCTCGGCGGGTGCAAGTTCGAGGCCACCGTCACTTGCTCGGAGGAGGCCGGGTATCTCAGGGAGGTCAGCCTCACCGTCGAGGACGCCGACGGCGCGGCGGCGAGCGGCGAATGCAGCCTGCGGCTCCTTGCGACGGCCATGGCCGGGCCAAGAAAGGGAGGGGAGAGGGAAGGAGAGGAGGCTAAGAGGAGGTACGAGGAGTTCGTGACAGACAAGAGAGGGAGGAAGGAGTCCAAGGCCAGGCGGGAGGTGCTCGTCGACTTGTGCTGCTCCGCCGTCAGCGCCGTCGCCGTGCTCAGCTTCCTCGCCTCCTTCGTGCTACGGTAGATAGGCTACCGTGCCTCCGTGCGTGCGATCTCATCGCTCAATGCAGGGAAAACACCAACACAGATTCTCCCCAGATTCTTTCGCTCTTCAGAGAGCTATTTTTTAGTATATACTATCAAACTGTATGGATCAAGATACACAAGTTCACTCTTTCTCTTGGTTAATCAGGTACTGTACATGTGTAACGTGCACCACAGTTTGTCCTCCGAAACAGCGGAGAGAAAAAATAGTGCAGAAATTTGATTACTTTTTAGCGGGTATGCCAATGGCATACCATATTATATAGAAGGGGAATACAATTACAAGATTTCGGTCAGACTGCAAACAATCCAACCGAAAAACTCCACACTCAACTCTCTAAAAACCTACTCTCGCGCTCTAAACTCTCCTCCTCTCGCACGGGCACTCTCCCAAGTGCTAAACTCCCTCCTTATTCTCTCCCTCAACTGCAAAGCATTATGCTGCTCCCTCTCGTTGTGGAAAGCTCTTGAATTTCGTTGTTTCCATAGCAACCATGCCGTCAGAATTACTAGAGTGTCAAACCTCCTTCTATCCCTCTTGTCCACTTGCCCTCTGGCCTCCCACCACCAATTCTCGAAGGTAGTAGTATCCTGTGGTTCAGATAACTGAATGCCCACCTCATGTAAGCAGCCCAGCCAGACCTCCTTTGCATAAACACATTGCACCAGTATATGATCCACAGTGTCCTCGTCTTGCAAACAAGTGAAGCATACATTCGTGCTCTCCTGCAGCCCATGACGAGTTCTTCTATCCGAGGACCAAAGCCTGCGCCGCAGCGCTAACCAGCCAAATAGTTTGCACTTGAGAGGCGCAAAAGACCTCCAAATGGGCTTGGCCATTCTGTCTCTTAACTGTCCCGATGTAAAGCCTTGTACGTCGAACTAGCAGAGTATTTCCCCGTCGCCGACACCTTCCAGATGAACTTGTCCTCCTCCGCGTCGTCCCTCTGAACCCCAGCGACAGCCAGCGAAAGATGCACGCACTGTACTCGTCCTTCTTCAGTTAAGTCCTCCGGCACATCCAGCAACCAATTGTTCTCCAACAATGCTTCGGCTACTGTCCGGCTGTTCTTCCTCCTCGTCGATACTCCATCAGCAACCAGAGGTGCGATGTCATGAGCATTACGACCTGCAATCCAATTGTCAGTCCAGAAACGTACACGTCTGCCATTGCCGACCTCAATTCTTGTCAGACTACTGAAAAGGGAGCTAGCCTCTTCATCCTTCATCATTGGCAGTCCCTGCCACGGCCTGCTGCTGTCCGTACGCTGCAACCATGTCCATCTAACTCTCAAAGCCAGAGCATGTAGCCGTATGTCCTTGATTCCCAAACCTCCCAGATCAGTCGGTTTACAAACCTGATCCCATGCCACTAGGCATTCACCACCGTTTATCTCCTTCTTCCCGGCCCAGAAAAAAGCTCGTAGCCAGTTAATGATTTCTTCCAGTAACCAAGCTGGTGCACAGGCCACTAGAAAATGATGTATGGGCCTTGCCAGAATCACACTCCTGATCAGAGCCAACCTACTGGATCTCACTATCATCCTTCTCTGCCAAGCAGGAATGAAGTTTTTGAATTTGTCCAAAGCCGGCTGCCATTCCGCTTTGGTGAGGGGTCTCAAAGCCAACTGTAACCCGAGATATTTAATGGGGAATTTTGCTATATTGCAGCCCAGCCTCACTCTCACTCGCTCTTCATCTTCTGCACTTCCTCTAATTGGTGTGGCTGTTGTTTTCATATAGTTTATGCGTAAGCCAGATGCTTCCCCAAAAATGTTCAAGATCTCCTTGATCGCCACCAGATCAGTGACACTCGGTTTTGCGAATATGACCACATCATCCGCAAAAACCGAGATTCGCTGCATAGGGAAATCCCTGCCAAGCTCTCAAACAAGTTCTCCTGTACAGCCTTGATCACTGTCGCTGTAAGGACCTCCATGCCCAACACAAACAACATTGGCGATGTCGGGTCCCTTGTCGCAAACCCTCCTTTGCCTAATGTTCCTCCCTGGCATCCCATTCACAATCACCTTTGTGTTCCCCGTTGAGAGGAGCAGCGAGATCCATTTGAGGAACAATTCTCCAAAACCCATTTGTCTAAGGACCTCGAACAGGAAGCTCCATGAGATCGAATCAAAAGCCCTCGATATGTCTAATTTAACAAGCACTCCTTTCACCCTCTTGTGGTTAATTCTCCTTGCCACCTGACGCACAAGGATGAAGTTATCATGTAGACTCCTCCCTTGACAAAAGCCGATTGGTTATGACTAACAAGCTCCGGCAGCTTCGGCCTTAGTCTGTAGAAATTTGATTACTGATACCTGAATCTAACGATCATATTTATACTATTCGACCTGAAAATTCAGTGCATATCATCTCTTCCAATACATCCTGATCCGGCTCGAACACCATGATAAGCCTACAAAGATACTCGGGCTACGACAAGCACGGTAGAAATTAGACGTGTGATGTGCAGCCGGTGCCGACTAGCAGGGCCGAGATTAGAGATGGATATGACAAGTGGGCCCTTCTTGTCAGTGAGATTAGCATGTTATTCCGGTCTGGTTTGTTGCTTTCCGCCGTGTCAAACATATCGAGGGTTAAAAATAGACTGGGATTTGATAGTTTAGAGTGTCAATTTTGGAATTCAAAGTTAAGGGTTTAATTTAGCTTCTATCTACAAGTTTAAGGTTTTTTTTTGGGATTTTTTCCTAATACACCATAGGGTACTTCACAATGGGGTGCCCAGGTATTTCATCCTTCACGACATTCAGTATGCCCGGGTGGCAATCTGATATCGCACAAACGACACTATCCAGACCAACTATTTTAGTCTTGGGCAAGTACATGAACCAGCTAGAGTGGCACATCACAACAATTTTTTTGCTTACTACAAGAAGATTCAGCTTTTACCATGATCAATTTCATGGTAGAAGGGACTTTTTTCATGACCAAAACCGTTCTTATAGCGAAATATACACCATGGTAATAGCAGCGTGGCAGAGGGGTGTCACTAGGAAAAGAGTTCCTTTTGTAAAGGAAAAAAGTGTAGCGTGTGCCACGTGGTGGGCTGGCTGATCTCGATGGTAGCAAAATCCAATTTGGTTACGAGGTCCCGCCCCGCGTCACATACACATCTGGCGCTGGTCAGCTGCTCGTCGCGTACCATATCTAGGCATGGGCAGCCCGGCCCGGCCCAACAGCTAATTCCCGGGCCGGGCCGGGCTTTACCATCGGGCCGGCCCCGGGCCTAGGAAATCAGCCCGAGCAGGCAGTCGGGCCGGGCCCGGGCCTGGAAAACGAGCCCGAAAATAGGCCCGACACGGCCCGGCCCGATACATTAATCTCTGGGAGTCTGGGGCAAAAACAGCGCAAAAACACCCGTCTCCCGAGCGGCCCAGCAATAAAAAAGGCCCAACAAGAACTACCCCACAGTCCCGCACGCTCCTATATAGTATATATACACGCAATTCCTCCGAGACCTAACCCTAATTCCTCTCCCTCCGTCCCTCAGCCAGCCTCTCCTGTCTCCTCTCGCCATGGCGGCGCCGCCATAGTGCTGGCGCACCTCCATCCCGGCCGCTCCGACGACCGGACAACGCCGAGCTTCCGCCACGGCCGCAGCCCTCCCTCAGCCAGCCTCTCCTGTCTCCTCTCGCCATGGCGGCGCCGCCATAGTGCCGGCGCACCTCCATCCCGGCCGCTCCGACGACCGGACAACGGCGAGCTTCCGCCACGGCCGCAGCCCCTTTCCGGCTCCCCGACGAGCAGAGGAGCTGCAAGGTATTTTCTTGCTCCTATAGATGAACTAGCTGCTGTTGAGTATAGATCGATTTGCTTCTAGTATATAGATCGATTTCCTCTGTAGAACTAGTGTAGATCTATTTGATTTGCTGCTGTAATGTGATGAACTGATGATTTGGTAATGAATTTGCTGCTGTAGTACATGAATTTGCTGCTGTATATTTAATAATTAGGTGCTATATCGTCTCGGGCCCGGGCTCGGGTCTAGAAAAGCAATAAATTGTCGGGCCGGGCCCGGGCTCGGGCCTGAACTTTGGACGACGGGTTTTTTATGGCCCGGCCCGAGATATGGCCAGATATGTCGCGTACAACGGCTGCCCCCCGCGGTGCGATCGAAGCCCACGCGTGTCCCAGGGACGTACAGAGCCAAGGCCCCGTGTGGATGGTACGTGCATGGCCTGCTGGACATTTGAGGCGGATGAGAAGAAGGATGTAGGAACTCCTTTTGTTTATTCAACATGCTAGCAGCGGCTTTGCCGCCACGTACGCCTACTAACTCGCCACCTCTCCACGTTAAGCTGGTACTTATTGTTGCACCAGGAGTTGTTACACCAGGCGCAGTAACATGGATATTTTATACCCATTGAGCAAAGATAGTTTGTAATTGTATGGCGGTATCCGAAAACATATCTTGCGGACGGCTTAAAGCACTCATGGTATCATTATGAATGTTGCCGCACAGCCAGCAAACGCACCATTTGAAATCCGGCGCGATGCCTGGATGTAAAGAATCATCGCGGAATCAACAGTAGTGTACATGTAATATCTTGAAATGGGTATATTGGTCGTTGCGCGCATTGGTCGTTCCGTGTGCTACGGCTCGGATTCGCCTCGATAGCTCTGCTTCGCAGAGTTCTAGGCGCCTACGGCGCATCATCTAGGCTACGCCTCGTTCTAGACGTAGTTGTACATGTACGAATATTAAGAAAGTACAAAGCATAAACTATTGGTAGTACAAAAGACAGTATACAAAATACACAAATATGAAGTACAAAATAAACAGGATGTACAAATACACATAAATAGTAGTATAAAAGTACATAGGAAGTACAAGTACACAGAAAGCGGAGTACAAAAATACACGGATTGTACAAGTACACAGAAAGTGGAGTACAAAAGTACACAGAACAGAAAGTATAAAATATGCAGAACATAATGTACAAACTATATAAAACCGGAAGTACAAAAAAAAAGTTCGTTAAAACCTATCAACATGGGATATAGTTTTAAAAATCTCGACGCGAGGAGCTGAAAACGGTTCGTAATTAGGATAAATGGTTCTCGAGATATTTCATTTTGAAAATTCGGTTTAAAAAATAAAAGGGAAAACTACTCTCACACCTTACGTAACCCTTTCTCTCATCCTAAAAAAATACACAGAACATGAAGTACAAAAATACACAAAGTGAGAGTACAAAGTACACTAAACAGGATGTACAAACTATGCATAACAGGGAGTACAAAAAAAGTTTGTCAAAACCTATCAACATGGGATCTAGTTTTCAAGATCTTGACATGAGGAGCTAAAAAGTGAAAATGGTTTTTAATTTGGATAAACGGTTCTCGAGATATTTCGTTTTGAAAATTCGGTTTAGAAAAATAAAAGGGAAAATCTGCTCCCCACCTCCCATATCCCTTTCTCTCTCATCCTTCCCACTTTCAATATGGTAGCGACACTTGACGGACATGCAAACAACCATGGGGGAGCCGAGCAAGCAGAACACGACACTTGTCACGACGAGAACGAGTGTGAGCTTCTCTTTGCAAAGAGAACTCTTTTTATAGTGATTTCCGTGGCAGACTAATCTAGCACGCAAAAAAATCCATGATAGATGGTTCTGCATCAATAACAGAAAATACTGTCGTGATAGATATATATGACGAACATGTGCTAAACTCCGGTAATTTATCCGTCATGCCGTAATCTCATACTAGGGATCTTGGCGCGGCAGATGCCGCGGCTCGTGTGGTGAAATTTGAATTCAAAAGCGTCCGCATTTGAATGAGGTCTAGATTTAAATGGGTTTTAATTTTTTTTGGGAAAAGCTTGTGGTCCCAAAAGCGTCCGCATTTGAATGAGATCTAGATTTAAATGGGTTAATTTTTTTTTTTTTGGGAAAAGCTTGCGGTCCCGTTTGGTAAATTTCATATATCTTTTTTTTAGAAGTTGTTGAAATATGAATGTTTTTTTTTAATTCGGAGAAGTATGCGCTTAAAAGAATGTTGAGTTTTTGAAAATTGTCCTTGTTGGAATGTATTAAAATTTGTATTCTTTTAGTTTTAACGAAATGATAAGATTTGGATAGGCATTTAAAATTGTGAGAATTGAATTATTCAAGCTTATTTTATTTTTTTCAAAAGTTACCATTTTTTTTCCTTAGGCATTTAAAATTGTGAGAATTGAATTATTCAAATTTATTTGTTTTTTTTTGTAAAAAATAGTTACCATTTTTTCCCTATCATTGTTTGATAAATTTCATATATCTTTTTTAAAAGTTTTTGAAATGTGAATGTTATTTGAATTGATCTAAATGGGTAATTGTATTTTAGTGGTTTACCAAATTCTATTTAAATGATATGTTTTGTACCAATTCTATTGGGTTTGTCATATTGATTTTGCAGATTTTCAATAATATGGAAAAGGTCCTAAAGTATTTCAAATGGCTTTTTTTTTTAATTGAAATAATTTGGGGAAGGTCACAAGTATTTGGAAATGGATGTTGCATGGGTCATGTAAAAAGTGTAGATTTGAAATAATTTAGAAAAGGTGACAAAGTCTTTGAAATGGTTATTTTTTTTTGTGGAAATTGAAATAATTTTAAGTAGGTCACAAAGTATTTGAAATGGATATTTTGATTTTTACATTTTTTTGGAAATTGGACTGAATTTAATTTGAGGTGCATTTCAAAAGTTACAAAAGATTTGGAAAATATAAAAGAAAAGAGAAAGGAAAAAAAAAATAAAATGCGCCGAGCAAGCCGCAGACGGAGCAGGCCAGCCCAGCAGCGGGCCCGTCTTTCCGGCCCAAGCCCACTGTGACGTCATGTTGACGTCACAGTGGATGAACTGTGCCGCGGCGGCGGCGAGCCCGCCAGCGGCGAAGCAGCGCGGTTCGGGACGCGCTCGTGGGGTGGACGGATGCGCGCGGACACGATCTACACGCAGGTGGCGGCGGTGCCGCTTTTGGGTCGACGGAGCGCCGCCCGCCGTGCAGAAGCGGCGGTGGGCTACGAGGACGGCGGCGAAGATTGCGTCCGATTCCGGCGAGGCCGCGGCGTCCCGGCAAGCGAGAGTGGGCGAGGAAGTGGAGGGCGCGACGGCGGAGGCTCCCGGATGCTCAGAGCTGGGCGGGGAGGTGCGTAGCGGCGTGCCGGCGGCGCCGCCGAGCTTCGGCCGCACGCGAGGAGAGAGAAGGAGGAGAGGGATTATGCGGCCGTTTTGCAGAAAAGTCCGCGCAGTTTATCATATTTTCGAATAGGTCCTCCGCAGTGTTAGAAGTTGGACTGCGGGTTTGCTTCTGGAAATCACGGGTTCTTTTTTGTAAATTTGACTGCGCCAAAAAGCGTGCGCGCGCTGTGATTGGTAGAAACTCCCAGCTACAATAATACTGTAGCTCGCACGGATTTTAAAGAAATCTAGGCCGTCTGTTGCGCTGATCGAACGGCGGGTGTTTTCCAGGTGACGTGGATGCTTAGACTGAAGCTGATTTCTTCCTACTTTTATATATAGGGGATGTCATGGTTATACACTGTGGAACATACCAGGCCCGCCAACGGCCTATTCAAATTAAGTGGCCCAACCTATTAACATTAAATGAGTCGGTCTGTTAATGCTAAGTGGGCCGAGCCATCTTACATGACAAAAATGTATTTGTCAACGAAATATTTTATACTCACCACTCTTTCGGCCCCACGCTATTTTGCTCTGTTATTGTATCGCGACCCATCGAACTATCAAAGGCCCAGAAAATCATACGCCAAATTTCAAGCCCAGCCAAGCTATAAATTTGGCCCAGTTTTGACCCATTTACATCCATGTAGAGCTGCCCATTTAAGTCCCATAGGCCGAATAACCAATGAGAACAATTCTGAGCGGACTCAGCAAACCTTCTGCTTCCCTCAAGAAAAGAAAAAAACTTAGCGGACTGGCACATATGAGTGACCCATATAATATGCTGCTATGGACCATTTCTAACCCACACTGCTAACTAATTTACGTGCATCGCTAATAGGAACCTATTTTCGGTTGCAACCGGAGTAATGCACAAATGGTCTAGAGAAACTAATCAAGTATTACATCAACCGTAAAATTTCAAAAAATAATTACAAACCTTGAATGTGTACCATAATTAAATCAAGTGTCACAGCTGTATCAGAAAGTTTTGCTCGACTGCCAAATCGGTGTTTAAGCACGTTTTTTTTTACGCAGCTTGCATCGCCAGCCATGTAACTTGTGGCTTACTACGAAAAAAACCTGGAGGATGTAGTCAATGATGTATCTTACGAGTACACAAAATCATGGTGCATTTTTTTAATATTATAGGCTACACAGAAATAACAAATCCGCACATTTGAAAATGTGCATTCTTCACCCTGCTAAAATCCGTCAAATACAAAATAATTTCAAATTGAGACGCTTGTGGGATACATCATTTGAAAATTGCACGGCGCAAGCTCATGCACAAGGCGCAACGCAACAGTCCAACAGGGCTGACCGCATCGCCACATCGTGATGACACGGCCGGAGCCCACCACCCCGGAAACCAAAAAGAAAAAGCGATAGAGAAAAACGACGGCCGTCCAATCCAATGCCCCTGCCTCCCGCGCTCCGCAGGGTCGCACCAAACCAAACCACACCCGGACCACGCCTCCTCCTTCCTTCCCCACCCGGCGGCCTTTTTCTATTCGCCTTTTTCCTCCAATTCTCCTCCTCTTTCTCGTACGCACCCGATTGCGACCTCCCCTCCTCCTCCCCCACCCGCGCGCTCCCATTCCCGCCGCCGCCGCCTCGGGGACGCCCCGGTCGGCGATGTGGCGCTGCGATGCTGGGCCCGCTCCTCAGGTTCCTCTCGGCGTGCGGCGGGGCCTGGCAGACCTCGCCCGCGCCCGCCCCTCCTCCTCCGACTCCTCTGCTGAGGGCCGCGACGGCCTGCTCTGGTGGCGTGACCTCGCGCGCTGCGCCGCGGGGACCTCTCCGCCGCCCTCGTCCAGGCCAACCACGTCCTCGAGGACCAGTGCCGCCTCCACTCCGCCCCGCCCCTCGGCACCGTCCTCGCCCTCCTCGACGGCCACGCCGGACACGCCGCCGCCCGCTTCGCCTGCGACCAATTCGTACCAAACCTCCGAGGTCAGTCACTCAGCCACCCCACCCCTCTCATCCACTATCAATTCAATTCTATTCATCACCTACCCGCGCCAACGAGCGAACCGAACGAATAGCTATGTCTGATCTCTCTGTGTGTGCGCGTGCAGAGGCCGCGTCCGGCCCGCGGGGCGTGACGGAGGCCGCCATCAGGGACGCCTTCGCGGCCACGGAGGCGGCCTTCATCGCCGAGGTCTCGCGCCAGTACGAGACCCAGCCGGACGTCGCCACCGTCGGCTCCTGCTGCCTCGTGGGCGTCGTGCACGACCGCACGCTCTTCGTCGCCAACCTCGGCGACTCGCGGGCCGTCCTGGGCAGGAAGGCCGGCCGCGGCGAGATCGTCGCGGAGCAGCTCTCCAGCGAGCACAATGCCAACGTGGAGGCCGTCAGGGAGGAGCTCGTGGCCGAACACCCCGATGACCCGCAGATCGTCGCACTCAAGCACGGCGTCTGGCGAGTCAAGGGCATCATACAGGTCGCCTTCTATGTTCCATGTCGCCCTGTTTGAAGGCAGCATGTATGCTCGGCGCTCTTACGTGGTTGAGTGGGTTATGCAATGCAGGTGTCACGATCGTTGGGTGATGCGTACTTGAAAGACGCGAAGTATAACACGGAACTGATCAAGCCCAAGTTCAGAGTCTCTGAGCCCTTCAGCAGGCCTATAATGAGTGCCGACCCGTCTATCGTCTCACGGAGTATTCAACCAAGTGACTGTTTCGTCATCTTTGCGTCGGATGGCTTGTGGGAGCACTTGAGTAACCAGGAAGCTGTAGAGATCGTTCACAACAATCAACGCGCTGTAAGATTCATCCCACACACCGTTTTCATCTCTTCATTTTTCTTTTGGCCTCTTGCTGTTGCCTAAGATAAGATGATCTTTAGTCACCCAGTTGTGAAATTCTACCAGCTTGGTTTTGCATAAAATTGGGAGTACCAGGGAATATTCAGCGGAGCTCATTCCTAGCCTCTTTATTCTATTAATTAGAGGAAATGTGTATCAGGGTGCACCGTTTCGTCATATTTCCATTTACATCTAAGCAATGTAGTAGTATATAATCTGAATTTGTGTTTAGAAATCCAGATGATGATTTGATGTTTTGTCAACGCCACCATGAATAGTTAAGTACTGCCAGGGTTCTCACTGCAATAATAGTTAAGTACTCCCAGGGTTCTCACTGTATTAGTCTATTAGAGATCGTTCACAACAATCAACGCCCTGTAAGATTCATCCCACACACCATTTTCTGTCTCTTCACATTTATTTTGTCTTTTTGCTGTTGCCTAAGATGATACATAATCACCCAATTGTGAAATTCTACGAGTTCTGTTTTGCATTAAAATTAGGAGTACCAGGGAATATATCCAGTGGAACTTATTCCTAGCCTCTTTATTCGATTAATTAGAGTAAATGTGTATGAGGGTATGCTATTTCGTCATATTTCCATTTACATCTAAGCAAAGGAGTATATAATCGGAATTTGTGCTTTAGAAATCCAGATGGTGCGTTGGTGTTTTGTCGACGCCAGCATAGTTAAGTACTGCCAGGGTTCTCACTGCAAAACTAATTATTGATGTTTGCTGGTGATGGTAATGTGCTGGATGTGAAGTATTTACAGGTGTGCGACTGTGTCAGTGGTTTTGGATTCTCACAGTTACAAGCTGGCAAAACTTCCAAGTCTGGGGTTTACGCTTGAATGTTTTGAGTTGGAATCATCCTATTACTGTAGGAAGTTTGAGGCAGCCCTGATAACTTTTTGCACTCATTTAGACAAAAAGTTAGCTGTGTTATGGCTCATTGCCCTCCTGTAAGAGCATCCATGTCATGATAACTATTGTAATGATGTAAAGCTTCTACTGTACCATATGGACCATACCAATAATAAAATGTGATTGGTTACATGGAAGGAATAACAGTTCTGTGCCGTTCTTCAGTTTGGGGATTCATAACTTGTGTTTCTGCCGTATATATTTCTGTTTACGTACCCTGGATATTGATGTCTCACGAGCTTGCATTTACTGCTATTCCATACAGTACATACTGTTAATGCATATAAGTGCCATGGGTGAAAGCTACTAAGTAGACTTTTTGGATACTTTCTTGCCAAAAAACTATAATTGTTGGATACTGTTGACAGTTTGATATGTTAGTTTTACCAAAAAGTAGAAGTTGGGTCACTCAGCATAGCTGCAATGTTGAGTTCGGTTTCTCAGCTGTTAGGTAAATAATTAGAATCTTCCTGCATATATGGTGAATTTTCATTTATCATGACTGGCAAACTCTCTCTTTGTTCAGGGAAGTGCGAAGAGGCTCATAAAAGCGGCACTCCAAGAAGCAGCACGGAAACGTGAGATGCGTTACTCAGACCTCATGAGGATCGACAAGAAAGTCCGCAGGCATTTCCACGACGACATCACCGTCATTGTCTTATTCTTTAATCATGATCTATTAGCGAAAGGAAGCACCCAAGTACTGCCCCTTTCCATCAGATGCCCCTTAGATAACTGATCACGAGCTAGTTCGTCCGTCCATGGATGCTCTGTTTCTGTCAGCAGAACTCGCCAGTGAGTCGGCTTCGTCAACCAATCCTCGATGGACAGTGCACACCGCGACCGGCCTGCAGCACTTGTTTCCTTCTTCTCCTTTTTTCTTACTTTTCTCTTGCTCCTGCACATAAAATTTGACTACTTGTTAAATTACCAGTTTCCCCCTAAATTATCGGTTTTCCCACTCTCAACGATGTCGGATAAGTGTGGATATTCTTCAGGCCTGGAGATTTGCCTAGAGCTTATGAGTGAACCTTTTTTCTAGAAAGATGTTTATGAGGAGGGAACCTTTTTTCTAGAAAGATGTTTATGATGAGGGAACCTTTGTTAAGGATGTTGTAACCATAAATCGATTCATTCTCCTGCTTACATAATCTGGTTTCTTTTAGATCTATTTTTTAGCTCATGTACTGGCACCGACCGCAGTAAGCTCTTATATGCATAGAATGATCAGGGTTTTCAATGTATCGTCTACCCCTAATTGAGTGGATTGTGCTGAACTGTTTGCTGCACTTCACTCGAGACTGCAGATATTCAGATGGATAATATACGACTGTCAATGATCTGTTCGTTATTTCGATTTGCAATGAAATGCGGTCTATCAGGCGGCGAACTAATGTTGGATAGCTTGATGGTTGATGTGTTGATGTTAAACCTGACGTTCCACTAAATTCTGAAGTTGATGTAAGAGAAGTGATCTGAAGCTCTCAACTAGCTAGCTGGTGTAGAGAAAATTACCTTGTGGTAGAGAACAGGATCTCCTAGTGACATCTTTTTATTGAGAAAATTGTTAGAGATACCATCGAGATCATCAGGGCTGCCAAAATGCTGTCACCTGGACCTACCTGTCATTGACGCACGCAGAGAACCCCGCGCTCGTCTCTACTCTCTGTTTTCGTTCTCCAGTCTTCCCGCCCTCCTCCCCTCCCCTGCCTAGGGTTCCATGGAGCCAGCCGCCGGCTCCCCCTCCGCCGACGGGGGCGCCTTCCTCGAGTTCGTCGACTACGCCATCTCCGTCCTCTCATCCTCCTCCGGGGCGACGGCGACGAGTCCCCCGGCGCGGGCCCGGCGCCGGCGAGGCCGCCGTGGGGGTGGACGGTGGCGCAGGTGCTCAAGTCCTGCCGCGCCTACTCCAGCGGCGTCACCGCCGCCATCCTCCTCTCCGACCTCTTCCAGGTCAGTCAGATTTCCCTGCCGCCAGCCCGCCATTTCTAAGTGTGGTTACTTGTTCTAGTGATCAGGTTTCTCTGCTGACTGAATCGCGCTAGTTAAGTTCAGTATTAGCACACATTTTTAGCACTGATTTTGTGAAGGATTCAGTTGATGTATTATACTCAACTACGCAAGGACATACACAAGAAAATGTCAATGTGCACTAAAAAGGGTATAATAATCTGTATACACACCCGTATAGAAGGAACAGGTGCCCTGTCTGTTTTTAGAGGAAACGCAAAAGACTTTTGCGTTTCTTTATATTGTAAAGGCAGAGTTGTTACATCCTCCAAGGAGGTTCAGTTACAAAAAACTAGTGAATTCAGTGCCCTGTCTGTCACCTTATAATTGCCGGATAGGCTGTAGTACTACATAATGGCTACTTACTTGGCTTGGTGGCTGATTGAGTACCGTTTGTTGAGTTTTGGACGTTGATATTGGCCATGGCAGCTGCATGCACCGTGCTTGTTCACATATATAAACATGTTGCATATCTATCTTCTCACGTTGTATTTTATCACCATTTCTTCTGCCCATTGGATTGGAGGTTTCTTTTGTGTTTTCATGAAATAGACAGATGCCTTAGAGGTTTAAATGTTTGCTGCTTTTCATAGTCCTGGACAGAACAGCGTAAATCTCTTACTGCAAAGAAGAAGGTTGAGGTGACTAGTCTTCTAAACACAAGGAGTAAAAGGCGGAGGCTTCCCCGTACTATCACAATCGACTCCATCCACGAGAAGAACTTCCTTTCTCCCAAGAGTGTCCTTGAAGCAGTCGTCATCGATGTTTTCGTTCTTCCTGGTATACTCGAGCACTTACACTCTCCTTCATCAAATGAAAAAATGTACCTGCTAGCATTGTAGAGCATCTAAAAAGAGATCTTTGCTAAAGAGGATGACACTGTAGTAGCCTAGTACTTATGTAGGATGTCTCAGTAACTGAACATAAGTCCAATAAGAGATCAGAATACCCTTCATGCTGCTGGCAGCTGTGGAAGCACATGAATGAGCTGGTGTTCCTGAGCTTGCCCTGTCAATTGTTCTTGTACAGAAACAATGCAATCCTCTGGCAAGTCCGCCTCCTTGCTGGCATCCGGCACACCTGCTATGCTTGGTGGGTGTGCCTTGGCGTGGAACTCCATGACCTTTAGTTTCTTCTCTCTATTCCCATGTCTATATGCTGTAAACTCTAGCTCTTAGGCCCCTCTCAGTGAAAATTCAGGTGGGAATCTCTCCTCCTGCAAGTTGCAACCATTCAAAAAGGGATAAAAGCATCCCCCAATTTTCACAACGTCCATGATTCATGGTGTTATCAGTTCATTCAACAATATCCATGAGTTAACGATTTGTTGAAATCAGTGACCATTTGAAATGCCATTTTGTACATGACTTCAGCTCTCGACGCCTCCTCAATTGTGTGTCATTCTTGTAGGTACAAACATATACATGCTTACCTTGGGAGACATGTGGAGTACATCAACTATTGATCTGTATCTACACCGAAGGTAGGTCTGACTAACTATTAGTTTATGTTCCTTTTTGTTAGACTAATGCCATGGTAAAAGTCATAACAAATACATAAAGAAATGTAGAATGGACGAGGCTTATTTTTCATTGGCCCCACTTCGTTCATATGCTGATTCACAACTTTTACTCTAGGTACTACAATTATATAGGACAACATTGTATCTTGAAGAAGGGTCGAGAAGTTGTGCTCACAGGATGTTGTCTTCGTACAGCCGTGGAGGGATCTGGCCGCGCTCGTATTTTGCCAACAGAATACATGGTGATATTACTAGATGAGGTGACCATCCAAAGCTTGTAGGTGTATTAAGAAAGTTGTTTGTTCAGAACATACAGGTTAATGCAATTTGTCAGAATATGTGCTCCTTTTTTCAGTTGCAGTTTGACTCCTGAGATGACTCCTCATACCCTGCTAATTGACTAGGAATTACATTTTTTTAATATAACGTGAAGCTATATTATCACCACTTGTAAGATCAACTGCAATGTTCACTTCTGTTACTGTATAGCAAATAGTTCAACCTTAAGCTGTTATAAAATTAATTTTGACATTTGCTCTGTGGAGTATGGAATGTTGGAGTTCCATGCACATTATTACTACCTTTGATTTATGTAGGATCAAGATGAAGATGCCATGCTACTTGCTGCACAGTTTTGCACATACTCTTTCTCCTCTATGAAGCAAGAGGAAGGTAGAAATGATGTTGTATACTCATTTTATGCCAGGTAAAATAAGATATATATACATCTCATTGGCAATCTCCTTAGATAGAGTGCTTCCCTTGTATTGTTTCTAGTAGAATTAATTCAGTATGACTGTAGCTTTTGCGTTAGTTTGTAACTATTTCCCTTCTTGACTTCTTGTTACACTTCTGTACATGCAAGATTCTAGCAGAAACAAGCTTGTTTAGTATTTGGCTGCGGTAAAATAAGCTTTCTTTTTAGCCAAAGATGTTTGAAGGTAAAAGAATAAAAGATAGCACTGAACTTAATTTGGAGGCTTGCTTACTCTTTTGTGCTCAACTCTCAACTATTGGCAAGTCCATAACTGATAACAGCTGAAGGTTCTTTCCAAGTGTTATATACCGTGGAATCACTCAAAACATCAAACATCAATAGTTTTTACTGGTGAACAAACGTTGACCAACGGGGGAGGATCCCTCCATTGCATTGTTAGATAGATGAGACCTCTCTGGCGATTTTTTAACCGCGGATAGCACCCGTTTAATCCGAGCGCTTCACCTGCGATTCAAACCCAGGTGGGCCGGCTCAACACCCTGAGCTCTAGCCACCAAACCAGCGCATGGTTCTCTTTACTGGTGAACATGTAGGGGGGAGTTTGGGTTTACTGGTTTAAAGCTGTATATATTCATGTTTGCACTGTGGTAAAAAAGAACATCACTCTCCTTTGGTAGTAAGAGTAAAAAGGAATAGATTTGCTACTCCTGATGATAAAACTGAATTCGATGAACCATCAACATCGACTTGTTAGAGAAAGGTTCAGAACATCACGTCCTTTCATTCTTGCAGGATTGAGAAGATCGAGTCCTTGGAACCTTTTAAATGTACAGAAAGAAAGCAGATTGTACTTGTAGAAGATGGTGGTGAGAAGATTAATTTTATCTTATGGGGAGAGCAGGTTTCGCTTGCAAATCTTTTCAGGTTCATTTCGCTCAATACAAGTACCAGCTGCTCAGTCCAGTTATAGCAAGCTAAATATTTTCTGAACTTTCAGTGTAGGGAGCATGCTTGCACTGGACAGTCCTTTTGTTGCAAATTCTGAAGAGTCTCAGGAATTATGCCTTGAGTACGGTAGTGCAACACAGGTTTACTTGGTGCCGATTGCTCAACACGAGGAACAGGTTGGTTGGAATATCTTAGTGCTACTTCTTTCTGCACTACCATTGACCAAGACAGAAAGATTATGTGCTAGGTACTCCACACACCTACTCAAGTAAGGAGCCAAGGACCTCGGCTGTCGTGTGTTCCGATCGATAATATGGCTTCACAAGTAACATTACCACGTGATTTGCATGGTTCAGTTGACTTCACCAAATATCCATTTCGAGTATGTAACCTTATCTTGGTTCATCACAGTTTATTTTCAGAAGATAACATTTTCCTGTCATTGAGTTGCTTGCAACCCGAACACTTAGCAGCTTAGCCTGATTCTGCTGAAGCTTTGATTTGTATTGAGTTATATATAATGTGTGAATCCTAACATTAGTATATGTAACTTAACATGTTGAATTTACCACAATAAAAACCAAGGTTATAAGAAGCAAGCGCACGCTTAAGCTCGCTTAGGCGCCGAGCGGAGGCAAAATGCTTAGCGCTTAAACGTGCGCTTAATTGCGCTTAGCGCTTTAGTCCTTCGAAAATGGAAAAGTGGAGCCAAAACGCTCAATCAGCGCCTAGCGCTTAATAGAACTTGATAAAAACTAAAAGAATTTAATATCTTATTAATTGTTACCTGTCATAATTTGTTTAATTTCTGTTAGTTCTGTTTATATGCATATTGTACTTTCATTCCATGTGCACATGCAACATACGCAGCACCATAAATATAGGTCTGACTGATGTTTCCCTTTGTTGAACCTGCTTTGAAAAAATAATACCCGACTTTTCACGGTTTCCACTATCTTTTTTGTGAATCTTTAGATAAAGGAAAACCATTGGAAACCATTGCTTACAGTCTGATATAACTCCTGATATATCATGTACCTTTTGCACATGTAGTAACCTTCTGCAATATCTTTCTTCTGGTAGTTGTCTGACATGCCTCATTTTAGTCGTATGTAAGTGATCTTCATGATAAAATGGTGGGGGTTAGTCTGTTTGGCACCGTAACAAGTGTTTGCAAAGTAAGCACATCTGGGACTACCTTCTATTTGGAGATAGAAGACGCAACTGGAGTTGCTCTGACAAAGCTTAGCTTTACTGGACACTGGTAACTATCTGTAGTTGCTTTTACTGTTATCGTTTGCTCTGTCAACTCAATTGGTTATTCCACGCATTTGAACCCATTATATTGTATCAATACCTCTGCAGGTCATTAGGTAGAGTTGGAGTTGGTCATATGGTATACATCTCTGGTCTGACTTGTACCAAGAATAAAACAAATATGTAAGCATCATGTTCCTATATCACATCTATACGCATCTCTATGTCGTATTAATTGCCACAGTTTGTGCAAAGCTTTGGTTGATGGGTTATTATTTATCAACAGTCTTGAAGTCTCATGGCGTGAGAAGGAGACAGGATCTCTGTTCGTTAACTTGAGCTTGCTGCCAGCGCTGCTGAACTCAACATGCCTGCATAATTTATCACTCTTGTCGGATCTTCCCCATTCAGCAAACAGGACACATGTAACTTTCCCCACTAGACAACTACTGCTATGAGACCTCTTTAGAGCATTTTCAAGTTTAGACGTTGACAATACTTTAGAAAACAACCACTCTGTCACCCTTAGCATGCTCCAATGTAAACATACAATAAAAGCAGTCCAAGAGACGTCCTTTCTTTCAAGGAATCATATACCTTCTTTTACCGATGCTTCTAAAAATTTGACCGCATTCTTCAGTTGTTTAAATTTTTTTTTTGAGATTTTCAGTTGTTTAATTCGTTGTGCTAACATCCTGTGATTGTTTGATATCTTAATGTACAGATATGCCGTGTTCGACTTGACCACATCGATTGCAACAGTTTGAAGTTGTCGTTGTTCCACAATCTTTGTGGCTATGTTGTGGATGAACAGCCAGATGGACTGCACTGCCCCTTCTGCAAAGTCGGCTGCCAGAATGGGTGCACACATGGCTTTCAGTTGCACTTGACCATTGCAGACGACAGCGAGAAGGTCTTCGCGTGGTGTGTCGGGCAAACGGCTGTAGAATTCCTTCAGATATCTCCTGATGAATATATGGAGCTCCCTGAGGTATAGCGCTTTTCATTCAGCATGTCAGGTCTCATGTACAGCCCTGTCAGGTTTGCAGCTCCGACTGAAGTTTTTTTCTGATGTAAACCACCAGGACGAGCAGGCAATGTATCTGTTCACTCTCCAGAACGAGAGCTTCACGGTGGCCATCGCGAACACCAGCAAGCGGGTCGCAGGGTACGTCGACAATGACAAGGCCCTCCCGATGTGGGAGATCACGAGAGCCCAGAAATGCGAATGAGCTCCTCGCGTTGAGACTCGATGAGAAGGATTCGCCGGTAGCTGAGAAGGAAAATATTTCATGTTGCAATGTTAGCCTTAGACCCAATTTGGGTGGCTCGGGATCATGCCATCATGGCATTGCCTTGCCCGTGTCTGGTGACTCTTCATCGTGTTATGTAAGAGTGCTGACGCATCTGCCACCGGGAACCGAATGCTGTTTTAGTCGTTGTTGATTGATGATCATGTTTTTTTAATGGGTTTTTTGCTGGGACGGCGTGTGGGTCGATCTGAGCAAAACGTGAGTAGCCTTTCCATGGAATTTCTTATTAATGGCCACGATCTGATTAAGTCATGTCGACGCAATTAGACAGGCCTTGTTTCGGCCATGATTTTTATGTGTTAATTCTGAGGTACGATTAACCACAAGATCGAACCCTAAGATACATTTTACATCACGTACTACGTGAGCTTGAGATAATTCTGTCCTTTTAAACTAACAAACGAAAGACCCAGGGACCGAAAATGTGAAGAAGCAAACGAAAAGGTACTGAAACCAAAGAAGAATCTAGGCAGCTCTTCGAACAGACCACAAGGCCAGGGACCAAAATTTAATTTCTTAGAATTGGCAGGGGCCGCGCGAACGCGTACCCCCTCTAGCACAAATTATGATGTCCACTCTCCCGCTTGGGGAGATGGTAGGCCAACGCTCTCACCAAGTGCAATGTGAGCCATTGATCTAGGCCATGAGGCTTCCTGATCCCCCGTCGACCCCGTCCAGGTAAGTGATTTGAGCGTTGCACCCGGGGCCTCTTATATAGAGGGCTCCCTCGCGCCGTCCTCCTTCTGCTTCCGAGGTGGGACTAAACCAAACGAGTTCCCCGACCCCTGCTCCGGGCGCGCGACGAGAGGTCGAGAGCTGGATGGCGTGCTGAAGATGGGCTGCTAGGTGCGTCTCGTCTTGGGCCCTGAGGGAAGTGCTCGAACATGGGCTGATGTTGGACAAAACGTCGCCTCAATCCCTGCTTTTTCTTTACTCGTCTCTCTCTCTTTTTTTTCTCGCGCAGCCTAAGATGGCCTGATTTTCCTTACTCTCGAAGCTTTTCTGTCAAATTTATTTATTCACGCATAAGAAACACGCAGGCGATCTCAAAAAAAAAAAAAAAACGCAGGCCCAAGTTTTGCTAAACAAGGGCAAGACATGGAATTTACTTGCAACATAGCACGGCACACTGCTGCTGGCACCAAGATTTCAACCCAGCAAAACGAAACGAACAGGTCGCATTGCACCGTATGGAGAAAATGGAAGCTTCAAATCCAATCTGGATCACAAGTAAACCCAATCTGGGAGAAAATGGAAGCTTCAAATTTGCATGAGACCAACAAGAATTGTGATTTGCCTCTTTGGATAAAAGCATGGTATATTCCACAAGCTGCAGCTATGGTTGCCTGAATGACAGGGCCGTGTTGGGGATGCTGAATCCAAAGCCGTGAATTCATCTCCTTTTTCTCTAGACTGTGTATGTCCCTCCATCCATGAGCTCCGATCTCCTTAATTATTTGATTAGTCTGATAAAATAGAATACGATAATACAATATAATCTCAAAAAAAAAACACGCAGGCGATCTCAAAAAACACACGCAGGCCGAAGTTTTGCTTGCAATACAGCACGCCACACTCCTGCTGACACCATGATTTCAACCCAGCGAAACGAAACGAACAGATCGCATTGCACCTCCTGATTATTCATCAAACGATGGCGGTGTGCATCCTTCGAATCTCCACCTTACAAGATGAAGCTTCGGCAGAACGCGCTAGGTGTAAGTACTCATGAATGAGCCACGCCCAGGGGCGGATCCAGGGGGGTGCTAGCAGGGGTCCGACCCCCCCCCCCCCCCCCCCCCCCCAACGATCGGCACCCCCCAATGTATTTCGCCAGGAAGTTGTGTCCGTACATCTACACTATTTATAAAAGAGAGAACATTATCTTTCCTATGTCCACCAACCTTTGGTGTACACAGAACTGTCAGCGTCCTTAGATCACCTCTAATCAGTAAAATCCAACAGTCCATATTAATTTGATCATCCGACGATCAGTTCGACGCTCGAGATACGTCCTGTCAACCGCGGCAGAACATTTCCTGCCAAGTAAATAGCGCTACGCGTCCCCCGATCGCTCCCCTCCACCGGATTATTTGGAAACCTCCGATCAGTTTCCGTTTTGTTTGGAAACTTAATGCCGATTATTTTGGAAACTGCCAGCTGCACGTCTGCTAGCCTTCTCTCGCGCATCCTCCCGATGGCCGTGGCCGCCGTCACGCCCTGCCTCACCCCGCACCGTAGCCAACGCCTCGCTCCGCCCCATGCCATCTAGCCGTTGTCCTGTCGTTCTATTTCTCCGGCCTTCCGCGCAGTCGTTCGCAGCAGATGACGTCCTTTTAGGAGCGGTCAGGAATGCAGATGACATCGCCCCGGGGAAGCAGACGCTGTCTCCCTTCTTCTCTGTCGCTGCGGATGCTGATGGCACCAACGTTCCTCCACGCCGTCGTCCCCATCGTATTCAACACATAAGTTTGAGACCCGATAACTCTTCTTCCTCCACAACCGGGTAAGCAGACGACGCATCCACCCTTCCTCCGAGTTGCCGGCCGGGGTTGTAGACGTCGCGGCCGTCCTCTGCACAATCGTGTACACACATGTTCGTGGTGCAGCTGGAGGCTGAAGCCGTGCTTGCACCCCTGCCCCTTGGCCAATGGCATGCCATGTGTTAACTGTCCATCCTGCTACTCCCGGTATATTGCTGTGCGCATGATTCTTCAACTTTCTTGGAGCATTTGTCTGATCCAGTTTTAGTTATCCTATGTTCCTTATTTTTCTTGAGATTGTCCATGCCAAGTATTGCGTCTCTTCTACATTACTGACAATATATACATCAAGGATGAGGTTCATGCCTCCTATGTGAAGATTGACTTCCCTTTCCTGTTTGTTCTAACACAGATTAACAGGGTTAGCAAATGGAAACTTCTACCCTGATTTGCTTGAAGTTTGATATGAACCCACCTGCAGAAAAATGATTTTTGGAGGTAGCG
Organism: Poa pratensis; assembly: GCA_947311845.1. NCBI lineage: Eukaryota > Viridiplantae > Streptophyta > Magnoliopsida > Poales > Poaceae > Poa > Poa pratensis. The sequence continues at coordinate 28,870,703 of CAMZMU010000112.1, forward strand.
TTATGTGTATTCATGATTTTTAGTAACTTAGCATAGGTACTGACACCGAATCCTCCTCTTCCACGATAGGAGATTTGTACTTGTTTCTCAAGCGTACCATAAGCCAATTGCTTCTCATCAATGATTTATGATGCTTTATGATTACTCCCAGTTCTGTGTGCAAGGTGGTATACGAACTTACTGAATCTTTTTTCTGCAGGGCCCAGCTTTGCATCTTGAGTTCCTAGCAAGCTACATTTCTCAGTTATCACTTCTGTGCACAACTTGCTTTGCTATGTACGTTCTCTCATAGCTGCCTCTTCTATTTTCTTGGTGAACTTTATCCTTAGCTGCGTATCCTTAGCTGCGTATGATACCATTCTAGAAAGTTTACGGAGCATCATAGGGAGAAGTTATTTTGCGAAACTGCAACGTATGCCGCTGGATTCGGAATATCAGGTTCTTCCTAATTACTTTTCCAGGAAGGGTTCTTACTAATTTTTTATTTATACATGTGTACCATGGAACCACGATATATTCCTCTGCTATATATTACTATTTGACCACCCTGGGTGATTATTTTAAACATTCCTTCGTGTTGTAATGTAACAATTTAATTGTTCCAGGCTTTGATAAGTGGCGAGGGTTGTCATCCAGTTTAGTTATAGTTAGGAAAAAAAATTACCATTACAAATGAGATGTTGCTACATCTGCGAAACGGTACGTGAGGGTCAGGCATGAGAAGAGAGGCGATCCTGAGGTGTTCGTAAAAACCCACCTAGGGTTCAGCCACCCTCGCTGTCAACACCGCTGGTCTGCTCCGTCTCCGGATGCCTTAGGGCTTTGGAGGCGTGGCGGATAACGGCGCCTAGCGCCAGTGGCGGCGCCAGTATTTTGTGGCTGGGTATTCACTGGATTTTTTTTTTGCTCTCAATGAAATATACAATGGACCAGAGCGTAGCCGCAGCCGACGACGCCGAAGGCGACCAGAAAGATCTGGACCCCCGCACTCCTGCACCACCACGAGCACCCGCCGACGCCGGAGAGAGCACCGGCAGGGCAAGGACGCCTGCAACCCACCAGCACCGCCGAAGACGACGCGGTGGAGGGGAAGCCGCAGAGCGCCAGAAGCGCAACGGCGCCGCCCTTCCCGCCACGGCAGCGTCGCCCGCACCCCGATCTACTCGCCCGGAACGCAGATCCGGTGATTCCGCACCCTCCCGCCGCCGGAGCGGCCGCCGGAGGGTGAGGGATCTACCCGATACGCCGGCGGGAGCTGGGCGGGCCGGAGTCGCCTCCCGCTCGCCTCTCGACGCGCACCGCCGCCAGAGCGAGCTCGGGCCCCGGCCCGCTTGCAGGGGCGCGGGGAAAAGCATTCCGCCGCCGCCGCCGGCGCCGCCCGGGCACGGCCCGGCGACCCAAGCCGGCGGCGGCGACGAGGGAAGAGGGGTGGAGGTGAGGGTTGGGCTGGAGACGGGGCGGCGCTCCCGTCGCCCTCGGGGGGGCGAGAGGAGCGCGAGAGGAAGAGGGCCTCGTGTCACCTCAATATCCTAAAAAACAGCTTGCAAGCAACTCATACAACAAGCGCAGAAATATAAAAGGATGAAGAACAACCTGAGCGTTGAGGCTCTTGTCCTGCCCTGCGATCCGACTGAGAAGTAGCGAAGTCGGTGAAGGAAGCACACCATCGAGAAAGCTAACTGATTGTTTAATTTTTCGGACATCGTTTACACCGTTTAACCCTTTTCTGAATATTGATTTAATGAATCTGCACCCAGAACAGAGTGTTCGAACACTTTTAGTAGCAGAATATGATTCTAGCTTTCCCTATTTGTCCTTTATACCACTTATGTTATTTGCAGGCGATAAAAGAGAGAGTAGCAATTCTTCCTCGATAATGGTGGGTACACCTGTTTTACGAGAAAAGACCATTTATATCGGTTCAGCGATTCTTGCTGCCCAAAGTCCTTTCTTCCTCAAGGTAATTCCGATAACCTTATGAAATACATTTTCTCAATACAGTTCACGTTGTGTAATATGTTTCATGCTTCGTAGCTTTTCTCAAATGGCATGGAAGAATCTGATGGAACACATCCAACACTTCGAATTGCTGATTCAGGTAATCTGATGTTCAAGTGTAACATTCTTCCTCCTGTAATTGATTCTGATTTGTTGTTGTGATTGTTTTATGGTTTTCTATAGATTATTATATTTATATAGTGATTTGAAGGGTTATGTTTTCGACTTTTCCCCACTTTGTTTTAGTTTCTAGGATGTTAAAACATTTATTTATTGAACTCTTCTCTTAATGATGTCTTTTATTCATTCTACATGGAACAGAGGAAAACGCAGTCATGGAGCTTTTAAGCTTTATGTACAGTCAAAAGTTGACATCGACTGAGCCCGCTCACCTGCTCGACATCTTGAAGGCTGCCGATAAATTTGAGGTTGTTTCTTGCATCAGGCTATGCATTCAGTTTCTCACAAGGTTGCCTATGACCACAGAATCTACACTGCTCTACCTAGATTACCCATGCTCCATTTCAGCGGCTGCTGAAATTCAGCCTTTGAAAGATGCCGCCAAGGAATTCCTTGCCAACAAATACAAGGATTTGGCTAAGTGAGTCACTCCATTGGATAGACCCACACCCACCTTTCCTTTTCTTTTCTTTGCTTAGAGAAGTTAAACATTTTTATCACACTGTCATGTATCATTGTATGAAGTGTACCCAAGCCATGGCTGTCTCATTTTCAGGTTAGAAGATGAAGTGATGAGCCTGCCTCTTTCTGGTATCGAAGCCATCTTCTCAAGTAGTGATCTACAGGTGGAAACTGAGACGCTCGTGTTTGACTTCTTGCTTGATTGGGCTTCTGTGCAATACCCAAATTTGGAGGATAGAAGCAAGATCTTTAGTTCCCGCTTACTTCCGTTGGTGCGTTTCAGGTATATGAGCGGGATTGAACTGCGGAAGCTCCTAACATGCATTCATAGTGATAATATAGACCATGAGCAAGTAGTAACCAAGCGTATCATGGAGGTACTTTTGGACAAAACTGACCATCCATAGCAGAAAAGCAGTGTTGCAGCCGATTCAACAACCTATTGGCAATTGCCAGAGCGAGCGTACACATTCAGACCTGTGAAAGTGGATGTGTTTGATCGACCTCGCCCAGAGGTTATAGTTTACTTGGATCTAAAGCGCGATGAATGCTCCAAACTCTTCCCATCAGGACTTAGATACTCGCTCCCGTTCCATCTTGCGCAGCCCTTCTGTCTCATGGCAGGCTGTGTAAGGTACCAGCGGAGTGATTACTGCAACTTTGGCTTCTGGTTATGTAACTACGCGGAGCCAGACAACCCAACATCTCTGACAATAGATCTTGAGTTTGCTGCAAGGGAAAAATCGTCAGGAAAGTTTGTGAGCAAGTACGAGGGCAAGTATTCCTTCACAGGCTTGACCGATCAGCTGCATGGATGCAATGATCTTTTTGGCATTCCATGGTCCACCTTCATTGTCGACGACAATCTCTTCATCGACGGCGTGCTACATCTGAGAGCTGATTTGACTGTGGTGGAGCAACCTGAAGTACATACCTGATGATATCTCCCAGAGGAAAGTTAGGTCGTGTGTGCAGTATCAGTCGCTTCAATGTTCAATGGGATTTCAGTAGTAGTAGTCTGTGAGTGTTGGTTGGCTGGTCATATTGGCAGTGTGGAGTTTTTTTTTGAGAAAGTGTGGAGTTCATTTTGGTACGTCATGCTTCTGCATACGAATATTTTATTCCCCTTCACGGCCGAAGAAGTTAATAAAATACTATTTAGTATAGGAGACTATAAGTCCCCTAGGCCCTAGCCCTATAGTCTCCATGTAGTATTTTATAGAAGGTTTTGGCATTTGTTTGGGGATGATCCGATATCAGAAGTTCTAACGGTGGTGAACACATGTATTATATTGGATGGATGTAATGATACGACTCCGGAGAAAATATTCAGACCTATTTGTCTGTGTAATGTAGTCTATAAGGTTATTTCCAAGATGTTGGCAACAAGATTAAAAGGGCTCCTTCATTAGGTTATTACTCCAACACCAAGATCGTGAGGTTATTACTCGACCTGAGAAATCTTCAATGTTAATTAGTCATCTGATTGCCACATTTTGAGATGCTAACTCTCCTAAGAGGAAACCGAAGAGTGGCGGTTTGTCTAAACATCCATCTGAAAATGTTCAATGTACATGCTTCGTTTGACAAGGATACTCTACGAGGTAATACTGATCTTTGTTATTCGAGACAATGTGAGAAACTTTTATGCTGCAATGCAGCTTGTAACACCAAAATTGATCATGCGCAAGACGCTCTCACTACTGAGGTACAATCCCTGAAACAACGTTTGCTACTGACTCAGTCGATGGGCTAGCAATAGAGTCATCCTTAACTCTAATTGCATTAAAATTGTGAATACTATGATAATTGGGGGACAAAGTCATGGAATTGGTGTTGCAGTCTTCGATGATTGTTATCATCAATCTTGAGAGTTTGTCAAAATTTTATTTTGAATAAGTACGTAGAGAGTAAAATTCTATACTACTGAACTAGTTAGATTGGCTAGGAATATGTTCGATGTTTGGATTGAGGCTTGCTTGGTGGCTAGAGCTCAGGGTGTTGAGCCAGCCCACCCGGGTTTGAGTCCCAGGGCTGAAGCGTTTGAAAAAATTCGAGTCGCAACTTAGATATACTCGAACTAAACTAGAGTCTCATATATCTAACAACGTAAAGCCAAGGAGGGATCCTTCCCCCGTTGATCAACGCTATTTTGTATTGATGATTCCACTGCATCAGTTAGAGCATGTCTATGAGATCCCTTAAACCTAATACCTTAAAAGTTTTTGAAGGAATACTGTAAAACATTTACTATACGGAAAAGTGGTATACAATAATAGATACCTAAAAAAATGAAATACAGGATGAGCCCACCGTTTTGCTCTCATTTCTCTTTCTTCTTCATCTAGCCTATGTCTGCCTCAACCGTTCCTAGCACCCATCTCGTCGTTGCCGCCCACGCCGCCAGTCGCGCCTTGCTCGTCTTGCCGCCGCCCCGCCACCAGCAACGGCACCCAACATACCCCGCCTCGTTCCCGTCTGTCCCTAGCGCGCCTTGTTCTAATGTCGACCCTTGCTCGACCCCGTCGGCGTGCTGCCTCATTGCGCACCGTGCTCGGTGAGCGGAAGCTCCGCTGTGCTCGAGCATGAAAAGGGCACCACCCTGAGATCGGTAATGGTGGGGCTCCAGCTGAGGGGCTCAAAATTAGCAAACATTGGCCGCATTGGAGCTGTGGCAACCTCGTGCGGTAGTGGTGGCGGCGAGGGCGGGAGGTTCCTGCAAGTGAATGTTCCTTCCCGCCAACCGTCGAGTTGTTTAAGGGATAGCTTAAAAATTGCCTCAAAACTTTAGATACGAGAGATATGAGACTCATTTTAAGTCTCTCACCTTAAAAATATTTACAGGCTGGCCCAGTTATGGATCTGAAACTGACACTTTTTCACTAAAACTATAAAAAATAATGGTTATTTTAAGTTTTTCCTGTATAAGGGATCCCGTAAATATAAAGCTGTAGGAGAACTTGCCTATGACAAGATGGTTAGGATGATGGTTGTACCTTTAGCCCACCAGAGTTTAAATTCTAGATTTGACATTGGTGTTTCTCATTTAGGCGGAATATTCTTCAGTGGGAGGCGACGTTCCCGTCGACAGCGAGGCGCCTGTGGTGACTTCGTCAATCTCAAGACCCGACCGCTCCGACCGCCGGCTCAGTCTTTCGGAGATACTCATAGGGGTAGGATGTGCGTGTGTGCGTTCATATGGGTGAGTGTGTGCACGTGAGCGTTGTAATGTGTTTCGCGAAAAAAGTAAATATAAAGCTGTGGGAAAAAAGAGAGGTAGGAGTAGTATAAAGCTGTGGGAAAAAATCTCACACCAGAACTTTGTAGGGTCCACTTGGCAATTCCTTCCTTCCTTTGGTTCCTCCAAAATGATAAAATGTTCGCGGGTTTTGCAGAGTCCTCCTCTCGCTTTCTCAAGCTAGGGTTTACCGTACACGCTCCGTATCCTCGCGTCCTCCCTCTTTCGATGGCCGGCGCCGAAGGGACGATGGCGGCGGGGTCAGAGACGGGTCTGGAGCTCCCGTGCGGGGGCTTTGATTTCGCGTTCAACTCGCAGAACTTCTCCGACAGGGTGCTGCGGCTGAAGATCGTCGCGGGCAGAAGCAGCGGGGACGAGATCGTCGGAGGATCCCTCGCCGGCTCGAAGCGCCGCCGCGACGAGGAAGGTGCGTAACTTCTGCCACCCCCGCCATTGGGTAATCGTGGTGCTGTAAATTATATGTTGGTTGATGCGATTTGGATGTTAATTTCTGTGGGGAATTTTGCGGCTCGTTCGCGATTGCGTGTTTGGGATGATAGATTTGGTTTCCACGGGTAACCCGCAAGTTCTGAGCCTGAGCCGACGTACGTGGTGCGGATGTAAGACTTGCTGAAAGTGGAAATTGTCCTCGCCTGAATCAGTAATTCGGTATCAAATCCATCTGAGACAATGTAGTGCGGTAGCAAACTGTCATCCTTCATACGATTTATTTAGGGGCTGCCTACAACTCTACTACTCTAGAACTCTCCTGTCTCCATGTCATGTTACAACTTACATGTTCCATCTTCCATGTGCGATTTTCCTTGTTCACCTCTGTTTTCTTGTGTGTCCTGAAATATTAATGTTATTATTAGCCTTGTTGATAATCGCTTACTTTTAAGTTTTAAGTATTACAAATACATAGTGTATGTAGGTAAATTTGGTACTGGCCGGTACATTATGCTGATCAAAGGTAGCCCTTGGTTGCGCGTTCCACCGTATGGACAAGATGCCTACAAGCCACCCCATGGTTATCTGCTGTAGGGAATATACTAAGTGGCTCTATGCTTTTCGACTAACTGCTGCACAAATCCGAAAGCACATATAGTAACTTAACGTGGATGTTAAATCGCTAACTTAATCTTATCAGATAGCCCGTAGACGCATATCCAGACTCTAGACATGCTGGGCGCACTCCTCCAGATCACCCACAATCTTGTTCATCCCAATCACTGTCACTCTACCGGTTCTACTTCTACCCACATACCTCTACCTCACAGTCAGCACCGTCACACGTGATCATCCACTGCTGCCGCAACTAAGCTAAGGTTCTGCTGACGCAACCTTGGGCGGCCTCTCTTGCAGGATGTCTCATCCAAAGAAGTTGGGGAGGTTACAGGAAATGTCTGAACGACCAGGTCACATGCCACTTGGTTTCTTTTGTTCACACGCGGTCTAATGTCATCTCATCCGAGTCCAGCATCAAGTTTGTCCATGTCTCAGGCAGAACATTCAGAGGAAAAAGAGGCTAAGAGTAACGAGGGTAGATAATTCTTAATAAAGGCATCAATATGTTCTGTCAGTGTGGGCTATGGCTGAGGGGTTCATCTAATTGCAACCTTTTATTCTTACCTGAACATGATTATACAAAATTCTATAGGATTCTCGCGGTAGCATTTATGATTGCTGAGCTACAAGCTTGCATAGATCCCCGGATGCAGCTAAGTAAGTGTTGAATGTTTCTGATGCTAATAATTTTACCAAGTTGCTCAAGATTAATTAAATGAATCTGCACCCATAATAAAACAGAGTGTTCCACGTATTTTGGACAGCAGAGAAATTGTCTAGTGATTCTACTCTGTACTACTTCCTTCCATGTTTCTCCTTTATCTGATCTTGGTATTTTCGGCCAGTTTTACAAGTAAAGACGATACACATCAACTCAGCAATTCTTGCTGCAAGAAGTCCTTTCTTTCTCAAGGTAATTCTTAGAGCCTTCTTAAATAGTTTTGTTCTATAATCAGTTCATGCTTTCTAATAAAATTTGTGCTCCTTAGCTTTTCTCAAATGGCATGAAAGAATCTGATCAGACACATTCAACGCTTAGGATTGCTGATTCAGGTAATGCGATGACTCAGATGTAACATTCTGCCTCTTATAATGGATTCTAGTTTAGAACTGTATTGTAGTTGTTTTATTATTTCTATGTTTTTCAAACAAGAACATGATTATTTTGTAGATTAGTTCTTTGTTGGACCGTTTCATTAATTCTTCTGCCTTTTTGTTTTAATCCTACTTGAAACAGATGAAAATGCCATTATGGAGCTTTTAAGCTTTATATACAGTGGAAAGTTAACAACAACTGAGCCCACCCTTCTGCTTGACATCTTGATGGCTGCGGACAAATTTGAAGTCGTCTCTTGCATGAGGCATTGCTGTCAGTTGCTCACAAGTTTGCCTTTGACAACGGAATCTGCACTGCTCTACCTAGATCACCCATGCTCTATGTCAATGGTAGCTGAAGTTCAGCTTTTGAAAGGTGCTGCCAAGGAATTCCTCGCCAACAAATACAGGGATTTCAATAAGTAGGTGATGCCCATTGGATGGAACCATCTTTTCTTTCCTTCTTAGAGGGAAGTGTAGAAATTGTTATCACAAAATCATGTATAATGTGTATTTAAGGCTTGGTTTGTCTTATTTCAGGTTCCAACAGGAAGTGATGAACATTTCCCTGTCTGGGATCGAAGCCATACTTTCAAGTAGCGATCTACATGTGGTTTCTGAAGATAACTTGTATTACCTATTGCTCAAGTGGGCCCGTGCACGATACCCAGAATTAGAGGAAAGACGTGAGATCTTGAGTTCTCATTTACTACCACTGGTTCGTTTCAGTCATATGACCTACAGGGCATTTCAACAGATCCTGACATGTACTGATAATGACATAGACCATAAGCAAGTGACGAAGCTTATCACTGGGGTACTTCTGTGCAAAGCTTATCCAGCACACAAGCCTGGTGCTCTCGCAGCATGTTCAGTCTCGTGTTTCCAATATGCTGAGCGAGCTTACGAGTTCAAACATCTAAAATTGGTTGCGTTTGACCAACCCTGGCCACAGGTTATAGTTTACATGGACCTGAAGCGTGAGGAATGCTCCCAACTTTTTCCGTCACAGCAAATAGTCTGCCACCCATTCCATGTTGCAGGTCAGGGGTTTTTTCTTGGCGCAAGATGTAACAAGGCTAAACATGGTGGGTTGTACAGTTTTGGCGTCTTCGTATGTATTAATCGGAGGCTGAAGGGCTCAACGCTTGTGACAATAGATTGTGAGTTTGCTGCAATGACAAGAACGTCGTGTCAGTTTGTGCGCATGTCAGGCGGCAAGTTCATTTTCAAAGATGTACTGGCGTGTGGATATGAAGATCTTTTTTCGACTCCATGGTCGACTTTCCTGGATGATGACAGTCCCTTCTTCGTCGATGGCGTGCTGCGTGTCAGAGTTGATTTGAGGGTGTTGGAGCAGAAGGAACCGCAAACTTAGCATGCCTAATCCCGCATGACGAGCATGGCTTGTGAGGCCCCCGCGAGAAGAGGAAGAAAAGAGCATGGTTATGTGTGGCTTCTCCATAACCCTTTCTTGCTATAGCCAAGATGTTGCACCGTTTTCTGGCGCGTTTTGCTGCTTTGTCCATTTTGAGTTGTAACACTGCAGTAGCTTGGAGTGTTTTGGTACTCCTTTCTGATGTTCCTTTTGTTGTTGGATAGGCAAAGGGGTTTAAATTTCAGCATACGACTTGCAGCTGGGTCGTATGATATTGAAGCCCCTGGTGTGTAATATAGACCTGAAGATGCATGCCAGTTTGCTCTTATTTTTTTTCTTTTGAACCCAACAGTTAACCGAATCTTTCTATACTGCTCAATTTTTTTCTGTCGTTCTTTGCTTGGAGACACTCTCTGTTTGTGTATGCTTCACCTCCACTGTGAATTATAAAATCTTATAATCTTCCATTTCCTCTATTGGCCTGATGTAGATATGTGTGGGCGGTAGCTCTGACCATGCCGTCAGTTGACGGTAAGCATCCGTACATCGCCGGTGACAATTCAGCTGGTCGCCGCTGTCCTCTGTTTCGCTCTCTGTAGGATCTGCCCAAGTAGAAGAACAACCGTAGGAGTTTGCGCAAGAAAGAACAGCTGTAGGATTGGCACGCAACCAAGGAAAATACACATCTGCACATGGGGGCATCTGCCCCGTTTTCAGAAAACGTAGTATTTCTAGTTGTCAGAAAAATCCAGAAAAAATAGTTTCGCAACATTTCAAAAAAGTAATGCAACAAAAAGTGGCAACTCGCTTACCAAAAAACCCTGCTGAAGAAGATTCACAACATTCTAACAAAAAACCGAAGAAGATTCACAACATTTCGAAAATAGTAATGCACCAATACAAAGATGTGTTTGAAACATTTTGAAAGCATGTACGCAACATTGAAAGATCCGAGAAAAACACAAACTTGTAACAAACACCTAAAAAACCTTGCATCATCTAGCTTGTGCTTTGCAATAAAATGTATTGTTACCAATTTAATGCATGTATGCAACCTCAAAAAATAGTCCACAAAAAAACATGGTTGTACCAATGTCAATGGGTCAGGGCGATTATTGAGCTTGATCTTTGATGGCATGACGTGGAGAAGAAGGGTAGGGAGTATAGAGGCGGCAAATCAGCGTACGCAACACGAATCAAACTCTCCGATTGATTTATGCATATTCCCTTCATGATGTTCCAAAGGGCGCCGTAGATAATTTTCTAGGGAATTCTACTCCCTTGGATATCCTTCCTTCCGAGCAGAATTTTAGCCAACGAAGAGCAAATTTTCTTACCTTTTGCAATCACAACATAGTGTTTTATTATCACTGATACTACCGTACCCGATGCACCACCGAAAGGACAAGATTTGTACATATGGCGCCTCCAAGGGAATCACAACATGTCCATTTCGTATATGGGCTCCTTCAAATTCTCAGAGAAGGTCAAAATTGTGATTTTATTTTAGTGTGTGTATGCATTGTTTCTCCTTTATTTATGACACGTCAGAACAGCTATTTGCAATTTAGCCACCTTTGAAGGCCCTCTTGGCAATTGTTGGATTCCTCGGAAATGGAAAAAAGGTTCGCGAGCCTTCCAGTTCCAGATGCTAGTATATCAACAGACTGCCGACCTCGCCTTCTCGAAGAAGCCTCTTCACTCTGCAGCAGCAAACTAAAAAAAAAAACTCCGCGGCTAGGGTTTACAGTCCACGCTCCCGCGCGGCCGCGCTTGCTCCGTCCTCCAGCTACACATGCCAACGGTGGTGCAGCGCATGGCCGGCGGGCCCACGACAGCGGCGGCGGCGGCGGAGATGGACCTGGACATCTCTCGCGGCGGCGTGCTGCCCAGCTTCGAGTTCGCGTTCAATTCGCCCAACTTCTCCGACAGGGTGCTGCGGATAGAGTTCGTCGCCGGCGAGATCGAGCCGGCGTCCAGCGGCGACGGATCCGGAGGATCCAATGCCGACCACCGCGAGGAGACAGGTGCCTACAGTTACTGTTGCGAGGGTGGGAATTTGTGGCTCATTAGCGATAATTTTTGAGTTTATCAGGGATTAGTGAGTAGAGTAAAGTAATTATTTGTTAGGCTCTTGTGGTGGAAGCGCAAAACCTGATATCTGACAATGTAATTTGGGCTCCGCTGAATCAATATCAAGAATATTCAGACCAATCAATTAAAAGATTATAAGGAGCAAGCATTTAGTCGCATATTTTCAATGTAGCAGTGCTGTTGAGATAGTAAGTGAGATTGCTTGATCCAGCTAAATGATTGTTCAATTTTGAGAACATCGTTCAAACCATTTTACCCTATTTAGGAAGATTGATTGTATGAATCTACAGTTCTGCACCAAAAGAAGATAGTGTTCGAAGTATTTTAATGTGAGAATGTATGTCTAGTGATTCTAGCCCCTAAATTTTCTCCTTCATACCACTTATGTTGATATTTGGCAGGTGATAACGGACTGAGTAAGGACTCTTCCTCAACCCTTGTTGCTACACCAGTTCTACAGAAAAGACCATTTATATCAGTTCGGCAGTTCTTGCTTCTAGAAGTCTTTTCTTCCTCAAGGTAATTACGATAACCTTGTGAAATACATTTGCTCCATAAGGCCACGGTTTATAATGAGTTTCTTGCTTCCCAGCTTTTCTCGAATGGTATGAAAGAATCTGATCAAACACATCCAACACTTCAAGTTGCTGATTCAGGTAATGTGATCCTTCAAGTGTAACATTATTCCTCCTACTCCCTCGGTTCGGAAAAGGATGTCTTAGATATATCTAGATTTGGATGTATGTGTACATACACAGTATAATTTATTCTGGTTTGCTATTGTGATTGTATTGTCATTTTCTATGTTATTATTTATATAGTGATATTAAGGGGTTATGTTTTGATTGTTTGCCACTTCATTTTATTTTCCATGATGATAAACAGTTAGTCCGTCAAAGATATACATAGACAGTCATTGACGGACCCCAAATTATATTGAACTGTTCCCTTAATAGTGCCTTATTTCCATTCAACTTGGAACAGAGGAAAATGCAGTTATGGAGCTTTTAAGCTTTATGTACAGTGGAAAGTTGACAGCGACTGAGCCCGCTCACCTGCTCGACATCTTGATGGCTGCCGATAAATTTGAGGTTGTTTCTTGCATGAGGCTCTGCATTCAGTTGCTCACAAGCATGCCTATGACCACAGAATCTGCACTGCTCTACCTAGAATACCCATGCTCCACTTCAGTGGCTGCTGAAGTTCAGCCTTTGACAGAGGCCGCCAAGGAATTTCTAGCCAACAAATACAAGAATTTGGACAAGTGAGTCACTCCATCTGATGGGCCCGCCTTTAATTTAATTTAATTTAATTTAATTTCTGATAGAAGGTAAACACTGTTATCACACAATCATGATAGAAGGTAAACACTGTTAATTTGGACAAGTGAAATGATTGTCTCATTTCAGGTTCCAAGATGAGATGATGAGCATCCCTCTTGCTGGTATTGAAGCCATACTCACAAGTAGCAACCTACAGATGGAAACTGAAACTTCCATATTTAAGTTCTTGCGCAGGTGGGCTTCTGTGCAATCCCCAGAAGATAGATGCAAGATATTTTGTTCTCGCTTACTCCCATTGGTGCGCTTCCAACATATGAGCTGGACTGGACTGCGAGAGGTCCTAAAGTCCATCGACACTGAGATAGACCATGAGAAAGCACTAACCAAGCGTATCATCGAGGTACTTATGTACAAACTTGACCCATCATGGCAAAGCATTCTTGCAGCTGATACAACCTGTTGGCAATCGCCAGAGCGAGCATACACAGTGAAACCTGTGAAACTGGATGTGTTTGATCGACCTCGCCCACAGGTTATAGTTTACATGGATCTAAAGCGTGATGAGTGTTCCCGACTCTTCCCATCAGGAGTTAGATTCTCGCACCGTTTCCCTCTTGCAGGGAAGCACTTCAATTTCGTGGCATCCTGTCAAATGGACCAGCAGAGTAACTACTACAGTTTTGGCCTCTGGTTAGTTATCTGGGAGAAGTTCCAGACGCCAGGACCTTTGACAATATAACATAACCAGTCAGATTTCGGGAAGCAAGGACCTTTTTGGCATTCCATGGTCGATGTTCATTGCCGATGACAGCCTCTTCATTGATGATGTGCTGCATCTGAGAGCCGATTTGACGGTGGTCGAGCAGTCAGAGTGACAGGCTTGATATCTCACTCATCACAGTAAGGTCTTGCTTCCATGGGATTCTACCTGGTTGTAATCTGAGAGCCTTGTTGGTTGGCCGGGAATGTTGGCAGGGGTTAGTTTTTGGTAGTTTGCGCTTCACCTTTGGTATTACTGCATTTCGTTAGTGTGGTGTCTGTTGTGAACGCTTTCGCGCCTGAACTATGTAATGAACTAGTACATGCTCTTAGCATGGAAGTTGAAAACCAGGGAACAATGCCCTTCGGGATTTTTCTCTTGTTTGAAAACATGCACATCAATGTAAATAGGCTTCCAATACAGGGATCTTCATATCTCGACTTCATGTTAGACTTGTCCTGATTTTATGTCATATAGGTCTACATAAAAATATATTCTATACTCCCAACATTTTTATTTGATCACCTTATTTTCTTTTATTTTTCCATGCCTCTAGACTGAGACTTTTGAACTTTTGGAGCAGGAAGTACGTACTCTAAGAGCATCTTTAGAAAATACGCAAAATCTTTGGCACAAAACCCTTCTGAGTTTTTGAGTACGGGGCGAGTTTGCCATGGTAGGTACATAAAAAATGGGTTCGCTTATGGACGTGGACTTTTGCCACATGGAGACAAACGTGGATGCGGATGGAATCCGATAGTCGTGATAAGTGATCCATGAAAAACACTAGTACAGAATGACACATCGGAAACGGGCTAAAAACCCCAGCGAAAATGAAAAAAGGGTCCATGTCCCCGCCCCCGTGACTGATGTCAAGGTTCTCATCGGTAATGGAGGCGAAAAACCATTTCTTATGAGGTCTCCATTTGGCAACGGTTGCGCGCAGACCTCCGTTTTCTTAGTTTTCCTTCATCAGATACGGAGTTTGCCATCCACCCGTTTGCACTGAGCATTTCTCATATTTCAGTTACGAGATGCCACTAGATACTTAAAATCTCACGGCACAAGTTCAAATACTAAAACGGTAACAGATTTCATTCATATCACAGTGTAACCTTTATATTTTCATCACAATTTCACCTTTACATTTGCATCACAAGACGTGACAAACATAAGAGGTAAAACGATAACAGATTTCATCTATACTAAGCCTATCATGTCAAAGGACGGAAATAATATATGATTTCTTCCCTACATCCTTTTCCACAATCCTCGCAGGTGTCACTCTAGCAATCTCTTCTTATCTCAACTTCTTGAGAGAAGGATGTTGAAGCTTTGGACCCTATACATTAGTAAATAGAGTTACAATTGTTAAATACATATGCTAAAACAAATACACTATGAATTTAAGCAAACTGAAACGATATCTTACCTATGTCTTGAGGTTGCTCTTATTGATGAACCAGAGCAGCCAACACACGACTTGTCAACAAGATATTGCGATGTCAGCAGCTTCATAGGATGCCTGACAATGATCATGCTTTCCATGGAGGCCACCACCGGCTCTGGATTTTTTATGCAGTGTCACCGAAATCTAATCTAATACGTTAGCGATGTAACATTTTGGCAACACTGTATAAAACACTCGTACTTAAAAAAATATTTTATGCAGTGTACCAAAACGTCACAATAGCGACGGTGGATATGTATGGTGGAGTTTGAAAGGGAACATCTTGATATCCCTAAATGTAAATAAGGATTTATGTTAGTTCTGAGAGTACTACTAGATAGAACGAAAAATTTAACACAATAATATGAAGTATATAGTAGTATATAGTGTGTACTGACCTGTGTATATAATTGGAGGACATTATGGGAAAGTTAACAAACACTACTGTCTTGAGTAGTGTTCGTTGTTTTTTCTGTGTCTCCGACTTTTTTATGCAGTGTTACTGAAATAGACTCCTGTTTTCACATGGACTAGTTAGCTAAACTACAACCGGTTGCAAGTGCACAATAGGCAAGTTAACTACATCAAGAAATTATCTAGATAGAACTACCAGATGTGAGCTGAACTACTATAAACAAGTTAGCTAAACTACAACCAGTTGCAAGTGCACAATAGGCAAGTTAACTACATCAAGAAATTATCTAGATCGAACTACTGGATGTGAACTGAACAAGTTAGCTAAACTAGAACCAGTTGCAACTGCACAATAGGCAAGTTAACTACATCAAGAAATTATCTAGATCGAACTACTGGAGGTGAACTGAGCTGCTCTAGATCATGTGCACAATAGGCAAGTTAGCTACATCAAAGAGTGGATCTGATACCTTCTTCACGTCGCCGTTGGATCGATCTAGCAGATCCGGAAGTGGTGCAGGCAGAGGAAGCGGACAGAGCGACGACCTCGTTGGGTCGGGGGGAGATGGCGAAGACCTCGCCGTGTCGGGGGACATGGCGAAGAACTCGCCGTGTCGGGGGAGATGGCGACTACCTCGCCGTGTCGGGGGAGATGGCGAAGACCTCGCCGTGATAGCCGTCGTCTGGGCGGAGACGGCGCCGCCACGGCGCCGGCGATGGCCGCAATGCCAGGAGCCGCCGCCATAAAATAATCTAGCATACTGGGACAGTGAGGAAAAGAGTGAGTGTTAGGTTTTGGTCTGTACGCCCATATATATAGGTAAAACATAGGAAACGGTTCTTTAGAAGGACCGTTTCCTTTGTGTTTCTTCCACTGAGGAGTGGGGCCTACGCGCCCACTCTGTGGAATTTTTTCTACTCTCTAGAATAATATTTTCCTAATATCTACTATATGGAGAAAACCACTTAGGATACTTATATAAATATTAGTGATTACTACATTGCATACGCAGTACATATTAATAATGATAAAGTAAATTACATATGGAGAACTTATAGAACTACTACTAGCTATTTCTTGTTTTTCTTGCGCCCTACTTCCGCGCAATCCTCCTCCTTCTCACGGCCTCGCTTGTTGGGGGCCATCAGAGGTGGTGGTGGTGGCAGCGGCGACAGCATATCGGAGGCGGTGGCGGCGGCTTTCTTCTCTGTCGCCTGGGTTCTTCCCTTCTTCGGGACCGGCGCCTCCGCCTCGTCCTCCTCCTCGTCGTCGTCCTCCTCCTCTTTCTCCTTCTCCTCTTCGGTTACCTCCTCATCGGAATCAACCTTCGGCGGGCCCAGCATCAAGGTGGGATCATGGAAGTTGGCGTATTCATCGTCGCTTGTCTCCGGCGTCGGTCCTTCAACGGACTCGCCGCTGACGGGGGGACTGTCCCGCGGCGACGTAGTGTGCTCCTATGTGTCGTTGCTGCGAGGCATCTTTGCTAATCAGTAGGAGGGAGCGAGCGAGAGAGATAGAGAGCAGATTCTGTGGCGTCTTGAGCTAGCAAGGATTGGGGTTTTTAAGTAGTAGTGGGCGGTGCCACTACGTCATGGCATTTAGTCGCCTCGCTTCGAATTCTAGGAAGCTGGAATGTGACCACATTGGAAACGGACACAACAAAATGACCGTTGCCATAGAATTACATACCGGAAACGGAGGCACGTTGAAAACCGTTGCCAATAATATGAGTAACGGAGTTAATACTTTCTCCGTTACCTATGTTGACGGGCCAGCCGCAGCCTAGGTCTGTTTTGTACGCACCGGCCGCGCGGAAAGCGCGATTCTCCGTCGCCTAACTCCTGCCGTTTTCATAGAGGGGTATCCGATGTGTCGTTCTGTACTAGTGAAAGTAGTGTTAATTGGCTTAAGGAAAATCAAAACAGAAAAATATATTATACGATGAAAAATATAAATAGGATTTAAGCTCTTTATCCTTCGACTCTCGGGTGCAAGTATGGATTAAATTGGCATCTAAGCGTACATACTAATTCATGCAGATTAAAGTGATGGTAATTAGGTAGTTGTATTATGGACCATATCTGTGCAAAAATAATTTAATAACCATCTAATAATTCTATAGAGTATCTAACATGTATCCTTTCTACACCATAGCACAGTGGTTTCTTATCACTGATATGGCATATGGGCAGCTGGATATATTTAAAAAAATGTTAAAGTTGTGATTTTATTGGTGCATGTATTCATTCTTATATTTCGTTTGCAAAGTTAGAGGATCTATATGTAATTTAGCCACTTTCTAGGGACCTCTAGGCCTTGTTCCTCAAAGGGAAAAGTTCGCGGCATTCCAAATCAGTCGACAACTGGCCTCGCCTGTCTCGGTAACCTCCCGCTTCTGTTGTTCATGGAGGTTAGCTCCGAAGTTACGACGACAATTGAGGTAGATATGGTCCTGTAGCGCTGGGGTAGGGCGCCCAACATTGAGTTCGCGTACAATTCAATAAACATCTTTGATAGGGTGCTTCAGATATAGGTCATTTCCAACTATTATCTCGATGGGCGGAGTATCCCTCCCCTACCCGGCGCACCACCGCGAGGACAAGAGTTCCTGCATATGGAGCCTCCAAGGGAATCGAAAGGAGTAATGGTATGGAGCGAAATTGTATTCCCGATCCGGCGTGGGATATCATTTCTAGTTACACGAAAAGCTGATGGTTTATGCAAAGGAAACATGTACAGTAGTTGCACAACAACACCAAAGACAAAGCCTAGAGGTTTTTGCAATTTCATGGGGGATCGAATAGGCGTGGTATGCAGCAAAACAACCCCTCTAGTCAATTATATATTTGCTTGACGATAGTCCACATGACAGAATATTCAACATAATACTATTCCGTTACGTCTAGATACATCAACTATTGGACAAATGTAAGTCATCTATTTTGGAGCGGAGGGAGTACTAGTTTATTACAGATTTTCTGTTCGAAACAAGAGTATTAATTGTGGCCCCAACAAAAATTCGGCCTTCGCAACGTGGTCATTTCTTATCATGAATATATAGGCTCTTTGATATTCTCAGAAAAGATTAAATTGTGATTTATGTGTATGAAATGCTTTTATGCCAAGTCAGAATATGTATCTGTAATTTAGCCACCAGGGTTCTCTTGGCAATTCCTGGGTTCCTCGGAATTCGGAAATGAAAAATGTTCGCGGGCCTTCGAAATTCTGAAATCAACCCCGCCTTCTCGAAGAACCCCCCCTCTTCGCTCTGCAGCAAGCTCCAAAAAAAAAAAAAAAACACGGCGGCTAGGGTTTACCGTCCAAGCTGCCGCGCGTGCTCCCTCCTCCAGCTCCACATTCCCAGAGGTCGCGGAGCAAATGTCCGGCGGGTCCACGGCGACGGCGGAGGCGGAGATGGACCTGGATGTCTCGCGCTGGGGCGTGGTGCCCAGCTTCGAGTTCGCGTTCAATTCGCCCAACTTCTCCGACAGGGTGCTGCGGATAGAGATCGTCGCCGGCGAGAACGGGCCGGCGTCCAGCAGCGACGGATCCGGAGGATCCATTGCCGACCTCAGCGAGGAGACAGGTGCGTACAGTTACTGTTGGAATTTGTGGCTCATTAGCGATAATTTTTGGGTTAATCGTAATTCTCCTTACGGTCTTATCAGGGATTAGTGAGTAGTCTAAAGTAATTATTTGTTAGGCTCTTGTGGTGGAAACGCATGACCTGCTATCTGACAATGAAATTTAGGCTCCGCTGAATCAATATCAAGAATATTCAGACCAATCAGTTAAAAGATTATCATACAGCAAACATTCAGTCGCATATTTTTACAGTGTAGCAGTGGTGCTTAAATAGTACCGGTCCAGTACCGGATTGTCTCCGCCAAAACGAAAGTGAAATCAGTCTGTTTTAATTGAGATTAACAAATGTAGAACGAAGTGGCGCAACCATGACTTCGCTGTAGGTAAACATTAAATAACATGATAAGTTGATAACCCTTTGGGTGGACAAGGTTATCCAGTTTTGATATTCCAATAGGATCCTAAAATTTATGGTTATTTTACTCAGTGAGCTACAAGCATGTTAGATTGCTTGATGCAGAATTTCAGTCAGATCCTTGGGGGTAGTAACATATATGGTTACTTTACTCAATGCACTACAAGCATGCTAGATTGCTTGGTCTAGCTACATGATCAACTTTTGCAACATTGTTCAAATCATTATACCTATTTCTGAAGATCATCAAAAGTTAAGTTAAACTATGTACTACCATTGACGGATGACCACGTCTTCTGACAGAACCCTGCGAGAACTAGGTTACGGGCACTGTTCTGCGCCGGGACATCAGCAGAGCCTGCGAGAACTAGTTACAGGCACCGTCCTGCGCTGCCTCCCTCTTCTAGAGGCTGCATGGGTGTTTTTCGAAGGCATCATCGCAGCAGTGGTGGCCCTCCCTTTGGCCATGCAGATGGCGAGGTCTTTTGGTTCGGCCTGTGCGGCTCCCTGGTCAAGATCTCGAGGCATCCTGCTGGCAAGATGCCCCCCCCCCCCCCCCCCTTGGGTTGGGTTGGCCTTGCACGGGTGAGGATCAGAGTAAAGGTGTTACTACCCTCTTTGAGGCGTTGTTTTTTGTATCCTGAAAACCTTAGCCTGGTTTCTTCGTTACCTCAGGTTCCATCCGGGTGCGGCATGTTGAGTCATCGTCTTGGCGTGAAGCTTCTTCGGCTTCGGCTTGTTCGGTAGTCTAGGTCGTCTAGGTCGCCCCTTGCGTTAGGTGTGGCCTTTCCAGTTTTCCTTTTCGACTTCGGGCTGGTGGCTCGCCGCCATCTCGTATGTCGGTTTCTTGTTGACCCGCTTGTACGAGGATTTCCTCTCCACTTTGTATCGGATCGGCCGTGTGGATTTATTTATAAAGCAGGGTGAAAACATGTTTTGATGTTATGAGCTATAGTAATTTTATTTTAAAAAGTTATATACTAATGCACTAGATTACATATATTACCATTTAGGTGGACGAAGTTATACGCGATTGATATTTTAAATGATCCTTGGGGTAACATCTGTACTTTCCTCAGTGAGCTACAAGCTAGCTTGTTAGATTGCTTGATGCAGAATTTCAGCCAGATCCTTGGGGTAGCATGTATGATTAGTTTACGCAGTGAGATACAAGCATGCTAAATTTCTGGATGCAGCTAAGTGATTGTTTAATTTTTGGGACATCACTTAGACCATTTAACTCTATTTCTTTAGATTGATTCAGTTAATCCGCAGCCATAAAATACCAGAGTGTTCAAAGTATTTTAATAGCAGAATATGTTTAATGATTCTACTCTTCCCCATTTGTCCATTATACCACTTCTGTTGATACTTTACAGGTGATAAAATACAGAGTAGCGACTCTTCCTCAACAATGGTGTGTACACCAGTTTTACGAGAAAAGACCATTTCTATCAGTTCGGCGATTCTTGCTGGTAGAAGTCCATTCTTCCTCAAGGTAATTCTGGTAACCTTGTGAAATACATTTTGTCTATACAGTCCGCGGTTTGTAATAAGTTTCATGCTTCCTAGCTTTTCTCAAATGGCATGAAAGAATCTGATCAAACACATCCACCAACACTTCGAATTGCTGATTCAGGTAATGTGCTTTTTCAAGTGTAACATTTCTTCCTCCTATACTGTTTGCCACTTTATTTTATTTTCTAGGATGTTAAGACAGTTAGTCTCCCAAGGATAGTCATACTTAGACACTAATTATTTATTGATCTGTTCCCTTAATGATGCCTTATTGTCATTCTATATGGAACAGAGGAAAATGCAGTTATGGAGCTTTTAAGGTTTATGTACAGTGGAAAATTGACAGCGACTGAGCCCGCTCACCTGCTCGACATCTTGATGGCTGCTGATAAATTTGAGGTTTTTTCTTGCATGAGGCTCTGCGTTCAGTTGCTCACAAGGTTGCCTATGACCACAGAATCTGCACTGCTCTACCTAGATTACCCATGCTCCATTTCAGTGGCTGCTGAAGTTCAGCCTTTTAGAGATGATGCCAAGAAATTCCTTGCCAACAAATACAAGGATTTGTCTTTGTGAGTTACTCCATCTGAAATTCTTTTCTTTTATTCCCCCAGAGAAGTTAAACGCTGTTTGCCACACAATCATTTATGAATTGTACTCAAGGCATGGTTGTCTCATCTTCAGGTTCGAAGATGAAGTGATGAGCATGCCTCTTTCTGGTATCGAAGCCATCTTCTCAAGTAGTGACCTACAGGTGGAAACTGAGACTGAAGTGTTTGGCTTCTTGCTTCGTTGGGCTTGTGCGAAATACCCAGAATCGGGAGATACACGTAAAATATTTTGTTCCCGCTTACTTCCTTTGGTGCGCTTCAGGCATATGAGCGGGTCTGAACTGCGGGAGCTCCTAACTCACACCACTAGCGCCAATGTGGAACTAACTAAGGAAATTACCGCCTGTATCACTGAGGTACTTATGTGCAAAGCTGACCATCTGTGGCCGCAAACCAGACTTGCAGCTGAGGCAACAACCTGTTGGCAATCGCCAGAGCGAGCTTACAAGTACAAACCTGTGAAAGTGGATGCGTTCGATCGACCTTGCCCACAGGTTATTGTTTACATGGATCTAAAGCGTGATGAGTGTTCCGGGCTCTTCCCATCAGGAAGTAGATACTCGGTCCAGTTCCATCTTGCAGGACAACCCATCTGTCTCGTGGCAAGCTGTGACAGGGACAAGCAGGGTAGCTACTACAGCTTTGGCCTCTGGTTAAAGATATGCACGGAGTCACGGAACCCAACATCTTTGAAAATCAATTTTGAGTTTGCGGCAAGGATAAAACCGTCAGGGAAATTTGTGAGCAAGTTCGAGAGCAAGTATACCATCACCAGTGACTGGATGCATGGATGTGATGACCTTTTTAGCATTCCATGGTCGACGTTCATTGCCGATGACAGCCTCTTTATCAACGGCGTGCTACATCTTAGAGCTGATTTGACGGTAGTAGAATAGCCGGAGTTGCAGGCTTGATGCTATCTCACTCGTCACATTAAGGTCGTGTGTGCTGCATTCAGTCGCTTCCATGGGATTCTATCTAGTGTTTTCTGAGAGCCTTGCTGGTTGGCTGGCTGGCAGTGGTGAGTTTTTGCCTTTTTGGTGGTTTGTGCTTCACCTTTGGTCCTATTTTGATAGTCTGGTGTCTGACGCGGACACTTTGGCGCTTGAACGATGTAATGAATTGGTGCAGGCACATAGCCTGGAAGTTGGAATCCAGGGAACAATGCCCTTTTGACTATTTTTCTTTTGTTTGAAAACGTGCACATCAATGTAAATAGGCCTCCCATGTAGGATTCTTTTCACATCTCGACTTCATGTAAACTTGTAGACTTTAATAGTTTTTGACTTCTTGAGTTATCTGCAAGGACAAGATCATCAGGAAATTTGCGAGCAAGTTCGAGCACAAGTATACTTCACCAATCGTCTGATGGGTGGATGCCGTGATCCTTTTGGCATTCCATGTGGACGTTCATTGCTGATGACAACCTCTTCATTGACGGCATGCTACATTGAGAGCCGATCTGACGGTGGTCCGGAGTTGCAGGCTTGATAATAAAATTAGGTCTTGTCTGCATTACTATCAGTCGATTCAATGGGATTTCAGCAGTAACCTGTGATTTTGTTGGTTGACTGTGCATGTTGGCAGTGTTGAGTTCTTTTTGGTAGTTCATGCTTCTGCCCGACTAGAAAGGACATTGATGTATTGCCACCTTACTTCTGCGCCGTCCACGGGCTCTGACACTGGCACGCCGGAGGATTTCCTCCGCGTGGTGTTGTAGAGGTAACATTTCTTCCTCGGGATCGAGCGATGGTACTATCAGTCCTGTCTCCCGTCTCCGGATCTGCAGTGTGCGTCACTGATTATCTAATAAAATATGATGTAAAATGATATAAACATATAACAACAATATGTTACAACGATACAATAAAATAGCATGGATCAATAAAAAATTACAGATACATTTGGGACGTATCAAGTAACTTAATATATTTGTTGGTGTTATAGGATCAAACAATCACACATTTTTATTTCAAATTTGAATTAATTTTATGAAATTGGCCAAATTCAATTAAATTTATGAAAGTCGGTAGAAAGTTAGAAATTCAAACAGTTCTGAAATTGTGCATCCAATGTGGTCTACTTTGTGTGGAAATTGGAGAGGTGTTATTGTCCACCATAACATTAACTCCTGCTTCACAAAAACTCAGGTTTTCCACTTAGAAAAGCTAAACACATTTGTTGGTACCAAAAAGTAAGCAACATCTTTTGGCAATATAATTTGGCATGTCAAGATGCACCTTTGTGCCAAACATTGCAATTTTGGTCGTTCTCTTCATTTTCTTTGCTTTTTTCCAAAACGAGATCAAAATGGCGACCACATCTTTTCATACTAATGCGAGAGGAACTTGTGATTTTATGTTCTATTGATTTCTCCCATGGGAGGAGTATATAGAGGTCGACAAGTGGAGGGAGTGCTTGTTGAGAGTGTAAGAACCCTCCCCTTGGTGCGCCGGCCCTTGGGAGGCCGGCCGCACCACCCCTCCCAAGTCGGTTGCGGACTCCTAGTCCAACTAGAAGCCCCTCCCTAATATTTGTCCTTTTCCCCTTTTTCTTTCCTATTTCAATAGGGACCTTTCCAAAAAAAAATCCATTAATTAAATAAAGGAAAGGTGGGGAGGGTGGTGCGCCGCACCAGGTGGTCTTGTGACCCATGCGGTTGGGACCGCCTATGATGCGACACAACCCTAGGGCTCCCATTCCCCCATGGCACATCCCTCCTTCCCAGCACGTATCCGAAACTCTTCCGTAACCTAATATAGTCTATAGATAAATCATCAAATCTATCCGGTGATGTCAGAAACAATTCCCGGCATCCCGGATCATCTCATATTCAGCATATTTCTCTCTTAGGACTCTCAGCCCTATACCGGCATTATATGCCTTTCATGATAACTTCACCGGAACATCTCTGATTCTCACCGGAGTTGTTCTTGTGATATCGGAATGACTCGGACCACTTCTCATAACCACTATTACTACATCATAATTCTCTCATTAAAGATTGACTATAGCTTAATCATGTGACCCGGAAGGTTCGGTAACACATAGACATGACCGGAGTACTTATCGGACAATAACCAACATTGGGAACTACACGACCGTACTGGCTCCTATTTATTCACGAATAAACTATGTAACCTTTTATGTTTCTTATTACGCTAATCCCCTTACGTACACGATCACAATGATATCACGAGATGAAACAATATGCTCTAGTGTCATCAAACCATTCGATCATAACACATGTAAACTCGTACCGATATCATTCTCTTTTCTCATTCCGTATTCCCGATGTCGAGTGATAAATCACACTGTGTCTGGCCAGACGATTGGGGTGACATCAATAATACTGAGATGGCCTAGATAATATATTTCTCCATCGCCTGGAGAAGTAATTACCTTTCTTGAATAATCTCTATTCCTTTGTACATTCTAGGTTATACCCAAAAGTGACCTTTATGATCCCCAATCAAGGCCAGATGGTTGATGACGATCAAAGTATAAGTATTGAATGTGCGGTCACTAGATATTCTCATGTTATAGAAATATACCTAACGAAAACTCCATATGGTCAATTGCTAATTTCATCCGTGTCGATTTGTCTCTTACAATATCATACATTTGGGTCGGTTCAGTACTATTGTCATTTCGACCATATACTCTCATAGTTGTGTGACTTATATAACGTCTATGATCAGCAAAACATCATCATCTAACGACAAGATGAGCTAGTCTAAGAGACAAGACTAGGAACACTTTGGTATTGTCTATATCTCTACGCGTGCATTGGAGGTTTTCATTTGAAGACTCACTATTCAATTGACAATGCAGTTGTAGCATAAAGATTTAAACATTATTAATAAACTCGAAGATAAATAATAACTAAATATTATGATCTCTAGGGCATATCTCCAACAATTATCACCATAATTTTTATTTGAGATAATTTATGCAAATCGGCCGAAATTTATTTAAATGAGAAAATAGTTAAAAAGTTGGAATATTCAGATTATCTTGGAATTGCCCGCCAATATGATCTTGTATGAAAATTTGATAGGTGCCATTTTCATCATATATCTGAACTTGCTTCACAAAAAAGGAAGCGCCGTATTCTTTCTGTGAACTAAGACGGACGAGGACCCGTGTCCACCACCTTTGACATGCGTTTTTTCAATCTTTACCGAGTGTTTTCGTTGCCGAGTGTATTTTACCGGGAAGTTTCCGACAAAGAGCCAGACACTCGGAGAAGTGCTGAATTCTGGTAGTGAGGTGTAAACACACAATGCTAACCTGTGCACGCACGTATGACGTATGTTGCTCGATATGACCGTCCAAAAGCCGCTGCGAGAGGTGGGGAAGCAATCAAGCAAATGGGGAAAGTAGGATGCACATGTAAGGGTATCTCCAGCCGCCTCCCCCAGCCCCCCCAGGGCCCAAAAAACCGCCGAAATGGCATGGGAGCGCCGTTTTCCACCCAGTCGGCCCCCCCAGGAGCCCAAATAGCGCCGGATCGGCGGAAAATTGCGCCGGCGCTCCCAGGCCAAACCCAGCCCACCGGGTTCGGCCTGGGGGGGGCGAAATGGCGCGAAACGGAATGTGGGCCAGAGCTGTCAGTGGGATAGGCGAAATGGCGCGGAATCACGGGCGGAAAAACGCTTCGTCGTCATCTCCTCGGCTCCCGCGCTGGTCAAAAGCCTGCCGGAGTAATGGCCGTGGACTGCGGCGCCGTTCAGCGGCGGCCGACGCGTCCAGTCGATTGCCACGCGCCGGAGTAATGATGCGCCACCGTCTCGCCTCCCTCTGCGCCTATTTATTCCCCGCATCTCGCCGTGGCAAGGCGCACCATTCCCCATCTCTCCATCTCTCTCCTTCCCCCGAGCAAGAGCAATGGCCGAGCGATACCCCGGAGATGAAGCTGCGGCGAACGGCTTCGGCCGGCGTTTCCTGCACCCGGAGGAGGCCCGCATGTTGTACGAGGCCGGGTACCCTACGCCGCCGGACATGCGGGTCCCCGGCGAATGGCGCCTGAGCGCCGGAGGCGTCCCCGTTCCGCCGCCGCCAGAAGGAGCGGATCGCGTCTACGCGATCCAGGACGTCCTCGCCGGGCTCTCCGAAGAGCAGGCGGCGGACCCGCGCTGGGATCCGGCGAACGCCGCCTTCTGGACGGCGTACTTCCTCGAGCGCCACCGCCGCGAGCTGGAGGACACCAACGACAACGGCCCCGTCGCCGGCCGGAAGAACGCCGGGGGGCGGAAGCAGTGGTGGAGCGCTCGAGGGCGTACCCTCGCGTACGTCCTCGAGCACATCCACGCCGGGAACCAGCCCCGGCTCACCATGCCGCCGCGGCAGGCGCCGACGCCTCGACGCCGCTTCACCTCCTGGCTGCCCAGGAGGATGGGGACGGCTTCTTCGTCGTCTTCCTCTGGCCCGCTCTCCAGCGGGTCCCCGCACACGCCGGCGCTCGCTCGGGTCAAGCCCGAGCCGGAGGACACGCCGCGCGGCGTCGTCCTCAACTCCGGGCGCCGCGTCCGGTCGCCGCCAAGAAGGCCCAGCGGCGGGATTCGCATCAACGAGCCGCGCCGCGCACCGTCGCCGCCCCGAGGCCACCTTCGCCTCGTCAGGCCCAAGAAGGAGCCTGGCACCGGCGGCGCCACCTCCAAGAAGAAGAAGGCGGCGGTGGAGTGGGTGGCGCCACCGGAGTACGTCCGGGCGGCCATCAAGGCGGAGGCGCCGGACGACGACGAGGAATTCCCCGGCGAGCAGAACGCCGTCACCGCCTCCATGCAGGACGCCGCGCCGCCCATGGTCGCCGCCGAGGAGTGCTCGGACGAGTTCATCTTCGAATGGTCGCGCAACCAGCACGCCCAGGAGGAGATTGCGCTCCAGCAGCGCCTTCTCGACGAGGCAGCGGCCAACCGCCGTCGCGCCGCCGCACGCCGGCCTCCTACTCCCCCTCGTCAGGCGAGCGGCGAGGTGATCGTCCTCGACGACAGCGACGACGACGGCGCGTGGTTCGGCGGCGGCGCCAACAACAACGAGGCCGGTCCGAGCCACTTTGGCGGTGGCGCGTCACCGAGCGACGACGACGACGACGACGGCGGCGACTACACGGCGTTCTATAGCCGGCTGGGCATGTAGATCGCCGTGTTTTTAGTTTATGTTTAAGTTTTCGGCTTATATTATGTAATGAACAATGCGAAATTCGCCTATATAGTATGAATTTCGCCTAAGTTTAACGAATTTCGCTTATGTTTGATGAATTTCGCCTAACTGTTTTTTTTTTGAATTTTTTCGGCCCAATCCTGGGTTTGGTCACGGCTGGGAAATCGCCGAACCCAGGGCGTCGAATTGCGCCGGCGCTCCCCAGGCCGTCCAAAAAGGCGCCGTTTTTCGGCCTGGGGGGCCGAACGGCTGGAGATGCCCTAAGTGCAATCTTACAAATGTAACATGCGCAATACAGTAAGCATATAAAACATGTTACTTTACCCAGGTTTTGGGAAAGGAATCGATATTCCAAAGATAATGAGCAGACCGATGTGCGTCTTTTTCCATGATGGCAGATGATCGAGCGACACACTTAATTAGGCATGTGCGTTCAAGTCTCCGTAGATGAGTCATGCGATGAATATATAGAAGATAAAAAGATAGGATACAATGATGATGATTAGTACAAAACATCTCAATAAAAACAAAAATTACACGGAGATCCTTGAGATGCCTTCGTCTTTAACCTCTGGACGACATGCTTTCGCTGCCGATCCTCCCAGAGCCGACTTGACATTGTTGGTTGCGGACAGGAAATCACCAGACGGGTCAAGAAGATCACATCTGTCCCAGAACCAAAGAAAAATGATGAACCGTCGATGAAGCTACATGACAATCCAACAGGACGCCACCATCAGAGGAAGTCCTCGAGAACCACACCACTCCCACAAACTTGTAGACGTCGCCGCCGAGATGGGCTGAAACCGGAGAAACTTTATTGGAATAGGCGCCGCCCCATCAAACCTTAACCCTATAACCAGGGGAACAAAGCCCTCCCGTCGACGAGGGCCAAGATCCACCCCGCCTCCATGCCCCGAAAGGCCACATGAGCAAGGCAGAGCATCGGTGGTACCGATGGGAGGCGGAGGATCCCTAAACGCCCTTGCATACTCTCTCGGGCGAAGGGTACGCAGACAAATGCTCATTTTAAAATTGCCACCACGTGCTGAATTTATGTCTACACACTCAACACAGATGCGTGTCAAGCAACATTGTACTCCATCCGTTCCAAATTAAATGACTTCCATTTGTACAAATATGGATGTATCTATACATGTAACATGTCTAGATACATCCACATGTGGACAAATGGAAGTCAATTAATTTGGAACGGAGGGAGTACTAACTGTGAAGGTCGATTCTTTTGTTCGTTCTTTTTGCTTTGGCATAAAGCACAAATTTAAAATCTTTGCCATAATCTTTTCGGGCATCACACGCACAAATAGAGATATATCGATCTAGTAAGCTAGCCCTGTATATATAGTGACTAGCTTGCTGCATGCGTACTCATGGATACGACTGTAAGGAAGGAGGGTACGTAGATCCGTCTGGCACTTGGCATGTCGGAGTTGTGAATCGATCTCAGTCGCTGATTGGCCTAGGGACGTACTTGCGGAGCCAGATCTGACGGTGCCCGATGGAGATCTTGACGAGCCTCTCCCCGTTGAGCACCAGCCTGACAAACGCCTCGCTCTTGAAGATGATCCGGCCGTACATCGGCGCGTTCCCGCTGGACGTCTTCTCCATCAGTACCCTCACCACGCAGTCACCCCACTTCCTGCAAATCATATGTTCATGTACGCATACGCATGATCCAGTGATTAGTCCTGATTTTTTCTATCCCTATTAATTTGTAAACTCGGAATGAGGTTAATGTGGAGTATATATAAACTTAGAGATGGTGTACTCACTGCCTGAAGTACTCGAAGATCTCTTCGCGGTCGATCGGCATGCCCTTGGAGAAGGTGATGAACATGGAGCGGCAGTCCTCCGGCACCGCCACCGGCTCGCCGCGGTAGGGCGCCATCAGCTCCGGCGGGTTCCCGACCAGCCCGGTCTGGTACCTCCTCAGCAGCACGTGCAGGCGGTCGTCGAAGATCAGCTTGCCCACGCCGTCCAGGATCTCGGCCACCCCCCTCACCACGAGGTCCTGGTGGAAGGCGA
This sequence comes from Poa pratensis, assembly GCA_947311845.1. Classification (NCBI taxonomy): domain Eukaryota; kingdom Viridiplantae; phylum Streptophyta; class Magnoliopsida; order Poales; family Poaceae; genus Poa; species Poa pratensis. Next base: position 28,900,464 of record CAMZMU010000112.1, read on the forward strand.
AGAAGCGCGGGTCCACGTCGCCGTCCTGGCAGAGCGCGGAGATGAGCGGGATGGCGGGGAGCATGGCCTCCTGGTGCCGGAGGCACTCCAGGATGCCGTTGGCCTCGGCGGCGACGGTGGCCACGGTCGCCGGGCTGATGCTGGGGACGTGGTGGATGGCCGAGACGGTGCCCTGGTCCAGCCACACCAGCAGCGCCACCGCGTTCCGGGCCTGCTCCGGGTTGCCGCTGATGGACACGAACCGCTCGTACGCCTGCCGCGCCACGCTGTACATGTACAGCACCTCGCGCACCGTCATACCACCGGCCATTGTTGATTGCGACGGAAGCTTGCTAGCTAGGTAGGCAACGGCCGAAAGAAGAAGAAGAGCTCGATGGATGGATGGTTGGATGCATGAACTGGGTGGCCGGCGCCGGTATTTTGTAGGCGCTCCAGTCGATGGGGCGACGCGGCTCCGGTGGTTAATCAGGTGCCAAAAATGGAAACCCATGGCGGGAAACAGCTGAGAGGGAGATGGTTTCAAACGATCTTCGTTTTACATCCTAATTAGTAGCTACATGTAACCGCTCGTAGCGAAATCAAAATTTCGTATATGTATGGCAATAATTATTGTGTTGCTAAATATATCTAGTAGGTGCTAATCGATTGTTTTTGTACATATCTACTGCATCTTTTCTTGGTACTGATTAATACCCGTTCGGTGGCATGGAGAACTCATCCGTGTTCACATGTAACATGCATCGACATATACTTTTCGGTTTTATATACATATATAGAGCACACCATGCTTTTACATTATATTGTAAAACCCTTCACAAAGGAATTCCCGATGTAGAAGTTATCATGTCCAACTTAAATAACATACGCCCTAGGCTTAGTGCAACCTCTCTTCCTGCCATATATGCCCGTTACCTCGCCGGGGTTACAACGACGAGGTACCAGACACCACCGCCTCTTCTCCGTCAGTGTACATTAGCTCGAGCAGTTACACCAATGCAGCTGGATTCTATCACCGATACGACACCTGTCCTGTCACAAGGCCACCATCTCTGAGGAGTATCGCGGCAGCGGCAAAGGTCATCTTGAAGGCCCTCATGACTGATGAAACATCCAGCCTGACCATCAGCTTCATTAGGAAGCACGCGCTATTAGTACAGTACAGGCACGGATGAGTTTTGCTTAGAAGCAACACTTTACACATGCACGAAAACCCTCCAAGACTAAATCAAATATGACTGTCACTACAGCAACGAGCAAACAATGCAATTGGATACAAAACATGATAGGAAGGTATATCAAAGACACAACGGACAACAGACATCTGATGAGTATCTTTGCAAGGATCCACTGATGATCCACCGGGTGAGTAGATGGAAGTAGATAAAAGCAGCTAATTGTAAGCTATTGATAAAAAGGTAAACATATCATATACCAAATGATACTTTTGGCCTCCACTTAAATGCAGAGCATTGCCTGGTCAGGTTGCACAAGGTTGCAAGAAATTAAAAATTCAGTCCCTCTCTCCCTCAGAAAATTTTCCTTTTGTTGTTGTCGCTCCAAAGTCCAAACAAAGGTCATATCAGTTTTTCTACACAGCTAAAGTACTATTCTAAGTACATGTGCATTTGTTAAGAATATTTGAAACAGAGAATAAGAAAGGGGTAAAAAATGAGTCAAAGGAAAAACAGAGCACTCTTTTTCTTGCAACTGATGCTACATATGTAAAACGATAGTTATCCCATTGATCAAATGATCAGCAACATACAGCAACCTTACATGCATTAGTATGCTAAAGATCAAGCAAGCCACGAATCAAATGCTTAATGAATACTCTCGTATTGTGGAAGCCAAAATACAGAAGACACCAAAACAATAACACCAAACAGATCTTCTGATGAAGATATCATTTAATTCTCAAGTACAATAAACTAAAAAACTGGAATAATATTATACTCTAGCACCCTCAGCATTACTCTTCACTGATTCTTCATTTTGTGCACTATTGGAAACATCACTCAGAAGGATCGATCACCTCTTGAGCTTTAATTGGGTGGCAAGGCACATCCCGCCGGAGCAACTTTTCCATAACACGGAACCGTAGCTGAATCCTGGTGCGTGCCAAAGGGCACATGAGTGTAGAAACTGACAACTGGAGTCAAATTCCTGATGTGACGATGATCGCAGACTTTCCTCACCCGCTGTGATTGTAGTTCGATTGTGAAGAGGACAACAACCGTGACCAGAAAAATGACAATTGCTCCCTCGGCAAAGCCAAACACATACAATCGACCTGGTGTATCCACAAGAGCACCATCAGAGAGCAAATTTACCATGTCGATGACCCGGCTCAGCACCCATTGTGTGTTAGTGCGGTCACTCGCCTTCCTTGCCCACAATTTGAGACGTTGATCCACTGCTTGGCTGAGTCCCAGTCCACCACCGTCCTCCGCGAGCATGAGGTTGAATCTATCATCATAGTAAGCATAGTAGTTGCGCTTGGCCACTGGTGGGTCGAGCACATGGCCGGGCCGGCAAAATCGGGGCCCTGTGCTAAAATAAAAAACGGGCCCTATCTCACACGAAAATTTGAACTAAAAAATAATTATAATACATATGACAGAATATTTTACGATATATTCTTTAGGACCTTTCTTAATTGTTAAGTCTCTTTTTGTACTCTTTTGTGCTAAAATATCAATCTTAGAATCAACATAATCCCGGTTTTTTGGATCAAATATATGAGACCGAAAAGAATCATCAACATCCGCACGAGATGAATTATTCAAGTTAACATCAATATATTCTTCCTCTACCTCAATATTTTCTGAATCTGTGTGGCCATCTCTAAAATGATTGTAAGAAACAATTGCAAGTGCAAGGGTACGAGGATCAACAAAATTAGTGAAATGTCAAATATGTATTAGTGAAATGAAACACAAAATACAAAAGATAAATAAAATAAAATTAAAGTGTGGATGCGATAATTTTTTTTAGAATTATGGATAAAAAAATCAGCCGGACTATGCCTGTGTTTTTTCGATCAGTCACCGATGAAGAGAACTGTACGCGCGGTCACCGCGGTGTCGCCCGTCGCCGGCACAGCGGTGTTGTGGATGCGAAGTTGCGAACGATCAAATCGACAGGGCCAGTGTCGCCGTGTCGGTTCGTGTTCGTCGCTGTCGGCGAGAGCCCAGCAGCGCAACGTGCCATCAGTCCCAGCAGCGCGCCATGCGGCCCAACGCCAAGATAAAGCCTAATTTTTTGCAGATCTTGCACAAATTTATATAGGCATATATAGAAAATTTGGGGCCCCAAAATTCGTGGGCCCTGTGCCAGTGGCACAGTTAGCACCATAGTAGGCCCGGGCCTGGTCGAGCATAGTCAGGCCGCGCCTTGCCAAGTCACACTCTAGGATCCTACACTCGTTAGATATGAGGTAGAGCTGAGACCTCCCAATGTCGAGCACACTGAAAGAATGGGTGAAGTCCAAGGTTTTCGTTACCGTTTCAAAATAAATCCCGGAGGTGGCCGGTATTTCCGTAAAATTCCGGTAAGAATTTAGGATTTAAACATAAAACATCAAAAAACTTTCAAATTTAAATATTGAGAGCACGAATTTGGTCCAAATTTGCATAGTCCGGGATTTTTCTCCCGGTATACACAATTACCGGGGGTGGTCGGTAAATCAGGTTACCGGCCGGTTACCGCGGTATTTCGGCCGGTAACCGAAACCCTGGTGAAGTCTGTGTAAAAAACATGGTGCATCGAGGTCAGCTCGCTCCACGCGCCAGTCTCTGACGAGTATAGGCACGCTGACGTGACATACTCGTGTTGGTTGTACCCGGCGTCATCAGTGTCTTCCTCGGCGACGAAGACGAAGAGTAGGTGGAAGGGGCCCCCGTGGCAGTCGCGGTGGTTGCACCCGTCAGCTGCGCAGAACACGGTCCCGTTCGGGCACCACCGCCAGAAGTAGCTCGAGTCCGGCATTGGTATGCGACGTTGGGTTCCCGTGATTGGCTCCCACACGAGGAATTTGTTCCTGGTGTCCTTGGACCAGAATAGGGCGCGGCCATGGCGACAGTCGAGGACCGACCATAAGCGGCGATCCGGGGCGGCGAGGGAGCACGACTTAGTGGACCATCACACGAGGATGTCCACTAATGTGTCATCACTGGAGACCAGTGGGAGGTCGTTATTGCCTTAACAAACTAATGTGTCGTCACTAGAGACTAATATTTGACCTTAAAGCTGGTAGAAGCTGGAGAATTCCGCAGTTTTATGGAGCTCTTCACTCCACATCTCCACTTAAAATAAAAAGAATTATATTTTCTCATAGGATGACCATTTAAAAAAGATGAAGACGTGAAACAATTTCCATTATTCCAAATATACCCTCTAAAAATATTCCAAATACACATCCATGGTCAATAACACATGGCAGATTTTGCGTGTGGACAATGTTTAATCACGCACGACACAAACGCCCAAAACCATCTTACTAGAGGGTCGGCCTGAGCCACTTAGGAGGATGAAACTATCGCAGATGAAAGCGCGACGAGCCTAGATGCACTCGGCTATATCCATCCAGCGGGGGCAGGGGGCAGTAGACAATACGCACCTTTCTCCTTGGGGCGGCGCGCCAAGTCGGAAGAGACTGTCCGCCGGCATCGTTGCCCGTGGCGGAGCTAGAGAAAAACTAATCAGGGTGCGCTACTCCTGGCTAACCCAGAATTTCTGCTACACGGGTGCACAAAATCAGTGTATAGAGGGGTGCACACACTGGTTTTTAGGCTAATTGCAGTGTTAAAAAAATTCTACCCGGGTGCATGTGCACCCGGCTGGCTTCAAGTAGCTCCGCCACTGATCGTCGCAGGCGACGACCTCTATCTGCAGCACCCTGTCGGAGAAGTTCTCTGAATTGAACGCGAACTCGTAGCTGGGCACCGGGCCCAGCGTGAGAAATCCAGATCCATCTCCGCCTCTGCCGGCACCCCCGCCGTCGGTGTACATTCGCCGCCGGCCATGCGCTCCGCCACCTCTAGAAGAGGAAGGACGCGTGGGGCCGTGGTGATAAACCCTAGCTCTCGAATGGATTCATCGAGAAGGCGAGTGAGCGGTCGGATGCTCATTTTTGCAAATCCCGCAAACCTTTTCCAGTTTTGAGGAAGATAAGAATTACCAAGAGGACCCTCACAGTGTTGCTGAATTGCAAATTGGGTTCATCTGACTTTTGAAGATTTTTTAGTTTAGCACAATCAACTATACCAGTCAAGCAGTCACAAGTTTTTTCTTTCAATAATTACATATGTACACCACGTAATTCGCCTAGATGAAGAGAGTAAAAGGAAATGACACTCCGTTGGCTGCCTCGGACTCTGAGGTGAACTTCTTTTAGTTCGGAACTTCGGAATGCAGAAGACGCCTCAAGTCCTAAGCCAAATGGAGAACTTTACAGAAAACTTCAGGGTTCAGTGCATCTTCTGTTTATTTATTTTTTAGGTGCGATTGCTAAACTTCACAGAAGTAGCATTTGCAGAGCAGGTCCCGGTCTTGAGTGAGGTGTTTTGAAACCCGAGCTCCATGTAGCTTGTTTATAGGAAAAATCAGAATTCGCATTTTGTAAGTTTCCAAAATTCGTGAAACAAATCCCATATGTAGATATTGATATGATCTACAAGTGTACATAATTGTAACTCGAAATTCGTTATATTTTAGGCTAGGTACAAATGTGTGGATCTGGATGTGAATAGTACACGGTTCTAAATTTTGAATTTTTCCGATTTATCTTTTTTGTGTAGCCTAGAAAAATACATATTTTGGATTGAAAATTTGCACATTATCTACATGTACAATTTTTTTTTTGAAACTGAAAAATGATTTTAATTTTTTGAAAAAACGAGCTACATGGAGCTCGGGGTCCATTTAGACTTTCTGGTTCTAGTACCTGATATTACTGACCAACACTTGAAAACATCTTACAAACAAGACAAGTCTGGAAGACAACAAACTCACAGCGCACAGAAAGTTCAGAAGCAGTGGGTACAGAATCTAGAGCATGCATCCAAGAACCACAAGTCTGACCGACGCACATGAATTTTGTTATCACAAACGCTCGGATATATACACCTTTCAGTTTTAATAACCACACATTCAACTACCAAATGTCACAAACTGTGAAGACAAGCACGAATTCACTACAGCAAGCACAAACGATAAGATGATAAAATGCTGACAACTCTGGAAAGGCCACAATGTATAAAAAAAAATCATAAGTACGATCCTCCGTCTTGATGATAGGACAACAATCTCATGAGCTGCAACTTCACCGTGGTGAAACCGATCAGTAGCATAATTAGCTACGTCGGCATGATTTTTAACATTCTGAGCTAGTACAAAACAATACATATAGTTATATAATACATGGACAAAGGCCTCATAAATCGTCCAGAAGCTTCATAACCATATAGTTACAAGATACATGGAACAGAGACTGCAGGAAATTACAAGCAGAATACAGACTAACATCAAGCATCACCTTTGTCAAATAAAAGTAGGCAAGCAATAGCAAACAGAGCTTGGGCTGTTATGAATTTTGCCCTTATTCTAACAACTGCAGTTAACACTTATGATTAGGTAATGCGTTTATCACGAAACTAACACAGTCAAGCAGAAAAATAACATCAAGAGCGTGATGGAATTCTAGCTGAAACATAGTCAAGAAGAAATAAAAATTGCTGACAAGCATGAAACGCAACAATGTACAGAAAATTCAGAAGCGCGACATTCAGAGTCAGATATCATATATCAAAGAGATATATGCATGGTTAGTCACACAACTTGTCCGAGATGAGTACTTTGGTCACTAAACTTGCAAAAGGTTGTGCGAAGGTCACTCAACTTGTCCGAGATGAGTAAACTGGTCACAAACCAGCTTTGTTAGCTACCCGATGCCGACGTGGCAAGTTGACTACGATTTGACCATCTGAGGCGGGTGGAAATTAAGCAAAAACACCCCCGAAGAAACACGGAAGCACCACTCCGTCCAGACCCATCGTGAGGGCGGCTGTTCGTGTCCTTATCCAGGCGACATGGAAGCGAAGGAAGAGCTCGTCGCCGGCGCGAGGGGCGGCGGGTGGAGCGGCGGGGGAGTGGAAGCATGGGGCGGAGAAGAACCTCCGCCGCCGCGGCTCAGATATCCATGGGATGATCCGCCTAATTACGGTCAGTTCTTCAGCCATGAAACCCTAATTCGACTCCAGACGAGGGGCGACCTGGGAGCCCCCGTTCGTCACCTACCTCCAACCCCGTTCCCCTCCCCTCCCCACCGCCGCCGCCAGCGGGCGCCGTCGGAGCCCGCGCTGTGCTGGCGGCGGCGGGCCCTCCTCTACCCGCGTGCGTGCGGTTCTGCGCGGGGCAGACCCGGATGTGGCCAGATTTGGGCTTACCCCAAAGCACCCAACTCCAGTGGCTGCTGCTGTATTTTTCTCTCCCGTTTTAGTCTTCTAGATCAGCATCGCTTTGTAGTGTGTGTAGCTGCTTTGCAGAGATCCATCCTAGTTGTAAATCTGAAAGTCTTCAGTAGATGCGCTGTTTTCCGATGGTTCTTGATGATTTTTTTCTCGTAATGTAGGAATACTTGACGACAGATTCAGCGTGGAAGTTCATCATGGTGGATTCTTCAGTGGTTCTGTACAGAGCCGTGCTTATTTGGATGAGAAGATTGATTTGTTTGACGAGCTGGATAGGAGAACCTTTCAGTGTGTGTTCGTCGACAAGATGGTAATTGATTTGGGCTATAGTTTGGACGATCACAGAATCGCAGTGTACTGGTGCAGGCCTGGATGCAGTGTGCAAGACAGTTTGGTTCCAATTTACTTTGAAAAGGATGCAGATTTGATGAAATTGGCTGCCAAAGAGGAGAAGACACTAGCTGTTTATGTTGATCATGCAGGTGTCATTGCCAAACAGAGGTGTGCTGCCAGAGAGGAGAATACACAGCCACCTCAGTTGCCAGCAGTGCTTAGTCCACGGAAGTTTCCACGCAAGGTTTCTGTTGATGATGTTCATGCTGCAGTGCTATATGAAGAAGAAGCAGTATTTGAAGATGGTTTGGGAGCTGAAAAAGAAGAACATGTGGAAGCTGAAGAAGATGCGGTGCAGTCGGATGGAACAAGTGCGGACTCTGACTTTGTTGACTCAGACTATGATTTTGAAGAAGAAAACGAGAAGAAAGATGATGAGCAATACCATAAGAATGTTGATCACGAGGTGGAAGATGATCTTTGTGGCAAGGGCAAGAAACCTGTCGAATTGGCCCCTGATATAGATGTTTGTGATGTGCAAGACCTTGAACTGCCCCAGGAAGAACAAGAGAGATCCGTGATCACATACAAGTGGAAACCCTTCAATGCGCTAACAGATATGGGTAATCCAAAATTTAAGATTGGACAGATGTTCTCGACAGTTCAGGAGCTGAGGAAAGCTATCTCTCAATACTGTGTGAATGAAAGAATTCAGTTGTTCAAGAAGAGGAACAACAACCAAAGGTTTGATGCAAATTTTTCATGGGACGGTTGTCCATGGCATATTGTTGCTTCCAAAGATTCTAGGACAGAATGCTTTGTAGTGAAGACACTAGTTGATGAGCACACATGTGAGAGGGTGTGGGATGTGAAGGAGTTAACTGCTCCATTGCTTGGTAAGGCATACAAAGCCGAAATTAGAGATGATGAAAACATGTCACTTAAAGCATTATCAGCCAAGGTACAAAAGAAGTACAATATGGAGCCCGACAGGTTTAAGCTTGCAAGAGCCAAATTAGCAGCTCTAAAACAAATAAGAGGTGATGAGATAGCACAATACAACCAGCTGTGGGATTACGGGCAGGAGGTGAGGACACAAAACCCAGGTTCCAATTTATATTGAAGACATTGGGCCCAGTCTTTAGCTGCTTGTACATGTGTCTCGATGCTTGCAAAAGAGGATGGCTGAAAGGCTGTAGGCCAGTTATTTTCATTGATGGCACACACATAAAAACCAAGTTTGGTGGACAGTTGCTTACAGCATTGGGAATAGATGGGAATGACTGCATATATCCTCTTGCATGGGCTATTGTCGAAGTAGAATGCTACAGCAGCTGGAAGTGGTTTCTGACTACTCTAAAAACTGATCTAAACATAGTGAACACCTCACCTATCACCATTATGAGCGATAAACAGAAAGGTTTGATCAAGGCTGTCAACGAATGTTTCCCTCACTCTGAGCACCGGTTTTGCGTGAGACATCTGTACAGCAACATGAACCAATTGCACAAGGGAGAAACAGTGAAGAACCATCTGTGGGCATGTGCTAGGGCAAGCAATCTTGCAAGGTTCGAGAAAAATATGGAGGCCTTCAAGACAGATTGTGCAGATGCACACGCTTGGCTCGAAGAAATGCCACCAAACACTTGGGCACGGGCTTTTTTCTCTGAATTTCCTAAGTGTGATATTCTTTTGAATAATACTTGTGAAGTTTTTAACAAGTAAGTACAATTTTATTTGAATTGTCAATCTGTTTAGTAGATGCTTGTGAGATTAGTAATGTTGGATACTTACTTGAATTGCTTTTCTATCTGAAAATAGGATGATACTTTCGGCCAGAGAACTTCCTGTCTTATCTATGTTAGAAGCAATTTATGGTAAAATGATGGACAGGATGTACTCTAAAAATAAAGAAGCACTTGAGCAATGGTCTGGTCAAATCTGTCCCAAGATCAAGATTAAGTTGAACAAGATTGTGGATTGGGCTGCAAATTACTCTGCAAAACCGTCCAAAAAAGGTGTTTTCACTGTGACTAGGGATGAAACAACATACATTATTAATCTCAATCAGAGAACTTGCAGCTGTAGAAGGTGGCAGCTAACTGGTATACCATGCACTCATGTAATTGCTTGTTTGAGGCATGAGAGAATCAAGCCTGAGCAGATGGTTAGCCAGTGCTACTCCATGTTTACATACATGAAGGCTTATGGTAATTTCATTAGTCCAATCAGGGACAAAACCGAATGGACCAAGCTAAATGCCTCTGAAGTACAGCCACCATACTATGAAAAGGTTGTTGGCAGACCAAAGAAAAGTAGGAGAAAAAATCCAGAAGAATTACAAGATGGGACAAAACTCAGCAAGGCGGTGTTATCATACGTTGTGGTTACTGTAAAGATAAAGGTCACAATAGGACAGGTTGCCCCAGGCTGAAGGAGATAGCTGCAGCTGAAGCAGCTGCTCGGGCTCATGCTGCAGCTGAAGCAGCAGCTGCTAATGCTGATGCTGTAGCTCAAGAAGAAGCTGATGCTGCAGCTCAAGAAGCGGCTCAGGCTGCAGCTGAAGAACCTAGACCAAGAAGGAAGAGAAGAAGATCACAACAAGAACAAGTGAGCATACCAAATTGCACCAGAGGGCCAACTACAGTGGATGAGTTTGGTGATGCAGATGTTCCTGAAATCCTCCAGGTAATTTCTGCATCATAATTTTGTCCCACTGTTTGGTCAGGTACTCAAATTTGTTCCTTCTATTTGCAGCACGTCGACACGGTGGTGCTAGATCCAGCACTAGATCCTTCTCAATTAGCAGACTCCATGATAAATGCATTGAATAAGGAGGTTTGTCTATGTCATTTATGCTACTGAATTTCAATATACAACATTTTAGAGCAACATACAACAAGTTAGTAATTTCATCTTGTTTTGATCACTCTTGTAGCAAACCAGAGTAGTTCATGAAGTTCCAGAACCATTTCCCGAAGAATCAGCTTTTGTTGCATCATACAGAGAGAGTATACCACCATCGACTGCTAGGTTAACTACTGCAACAACTAGAGGAAGGGGATTGGCTGGACAACGTGGAGGCAGAGGAAGATCAAGAGCTAGGGGAAGAGGTGTACCTGTTGCAATAGGGAGGGGCAGTGGGACAAATGCACCGACGAATCCTGCTACAAGAGGCACACGGCTTGGTAGAACTGGTGCAGGAAGAAGGGGAATAGGTAGAGGAGAGTGGCTGATATTTGGTGATGGTGGTGTCGACGGTAGAGTGGAGATTGATGCTTCTCAGACCGCTCCAGATCAGTCTCAGTCCTAGTCAGTGATGTTTGGTTGAAAACATGGAAAGCTTGTGTCGAAAACATGCTGCCATATGTGTGTATTTTGTGTGTATTTTGTATGTACTTTGTGACAGAAACTTGGTCTGTTATCTTGCCTGTCATATGTATGTATTTTGTGCTCGGAACATGTTCAAACATGATGTACTTGCTATCTGTGTGTTTCTTCTAGTAACTTGCTGTCGAAATTTCCTGTCCACAGCTGTAAATTCATCACAAATACACACAGAACGCAAGCACAATGACGGAGTGGTGCTTCCGTGTTTCTTCGGGGGTGTTTTTGCTTAATTTCCACCCGCCTCAGATGGTCAAATCGTAGTCAACTTGCCACGTCGGCATCGGGTAGCTAACAAAGCTGGTTTGTGACCAGTTTACTCATCTCGGACAAGTTGAGTGACCTTCGCACAACCTTTTGCAAGTTTAGTGACCAAAGTACTCATCTCGGACAAGTTGTGTGACTAACCATGCATATATCTCTATATCAAATGCTTCCCGTCTTGATGGTAGAACAAAAAATTACAGGGGAAGCAGATGGAGCTGTAGCATAATTAGGCTGACATGACCGAGGATGAGATTTGTCAGCCCGATATTATTCATCCACAATTGAAAATCTCAAAAGAACCTTTAAAAAAATCTCAAAAGTAGCAATGAACATGTACAGTTCAACTACTAATTAACTGTAGAGATAACCACAAGAAGCAACTCAGTTAACAAAATTTCCTAAGCTGAGAAAGTGATCACAAAGACACAGAAAGATATACCGTTCAGAGTAACCTGAGAAAATAACCGCAAGCCTTTGCTTATTCCTACTATACCACTACTTGATAATCAAACATCCCTAGTATAGCACGAAGCACCATGCAAAAAAACAAAAACAAATATAACACGAAGCAGTCTGATAATGCATGGTGAAATTGAAGCCGACACATTTGGAAAATATTTCGACTAGTACTTTCTAGCTACAAGCTTAATTACTGTTCGGTGCCTCCTCCAGCTGTTTTTAATATTGAAAGAAGGTAGAGAGATCTCTCTACAGCCTTACAAGAGCCCGATCGAAGGCAAGAGGAAAAGAAAAACTGTACAACCATGGCGCAACCTGGCAAGAAAAGAAGAATAAGAAAGAAAAGAACAGGAAAGAAAGTGTAAAAGAACCTCTTGTGCCTAAACCATCAAACCGAGTTGGTGTCAAACTGCTTTTCCCAGCTATTCAGCTGTGTAGCCATTGATGCGCTTCTGTGTGCCCATAGTCTCAGCTCTGCCGCAATCCCTCCTCCAGCTGTGACCAGCTCTCTTTGGGTACTAGGAGTCCCTTGTTTGATTCTGCTAACATTCTACGGAGTATTTGATTCCACACGACTCATGGATGCATCTTCGGCCTCTATGTTTCCGCATTCTATTCGATTCCACACAACTCACTGTCGCTGCTACCTATCTCACTGTAGTTTCGCCTTAGACTCGGCTGATGGAACGGGTGGAATCCGGAGCTGCCACTCTTTCGCCCAGATCTTCTTCAACAATTACTTGAAAGATAGTATAGGTATGATGTGGTACTCGTGGAACATGAGCCCTTCGGTCCACTCTTTAGGATGGCAGAAGGTGAGGAGATGATCGATGATGGTGAAGGGACGCACCGAGGGGCGGATCCTCCTCTTCTCCCCGTCGTGTATTTGGCACTCGGCCGCCAAATCCTCGGACAGACCTGTTGTCAGTGAGTGCATCAGAAGAGGGTCGAGGGGTGCGGAGAAGTAGATGGAGTTGCTGCTCAGCGAAGGGAGGTCCATGGCCGAGACGGACACGCTTCCGTAGTCGCTGAGGAACAGCGCGCGGTCATGGAGGCTCGTCAGCTTCGTGCAGTCGCTGCTGCTGTTGCTCAAGTCCACCTCGTACAAGGTGAAGCTTGCCTGTTCCCACCAGTTTGTTCCCGGATCCACAAGAGGGCGATGCGAGACGACGAGCAACATCTGTCCACCGGACTCCGCAAGGAAGGTGTGGTAGGTGTGGGGCCCGAGATGGTCGGAGATATTGGGAACCTGGGCAACAGCCACAGGAAGACCAGGTGGTGGCCGTGTCGGAGTCGGAGGGTACAGCTGCACTATCTCTAACGAGGTGGTGCTGGCGTAGAGCCTCCCTTGGAAGACCAATGTGTTTGATGATACGAAAAACCCTCGGTAGAGGATTTCCCACTGGTCCAAGCAGGCCTCCGCAGCGACCATCGCCGTCTTGTGTGGAAACCAGATGACGACGGCGATGGAGGACGCCGAGGAGGCCGCGTTGCATACCGCGGCTTTCATGCCGAGGAAATTGTCCCTGTCCTGGATGGCCTCGGGGTACACGGACGCGAGCGACGGGAAGTTGACGGTGACGTGGGTGAAGGGGTTGAGCACAAGGATCTCGCCGTTGGTCTTGTGCACGAGGACGAGGAGGCCGTCGCTGAAGCCGATGATCCGGCGGTCTCGGAGGTCGTCCGGGACGCGGACGCGGAGGCGCCGGGCTGTGCGCGTGTGGAACAGGTCGATCTCGCCGGCGTCATCCGGTCGGACCGCATCTCCGCCGCAGAGCGCGATCCAGCCATGTGGGCGGAGGCGCGGGTCCCGCAGTGCGGGGTCACGCTCGCGCGGCGAGGGCGTGCTGGCGTGCCAGCCGTAGCAGACGGCGCGGAAGACGACGTAGTCCACAATGTCGCCGCTGTCGAGGAGGCGATCTGTAACGAGGCCGATCATGTCCGTTGGGAGAGACGCCCAGCCGCCGATTGCCTGCTCCGGCCAGCGGCGCTTGTGGCCGGTGAGCGGCACGGCGCCCAAGGAGGGACCTTGCACGATCGTCATGAAACTGTTGGACCTGCCCGGCTCGGACCTTTCTTTGTATTGTCGATTCAGGGTACCAGGGCCCAACTCGACGTAGAAGACTCCATCCAACGACAGGAGGCCGACCCGGTTACAAAGCTGGTTTACGTATCCTAATTCCTACACGTATACAGCTGAACTACGAGCACATGACGTTACGCACACGTCGGACGTGATTAGTATTTCTGACACATCTATAGTATGCTTTGTGCTGCTAAATGAGAAACTTGAGACTTAAAGTACACTGAGTTTTGAGTACTCTCTTAGACACTAGATCACGGGTGCAAAATTAGCACTTCCCGGAAAAGGTAGAAGAGATTCAATTGTTAAAACCAGGGAAAAAATGTTAGGAACAGTTGTAAAAACCAGGGTTACGTGGGTACATCTCGTTAACTGAACACAATACAGTGTGAACATTTCTTAATGATATATGTTCTGCTCAATGTCCAATGAGAGGACATACATAAACTATGCTATGTATTGCCAAGATATGCTTGGAACGTTGTTACAAGATTTTTCTAATCCATGTTCATGTTCGCTCAATGGCAAACACTTATGTGTTGAATCGTATATAAAGTAGGTCTTAGACGTTCTTTCCGATGCACATATGTCTTCTGTTGTCGAGGATTGTTGTCTTATCTTCAACCCGAGTGCAGGTACACCTAACGAGATCGTTTCGCTCATTAGGGCGAAGGAGCAGGCACAGGTGGCCCTGGTGGAGGCCGCGTTCCGCAAGGAACAGAGGTATGCTGCCCTTAGGGCAGCGGAGGAGGAGGCTGCCAGGTTGGCTCGGGAGGGTGACATGGCTGCTACCTCGGTGGAAGCCGATGGGGCGGCAACCACGCCGGTGGATGTAGGACCATCCACTAGGCGCAGCTCACCTAAGTGCATGGGCACGAAGAGGTCAACGCTGGCTGTCCGTAAGGGACACTCCAAAACAATCGTGCCCAAAATGAGAGGCCTGATCTATAATATTAGAGGTTTTGAGCAGATTGGGAGGAGAACCCAACTTAAGGGGTACATTCGAAGAAAGGGATCTTCTTCCTTAGTGCCACGGTCCTACAACGAAAATGCAACACCAAATGGCGCTTCATACTAGTGTATGGCCCAACTGACCACAACATATCCGTGGAGTTCTTGGGGGAACTTGAAGCGGAGGTCCTTGCTTGCAACGTACCATTAGTGGTGGGTGGTGACTTCAGGCTCATACGATGTGCTGGCGACAAAAACAATTCCAATGTGAATTGGCCGCGCATTCATAGGTTCAATGATGCCATTGCAACAATGTCTCTGAGAGAGATCCAAAGGTCGGGGACTCGATACACATGGACAAATAAGCTGTTGAACCCTGTCAGGTATGTGTTGGACCGAGTTTTCGTGTCTCCGGCCTGGGAGGCCTGTTTTCCTTTGTGTTCTCTGACAGACGTAAAGAACCGCTCATTATGTACCACTCTTTACTTCAAGTCACGGCCACGATAAAGAACAGGTCATAGTATATGAAAAAACGAATTAATGTAGCCTGCATTGCCCATGGGTACATGTTGTTTACGGAGGATAAAAACAATGATCGTTTACAGATTACACACGGTACAGATCCCATGTGTACACGGCTGTAGAGATGCGTTTCCGTTCACCGACGAATCTCAGGCCTTTAACACATGCTGATGGAACGAAGCCTAAATACCCTAGAACACAGGCTCATACACGAACTACGAATCTCAGGCGTTTCCTTTCAACTACGATACCCTAGAACACAATCTGAACTATGATACAAGAAGAGGCCAAAGTAACTGAAACAACCGAATTAATCAGATATTCAGAGCATACACAGTTTCTACAAAGTTCAACTATCTTGTACAGATTACTCAGAGTACAGATCTCAAGTCTCAAACATGGAACGAAGCCATAGCTACCCTAGCCTACATACCCCAGAACACTGGCATGGATGTAGGCGACGACGGCCATGGCGTTGTGGGCAAGTAACATTGATGAACGTTTGCACACTGATTACAACGTTAATGGCTGAAATAATATGGGCCGCTAGTGCAACTGTTATCGCTGTAGCTGCAATTAGTTATATGTTACAATTATGGGGAAGCACATCAAACGATGACTCTCTTACAACAATAGAGTCTGAAGTGTTCCAATGCTAAGCATCATTCCACAAAAACTACCAGGAACAGCTTGTCAGAGTTCAGTCTCGACATCACTAGCAGCACATGACAACAAATTGCAACGTTAGTACAGTTGATATATACAGATCTAAACAACTTTAGGAGTCATGTAATGTTGGTCGAATGAACTGAGCGTGCAGAATATAATATATGCACAAAAAATAAGCAATTTACATATATGCACAAGAATATGCAAAAACTATTTCGACAACCCTCCAAGACTAATGCAAATATGCCTGTTGCGCCATAGCAAACAATGGCACTTTTTCTGAGCATGCAAAGCATTTGCATTGGACTTAGAGCATGTTAGGAAGGTACACTACACAGCTAGCACACGACGGATGAGTAGATACAAGTGGATAAAAGCTACTAATGTATGCAATTGCTAAAAAATGAACATATAGCTATTTGTATACACATCAACAAACGAGAATGGGCCACTGAGGCAATATGAACATGGAGTGGAAACATCTTCTTATAATGTCAGGCATATCTTGGCAATTTCAGAACTTTATATCTAGCTGAATCACATTTCACAGACAGTGAACAATCTATTGCTAGTCTCTTTGGAGTTCAGAACCTGACATTACCACATTTGATTCCTCTACCTATAAGCGCAAGGTTATTTACAGTATTTCTAGTGCTTCTATTGTTGCCATTTAAGTTTTCACCAGATCAGCGACATATCAGTAGTCTTGTTAAAAACAAATATACCAGTATTTACCACAGTAGTAAAAGAACACATTGATTTCTGACCATCAATTTTATTACTGTATAATAGTGAAAAACAGCAAACCAAAAGCATATATATGCATAAATGTCACCAAACACTTGTTTCAAAATACAGTCCACCCATAAATGACAACAAATACGTAAATTTAAAGCCTAACATTTTTATTTGCATAGCATATATAGATGTGACAGTAAGAACATAAAGCCATGCAAGATTAAAAGGCACTGTAAATTTTGTTGACACAAGATACAATTATTCCATCAACCATTTTGTTGACACAAGATACTAATGATGATCTGCTAAGTTCCTTTCTACCAATCAGTTAGTGTTTGCACGGATTCTAAAGTACAATTACGAAGTACCAAATGCATATGAATGAGACATCTGTAAGTTGTAACTATCCAATACCAGAGAGGCATTTTACATTTCTCAAATGGGATAACATTACCATTCCAGTAAGTGCACGCTGATTCAATGCTCATTGGAAGCAACATACATATCATGACAAAAGGATCACAGGTCCTGACTCGCAATATTGATTTGGAATAACACCAAGGCTAACTGAACTCTCTGAATCCATGAAACACCAATACACATAGGCGTTCTCGCTGTTACCTAACTCCCAAATATTTCAATGGAACAAGACTAAAGGCTGATTAGGCTTGCTGAATCCCGCAAACACCAAGATAAAGAGTTAGGCTCGACACCGAACACAGGAAATCTAAACACCTAGAGGTCATCTCCCAAACTACAAAACTCAAAGACTCAAAACAATTAACTAAGGACACATGAATATAACGTTCAACCATTATAGATGAAACGCCCATTTATCAAACTTTCATCCAAAGAAGCTGCAGAAAACACACATGATTGAAGGCCTGCAGAAAACTACCAAAGAAGCTGCAGCATAATTAGGCGGAATACCTAGAATAAAGCTTGTGAGACCTGATATTTTTAATCCACGATTAAAGGCATCTAATGGGCAATGAACACATTTCAACTACCAGTGGAGTGGAGAGAAAGCACAAGCAGCCTAAGGTCGGAATGTGATGAGAAACAGACAGAATAACATGAGAAAGTAACCACAAGCATTGGTCTATCCCCATGTGCTAAAATTTGATGATCAACTAAAATTTTAGCCCCATATGCTATACTTCACATGGAACCACAAATTCTCCGAGTTTGGTAGCTCACGGCCTCAGCCTTCACACGCATCTCTAAAGTCAACAGGGAAAAGCTAATTAACCATGTTAAGCAAAACAGAGAAAAGCATGCAACATCCTCTACAGATTGGAACATGTATGTATCATCTGAAGCTGAATCATCTTCACACGCCCAAAGCTTGACTGTTGTTTGGGAAAGAACGAGGGTTCACCAGCTGGATTACTGGAACATCTGTGTATCCATCGGGAGGAGGGAGAAACGCGTGCAACATCCTCTACAGGTCGGACCATCTATGTATCATGTAAAGCTAAAACATCTTCACACGCCTAAAGCGTCACTGCTGCTCAGGAAAGAATGGGGGTTCACCAATAGGAACATCCGTGTATCGCAGCGGGAGGATCGCACCATGCAGAAGGAGGCTTTCTTGTATTGAGTGCGAAGACATAAAGACCCACTGACCAGCAAACTCATAGGTATGGGGTGATCCGATGGCACTGCACTGCAGCAGAATCTCGGGACATAGCACCAGACCTAGCCCGCGCTGCGAGACAGCAAGCACAGTTGCAGCAATAGTACCATTGACATGGAAACCTCGGTTGACTCTGATCTCTTCCAATGGCAGACGGATATTGTACCGGTGTGTCCACATGCTCGTGGTGCTGTCTCTGATCCAAACATCCACCCGACCTGTAGACAGGATAACGCCCATGGCAAGCTCTCCCCGAATAGCAAAAAGCTGTCCTCCCGTCCCCACGGGGATGACCTCGCCATCGAGTGTTATGACTGGAGAACTGATTAGCGAAAATATCTCTGTTCTTGTACAGAAGCTTAGCAAATTGCTGTTGATACGTGTAGCATGTGGCAGCCAATACAAGAATCCAAGTATCTGAATCGGAGGTGTCGCATAAGAAGGAACGATACCATTCGAGAGCAGTGGAGCAAGACCGGAGCCCGGGCGGCCAATCGACCGAGCAAGTGGTGTGCCGAGCTGGAAAATGGAGTAGGAGCAGTCGAGTTCCCGTCGGTCATGAAACAAGACGCGGAAGCTCATGTTCTCCCTGGGACCGAGGCCTGTGGCGTAGAACCCGATGACAGTGTTGACGGCGTGGAGTGGCGGGAGGAGCGCCCAGCGGCGGGTGAACGGGTTGCAGGCGAAGAGCCTTTCTCCGAAGGAGATGAGAAGGATTCCGGCGCTCGATCCGTGGATCAGCACCCCCTGCAGCTGGTTGGGTGGGAAGCTGAGGAGCGAGCGGAAGGAGCGGTTGCGGGTGTCCAGTGCGCGGAGGTCGACCCGTGGGGGGGCGGAGGAGAAGATGAGGGGCATCGGAATCCGGCTGCAGTGGTCGTGGTGGGAGCGGCGGAACACGTCCCCCCTTACGATCTCGCGCCACAGTGTGCTCACGGCGCGGCAGCTGGCGAGGTCTTCGGCCGGGAGGGAGAGGAGCACGGGGAAGATGATGTCGTAGTTCTGAGCAGGAGCAGGGACCACCTCCTGGTCTCCTCCGTCGACGAGCGCCTGGTCGGCCCCGTCCTCCTGGTCTCCGCCGCCGACGAGCGCCTGGTGGGCCCCGCCCTCCGGAGCTCCGCCGCCGACGAGCGCCTGGTGGGCCCCGTCCTCCGGAGCACCGCCGCCTCCGGCCCCGGCCCCCAGAGCTCCGCCGCCGACGAGCGCCTCCATGGGTGCCGACTTCTGCTGCAAGCCGTTACGCCAGCTCCGCGACAGAGAGGCGAGGCAACCGGAAATCGATTTGGGGATTTTTGGATTTTGGGGAGCGAGGTCGAGGTTTGGAGGGTGCGTTGCTTATATTCGTCGACTGGTGAACGGGCTCTGAGCCAGCCCACCTGGCTACTCTTCGGCCCAACAGCACACAATTTTCAAAGCAGAAAAAAAAACTAGTTTACGCTTTCACGCGACTTTTTTAAATAACGGAGAAAAGAGCATCTCTATTCTCTAGCCTCGGAAGGACGGTCACTGTTCATATGAGTCTCAAAGGTTAGATGCAACACATAAGATACATTAGGAGCGACAAACGGTCACATTATTTTGAAATTGCGTCGTTTCAGAAACTAAAACGGAGACCCCAAACCAGAAGGCCATCTCGACCTAGAACGCCCATATCAAGAACGGAGCGCCCGCCACCACGATATGTCGGAGGCCGACCAAGAGAGAGGGATGTGGGGACAGAGAGACTCATCGACCAATGACCACGACGATGGCGGGTGGAGCCCGGTGCAAGAACGTCCTCCATGCTGTCGCGTGAGGGCCGTGAGGCCAAATACCTACCGCCTCAGCTGGATTATTACGGGTCATATTTGGCCTTGAGGTACATCATCGGCCACACGGCCTTGCCGGCGGCCTCCTGGAGCGACGAGGCACAAGAGGGAGGGTGAGAGAGGGAGTGGTGGCGGTGGGATGCTAGGATTCGCCTCCTCGGTCGGCTAGAGGAGACAACTGCGAGAGGACGCGAGCGATCAGTAAGGAAAGGTAGTTCTATTAATTCTGAGGGGTATAAATTCAATTTCTGCATATTTGCATTCATGCATTGGAAGCGTGGAAAGGAGAAACAACAAGACTAAGTTTTGCTTGGTCATAGGAACTAGATACCCTTGCGCACGGCCCGCCTTTCACCGTGGTAATCGGTTGGTAAATCACTATGAGACAATAATCGCAGCGTGGAGCATAATTATAATAATTATGTTGTTCGATTTTATCGGGGGTATAGAGAAGAAGTGTTTATCGACAGGGATACGATAAGCTTAGGTTTTCATCTTTCTATCTAACCCGATAATAGTTTGACCGCACCCTTTAAAAACTGGTCAGAAATCAAAATGGGCATGATAGCTGTCTAGTGGCTGTGTAACTCAAACTTCCCATTGTAAGCCTTTCCTTGTATCTCTTAACTAACAGGACTATCGAAAAGTCAGTTGGCAGGAAACATTTGAATATGAGCGGCCATTGGCAAGCCAGTCTGAAACATATTACAAATCCATAAGTTAGGTTTCCTGTACATAAGTTTTCTGGGTAGGAAGAGATAGGGCAGGTGACGTTACACACATATAGCTATAGAAAGTAGGGTAGAAGTAACTGGCTTCTACCATTTACACATGCAAAGCAAATGGAATATAAGGTAGCTAGAATGCGTTGAACAATGGACTGGAAGTCTGGAATACAGTTGTTTGACACATCTATCAGCTCATCACCAAGTGCGCTATAGCAACCTGAGAACTGACCATCTCTCTGGAGTCCGAGGCAGTTGTATACCAAACGTCTGGATATCCTCGGTTACCTGAATGGCAAATCGCTGATTAAGGGCTTCAAATAGTAAATCTGATTTCAATCTGTAGTAATAACCATGAAAATGCAATATTGCATTAGGTAATTTCAACTGATAATTTCCTCCAATCAGTTACAGAGTAAATACGAAAGTAAACTTTCCTTCATCATTGCATGAAAATTTGCTTAGATCATTGATAACAGTCCGAATAGACCTTCACAATTTTTTTCAAACCTAACTAAAATCAGCTGCTGATCCATAAGAGAAATCTGGCAACCAATTTAAGATAAAATTACATCAAGGCCTAATGGTAAGGATGACCACAATCTTAAAACCCAGCAGAAAGTATAAAAATATCACCCACGGAAGCCTTGGTCAGCAATCTGCAGCAAGATGTCTGCCTGCAAAAAAAAAGAGGAAGAACAAAGTAAAGAATGTTAAAATTAAAGAAAACACATGGATCAACTGGGTCTAGTGTACACTAATTAGATTCTAAGTGGAAATTGGCAACCTACAAATGCAACCATACATAAATCGACTTTTTGTCTATGGGATTTTTCACCAACTGCTGGGAAGGCCAGATGTGGATGAGATAAAAATGGAAGTCAATATCTGATCCAATTTGGGAACCGCTACTGTAGCGACATCTACATGATCAATTATCTGAAAAGAAAGACAGCATGCATTGTTTTCATGCTAAATGTATACAGCATATAGGATGCAATTGGATCAGAACAGTCTTTTTATCAGAGATTTTTTTTAAAACATTGAGATGGAATAACAGCTATCATATAGTCTTCGCATCCTGGTTCCCATACCAAAGCAGCAAATGATAAATCAAAATTTTCTAAGTTTCCTATCAAGTAAATAGCTACAATTTGGTCGTCAGAGAAAAAGAGCAGCAATCTGTCTATTAGGACTGATGCACGAAAAGCGGACAACAACAAAAAATAATGGCGTACCAATAATCTCCGAACATAACAGATCAGATACCTGATCTGTCTATTAGGCCGGCTCAGTTGCACCATATACCTAACCAAAATTATATGGCTTGGGAAAATTGCTGCTAAAGCAAGTTGCCTATGGAAAGTGAACACTCTGGATCAGAACACCACACACACACTCACAGAGCAGCATACTGCCATCACTGCATCAGGGAGAGAGCAGGGCTGGGGTGTACCCAAAAAAGCAGTGGATCACGACCTTCACATAGTTTAGATAGGCAGGGGCGTAGCAAAGAAGCAGCAGTGGCACAACCTCCTTGTGGTTGAGCGGGAGATGGAGGTGGCAGGGCAAGCAAGGGATGCAGCAGAGTGGTGGCTTGAGATACGACAGGGACCGTCATAGACCGTGCGCCGCCGACGCCATAACCCATGTCTCTCGCTGCCAAACATGCACTGTATTGTACCAAAATAAAAGAAACACGTCAAGGAAAATAAACAAAACCTGCAGATGATCAATTCAAACAAAGGCTCCAAACATGACTTTGGTCTTAGTACCATTTGTTGTCTATGCCTCGCATTCATGCGGACTAACTAAAGGAATGTGAACAAATGTCGAAGGACTATTCAACATGAAAACATGGATTTCAAGATTAACTTATTGTCAAATGGAACCTGGTCCATGCTCAAAAAAGATAAAAAGAATGAATCTGAATGTAATCAATATTAGCTGCATGTGATTACCAACATCCCAATTCCCAAGCTCTTTATCCACCTCACTCTAAAGACATTAGGAACTGACTATTGTATACAGTTCCAGATAAGGCTACACCCTGAAACACGATATAAGAATACTCAAGATCAAAGTTTCCAAAATAAATCAAGCCCACAATATAAGCAGCAAAATAGAAACAAAATTTGAGGGATACAAAAATAACGGCGACTAAAAGCAGAGAATTGCATAGAAATAATAAACATACTGTTATTAACACAATGATCAAATGGACATACTCCATCTATGTAGCTCAGTTGTTACTAATTTGAAAAAAAAAACACAACCTCGACATACTGCAGCTTAAAGTCTGACACACTGACACTCATGAAGATCTAAAATCCCTTGGACATTTTGTCTAGATCAGACCGAGTAGGAAATGGATAAGGTTATTAAGCATGCACAACTCAAGAGAGATATTCAAATAAAAAAACATGAATCTAATCCTCCACAGGCTTAATATAAATCACGTGGAGCAGCTAACATGTATACATTTGTCACTATCAGTAGCGGTTTAGGGGCACGGCTTGAAAACAACCATGTGCTGGCACATAAAGAAACTGTCCTAGAAAATTAGTTTTATTAGTGGATTCCAACAAAGCATCAAGTGATCAAGGAGGATAACTACTCTGATTATCCAACAAACCAACCAATCAGAATTATGCCAATGATTTGAAGATAGAAACATGGAACATTATAGGAACTTCCTCATAGGTATAACCGTATAACTGAAGCATAAAACAATTTGGCATCACCCAAAACTTAATGTCAAAGGATTGTGAACATTAGATTAGTAAACTGAGCTGTTATCAGTCCTGGATGCCAAGTAAGAAAAATGCATGAAAAAATCATAGTAATACTAAGAGGCACAATAATTGGATGTGTTAGAATTAGTCAAGAGAAAAGTGCTCAGAATGCAAATATGGTACACAGTGAGATAAGCCCAAAAACCATCGAACAAATTACTAAATAAATGCATTGCACTTCACTGAAATGAATTGTCTGCCTATGCCATTATAAACTAATGGGAAACACAGGATAATGAATAAAAACACATTACCAAGATATTGTAGCATTCTAAATAAAAGAACTAAATATTTTACCACTGCAAAAATAACATGACCAAGACCTTGTAGTATTCTAAATAAAAGAACTGCTTATCACATCGCAAGTATGTACCCAAAGATAATGAGACTTGTGTTATGCCCTTGTTCGTCAGGAAGGACAACGGCCGACAGTGCAACGACCAGGCCACTCATATGTCCTCAAATGTGGATGTGTCCTGTACACAGAAAATGTATAGGCAAACTTGTGATGTAACATGGAAAAGAGAAGTGGTGCTTGTCATATAACTGGAACCAAGCACAGAGGAAATGAGCTGAACTGCATGAACAACTGGCACCTAGGATTTCTGAATTAAATATATGATCGAACATAGATATATGACGCTCCAAGGAAAAATATTAGACAGATGCAAACCATATGAGATCTAACATAGATCTTTTGAGTTAGGGAAAGACTATGTTATAGAAGCTTTAATCAAGACTAACTAAGAGAAGAGAGACACAAGTTCACAATATTCTTTTCAAATTTTCTATCTATGGTCAGTTAGGTTGAGAAAAGAATACCTTGCAGAAAAATCAAGAGTGACAGCCAAACCAATATATTGTTTTCAGCAGCACCATATTGATAAAAGACACCATGTCCTGAAATTATCAATCAAACGGCAGCCATCAGAAACAAATTGTCCAAAAGTCGTCCTAGATTCAAAAAAAATAGCGACGGGTGGCAGCAAATGAGAAACTAATAGTGTTACCTACCAACATTGGGAATATATAAAATGCACAAGTTATTATTTTCAATTGCAACTTTAATCAAAATAAATATGAGTTGATATGTTCACCTTCTAATTTTTCGTTATCATTGGAAAAAGAATCTCGAGTTCAGAAGATAACACAGCTCCATCGGTATGGCATATAAAACTATTTTTGCGAGAATGCATATATAACAACTACATGATTTATGAAGCTTTGTGCATAACATAGAAATACTTACCATCTGTTTCATGTTCACGGTTCATGCATTAAAGTTAGTTCTTTGTTCAGATCAGTTTGTGCCTGCACACATGATATAATGATAGTATACATGAGCCCAGTATAGAGTACAATAGAAAATATGCACAAATTGTAAGGAATTGAATAAAAAAGTACAAAATGTAAATAAGAAAGTTGATCTGGTAAGAACAAAATGGCATGCTCTTTATTTAGATGGAAAGAGATACAGTATACTATTTGACTTCTGCAAAGCTTGAAATCATCCTATGGGATTCAAGAGAATAAATTGGGATGTGATTGTGCAAGATACTCACTGAAAAATATATGATCTAGTTCAGGAACAACATGTGTAGCGTTTTAAAAATGTGGGCTTAACAGCCACACCAATTCTCTGAAAAGATGCAACCTTGCTTTAGCCGTATACTCGAAGGCAACAAAGCTACATAGGAACAAATAGGCGGTGACGCCAAGGTCAGCCGTAGACGGGATCATGACAGCGGCATAAGGATAATCCTTATCAGCGAGGCAGTAAAACATGATAGAACTGACGCACCAAGGAAAAATCCACTGATAAATTATTTTTGCACTGTAAATTATGGTCTAAATAGTAACAGGAAGATATATTAGTTCCGTCAATATGTGAGAGACATTTACAAACCTAAAGCAAGACAATACAAAACTAATGCTTGCTTGAATTGCCTGTCAGAAAGATATTTAATATCCAAATAATCTGAGCCACTACAATGTTTCTAATTATCCAATTGACTGCTTGTAGCATATGAGACCT
Source organism: Poa pratensis (assembly GCA_947311845.1). Taxonomy (NCBI): domain Eukaryota; kingdom Viridiplantae; phylum Streptophyta; class Magnoliopsida; order Poales; family Poaceae; genus Poa; species Poa pratensis. Next base: position 28,926,341 of record CAMZMU010000112.1, read on the forward strand.
ATGGCTTATTCTAGCGAAGAATATTCCTGTCACATACAGATGAAAAATCCAGCAGCAGTTCGGCAGTGGGCACATGAACACTGACCATTATAGCTCTGGAGATGCACTCAGGTTACTGAATAGGCGGAGAACCCATAAGTGACGAGCCCCATGCAGTGAAAATTTTCGCATCCAATACTGAAAAAATGAAACAATCTTATTAGCTAAATAATCATTGTCCACAGTTTAGCAAAGCATCAAAGCCAACTGTGTAGGTAATACACAATATTTGGGATGCAATAATTACATTATGCATAGAAGGTCAACTGTGTTAGGAATAAGCAACTTGTATTCCACGGGGGCCAAAGGCCACAATATATAGTACATGTACATGTGTAAATATGCAGGGAGCCCCCTATCTAATAGGAAAACTACAATATACAAATATCTCTCTAACACCCCCCCTCAAACTCATGGTGGATCCACAACACTGAGTTTGAAGAGGAAAAAGCTATGCTGTGCTCTAGTCTGGGCCTTCGTGAAAAAAATCCGCCAACTGTAACTCTGAAGGCACATACTGGAGCGCAATAATCTGATCCTGCACACTAGCACGGACAAAAGAAGCATCAACGCCAATATGCTTAGTAAGCTCATGCTTCACCGGGTCACGTGCAATGCTAATAGCACCTGTACTGTCTGACAATAGAGTCGTGGGTGTCGTAACAGAGACACCAAAATCTGCAAGTAACCACCGTAACCAAGTCACCTCCGCAGTCAAAAGAGCCATAGCTCGCAACTCAGCTTCTGCACTCGAACGGGAAACTGCGGTCTGTTTCTTCGTCTTCCAGGCAATGAGAGAACCACCAAGAAAGACACAGTAAGCAGAAAGTGAACGGCGATCCAAAGGATCACTAGCCCAAGTGGCATCGGAGTAGGACTGAAGCTGTAACGAGTTGGAACGAGGAAAGAAAAGACAAAGAGAGATCGTTCCACGAAGATAGCGTAGAACACGAAGAAGGTGACTATAGTGAACCGAAGTGGGAGCAGAAACAAACTGACTGAGAATATGGACAGGATAAGAAATATCAGGGCGAGTAACAGCCAGATAGACGAGACTCCCGACAAGATGTCGATAACGAGTCGGATCAGAGAGAGGATCGCCATCAGAAGCACGAAGAGAAATATTGAGCTCCATGGGAGTCTCAACAGTACGGTCATCAGTAAGAGCAGCACGAGAAAGAAGATCATGAATATACCGTTCTTGGGATATAAAGAAACCATCAGAGGTGGACGAAACCTCAATCCCAAGAAAGTAACGAAGCGGACCAAGATCCGACATAAGAAACTGCTCACTCAGACGTGCCTTGACAAAGGCAATATACTCGGGTCGTCACCAGTGATGATCATGTCATCAACATACAGAAGAAGAAGAGTGCGACCACGAGGAGAAGAGTGAACAAACAACGCAGGGTCATGAGCACTGGAAGAGAAACCAGCAGCTGTGACCACAGAAGCAAAGCGCTCAAACCATGCACGAGGGGCTTGCTTAAGGCCATAGAGAGAGCGACGAAGACGGCAGACCATGCCATCTGTAACAGAATACCCCGGTGGTGGTTGCATATAAACCTCCTCACGCAACTCACCATTAAGAAAGGCATTCTTAACATCAAGCTGAGACACAGACCAATGGCGAACAGATGCCACGGCAAGAAGAGTCCGAACAGTGGTCATGTGAGCCACTGGAGCAAAAGTCTTATCATAATCACGGCCATGCTCCTGCTGAAAGCCACGAGCGACCAGACGAGCTTTGTAACGCTCAAGAGTCCCATCAGAGCGTGTCTTAACCTTATAGACCCACTTACAGGTGATAGGACGAACACGAGGAGGAAGAGGGACGATCTCCCACGTACCAGTGCGCTCAAGCGCAGCAATCTCCTCAGCCATGGCAAGCTGCCATTCAGGATGAACAACAGCCTCACGATACGTAGTCGGCTCCGAGACAACCGAAACACTGTAGGTAGAGGGATTATAGAAATCAGGGAAGGACAAGGCCGAGAACGAAGAGAATAAGTCGGCTGAGACGGTGCACCGGACGTAGAGGGTGCATCAGATGACTCGGTCACAACACGTGGACGACGAGTATAATAGAAAGGAAAAGTAGGATGAGAAGGAGCAACAGAAGAAGACGGAGGCGGAGACGGGGACGGGGAGGGTGAAGAAGGCGGCGACGAAGGAGGAGAAGAAGGCAGCGATGAAGGAGGAGAAGAAGGCATCGGAGTAGACGGCACCGGATCAGGGGGAGGAGGAGAAATATGAGGGACATCGGGAGGAGAATCAGGAAAAGTAAGAAAAGAGAGAACCTCCACAGTAGAGGTCGAGGAGGTCGAGCGTGGAAAGAAAGGACGAGACTCGTCAAACGTCACGTCCCGGGAAATACGCATCCGACGAGCCACGGGATCCCAACATCGATAGCCCTTATGCTCATCACTATATCCGAGAAAAACACACTCAACAGACTGAGCGGTTAGTTTGGTGCGTTCACGAGGAGCGAGGAGAACATAGCAAACACAACCAAACAGACGCAACATGGAATAGTCAGGAGAGCGATCACATAGTCGCTCGAGAGGAATACCACCCTGAAGGGCGGCAGAAGGCTGAATGTTAATGAGATAGACCGAGGTAGAGACAGACTCAGCCCAGAAATGTGGCGGGAGAGAAGAAGCGATCATCATCGCACGAGCAGTCTCTAGAAGATGACGATGCTTACGCTCAGCAACGCCATTCTGAGCATGTGCACCGGGACAAGAGAACTGAGCGAGAGTGCCCTGCTCAGCAAGAACACCACGCAAATGCTTGGAGATATACTCACCAGCAGAATCAGCACGGAACACACGAATAGGTGTAGAGAACTGAGTGTGAACCATGGCAGCAAAACGCTTATAGATAGAGAGAACCTCACTACGAGAGGACATAAAGTAAATCCAAGTGTATCGTGAGTAATCATCTATAAAGATAATATAGTAGCGATGACCCCCTTTCGAAGCGAAGGGAGCCGGACCCCAAACATCTGAATGAACGAGATCAAAAGGACACTCGGACACAGAGTCACTATGAGGATATGGTAGCTGAATCTGCTTACCAAGCCTACAACCCAGACAATCCAAAGAAGCGTTTCCGGAGACAGACCCTAGAACACCACGATGAACTAGAGACGAGAGACGAGAACCACATAAATGGCCAAGACGATGATGCCACTGCTGAAAAGAACTGGTGGCTGCGGCAACCTGGGTCGAGAGACTGGCGGCGGTGGCAGCGAAAGGAAGACGAAGCCAGTCAAGCTCTCATAGACCATCATGGCGTCGGGGACCAGCACCAAGCAAAGCGCCCGTACAACGATCCTGAACAGAACAGGAATCAAAGTCTAGAGTGACCCTACAACGAGAATCGACAATCTGACTACCAGAGAAAAGCTGCATGGTGAGTCGAGGAATATGAGCGACAGAAGGAACATGAAACGCGGGACTGCTAAGAGTGCCTCGACTAGCAACGGGAATGGGAGTACCATCGGCAGTACGAACAGAGACAGGAGACTTGACAGGTCGAATAGAGCTCAAGGCGGAAGAATCGTAAGTCATATGAAAAGATGCTCCAGTATCAAGAATCCAAGGGGATGTACCTGAATGAGAAGAAGGTGGTCTCTCGGTGCCAGAAAAGTCAGTCGCAGAACCAGCAGAACCTGTCAGTGAAGAGTCCCAAGTAGCAAGCAGGCATCGAAGTTGCGCGATCTCACGCGCAGTGAAAGACGCCACTGAAGAGGTCGAGGTAGATGCGTCAGCCAAGGAGGACCAATCATCACAATACGTGGTCGCCACACGGGGAGTCGAAGGAGAGCAGCCAGAACCATGTGCAGAAGCCGCGAGAGTCGACGTAGAGCGGCGAGTCGACATAGATGGAGTCGACGTAGAGCGGCCACAACAGCGGGCAGAAGCCCCGATAGTCGGCGTAGAGCGGCGAGTCGGCATAGACGAAGTCGACGTAGAGCGGCCATAACTGCGGGCAGAAGCCGCGAGAGTCGACGGAGAGCGGCGAGTCGATATAGACGGAGTCGACATAGAGCGGCCATAACCGCGGACAGAAGCCGCGAGAGTCGACGTAGAGCGGTGAGTCAACATAGACGGAGTCGACGTAGAGCGGCCATAACAGCGGGCAGAAGCCGCAAGAGTCGACGGAGAGCGGCATGCAGACGTCATCGAGGGAGACGACGAAATAGGCAACAAGGACCCCGGAGCAGCACCGAGCAAAGACGGAAGCTCGGGACAGCCTAGAACGGGATCAGCAGCAGACAGCGACATCGTGGAACGAGATCAGATTTTTTTTTTTACCACTAACGGGCCAAACCAATCTGGCCCAAAACTCTCACGGGAGCTCACCAGATCGAGCACGGAAGCTCACCAGATCGAGCAGAAAACCAACGCAAGCTAATGGTCACGATCTGTATCGGGCCGATCTGATCGCACGGAGGCAGTAGCGCGAGAAGTAGACAGCAGCGGAGGAGACCTGTGCAGTCAACGCCCGTATAGATCGAGCGTGTACAGAGAAGCGGCCGGGAACGAGCAAGACAACGACCTGGGAGAGGAGCGGCGGCCGGGACTCGGTGGGGCGGCGGTCGGGACTCGGTGGAGCGGCGGCCAGGACAAAGAGATATCCGGCGGTGGCTGGCAGGCGGACGGTGTCGGCGGCCTGACGGGAGACGGCGGCCGGGAGCGGACGAGCGGCGGCCAGGACTTGGAGGCAGGGGACACGGACACCTCGAGCAGGGGCAGAGGCGGGCTCGAGCGAGCGCACAGGGGCAGGAGCGAGGCGGTCACGGCAAGAGGTCGTCGTTCGACCTGTACGAGGCGGGGACCGGAGATCCAATCGGGAGAGAGAAGGCACGAGTTGCGCGTGCGTGGGCAAAACCCTAAACTAGTCTGATACCATGTTAGGAATAAGCAACTTGTATTCCACGGGGGCCAAAGGCCACAATATATAGTACATGTACATGTGTAAATATGCAGGGAGCCCCCTATCTAATAGGGAAACTACAATATACAAATATCTCTCTAACAAACTGCACACCAATAAACATTTCAAACATGCTACCAAAATTATATTTCACGAACATATGAAATAATTAGGAGCAGATACAATTTGTACGTAAATAGAAAAGAGGAAATAAAAAAAGCCTGCAGCAGAAGCTCATCACCTATACACCTCGCATGCTCGGGCTGTTCCGGAAGGCAGTAGATCGGAGGTATCCTCTTCTTCCTCCCTCGCCCTCTCTTCTACCCCCACCACACCATCTCCGTGTTTGCTTGCCTGCTTCTTCCTCCAAGTTCTCACCGTGGCTGCACACCATGGTCGGGCAGTGGCTGAGTGGCGCATCGGGCCGGCAGGGTTAAGCCCCATGAAAAGGCACGAACAGAGGATGCTCACCTAGTCGTCACCCTGCGGTTGGATTTGGCGGCGGCTCGTGGTCGTTGAGGGGCGCGGAGGGCGGCAGCGTGAACGCCTGGGCCTCGTCGTCCCTACGGCCCGGGAGCCGAGGCGCCGTCGAGGGCCTTGCGCCGACGAGGGGCGAGGACGACGACTGCGGTGCCACGGTGGGGGAGGAGAAGGACGGTGGCGGCGGAAGGATGAAGCGGGTTGGTGGAGGAGGGAATCGCGAGGGGATTGGAGAGAGCGAACACGCGAGGGGAGTGGACGGCGGCGGCTAGGGTTTTCGACCGCGCGCTGCACCTTTTATCCCACGCGGTGAAACCAAATGGACGCCCGAGATTCGTTGTGAGACGCGATCCGACGGCCAGATCCTCTTTAGATAAATAATCCATAGGTTCTAAGAAACACCACTCTCTTGGTTTTTTGCTCTTAAAAAGTAAGTCATGCTTGCTTGAGCTTGTTGTGGGTATGTTGTGATGCAGGTTATGGGATGAGCAGTCATGCTGGAGTTGTGAACGGCGGAGCGGATTGCGGTGCCGCTGGGTGAAGCAGCAACAATATTTTGGTGTCGATACATTGCTTGCCCAAAGATATGGGCTGTTTGATGTAGTATCATGTTCCATGGATGCCCATGTCCCTCACCGACCTCCCTAGGGCTTGTTTGTTGCGGTTCCGCCGGCATGCTTCTGCTGCTGTGATGTAGGAGTATGTTTTATGTAATACGGTAATATGTGTAGTGCTTAGGATCATGTAACAATACTAAGTGAAAGGTACGGGCGGTTACTGAAGTGGTTCTTCGGATGTACTGAATATTCGTGTGCGTTTTGGTCAGTCACCCGTTTGCTGACCGGTTTTTTAACGGGAAGGGTCACGCGCGGTTCACGTGAGCTCGGTCCAGGCCGTTAGGCAGACGCTAACAACTGCGGACCGTGTAAGCTTCTGTCAGGAGATTATACACGTACTAAGTGCCCGTGCGTTACAACGGGTTTAAATAAATCAAACATCTTAGGTTCAAAGTAAAATCAGATTTTTGGTTCTATCATCGTTTCAGAGTTGGAGGAGACAACAGACGAGTTTCAGGAATCACAAATAATTTCATTGATTACCCCAAACTTACTCAAGACATATTACCTTGTTATTCAAAAAGAAACACTTTAGTTTCACTTGTACGGCCAAACACTGAAAGCAGATGTTCCGAATTGTACTGAACATGTTAATTGCGATAGAAATGACGCATGTTGTCAATTAGAGTTTTATTGAGCTTTGTACAAGGAAGGAATACATTACACATTTGCAAGCACCATTTTATTTTTATTTTCATCACTAAATTAATTATCACCATGAGCACAGGAAGCCTATGTACACATGCACCGCGCCACTACACTGATCAGCTCACTCATTGAGATCCCTAGTTGCTATCTGAATTTGCATTATGAGCTAAAGACATCCTAGCTGAGCATTTCCGTCAAAAATCCTAGCGGAGCATGTCTCTTGCACTAAAATTGCAGTGACCACCGAGGTAGAACTTTCAGAAGAGCTACTCGATGGGTGGAACTTAACACACACTGCGCTTTGTAAAGTCAGGGATTGCCTCGTACGTCAGCGGCGAACTTGATGCAGCTATGTATTGGAGACGAAGACGTCGACACCGGGACGACGAGAAACTCGACGCATTGAAGAAGCGGACCGCAGCGACCGCGACACAGGCACGCTGGTGAAGGAAGCGGCCTCCGCGCACGTTGATATAAATTGAAAGAGGCAATAATATGTTGTGTCTACGAAACGATCAGTGCTACCACCTCGTGTTGACTGGTGGTGGTGGCGCCGTCGACGTCAAGGTTGTGCCTGCCGACGTACCCGGTCTGGTCCGACGCCAGGAACAGCGCCGCCTCGGCCACGCCCGCCGTGCGCAGCATCTTCCCGCGCAGCGGGCTCCCGGCCCCGTAATGGCTTCCATCTCCTCGTCGCTCCTCCCGGCCACCGCGAGGCTCGGCGGCGTGACCACGCCGACGGGGGACACGAGGTTCAGGCGCATGCCGTGCCGGCCCAGCTCCCCGGCCGCGGCGCGGACCAGGCCCAGCAGCGCGTGCTTGGACGCCGTGTACGACGTGGGGCCGTACCTGCCCTGCACGCACGCCACGCTGCCCGTGCACACGATGGCGCCGCGCATGTCGGCCGCCACCATTGCCCGGGCGGCGTGCTTGACGCAGGCCGCGGCGCGGAAGTTGACGGCCATGACGCGCAGGGGCGGAGCCAGGATTTAGGTATAGGGTGGGGGGGGGGGCGAAACAGTAACAACCTCAGTTGATAGACTTTAAGTCAGAAAAATAGCATATCAATGTATATTAGTATTGCGTGAATATAAATTTATCCAAACAGTAGCACATATATATAATTAAATAAACAGTGACAAAGGGGGAAAAAGTATGCTGAAACCACATTATAAGTCCAAATAGTCACCAACAATCACATCTGAATTTTCATACAAGGAAATAATCCGGAGCAAACTAAAAGGCGGGGAAAACAATTTACATAATATATTATTTCTGTGTTATGAATGTGAAGTGTACCTGAACTGAGAAATAGAGCTAGATCGAATAGGTAGTAAATCTAGTGTATAGTTTACCTTGATAAACAATCTGGCGGTGCGTACGCCCAGCAAGCGGGCGATCAGCGACCGCGCCGCCACCCGCTGCTTCTTGGTGTGGCAGGATCCCTAAGCGCATTAGGCACTCTGGCAGCGGCTGATTGATAAATCGGTCTTTGATCTGATTCAAAGCCGAGAATAGACGGCTGAACCAGGCAAGAGTACACGATCGATCATCAACGGACTAACCTAATCGGCTAGACATTGATAGAAAGGGAGATGGGATGTTGCCTATTGGGCTTCAAGGAATACCAGGACTAAATGGGCCATTGATTTCTAGCACCGGTGGGCTCAAATCCAAGTATAATACTATGTGATTAGCAGTGTACATCAGTACATGTTTACAGCATACATATACTCTTACGTGTACGGATTTGTTGGGGGGGGGGGGGGGGGGGGGGGGGGGGCGAGCGGTTAGGGGGGGGTCAGACCCCTGCTAGCACCCCCTGTCTCCGCCCCTGAATGATGCGCTCCCTCGCGGAGAGGTCCATGTCGGTGACGGAGCCCGTGAGGAGTAGCACGCCGGCGTTGCTGAGCGTGACGTCGAGGCGGCCGTGCGCCGCCACCGCCGCGCCACCGTGGCCTCCACCTGGACCTCGTCCGTCACGTCGCACCGCGTGTACGAGCAGGGTGGGCCGATGGAGTTCGCTAGCGCCTCGCCCAGCTCGTCGTGGATGTCAACGATCACCACCGTGGCACGAACAGCAGCTAGCGCCTCGTTCATGCCGCTCACGCCGCCCGTCACGATCACCATTCACCACCTTGCCGTCCAACCCGCGCAAATTAACGATCACGCCATCAGTAATTGCATCCGTCGATCTCACATTGTATCCAACAGTTGGATCGAGGCAGAGGAATCGACCAGAATACTCATCCGGGCGGTTATTTACGTATAAAAACGCGGCATGTACAGCATTGACATATCGGTGCGGGATCTGCAATGGCTTGTTCTTGTGGCTTGAGCAAGTGAATCCTGGTTCTTATCCCCTCCTTGATCGTATAACTTTTAGGGCTTCTTTTGATCACAGGATTAGAAAACAGTGGAATTGGAAAAACACAGGAATTAGATAGGACTGCAGTTGCAAAACAGAGGAATACAAAACAGAGAAAAATTGCAGGAATTGTCATTTCGATGAAACATAGGAAAAATACAGGAAAAGTGCCGCGATCCTACGCGGATGAGTGTAAAAAAGATATTAGAGTGGATGTTGAAATTCCTATGGGATTGGGGTGTAGGAATGCAGTCCATAGGAATTTGGAGGTGTCATTCATTTGATCTAAATGCATTCCTTAGTAAAAAATTCTATGGATCAGAAGTGTCTAATATTCTTATGAAAATCCTTCCATCCAAAAACACCCTTAGTCTCGTATTTATTTTCTCCACTGTCAGGTGTGTCCCACTTGACAGGAGAGGACCCACCGGGGTGCATCGCTTAAGCTGATGGGATTATCTGCGAAAATAACAGACTGAAACGAGCTCACGTGAGCGGCCCGTGACCCTTCTCGGTTAAAAACCGGTGAACAAACGAGCGAATGATCAAAGTGCATATATTCCGTATTACAATTTGGTGGAGGAACTTTAGGGCATCCTTGAGGAAATGCACTCAGTGACAGGTTCACAAGATCTCCATTTACTTTTTGAAGTTACAAGATCTCCATTTACTCAATAATATTTGCTTGGAAAAGTTGTAATAGTTGGGTTTTGAAATCTTAACAGTCAAGATTTTGCTTTTGACGCCACCATGGAAGACTCTATTGTGTGGTATCTCACGCCGGATGGTGAGTACTCCGCTAAGTCCGCCTACCAAGCGCAATTCATTGGCACTACCTTCACCGACATGAAGCGGCTTGGGCGCCTCCCAAGACCAAGCTTTTCGCGTGGCTTGTTCTCCAAAATCGGCTTTGGACGGCCGACCGTCTTGCTCGTAGGGGTTGGCAAAATTGTGGTCTTTGTCCCCTTTGCAAGGAGACACCCGAGACGGCGGACCACCTTCTTCTTCATTGCCGCTTCACCACTAGGATTTGGTCCCTCTTGAAGGAGTGGTTAGGTGTCCCACTTGACCAATCGCTTTGGCCGACGTTCTCTTTCAAGGCTTGGTGGGAACAAATGTCCGGCGTTGGGGTCCCTAACCGCAAGGCGATGGCCTCTATTGTCCTATTAACATCTTGGGAGATTTGGAATGAGAGAAATGCGAGGGTTTACCGGAACAAGCACACTTCCTCTCAAGCCATCCTTGCGAAGATCAAGAACGAGGCGAAGATTTGGGTTCTTGCGGGTGCTAAGCGTTTAGGAGAAATTTTACCGGGAGAGTAGTCCGTTTGTATATTTTTTCGGTTGTACTATGTTCTATGTTGTTGTCCCAACTCTCTCTTAATTAATATAAGTGGCAAAGCTTTTGCCCCATAGTTTCTATTAAAAAAAATCTATGTAGGTGTATAGCTAAGTGTAGTCAGTATCTCTCTCATCGTATTTGCCTAAATTTGAGAAAGATAAGTCAAGGTAATGGCCAAAGTTTCTTGGTTTTATTTTTCTTTGCTTTGGTGGACAGCTATACGTCGGTAAGATTATATGCTGATCGCAGTTGGACGAGAAGATTATTTAAAAAAAGCCAAGCTACGGGCAAGGAAGAAAATAAGTCTTGGAGAGGCAGAGAAAACGTAGCTAGCTGTAGTGCGGAGCTAACTCTGGTTGGCTGCAGTGTTGATCTCCCTCTTAGAGTCTTAGAGTCTTAGGGATTACATCTCACTATAAGGATCCAAATCTATTGCAGCAAATCGTTCGTCGCAATACAAGCTGATTTGCGGCAGTAGATACCCACTGCCACGGAATGTCATTCTATTTCAACAATACATAGTTTTGCAGCGTCAAATAGTTATCACAACGGGCAAAATCGTTGTAGCGGGAAGCTAATGCGACAATGTAAATTTTTCGTGGCACCACTCTATTTCAATAAAACTTAGTTTGGTGCCGGCAAACAGTTATCGCAACATCAAAAATTGTGGCACAAAGTTATTGCGACAATATAAATAGTTATCGCAAATACTCTAATTCAACAAGTCGGTCACACAGTGTTATAAGACTCACATGACATTACCTAAAAGATAAGAAATAAATTGTCTAAGTATTCATCACGAAGAATGTCATTAACATGGGGTACAGTTGAGAGTTGACTTGTTGCATTGTTGACAGCTTCAAGTTCTTGTCGATTCCTTGTCAGTTTCGAGGCATGCAACTTGTTCTTCACTAAAAGCGCCGCTGCTCAGTACTATGTTGCTGTAGCAATTGTTCCTAAGTCGGAAACTCAAGCAATGTATGATAACCGTTCCGCGTGCAATGCAATTGAACCTTATTATAACGAGAACAATGATAATCAATGGGAAAATGCACGATACCACAAATTTTGCAATTGTAGGAGCTCATTCTTTCCACTCGAAAAATGGAAAGTTATATTTTGATAAATAATTTGAAAACTCTCTTTGGCACTATTGTCCAGCTTGACCCTAGGAGTGTTTCTTGTTATTTTCTGGGTCGAGCTGGGAAAATACTCAGAAAAGCTTGTCAAACTCGCGGGCCAAACGAGGCCTTTTGTGTTATGCAAATGGGCCGTATTAGTTCTTTTTTTAAATAAAGATGCACGCATCAATCCGGGAACGCCCCCACCTGCGGGCTGTTGCCACACTGTGCGCAATTCCTATATGCCGCCCGCTGCGGAACTTCTGGCTCGCGCCGCCCGAATGAATCCCGCAGCAGGCCGGCCCATTAAGGCCTTTTTGTTTTTTTCTTGTTTTGTTCTTTCCTTTTTCTTTTAGGTTTGTTTTATTTTTCTTTATTGTTTTTTCTTTTCAGTATACACTTTTATGATTTGGATAAATGAAAATTTTGAGATTTAAAAAATATTCATAAGTGTAAAATGTCCATGATTAAAAAAATGATCATATTTTGATTTTTTATTTAGAAATGTAAAATGCTTAGATTATGAAAAAAATCATTTTGAAAAATGTTCAGATTAAAAGATGATGATAAATGGAAATATTTATATTATATTTTACAAAATGTTCATTTTTTAAAAATGTTTCGTATTAAGAAGTGTTTAGATTTTCAGATTTTGAAAATTCCAGAAGACCCCACTTAGCAAACTTTCATAGCCAAAATAATCGATCAGGAAAACTAGGAAATATATACCTTTAAGTTGTAATTACCACCAATTCAACTACCAATTGTAAGAAATTGTCAAGACCAGCACAAATTCACTACAGAAAGCACAAACAAATAAGATGATACAATGCTGACATGTGTGGAAGGCCATAATGTATAAAAAGTTCAGAATTATGATCCTCCGTGTTGATGATAGCACAATAATCTCAGGAGGTGCAACTTCACAATGGGAAGCCGTTTATCAAGACACTAACATGGTCAAGCAGAGAAATAACATAAAGAGTATGAAACATAGCCAAACAGAAATATAAAATGATGCCAGCATTCATAGTCAAAGATCATCTGATTCCCTGTTTTGATGGTAGGGCAAAAATAGGAGGGGATGCAGATGAAGCTACAACATAATTAGGTCGAATACCTAGAATTAAACTTGTCAGACCTAATATTATTCATCGACGATTGAAGGTATCTCATAAGCAGCAATGAACACAGTTCAGCTACCAATTGAATGGAGAGATAACCATAAGCAGCTCCTCAGTTAATAAAATCTCCTAGTCCTAAGGCGAGAATGTGATGACCTAGCAAGAGGTTGGTGATCCCATAGGAATTCTAGCAAGAGGTTGGACTCATGGAAAAACTCTTATGAGTGTATGACAACTATGACTTGTATTAGGTAGAGTACGTATCCGATAGGATACCGACCATGTTGTTCGTGTTCTACACGATCTCCTCTGTACCTTCTCTTTGTGAATATATAACGAGAGCCAGCCGTGGGGCAAATCACGGCAAACTAATCTCGTCCAGCCTCGATTAACTTGGTATCAGAGCCATCGCTCTAGGGCTCGTCTTTCCGCCGCGAGTCTTCCTCCACAGCGAGTCCTCCGCCGCAAGTCGTTTCGCGGCAAGCTCCTCCGCCGCAAGACGTTCCGCGGCGAGCTCCTCCATCCGCCGCAAGTCGTTCCGCGGCCAGCTCCTCCGCCGCAAGACGTTCCGCGGCGAGTGATAACCCACAAGTATAGGGGATCGCGTGTAGCCTTTTCAATAAGTAAGAGTGTCGAACCCAACGAGGAGCTAAAGGTAGGATAAGTATTCTCTCAAGTTCTATCAACCACTGATACAACTCTACGCACACTAAACGTTTGCATTATCTAGAAAATAAAACTACGGTAGCAATACGGGTATGAGAGGTAGTTTTGCAAGATAATAAATACAAGAAAGTAAATGTTAGTGCTGCAGCAATAAAATACACTAAGTAACCATATACTAACAGTACCATGAGTATGGAAAAGTAGTGGTAATTGTGGTGGCTTTGTCCAAGATTAATTAGTGAAGGTACTTGGTTCATTGTCTTTGATGCAGTTTTCTATGTGTGAGAGGCTAAATATACATGCACTCCACTACTTGGGATTACAAGTACTATATGATTGGATTGTTAGAAAGCATCCGTAAATACTAACAATGCATTAAGGTTTCCCCAACCATAGCCTTAAGTTCAGGGTCCTCTTACTCCCATACGTGCAACTAATCGGTTCGCGTTCTCAGGTTTCTGTCACTCGGCAGAACTTCCCCCGCTTCGTTACAAATACTACCAACCCTAGGGTGTTTGATCCATGCGCGCACAAGTATAATGGACACCAAAGGACAGCACCATATAGACATACAACTCTAATGAACCTCATGCATTCAATTAAGCAATCAAAAGACAAATAAACTACGGAAACATGATGTAAATCATAGGATAAATATTATAGCATTAAACACCATGTTTACATAGGACGGTACAGAGTTTTGTGGGAGGATGAACCACTGAATACAAGGAGGAGATGGTGATGGAGATGGCGGTGAAGACGGCGGAGAGGGGCAGCGCGGCGGCGCAGGGCGGCGGCGGCGCCGGCGGTGCGGGGAACTCCTTTCCCCGCCGCCGGCAAGCTTGGGGAGCGCCGCCCCTTAGCCTCCCTCCTTCATGGCTTCTTGGGAGCCCTCCCCCATGGAGATGGGATCCATGGGGGAGGCAAAAACGTGGCTTTTGGTGGCTGAAATTCGTGGGTGGAGGAGTCCTCCACGAATTAGGTTTCCTCCCTTTATATATCTTCTCGGATTTCCGTCACCCCCTTTTAGGGTTCCACCAAAACGGGCCTACAGGCCGCGTCCGAACTCTGATTGGGCTGATCTCGGGCTTAAAATCTTCGTATGGAAAATTGTGACAACTTTCGTAACAGACAGGTCTCCATATAACGTCATCTTCGAGGGTCAAACTGGCAATCTTCGTAAAAAGTTCTCAGACAGATTTCAGGAAAGTCCCAATTCGACTCCAACAAGGTTTCCTCTTGTATTCTTGATAATTTCTACACATCAAAGAGTAAAACAAGAACATTGTGCACTTTTGCAACTATTAGTAGGTTAGTCCAAATAAATAATAAACTTAATATAAAACAAGTGCTAAAAGCATAAAAATGGCATGAAACAATCAAAAATTATAGATACGTTTTGGACGTATCAGCGAGCTCCTCCACGGCGAGTTCCTCTCCGCCGCAATCTCCGCTGCCATGGCGTTGTCAACTTCCTCCGCGCTGTCCTCTTCCGCCGTCGGCTCTCTTCCGACCAGCGAGTCGTCAACCATCACGATCCGTCTGGATCGGAACAACTTCCTGCTATGGAAAACGCAGGTCATCCCCAACCTCACCGGGTCGGGAAGTCTGGGCTACATCGATGGAACCCTGCCCGCGCCGCTGAAGACCATCGTCACCGGCACCGGCGCGGATGCAAAAAACCGAGGTCAACTCCGACTACATCACGTGGAATCGCGTGGATCAGCGCGTCTTGAGCGTGCTGCTTGGTTCCATGTCAGAAGATATCCTCGCCCAGATGATCGGACGCAACACCTCTGCCGCCGTGTGGAGCTGCCTTTGTTCCATGTTCTCTGCTCACGGGCGGGCAAGCATGCGCGCCTACCGTCGCAAGCTGGCGACGACGAGGCGAGGCGACATGGGAGCAGCCGACTATTACCACCTGATGAAGGGCTTCGCCGACGCCATGGCCACCGTCGGCTCTTCGTTAAACGACGATGAGTTGATAGACTACATCCTCGCCGGTCTGGGCAGCGCCTTCGCCCCGCTTCAAGCCTCGCTCAACGTCTTCTCCAACACAAACCCCAACGCCTCCATCGCCCTCGCCGACTTCTACTCCGTGTTGGTGTCGCATGAGGCTATGCAGGATCAGCCCGGGAGCGACCTCGACTTCTCCTCATCTGCAAACGCGGCACGTCGTGGGAACTACGGCCGCAACACAGGTGGCGGCACCTACGGCCAGAACGGCGGCCGTGGAGGTGCGCAAGGCGGCGGCTACGGTGGCAACTACTACGGTGCGCCGCAAGGCGGCGGCTACGGTGGTGGCTTCCAAGGACAAGGAGGCGGAGGTGGCTATCACGGTGGTGGTGGCTATCCCGGCCAAGGCGGTGGCCAGCAAGGTCATCAGGGCAGTGGCAATGACAGCGGTGGCTCCTATGGCCAGAACGCCGGTCGTGGGGGCGGCCAAAACGGTGGCTACGGTGGTGGCCCGAACGGTGGTCGTGGAGGTGGCCGTGGCGGGCGTCGTTTTCGCCCGCGCTGCCAATTCTGTGGCATATGGGGTCACGAGGCACCCTCCTGTCGCAAGTACCAGAACGGAGAGGCTCCTCGGTCCGGCAATGCCGCCTCTACTAGCCAGAACCACCCTGAGTGTCAGCCCCATTGGTTGATGGATACCGGTGCCACCGATCACCTCACGCATGACATGGAGCGCCTTCACGTTCATGAACCATACCACGGACGAGATCAAGTTCAAGTCGCCAACGGTGCAGGTCTGTCTATTTCGCATGTTGGTCACTCTCGTTTAGCTGGTTCTATGCATTCTCTTGATCTTAGAAATATCCTTCATGTTCCTGATATTAGCAAGAATCTTCTTTCTGTTCATCGAATTGTTAGTGATAACAATGTCTTCATCGAATTTCATCGCGATTTTTTCTGTGTTAAGGACAAGGTCACGAAGCAAATCGTTCTTGAAGGTAGAAGCCAGGGGGGTCTTTATCCGGTTCCGTTTCATCGAGCGTCTTCTTCCGGCATGCAGCTGCTAGTATTAAGCTTTCCTCTAGGCATTGGCATCAACGTCTTGGTCATCCATCTCATAATGTAGTCAAAAGTATTGTTAAAAACAATTCTCTTTCTTGTTCATCAGATTTTGAAACCTCAGTGTGTGATGCCTGTCAACGCGCTAAGAGTCATCAGTTACCGTATACTCGTTCTGATCGTATTTCCACTGCACCACTTGAGCTTGTTCATATCGATGTTTGGGGCCCTGCATTGCCCTCTTCTGGTGGATATAAATATTATGTTAGTTTTGTTGATGACTACAGTCGCTGATACGTTCATTTCGCATCACTATTTTATAGCATAATTTACTGTTATTCAATGATATATTTCATATTAAGAGGAGTTACTTATGTTATTTTGTCTTATTTTGCATGTTTGATGATCATTGGATAATTAACTGCCGGAGTCAGATTTCAGCTGGAAAAAGCAACGTCAAGGCACTATATTTCTGGAGCACTAAAAATATTTCCGAGAAGACAGATGTTCCTATTTTATCAGAAGATGGACTAAGCCAAAAGGGGAGGCTGAGATGGGCCAGGAGGGGCCCACACCACCCCTGGGCGCGGGGCCCACCTTGGCCGCGCCCTGGCCAGGTGTGGTGCCCCTGGCCCACCTCAGGCGCTCCCCCTTCGCGTACTTCATCCCCCAGAAACCCTAAGACACGGGGAGTCCGTGAGAAAATATTCCGCCGCCTCCACGAGGCGGAAACCACAGAGAGAGAAAAAGCTCTCCGGCAGGGAGAAATCTGCCGGGGAAATTCCTTCCCGGAGGGGGAGATCATCGCCATCCTCATCGTCATCGCGCTGGACTTCATCGGGATCATCATCATCATCATCTCCACCGCCATCACCACCATCACCGCTGCACCATCTCGTTCCGCTGTAACATCTAGGGCTATACTTTGTTTAGTTCATAGGGGAAACTCTCCCGGTGTTAATTACTCCTTGTGGTTGATGCTATTGAGTTTTATCGGTGAATTAAAGTATATGTTCAGATCGTTATCCATCATTATATCACCTCTGATCATGATCCATATGATGTCTCGTGAGTAGTTCGTTTAGTTCTTGAGGACATGGGAGAAGTCACGCTGTTAGTAGTGGAATTATGTTGAGTAATATTTAATGGTTTGATATTTAAGTTGTGGTGTTATTCTTCTAGTGGTGTCGTGTGAACGTCGACTACATGACACTTCACCTTTATGGGCCTAGAGGAGTGCATTGTGTATTTGGTTGCTAATTGTGGGGTTGCCGGAGTGACAGAAACCTAAACCCCCGTTAGTATACCGGTGCACAAGGGAGCGTAGGATCTCAGAGTTTAAGGCTGTGGTTAGATTTATCTTAATTACTTTCTTGTAACTGCGGATGCTTGCAAGAGGTATAATCACAAGTATGTATTAGTCCAAGTAAGGGCGGTGCATTAGCATAGGTTCACCCACACAACACTTATCAAAACAATAAAGATTAATCAACTATGTGAAGCGAAAGCACTTGACTAGAATCCCGTGTGTCCTCAAGAACATTTTGTCATCATAAGTAAACCAACCGGCTTGTCCTTTGCTCTAAAAAGGATTGGGCCACTTGCTGCAATTATTATTACTGTCTTTTACTTACTCGCATTTTATTTACCTGCTATATCAAAAACCCCTAAAAACTTGTCTGCTAGCATTTACAGTGAAACCTTTACCGAAACTCCTTGTCAGCACCTTCTGCTCCTCGTTGGGTTCGACACTCTTATTTATCGAAAGTACTACGATACACCCCCTATACTTGTGGGTCATCAAGACTATTTTCTGGCGCCGTTGCCGGGGAGTGAAGCGCTATTGGTAAGTGGAATTGGTAAGGGAAACTTTTACTGTAGGTGCTATTTTTATTTCTGCTTGCTACTTTATTTTATCATGGAGAGATCTCCATTTGAATCCCTGTTTGGAAATACTACTACCACTGCTAGGTAGTAGAAGAGGAACCACCTGATCAAGTAATTCCATTTAAAATACCTATGAAAATTGTTGAACGAGTTACGAATAACCGCTATGCAGGAGATGGAACTGTCCCTCCTGGGGATCATTTGCTATTTATTCATGAATTATGCGAGTTGTTCAAGTGTGCAGGTATTTCAATGGAAGAGGTCAAGAAGAAATTGTTTTCTATATCGTTGACTGGTAAAGCTGCAAAATGGTATAGGATGCTGAAAAATGGGCGTTCTATTGGCTGGGAGGAGATTGTGCCTCTCTTTTATTCTAAATTTTATCCTCCTAGTGAAATTCATCAAGATCGGAATCATATATATAATTTTTGGCCTCATGATGGAGAAAGTATTGCCCAAGCGTGGGGGAGATTGAAATCATTAATGCTCAAATGCCCCATTCATGAGCTTCCTGGTAATGTTGTTATTGATAACTTCTATGCAAGGCTTTCTCTTCAAGATAAAACTCTATTGGATACCTCTTGTGCTGGATCATTTACGCGTAATAAAGAGGAAGTTAAATGGGACCTTCTTGATCGGATTGAGGAAAATACTGAAGGATGGGAGAACGACAAAGGTAGAGAATCAGGTATAAAGCATGATTACGAATGCATTAAAACTTTTATGAATACTGATAATTTTCGTAATCTCTATGATATGTATGGTCTTGATTCTCAAGTTATTGCAAACTGTTACAAGGCTTTTGCCTCTTATCTTGATGTTCCTAAAGAAAGTTGCAATAAGTATCATTTGCCTTACAAAGATAATACTAATTCTGCCAATATTAAAAACATTGAAGTTCATACAGTTGATCGTATCTTGCCAGAACCTTATATTGAGAAACCACCTTTTCCTGTTAAAATTAGGGAACATTCTATCATAGCTAGTGTGGTTAATAAAAGTGCAAAGAAAGCTTTAGAACCTGCTGAACAAATAGCGGTAGAACCCACAATAGCAATAGTAAAGGATTTGGTAACTGAAAATGTAGAAGGAGGACATATTATCTTTTGTGAAGATGCCTCTAATATTGTTTCACATCCCAGTAGAGCTAGGAAAACAAGTGTTCCTGTGCTTTCAGTCAAAATAGGAGAACATTGCTATTATGGTTTATGTGATATTGGTGCAAGTTCTAGCGCTATTCCTTTTGATCTTTATAAAGAAATTATGCATGAAATTGGTCCTTGCGAACTTGAGGAGATTGATGTGGTTATTCAGCTTGCTAATAGAGAAACTATCTCCCAATTGGTATTGTGAGAGATGTTGAAGTTTTATGTGGTAAGACTAAATACCCTGCTGATTTTCTAGTACTTGGTTCTGTTGCTAGTAAAGCGTGTCCCATTATTTTTGGTAGGCCTTTCTTGAATACATGTGGTGCCATTATAGATTGTAAGAAAGAGAAAATTTACACTAAATTTAATGGAGAATCTTATGAGTTTAATTTCTCTAAGTTTGGTAAACAACTTTATGAAACTGAATTGCCTAATGAGAATTTTCAAGTTGAACAACTTGCTTCTATTGCTGTTGCTCCTAACAATGCCTTGCAGCAATTCATGGAGGAACACGAAAGTGAAGTATTTATGGAGGAGAGGAATGAGATTGACAATGCCTTTCTTCGTCAACCACCAATACTTAAGCATAATTTGCCTGTGGAAGATTTGGGTACCTCAGCGCCTCCTAAGGAAGATCCTGTCTTCGATTTAAAACCGTTACCTGATAATCTTAAGTATGTTTATCTTGATGAAAGGAAAGTATATCCTGCTATTATTAGTTCTAAACTTTCAGGTAATGAAGAAGCAAGGTTATTAGAAGTACTAAAGAAACATCGAGGAGCTATGGGATACACTTTGGATGATTTAAAGGGGATTTCTCCTACTATATGTCAACATGCCATCAACATTGAACCCGATGCAAAACCTGTTGTTGAGCATCAGCGTCGCTTGATCCCTAAGATGAAAGAAGTGGTAAGAAATGAGGTATTAAAACTTCTTGATGCTGGTATAATTTATCCTATTGCTGATAGTAGATGGGTAAGTCCTGTGCATTGTGTCCCTAAGAAAGGAGGAGTTACTGTTGTACCAAATGAAAATGATGAACTTATTCCTCAAAGAGTAGTAGTGGGATATAGGATGTGCATTGATTTTAGAAAGGTCAATAAAGTAACTAAGAAAGATCATTATCCTTTGCCTTTTATTGATCAAATGTTAGAAAGGTTGTCTAAGAAAACCCATTTTTGTTTCCTTGATGGTTATTCTGGATTCTCACAAATTGCTGTTAAAGCACAAGATCAAGAGAAAACAACTTTTACTTGTCCTTATGGAACTTATGCTTATAGACGTATGCCTTTTGGTTTGTGTAATGCTCCTGCTACGTTCCAAAGATGCATGTCTGCTATTTTTCATGGTTTTTGTGAAGAAATTGTGGAAGTATTCATGGACGATTTTTCCGTCTACGGAACTTCCTTTGATAATTGCTTGCACAATCTTGATAAAGTTTTGCAGAGATGTGAGGAGACAAATCTTGTTCTTAATTGGGAGAAATGTCATTTCATGGTTAATGAAGGAATTGTCCTAGGGCACAAAATTTCTGAAAGAGGTATTGAAGTGGACAGAGCTAAGTTGAAGCAATCGAGAAAATGCCCTGTCCAAGGGATGTGAAAGGTATCCGTAGTATTCTCGGTCATGCCGGTTTTTATAGGAGGTTTATTAAAGATTTCTCTAAAATTTCAAAACCCCTCACTAATCTTCTTCAAAAAGATGTACCTTTTGTTTTTGATGATGATTGCAAGGAAGCTTTTGAAACTCTAAAAAAGCTTTAATCACAGCTCCTGTTGTTCAACCTCCTGATTGGACTTTACCTTTTGAAATAATGTGTGATGCTAGTGATTTTGCTGTAGGAGCTGTTCTTGGACAGCGGGTAGACAAGAAGTTAAATGTTATTCATTATGCTAGTAAAACACTTGATGCCGCTCAAAAGAATTATGCTACTACTGAAAAGGAATTTTTAGCAGTTGTTTTTGCTTGTGATAAATTTAGACCTTATATTGTTGATTCAAAAGTTACTATTCACACTGATCATGCTGCTATTAGATACCTTATGGAAAAGAAAGATGCTAAGCCTAGGTTCATAAGATGGGTACTTTACTGCAAGAATTTGATTTACATATCGTAGATAGGAAAGGTGCTGAAAATCCTGTTGCTGATAATTTGTCTAGATTAGAAAACATTTCAGATGATCCTATACCTGTTAATGATAGTTTTCCAAATGAACAATTGGCTGCGATAAAGGTAAGCTCACGCGAAAGTCCTTGGTATGCTGATTATGCTAATTTTATTGTTGCCAAGTATTTGCCTCCGACCTTTACAGCTCAGCAAAGAAGAAAGTTCTTTTATGATTTGAGGCATTATTTTTGG
Source organism: Poa pratensis (assembly GCA_947311845.1). Lineage (NCBI taxonomy): Eukaryota > Viridiplantae > Streptophyta > Magnoliopsida > Poales > Poaceae > Poa > Poa pratensis. The sequence continues at coordinate 28,948,100 of CAMZMU010000112.1, forward strand.
GATGACCCACATTTGTATAAAGAAGGAGTAGATGGCATTATGCGAAGATGTGTTCCTGAGTATGAACAGAAAGAAATATTGAGCAAATGCCATGGAAGTGCTTATGGAGGACATCACGCTGGAGATAGAACTGCGCAAAAGGTTCTACAATCAGGTTTTTATTGGCCTACCCTTTTTAGAGATGCTAGAAAATTTGTTTTATCATGTGATGAATGTCAAAGAGTAGGTAACATTAGTAGACGTAATGAAATGCCTATGAATTATTCTCTTGTTATTGAACCTTTCGACTGTTGGGGATTTGACTTTATGGGTCCTTTTCCTTCCTCAAATGGTTATACTCACATACTTGTTGCTGTTGATTATGTTACTAAATGGGTAGAAGCTATACCAACTTCTAGTGCTGATGGTGAGACATCATTAAAAATGCTTAAAGATATTATCTTCCCTAGGTTTGGTGTGCCTAGATATCTCATGACTGATGGGGTTCTCATTTTATTCATGGTGCTTTTAGAAAAACTCTAGCTAAGTATGATGTTAATCATAGAATTGCTTCACCATATCATCCCAAACAAGTGGTCAAGTAGAATTGTCAAATAGAGAGATTAAGTCTATTTTGCAAAAGACTGTTAATAAATCTAGAAAAAATTGGTCTAAAAAGCTTAACGATGCTTTGTGGGCTTATAGAACTGCTTATAAAAATCCTATGGGAATGTCTCCTTACAAAATGGTTTATGGAAAAGCTTGTCATTTGCCTTTAGAATTAGAACATAAAGCCTATTGGGCGGTGAAAGAACTTAATAGAGACTTTAAACTTGCCGGTAAAAAGAGATTGCTTAATTTGAATTCTTTAGATGAATGGAGAAATGCAGCTTATGAAAATGCTAGGCTCTTTAAAGAGAAAGTTAAGCAATGGCATGATAGAAGAATTCTTAAGAGAGAATTTAACGTAGGTGAAAAAGTTTTATTGTATAGGTCTCGTCTCAGATTTTTTGCAGGAAAATTACTTTCAAAATGGGAAGGACCTTATATCATTGAGGAGGTCTATCGCTCAGGTGCGATTAAAATCAATTCACTAGATGGGGACAGACCACAAGTGGTTAATGGTCAAAGACTCAAGCATTACATTTCTGGAGATTCTTATAATGAAGATGTTGATCTTATCAAAGTGGTAACTCCAGAGGATTTTATAAAAAGTCAAATTCAGACAACTGCAAAAGCTGATTTGGAATAGGTAACAGTTTCGGTAAGAAAAAGTTCGCGATTTACTTTTCAACCTAAATATTTGTTGTTTTTACATAATATGGAAAATTATGAGTCGGAAAAGGGTAGGAAACGGTGCCCGAGGGCACCACACCACCCCTGGGCGCGGGCCCCACCCTGGCCGCGCCGTGGGTGCGTGTGGGCACCTCGGAGCCCGTCTCCGACCCCGTTTCGTCCTGTACCTTCCTTTTGTCGTAAAACTTTTTGCTATATAATCACCCGGATCTCCCGAGGTCCGTATATCGTGTTTTCGTCGAGTTTTGTTTCGAGCTGTTTTCTGCCAGGAACTATTTCGGATTTAGAGCGCCATGGTCTTCTCCAACGACAACGAGAGCAAGGAGGCGTGGAGGACATCATGGACCAGAGGATCGAGGAGGAGGTCAAGAGCGAAACCGATGATGAAGTAGAGGAAGACTCAACTCCACGTCCTCGCGCTACTATTGCAAGCATCGGGGTGACTGCCAACCCTTTCAATCCTGTGAAGAACCTGAACATGGGTGGTGAGGCATCGCGTCATGCCTTTGCACCCAAGACACTCGCCTCAAACTCCAGTAACCCTTTCCATACCCTCATCCATAAGTATCAATTTGAGAGAGTTCCGGAGATGGAGTTGCCTACTTGTTGGGATATAGATCGATCTAACAATGCAGGAAAAGAAAGCCCTAAGTGGGGAAACAATTCCAAGAGCTGGGATCACCTTCTGACCAGTTCATGAACCGCATCGAACACAATTCGGAGATGATCCGCATCCTCACATACAAGATAGATGAATTGAAGGATTTGGTCGAGAAGCTCATTAGGGCGTCGCCACCAAGAGATCAAGCCTAAATCGTCAAGGGGTAATGGCACTCCCTTGGCTTGTTCCAAGCTTGGGGGAGTGCCCAGTATCATCTTTATCCTTTCGTTTTTATAATTTCGTGGTCATATCATGAGTAGAGAAGTTATCTTATAAGATGGTTTGCGATGTGGAGTGTCAATCCTTTAGTTATCCATGTATCCGTTGGTTTGAGTGTGTCTTGTTCAGAATATTAATGAGAAGTTCCACCTTTACTTTCGGTACATTTTATTTTAGCCTGCAATCTTCTTTATGTGCTGATCTTGCCATTAGTATTGACGCCACTTTTGGGTACATTAAGTAAATTATATTAGTTGTGGCAAACTTAGTATTGGTCATTAGTAGCAATACCATGAAAACTTAAGTAGAAGGAGGGAATTACATGCAAAAATATTATCCCTTTATCTTTCTTTCTTGCTAGCCAATAAGATTAGTATTCTTTGAGTTAAAACATTTGTGCTTACAGGGAAGATAGCATGGTTGCTTCTATTATATATATATTTGTGTGTATCCCCCAACTTTTATGCTTGCTACATGACCTTGCTAGCCTTAACCACCGTACTGAGAGGGAATGCTTCTCGTGCATCCAAATCCTTGAACCAAACCCATGCCATTTGTGTCCACCATAACTTCCTATATGTGGTATTTCTTTGCCACTCCAAGTAAATTTTTCATGTGCTACCTTTAAATTATTCAAAATGTTATTATTCCCTTTTGTGTCAATGTTTACTAGCTCATGAGGAAGTAGTGTGGTTATCCTTTATTCTACTTGTCAAACAGACTTTACACCTGGACTAGTGGCATATACATCCGCTTATCCAATAACTTGCAAAAAGAGCTGGCAACGGGTGCCCAGTCCCAATTAATTACAACTTTAACCTTAATTCTCTTCACACTTTTGCCCTGATTATCAGTAAGCATGACAAACAGTGAAATATCTGTGTGTAAACCAAAGAGAAAGAGGGATGATCTGCCTTGCTGGTAGAAATAACGTCCTTCATGGGAGCCGCTCTTAAAAGTCTGTTTGACAGGGAGAATACTGTTTTCACCCGCTACCATTCGTTGACAATTAACAAACACCTCTCAAAACTTAATTTTTGCTCTCTATATGATTTCAAAAACTTAAAAGCTCTAGCACATGACTTAATCCCTGCTTCCCTCTGCGAAGGGCCTTTCTTTTACTTTTCATGTTGAGTCAGTACACCTATTTCCTTCTTCCTTGAGCAAGCATTTGAGTTGTTGTGATTCAACCATATATATCATTAATATTGTCAATCATGTCTTTATCCTTCTTGTCTTAGCACAAAGACTTTTGCCTCTAAGAATATAGCTTTGCAAGTTATCAATGACTGTAAAGAAGGTGTGATAATTGAGTGTGGAAGTTCTGCAATATAAGCTCTAATATAAAGACTCCTTTCGAAAGATAAGTATTGATTGCTTATTGTTCTATGACCAAGAATGAAGTGTGCCATTACTAATCTATAATTTCCTTCGTGTATTTTTATTGTGGTTGTTTCACTACTCATGTTCAAGTTAGGTTATATGAAGAGTAGTTGCTGTTTAAAATGAGTGTGTTGTTTAGTAATTACTGATGCTTCTTGTCCGTATTCTTTATTATCGACGCTTCACTCCATAAACTTTTGTTCTAGTTTACTGAGCTCAGCTTTCGCTTGGGGACAAGCGAGGTCTAAGCTTGGGGGGGTTGATACGTCCATTTGCATCACTATTTTATAGCATAATTTACTGTTATTCAATGATATATTTCATATTAAGAGGAGTTACTTATGTTATTTTGTCTTATTTTGCATGTTTGATGATCATTGGATAATTAACTGCCGGAGTCAGATTTCAGCTGGAAAAAGCAACGTCAAGGCACTATATTTCTGGAGCACTAAAAATATTTCCGAGAAGACAGATGTTCCTATTTTATCAGAAGATGGACTAAGCCAAAAGGGGAGGCTGAGATGGGCCAGGAGGGGCCCACACCACCCCTGGGCGCGGGGCCCACCTTGGCCGCGCCCTGGCCAGGTGTGGTGCCCCTGGCCCACCTCAGGCGCTCCCCCTTCGCGTACTTCATCCCCCAGAAACCCTAAGACACGGGGAGTCCGTGAGAAAATATTCCGCCGCCTCCACGAGGCGGAAACCACAGAGAGAGAAAAAGCTCTCCGGCAGGGAGAAATCTGCCGGGGAAATTCCTTCCCGGAGGGGGAGATCATCGCCATCCTCATCGTCATCGCGCTGGACTTCATCGGGATCATCATCATCATCATCTCCACCGCCATCACCACCATCACCGCTGCACCATCTCGTTCCGCTGTAACATCTAGGGCTATACTTTGTTTAGTTCATAGGGGAAACTCTCCCGGTGTTAATTACTCCTTGTGGTTGATGCTATTGAGTTTTATCGGTGAATTAAAGTATATGTTCAGATCGTTATCCATCATTATATCACCTCTGATCATGATCCATATGATGTCTCGTGAGTAGTTCGATTAGTTCTTGAGGACATGGGAGAAGTCACGCTGTTAGTAGTGGAATTATGTTGAGTAATATTTAATGGTTTGATATTTAAGTTGTGGTGCTATTCTTCTAGTGGTGTCGTGTGAACGTCGACTACATGACACTTCACCTTTATGGGCCTAGAGGAGTGCATTGTGTATTTGGTTGCTAATTGTGGGGTTGCCGGAGTGACAGAAACCTAAACCCCCGTTAGTATACCGGTGCACAAGGGAGCGTAGGATCTCAGAGTTTAAGGCTGTGGTTAGATTTATCTTAATTACTTTCTTGTAACTGCGGATGCTTGCAAGAGGTATAATCACAAGTATGTATTAGTCCAAGTAAGGGCGGTGCATTAGCATAGGTTCACCCACACAACACTTATCAAAACAATGAAGATTAATCAACTATGTGAAGCGAAAGCACTTGACTAGAATCCCGTGTGTCCTCAAGAACATTTTGTCATCATAAGTAAACCAACCGGCTTGTCCTTTGCTCTAAAAAGGATTGGGCCACTTGCTGCAATTATTATTACTGTCTTTTACTTACTCGCATTTTATTTACCTGCTATATCAAAAACCCCTAAAAACTTGTCTGCTAGCATTTACAGTGAAACCTTTACCGAAACTCCTTGTCAGCACCTTCTGCTCCTCGTTGGGTTCGACACTCTTATTTATCGAAAGTACTACGATACACCCCCTATACTTGTGGGTCATCAGTCGCCATTGCTGGATCTATTTGCTTAAAAACAAATCTGATGTTGAGGCCATATTTTATCAATTCCAAACTCATGTTGAGCGTTTTCTGAATACTAAGATTCGTGCTGTGCAGTCCGATTGGGGTGGTGAATATCATCGCCTCCATGCTTATTTTCGTCGCACGGGTATCCTTCATCGTGTGTCATGTCCGCATACCTCCAGCAAAATGGCATTGTTGAGCGCAAACATCGACATCTTGTCGAGACGGGATTAGCCCTCTGATAACCCCCAAGAGTAAGGGATCACTGTAGCACCTCTCAATGTGGAAGTAAGGTATCGATCCGCAGGAGCAAGAAGGAAAAGTTATCTATTCCTTACAACTAAAGTGTCACAAGTTTTAGTTGATTATGCACTAAACAAGTTTAGAGAACAAGATGGTTGGTTTGATGGATGTAAAAGTGTCCCAATCCTCTTCTTTGCAAGAGGACAAGACAAAGGTAGTAGCAAGTGAAAGCTCTCAAAGAGAGAAAAAGCCCAATCCTCTATGCAGCAAGAGGACAAGCTCAAGTGTGAGTTTCTTATAGGAACAATGGACATGGGTTCATGGGTTCACTTAATCCTCTCTCTCTCTCATCTACAGTGATCATCATGTTATAGATAAAGTACACACAATTGTCATGTTTTAATGGTAGCTTTTTATGACGGCTATATGTCCTAAAACACATAGTTGAAAGAAATACTCATTTGTGTTGCTAGGTCACCCCTCGTAAGGCTAGCATGGTTTCTCTCACTCCCACATCATACTCTTTCTTTTTACCCCAGATAAAGGATGTTGGATGGTACTGTGTCACTCAATACATATGCCGTGTCACATCGGCCATCCCGTACCCACATACATCATACTTCAAAGTATGACAAATCAAAAAAGCTCCCACACAACGGTAAATGCATAACAAATCATCTCACACCACAATATTCACCACAAAGGTATTACATAGATGACCGTAATCATGTTCAGCAGCTCATACGGTACTAATTAGTGAAGCTCAAGAGAGAGGAGAGATACAAAAGTTACCACCACAAACCATAGTCCATGGGGTGGACTACTCCCCCTTCATCATGGTGATGATGGTGGAGAAGTTCTTGCTGTAGATGTTGATGATGAACACGCCGGAGGGGGGTGGAGCCCTCCGGAGGTGATTCCGGCGGCGTTTCCCCCCTCCGATCTTCTCCGGCGGCAGCCTTCTGACTCTCTGTTTCGGTGTTCTGTGTTTCTCCGCCGCCTCCTTTCGCGAAACGCCAGGGGACCTTTTTTATAGGCGTTTTTAGGTCAAGACGAAGGCGGTGGAGAAAGGATCGACGGCCACGGAGCTCCGAGGGGGAAAAGAGCTGGGCCCACGTGGCCAGGTATTTTAGGCCGCGTGGGACCCTCCCATTTCCAGCCTGTTGGGCTTCTGGTCTTCAATTTAAGCCCATTGCGTTCGTTTCGAAAATTCTGAACCGTGCTCTTTGGCCTTGCCCTTTTTGGAGTCCCGAAGCTCCCGAAAAATCTGAAACACTAAAAAAGACGTTTTCTGGAAAAAACAGGGTTAATTCCAAATAAATGGGAAAACTATGAAATATTCCCAAAATCATTATAAAACATTGATATAACCCTTATATGATGCAAATATGATTGGAATATAAGCAATTAAAGTGCAAAGTTAATGTATGCATTTTACATGCATCAACATCCCCAAGCTTAATCCATGCTCGTCCTCGAGTATGAAGATGATAAAACTAACGTGGACTTTGCAATTTAATACTTAACAATGAATATCAAAGATGATTACTATTGCTACATATAGTCAAATGATTCATTCTTCAAAGGAGTAGCAATATGCAAATAGTTTATGAAGTGATATCAAGTATTCAAGACAAGGATGTTCATTGATAGTTCACAAAGTGTAACATGGTAGCAAGTAATATGGAACACATGTATGCATAATGATAAGTAGAACATCCTACAATAGTCATAGAGTGTAGATGAAAATCTGAATATGATAGGTGTACACTTTGGAAAGATGTATATGTGAGTAGAGGTAAAGCATGCATAAGTTTCATCCAACTTCCAAACTCTTCTACTTAAGTTAATGATTGCAATAAGGTATTCATTGGTGTCAAGCTCTCATTGCCCCTATCATAGCATCTTGAATGATTAAGGTTAAAGTGAAAGCAAATATGAGTAGTGTGCTTGATAAAGAATGGGTTGAATGTCTCATGCCCCTTGAATACAAGTACTTACACCATGTGTTACTCAACTTGGGAAACAAAGCAAGTTCAATTAAATATCATTGTAAGCATAATAGTATCATCAAGAGCGTCAACTGGGATACCTCTTGTCCCAAGATATGGAACAAGCCCATATCAAAATGACAAGACAAACAAACAAAATGAACAATCTCAACACCCTTTTTATTTACCATTTGGAATAGTTTTTTATTGCAAGGTGTATCACAGAAGGTTCACCATAGTATGTAAGTAAATTTCCACCATGAATGATGCATGGCTTAGATTAGCGGCCCAGGCGTCTCTCTAACCATTTACACAAACTCATTTAAACTCACTCTATTTCCACATTTATTTCAACATGATAAGCATCCATAGACAAAAGCACATGATATCAACTAAATGAGATGAAGAGCGTGTTGAAAGCTTGCCATGTGACAGCACATATGGGCTAACTTCCAACCCAAAACATTCATCAAGCCACAAACATCATAATCTTAATCACAATGGGTCAAGTTTTATTATGCAAATAAAAGAACATTGTGCATCAAGTTCGTGAGAGCTATATAACCAATTTTTTTCCATTGCAATCAATAACATAAACATTTTCATTCAGAGGTAAGATAACACAAACAACATGTTAAACATACTCGGAATAGCATAAAGCCAATAGGTAGATATGGTGGACTCACTGGAATAACTTTGGTTGAAGGTGTTGGAAACAAGTTTTTGCTTGTTGGAGTTTTTGGGCTAGCAAAAGGGAGAAAGTTGACCATCTAGATGCATGCATGAGTGTCCATAGAACTAACTAATCCATGTTAAACCAAGTAATATAACAATCAGCACCAAAACATGAATAAGTGATAGCTCTACAAAAAGAATTTGCAAACTATTACTCATAAACAAGCTCATGAATCATGCAACTATATGTATCATTAAAAATCAAGTCAAACATCCCTTTTCCCAATCTTATAAAAGCATCCAACATATTTCAACCCATATTTCCAGTAGCTCTCTCATATATAATTGATAGTGTGGTGGTCTCTCAAGACTCAAACAAAAACAAAAAAAACGACGCTCCAAGTTTATGCGATAAAGTGTTTCGATCGAAAAACAGAAGTTGGACGTGTGCAAACCGAGAGTGTGTAGGTCCAGCGGGGTTGTCTTCACATCCCCAAGCTTATGGTCTTCACCATCCTTGGATAGCTCTTGGTGCATCTCCTCCAATCCCTGTGAAAAAACTTCAAAACACCGTTTCTCCCATCTCTTTTCTGTGGGGTGCATTAATAGTGATAAACAAATAGGTTCCTTGCTGCATATAATTCTTGAACAAAAATTCATATGACATATCCAGAAAGTGTATAATGTTGTATGCCTACTCATAAACTCAATTGGATAAAAAAGATTCAACTTAAAAGCTCAAAGCATGCATCAAACAAAATGGGACAAAATCTGTCCAGAAAAACAGCAGCAGCAAAACGTATTTTTCTACCCTACCAAACTTTCTCGAAAAATTCCGAACAAATTCATGCATACAGAGGATGAAAAGTTGCAACTACAGTTCAAATATGAGCTCATTCGTATTTACAGAATAAGAATTAAAAATCATACCGTGCACTGACTTGTGCAGGAATAAAATCTCCGAACGCTATGAGCAACTTTTTCAAACCAAAAGGGTAAAACTTGGCACTTTATTTAAAACTCCAGAAACTAAACTAGACACAAAGTCTCTTGTTACAGCAAGAGGACACAAAGAAAAATCACACACAAAAATAACCGGGTTGCCTCCCGCAAAGCGCTTTCTTTATAGCCATATAGCTAGGCTTGATAGTTTTAATGATGCTCCATAGGAATAAGAGTTGAATATAAAAGAGCATCAAGAAGCAAATATCAAACACATTTAAGTCTAACCCACTTCCTATGCATTGGGATCTTGTAAGAAAATAAATCAATAAAGCACAAAGTGACTAGCATAGGAAGGCAAAGCAAGTGCAACTTCAAAAATTTCAACAAAAAGAGAGGAGACTTAATATTATTGTGGTATATGAAGTCATGTCTCCCTCTCTCATAAAAACTTTCAGTAGCATCATTGATAAAACCCACAATATAACCATCACATAGAGCATTCTTATCATGATCCACATGCATAAAAGTATCATTACTCTCCACATAAGCATAAACAGTTTCATTAGTAATAGTGGGAGTAAAAATATCACATCCATCAATGTAATCATCATAAATAGGAGGCATAGAATAATCAAAATGATTTTTATCCTCAATAGTAGATGGACTGAAAATATCATATTCATCATTGTTAACATCATATATAGGAGGCATATCATAATCAACATAAACTATATCCTCAATAGTGGGTGGACTGAAAATATCATATTCATCATCATAAATGGGAGACATAGTATCATCAAACAAGTCAAAGAACCTTCCCAAGCTTAGATGATTGCAAGATATAAAATAAGTTAATGAGACCTCCCAAGCTTAGTCTAGTGCACACAAGAATAGAAACTTAAGCGCTACGCTCCCCGGCAACGGCGCCAGAAAAGTACTTGATAACCCCCAAGAGCAAGGGATCACTGTAGCACCTCTCAATGTGGAAGTAAGGTATCGATCCGCAGGAGCAAGAAGGAAAAGTTATCTATTCCTACAACTAAAGTGTCACAAGTTTTAGTTGATTATGCACTAAACAAGTTTAGAGAACAAGATGGTTGGTTTGATGGATGTAAAAGTGTCCCAATCCTCTTCTTTGCAAGAGGACAAGACAAAGGTAGTAGCAAGTGAAAGCTCACAAAGAGAGAAAAGCCCAATCCTCTATGCAGCAAGAGGACAAGCTCAAGTGTGAGCTTCTTATAGGAACAATGGACATGGGTTCATGGGTTCATGATGACGTGAAACACACGTTCGTTGGGAGACCCCAAGAGGAAGGTATGATGTAGTCAGCAGCAAGTTTTCCCTCAGAAAGAAACCAAGGTTATCGAACCAGTAGGAGCAGCAACTCTTCAGAAGGTTGTCAACGGCGCCAGAAAAATAGCTGTCGTAGGGAGTCTGGACTGTTGACGTGGAATCTGCACACAACACAATCAAACTACTTTGCCCCAACGAAACAGTGAGGTTGTCAATCTCACTGGCTTGCTGAAAACAAAGGATTAAACGTATGGTGTGGAAAATGAGTATTAAATTGCAGAGAATGAAAAAGGAACAGTTTGCAGTTTGTGGTTGTTTAATCAGTGTAAAAGAATGGACCGGGGTCCACAGTTCACTAGTGGTGTCTCTCCATAAAAGATAACTAACATGTTGGGTGAACAAATTACAGCTGGGCAATTGACGAATAGTGAGCGCATGACAATGCATATACATGACATGTTGACTACTATGATATTTAATTGGGCATTACGACATAATACATAGACCGTTATCCAACAGCATCTATGACTAATAATCCACCGCCGGGTTGTCATCCGAGTCCCCCGTTGGTATTAAGTTGCAAGCAACGGATAATTGCATTAAGTAAAGTGCGTAATGTAAACAAACACATATGCCCGTGGACATAGCATCGTTAGGTTATCCCTAGTGGCAACAGCACATCCACAACCTTAGAACTTTCTGTCACTGTCCCAGGTTAAACGGAGACATGAACCCACTATCTAGCATAAATACTCTCTCTTGGAGTTACAAGCATCTACTTGGCCAAAGCATCTACGAGTAACGGAAAGCATGCAAGATCTTAAATAACATATAAGATAGATTGATAATCAACTTGACATAATATTCAATATTCATCGGATCCCAGCAAACACAACATGTAGCATTACAATAATATGATCTTGATCATGTAGGGCAGCTCACAAGATCTAAACATGATGGCACAAAGTGGAGAGACAACCATCTAGCTACTGCTATGGACCCGTAGTCCAAGGATGAACTACTCACGCATCACTCCGGAGGCAGGCATGGCGATGTAGAAGCCTCCGGTGACGATTCCCCTCTCCGGCAGGGTGCCGGGAAGAGGTTCTGAACCCTCCCGAGCTAGGGTTGACGACGGCGGCGTCTCTGGATCTTTTCGTGGATTTTGCTCAGGTACTTAGGGTTTTCGCGTCGGGGGGAATAAGTAGGCGAAAGGGCGGCGGCTGCGGACCCCCGAGGGGCCCACACCACCCAGGGCGCGGCAGAGGGGGGCCCGCGCCCTAGGTGCGTGTGGCCTCCTGGTGGCCCTCCTCTGCTGCTCCTTCGCTCCGTCAGGCGTGTTCTGGAAAAATAGGCACCCCCGTGTAGTTTCGTCCAATTCCGAGAATATTTCCAGACTAGCTTTTCTGGAATACAAAAACAGCAGAAAACAGGAACTGGCACTTCGGCATCTTGTTAATAGGTTAGTCCCAAAAAATGTATAAAAGTGATATAAAGTAGATGCAAAACATGTAGCAATTGGTATAAAACAAGCATGGAACATCAAAAATTATAGATACGTTTGAGACGTATCAGCATCCCCAAGCTTAGTTCCTACTCGTCCTCGAGTAGGTAAACGATAAAAACAAAATAATTTTTGAGGTGACATGCTACTATCATAATCTTGATCATATAATATTGCAAGGCACATGTAAATGAATGAAGTGATCCAAGTCAATGGTCTATAATTTGCTACCAAATAGATAATGAGTAAACAATGAATCACACAAGCTAAACGTTTTCATGAATAGTACTTTCGAGACAAGCATCAAACAGTTTTGCATAAGTGTTAACTCATAAAGCAATAGTTTCTAATAAAAGGTATTTAATCAACACAAAGGAAGAATTTAGTTTCAGCATTTGCTTCAACTTTCAACATATTTATCTCATGGATATTGTCAACACAAAGTAGTATAACAAGTCCAATACATTGCATATAACGCATGTTGTAACAAAGTTGACACTAGTGTTTGCTTGTGGAAGACAGAAAGAATAGGAAAACTGACTCAACATAAAAGTAAAAGAAAGGCCCTTCGCAGAGGGAAGCAGGGATTAAATCATGTGCTAGAGCTTTTAGGTTTTTGAAAGCATATAGAGATTGCATAAAATATTTGATACTCCTCCCAACCTTGCTAACACAAGCCATGGCTAACCGAATCCTCGGGTGCCTTCCATCAATCACATACCATGGAGGAGTATCTATTTTTGAGAGGTGTTTGTTAATTGTCAACGAATGGTAGCGGGTGAGAACAGTATTCTACCTGTCGAACGGACTTTTAAGAGCGGCTCCCATGAAGGACGTTATTTCTACCAGCAAGGCAGATCATCCCTCTTTCTCTTTGGTTTACACACATTCAGGTATTTCACTGTTTGTCATTGCTTACTGATGAATCAGGGCAAAAGTGTGAAGAGAATTAATTGGTTAAAGTTGTAATTAATTGGGACTGGGCACCCCGTTGCCAGCTCTTTTTGCAAGTTATTGGATAAGCGGATGTATATGCCACTAGTCCAGGTGTAAAAGTCCATTCGACAAATAGAATAAAGAATAACCACACTAATTCCTCATGAGCTAGTAAACATTGACACAAAAAGGGAATAATAACATTTTGAATAATTTAAAGGTAGCACATGAAAAATTTACTTGGAGTGGCAAGGAAATACCACATATAGGTAGTTATGGTGGACACAAATGGCATGGATTTTGGCTCAAGGATTTGGATGCACGAGAAGCATTCCCTCTCAGTACAGAGTTTAGGCTAGCAAGGTTATGTAAGCAAACAAGAATATCAACCCGTACACCAAGTTTTATATGACAAACATATTGCAAACGTTATAAGACTTCATACCGTCTTCCTTGTTAACCAAACCCTGTTATTAGAAAATATCTAGACCTTAGAGATACCACCGATGCAAACCAAATTTTCAACAAGCTTTACGGTAGTTCTTCACTAATAGGCTTAACTCATGTGATGCACAATTTAATCATGATCTACTTGTTAACTCAAAACAATTGACAAGCATCAAGTTATCCATTTTAGTGATCTACAAGATTAAGCAAGTTTTTCCTTATACCAATTACCACATGCAACATTTTCTGAACCAACCAAACACCAATCAATTTATTTCATCAACTCTCCAAACAAATATAAGTGAAGCAAGAGAGTACTTTCTACAAAAGAAAGCTAATAGCTCTGACAAGAGATACATGAAAACAAGAGCTAAAAGCTGAACAGCGCTAGATATGAATACTCAACAAATATAAGTGAAGAATAGGAGTATTCTCATGAAAAAGCGGAGCGTGTCTCTCTCCCAATCAAGAATGCTAGGGTCCAGTCAAGCTTTATTGAAAATAAAAGTGCAATACTGAAAATAAAAGCACACAGACGCTCCAAGAAAAGCACATATGATGTGAAAGAATTAAAATATAGTTTCACTAGAGATGACCTGATAATTTTGACGATGAAGAAGGGGATGCCTTGGGCATCCCCAAGCTTAGACGCTTGAGTCTTCTTGAAATATGCTGGGGAGATCCATGGGAGCCTCCCCAAGCTTAAGCTCTTCACTCTTCTTGATCCTATTATATCATCCTTCTCTCTTGACCCTTGAAAACTTCCGTCACACCAAACTCAAAGTAGATCTCATTAGAGGGTTAGTGCATAATCAAAAATTCACATGTTCTATAAAGACGCAATATGATTTGTTACTTTAAACATTAGCTACAGCCACTGATGTTATGTGAAGCTCTTCCACCCAAAAAAGAATTTCACTCAACACTAGTAAAAGAGAGAATGCAAAATAAAAAGGCATAATCTGTCTAAAACAGAACAGTCCGCAAAGACGAATTTTTTCAAGGCACTTACGACGCTCAGATCGAAAACTCTGAACTAATGAAAGATTCAGACATTCATAAAGATTACGCACAAAAATTTCAGATTTAATTAACAATCTGGTGATTTTAGGAATTTCGTACAGTGAACAGCAAAAATCTGTTTCTGCGCAGCAATCAAAATTAAGCATCATCTTAACATTAGAGGCTACTCTTGGCACAACAATGCGAGAAAATAAAGATACAAAGGAGTTGCTACAGAAGTAAACATCCTCCTTGACTAATACTGAAAATAAAAGATAATGGGTTGCCTCCCAAAAGCGCTTTCTTTTAATGCCTTTTAGCTAGGCTAGAAGATTTTAATGATGCTCTCATAAGAATAAGAGTTGAAAAACAAAAGAGAGCATCAAGAGGCAAATATCAAACACATTTAAGTCTAACCCACTTCCTATGCAAAGGAATCTTGTAACAAAATAAATTATTGAAGCATAAAGCAACTAGCATAGAAAGATGAAACAAATATAGCTTCAAAACTTTCAACATAAAGAGAGGTGTTTTAGTAACTTGAAAACTTTTACAACCATATTTTCCTCTCTCATAATAACTTTCAGTAGCATCATGAACAAACTCAATAATATAACTATCACATAAAGCATGCTTTTCATGATCTACAAACACATAATTTTTATTAAGCTAAAAACAGTAGGGTTATCAAACCCACTTTTGACAATAGTAGTATAATTAATATCATTAGGCAATATAGGACCATCATCAAGAGCATTATCATATATAACATTAGGGAGCACATTTTTACTTTCTGCAATTTCCTCTTTTACTTGAGTCAAGGAGGATGTTACTTCAAATTTATCAAAAAAGATATTTCAATAGAATCATGACATTCAACAATATAGCATTCTTCCTCCTTAGGTAGGCATGGAGGGTAATTATATAATGTAAGAGTTAAAGAGTTACTGTCATTAGAAGGTAGATCCTCCTTTTGTTCATCACTCTCTTCCTCTTTTTCATCAAATGAGCTTTCAGCTTCAGCAATTTCTTCTTCCACATTTTCCTGCAAGGCATTAGTCTCTTCTTTATGAGGAAAAATCCTCTTGACATGTTCAGTAATATAAGAATTTTCATCCTTATAGTTATCAAAACAATATTTAAGTATAGCAAGACTTTCAGATTTATAAGGGGCATCAATTTTATGCTCAAGATAAGAACTAATTTCAAGTGCACCCTTAAAGACAATAAATTCTTCCATCCTTTCTACCTCATAAGCATTATAGTAACCTTTAACATAAGAAGCTAAGGTTTCATT
This sequence comes from Poa pratensis, assembly GCA_947311845.1. Taxonomy (NCBI): domain Eukaryota; kingdom Viridiplantae; phylum Streptophyta; class Magnoliopsida; order Poales; family Poaceae; genus Poa; species Poa pratensis. Next base: position 28,963,762 of record CAMZMU010000112.1, read on the forward strand.
TTCATTACAAGCACATTGGAAAGGAAAGTGTTTAGACTTCCTATGACAATCAGATTCATTAAAGCAAAAAGATTTGCCAAATATATAGCATAAATTTCTAGCATATTCCTCTAGTTGATTTAACAATTTCCATAAGTACATCCCTTTTTGTGACAAGCGGTAATTCCTATAATATCTTCGTTCATCTTCCGTGGACCCACCTTGCCAACAAGATCTAGTTTCATAGAGATAAGCCATTGATAGCAAATAAACAACTAGACATAATAACAAACCGAAATAAACTAAATGCAAGTAACTAATTTTTTTGTGTTTTTGATAATTGAAAGCAAACAAGATAAAATAAAATAAACTAAGCAAGACAAAAACAAAGTAAAGAGATTGGAAGCGTGAAACTCCCCTTGCAGAAGACTGCTGTCTCCCCGGCAACGGCGCCAGAAAAATAGCTTGATGCGTGAACACACGTCGTTGGGAGACCCCAAGAGGAAGGTATGATGTAGTCAGCAGCAAGTTTTCCCTCAGAAAGAAACCAAGGTTATCGAACCAGTAGGAGCAGCAACTCTTCAGAAGGTTGTCAACGGCGCCAGAAAAATAGCTGTCGCAGGGAGTCTGGACTGTTGACGTGGAATCTGCACACAACACAATCAAACTACTTTGCCCCAACGAAACAGTGAGGTTGTCAATCTCACGGCTTGCTGAAAACAAAGGATTAAACGTATGGTGTGGAAAATGAGTATTAAATTGCAGAGAATGAAAAAGGAACAGTTTGCAGTTTGTGGTTGTTTAATCAGTGTAAAAGAATGGACCGGGGTCCACAGTTCACTAGTGGTGTCTCTCCATAAAAGATAACTAACATGTTGGGTGAACAAATTACAGCTGGGCAATTGACGAATAGTGAGCGCATGACAATGCATATACATGACATGTTGACTACTATGATATTTAATTGGGCATTACGACATAATACATAGACCGTTATCCAACAGCATCTATGACTAATAATCCACCGCCGGGTTGTCATCCGAGTCCCCCGTTGGTATTAAGTTGCAAGCAACGGATAATTGCATTAAGTAAAGTGCGTAATGTAAACAAACACATATGCCCGTGGACATAGCATCGTTAGGTTATCCCTAGTGGCAACAGCACATCCACAACCTTAGAACTTTCTGTCACTGTCCCAGGTTAAACGGAGACATGAACCCACTATCTAGCATAAATACTCTCTCTTGGAGTTACAAGCATCTACTTGGCCAAAGCATCTACGAGTAACGGAAAGCATGCAAGATCTTAAATAACATATAGATAGATTGATAATCAACTTGACATAATATTCAATATTCATCGGATCCCAGCAAACACAACATGTAGCATTACAATAATATGATCTTGATCATGTAGGGCAGCTCACAAGATCTAAACATGATGGCACAAAGTGGAGAGACAACCATCTAGCTACTGCTATGGACCCGTAGTCCAAGGATGAACTACTCACGCATCACTCCGGAGGCAGGCATGGCGATGTAGAAGCCTCCGGTGACGATTCCCCTCTCCGGCAGGGTGCCGGGAAGAGGTTCTGAACCCTCCCGAGCTAGGGTTGACGACGGCGGCGTCTCTGGATCTTTTCGTGGATTTTGCTCAGGTACTTAGGGTTTTCGCGTCGGGGGGAATAAGTAGGCGAAAGGGCGGCGGCTGCGGACCCCCGAGGGGCCCACACCACCCTAGGGCGCGGCAGAGGGGGGCCCGCGCCCTAGGTGCGTGTGGCCTCCTGGTGGCCCTCCTCTGCTGCTCCTTCGCTCCGTCAGGCGTGTTCTGGAAAAATAGGCACCCCGTGTAGTTTCGTCCAATTCCGAGAATATTTCCAGACTAGCTTTTCTGGAATACAAAAACAGCAGAAAACAGGAACTGGCACTTCGGCATCTTGTTAATAGGTTAGTCCCAAAAAATGTATAAAAGTGATATAAAGTAGATGCAAAACATGTAGCAATTGGTATAAAACAAGCATGGAACATCAAAAATTATAGATACGTTTGAGACGTATCAGTTCACTTAATCCTCTCTCTCTCTCATCTACGGTGATCATCATGTTATAGATAAAGTACACACAATTGTCATGTTTTAATGGTAGCTTTTTATGACGGCTATATGTCCTAAAACACATAGTTGAAAGAAATACTCATTTCTGTTGCTAGGTCACCCTCGTAAGGCTAGCATGGTTTCTCTCACTCCCACATCATACTCTTTCTTTTTACCCCCAGATAAAAGATGTTGGGCAGTACTGTGTCACTCAATACATATGCCGTGTCACATCGGCCATCCCGTACCCACATACATCATACTTCAAAGTATGACAAATCACAAAAGGTCCAACACAACGGTAAATGCATAACAAATCATCTCACACCACAATATTCACCACAAAGGTATTACATAGATGACCGTAATCATGTTCAGCAGCTCATACGGTACTAATTAGTGAAGCTCAAGAGAGAGGAGAGATACAAAAGTTATCACCACAAACCCTAGTCCATGGGGTGGACTACTCCCCTTCATCATGGTGATGATGGTGGAGAAGTTCTTGCTGTAGATGTTGATGATGAACACGCCGGAGGGGGGTGGAGCCCTCCGGAGGTGATTCCGGCGGCGTTTCCCCCCTCCGATCTTCTCCGGCGGCAGCCTTCTGACTCTCTGTTTCGGTGTTCTGTGTTTCTCCGCCGCCTCCTTTCGCGAAACGCCAGGGGACCTTTTTTATAGGCGTTTTTAGGTCAAGACGAAGGCGGTGGAGAAAGGATCGACGGCCACGGAGCTCCGAGGGGGAAAAGAGCTGGGCCCACGCGGCCAGGTATTTTAGGCCGCGTGGGACCCTCCTATTTCCAGCCTGTTGGGCTTCTGGTCTTCAATTTAAGCCCATTGCGTTCGTCTCGAAAATTCTGAACCGTGCTCTTTGGCCTTGCCCTTTTTGGAGTCCCGAAGCTCCCGGAAAGTCTGAAACACTAAAAAAGACGTTTTCTGGAAAAACAGGGTTAATTCCAAATAAATGGGAAAACTATGAAATATTCCCAAAATCATTATAAAACATTGATATAACCCTTATATGATGCAAATATGATTGGAATATAAGTAATTAAAGTGCAAAGTTCATGTATGCATTTTACATGCATCACCCTCCTAGCCCACTCTTCTCTCCCTTTACGTTATTGGGATGAAGCTTTCCTCACTGCATGTTACCTCATTAATCGGATGCCCTCCCCTGTCCTTAATAATCAGCCACCTATCACGCATTTGTTACACCAATCCCCGGATTATTCTTTCCTTCGCACTTTTGGATGCGCATGTTGGCCTAGTCTTCGCAAGTATAATTCGCGTAAATTAGAGTTTCGCTCCAAGATGTGTGTGTTTCTTGGTTATAGTCCTATGCATAAGGGTTACAAGTGTCTTGATCGTAGCACTGGTCGTATTTACATCTCTCGCGATGTTATTTTTGATGAAACTGTTTTCCCTTTTGCTACCCCGGGTGTCGTCGTTGATATTTCCCAGTTGCATCATGTGTCTTTTCCTGCACAAGAACCAGCTATTTAGGGTCCTAATATGCGTACATATGACATGACTTTGTTATCGTTTGATTTGCCTGGTAGTTCTTGTGATGTGCCTGTGCAGGATTTCACCCTGGCTCGTATGATCGACGTCAATCAGCCGGCCGGGGATTCTGATGTGCATGCGTCCACGCCCGTGCATGCCTCGTCGACCGCGCCTGCGAGTCCCTCCGTCCAGACGCCGCCGTTTGGATCGTGTCCTGCCTCACCAACTAGGCCTCCAAGCCCAGCTTCGGCTGGTACGACGTCTTCCAGTCCAGGCGATGATGCGGCCCAACAACAGCCGTCGTGCGCGCCTCCAACATCGCCTACTCGGTCCGCTGATTTCGAGTCCGCGCCAACTGCGGATTCCGACGCTACCGTCTCCGTGTCCCTGCCAGTTGCATCACGGGTTGTTACCCGTCGCCAGAATAATATTCATCGTCCCAAGAAACTCACCGATGGCACGGTTCGGTATGATCCTTATCGTCGGCGCCGAGCGTTCCTTGCGGTTCCGTCATCTCACCGCACTGCTCTCTCTGAACCGGCCTGGCGCAGTGCTATGGAAGATGAATTCGATGCCTTGCAGCGCAATCAGACTTGGCGGCTTGTTCCTCGTCCTCCTGGTACTAATATTGTTGGCAGCAAATGGATTTTCAAAACCAAGTTTCGTCCTGATGGGTCAGTTGATAAGCACAAGACTCGGCTCGTCGCTCGCGGTTTTACTCAGCAGCAAGGTATCGACTATCATGACACCTTCAGTCCAGTTGTTAAAACCCGTTACCATTCGTCTGGTTTTGTCGCTTGCTGTATCTCGAGGATGGAGTCTTCGACAGATTGATGTCAGTAATGCGTTTCTTCATGGCTTTCTTGAGGAAGATGTGTATATGCAGCAGCCACCTGGTTTCGAGGATTCTCGCTATCCTCAGCATGTGTGCAAACTTCAGCGTGCTCTCTATGGTTTGAAGCAGTCTCCTCGTGCGTGGCATGCTCGGCTCAGTGATAAGCTTCATGAGCTTGGTTTTACCTCCAGTCAGGTCGACACGTCTCTATTCATCCTAAATCAAGGGGCTATCACTATCTACATGTTGGTTTATGTTGATGATATCGTGATTGCGGGATCCTCCTCAGCTGCAGTTGATCGACTTGTGCACGTTCTGGCACAAGCTTTTCCTATCAAGGACCTTGGGCGTCTTGACTATTTCTTGGGTATTCAGGCTTCTTATACTCCTGCAGGCCTGCGTTTGACTCAGCATAAGTATGCTTTGGATTTGCTTCATCGAGCTCACATGGAGGATTGTCGACCCGTCCCCACTCCGATGTCTACCTCAGATAAGTTGTTTCGAGATCACGGTACCCGTCTATCTGATGATGATTCTTTCTGATATCGGAGTCTGGTTGGTGGTCTCCAATATTTGACGTTGACCCGTCCTGACATCTCTTTTGCGGTCAACAAAGTTTGTCAGTTCCTTGCTCAGCCCACTTCAGTTCATTATGAAGCTGTTAAGCGGATCCTTAGGTATGTCAAGGGTACCGTGTCCACTGGCTTGTTGATTCAGAAGTCTCCATCTACTCTTCTGAATATTTATACGGATGCTGATTGGGCGGGTTGTCATGATCGTCGCTCTACTGGCGGGTTTGCTATTTTTCTTGGGCCGAACCTTGTATCTTGGTGTTCTCGCAAACAACCCACGGTGTCCCGCTCTAGTACAGAAGCGGAGTACAAGGCTCTTGCTAACGGTACAGCTGAAGCAACATGGATTCAGTCTGTTCTCAAAGAACTTGGTGCTCATTCCTCCAAGTCTCATGTTTTATGGTGTGATAATTTGGGTGCTACCTACCTTTCTGCCAACCCGGTGTTTCATGCTCGCACCAAACACATCGAGGTTGATTTCCACTTTGTACGCGAGAAGGTTGCTACGGGTGCTCTCGACGTACGCTTCATTGCCTCAGGGATCAGCTAGCAGATATTTTCACTAAGCCTGTATCTAGTCAGTTGCTTAGTCGTTTTAGTTCCAATCTTAACCTTGTACACGACGGTTTAGATTGAGGGGGTGTATTAGGTAGAGTACGTATCCGATAGGATACCGACCATGTTGTTCGTGTTCTACACGATCTCCTCTGTACCTTCTCTTTGTGAATATATAACGAGAGCCAGCCGTGGGGCAAATCACGGCAAACCAATCTCGTCCAGCCTCGATTAACTACTTGTACCCAACTCTATATAAAATTTATGTATTTTTCTTGTCCCGTAACCAAACAACTAATGTGACTAATTCCTGTGTTTTCAGTTCTTACACGATTCCACATGGTATGACATTCTATTCCTACCTTTTCCTATTCTATGTTTTTCAATTCGTGTGAAACCTCTTCTTGCATGTCATAGGGAAGACGAGGGCTCAACATGTTACATGTGTGACTGTAGATTATGAGTTTGCTGCAAGGATAGGAGCGTCAATGATATATGTGGTGAGGTTTGAGGATAACCACACCTTCTCTGGTAATTTGAAGCTTGAATGCGATAATCTTTTGACACTCCAAGGTTGACACTCATCGCCAACGACAACCTTTTCAGTGATGGAGTGCTGCATCTGAGAGTTGATTTGAATGCGGTGGAGCAGCCAGGAGCCCAGGATCACAAACTTGATATTAAGCTGGGTTGTGAGTTTGTGACGTCCCAGCGCTTGACGTACTCCCTGCCGCCTGAATTCTGAATATGCATCCTAGTTAGCTTTTCTTTTCCGTTCTTGTCTCATCAGATCTGTTCTTATGTCTCGCCGCTTGGGTGCCGTTCAGAGTACTTTCTGTTGGTAGCATTTCGTTCAAGATTCACCGAGGCTTTCGAAATCACGCACGAGTACGTCCGCTTCACCCGACGTCAAGCGGCAGTGCCGGCCCGTGCTCTCCTCCGCCACCGAGCTCGATCAAGTTTGACGCCAATGGCGCCACCACACCTTCATGCCAGAGCTGTCCTTCGTCACGGGCGACTGGCAGCAGGACGTCGATGACGGCGCGCCGCTGATGCCGTTCGACGGCACCGACGTGCCGGCCAGCGGCGCCGCGTCCGACCCACTGCGGCTCGCCACGTTCATGCTCACGCACGTCGTCGACGTAGCGGCGTAGCGCTTCGCGCGAAGACGGCGCTCAACGTCAGGGGCGTCCTCGGCGTTGTCGGTCTCCCCCAACGACGCCGGCCCGGTGATGGACCGTTCGAGGGAGTCTACACCGAGAACGGCGACGGCGAGAGTGTGCTGTGCATGGTCGGCGAGGCCGTGCTCCCGCGGCGCGGCGGCGACGCCTCCAACCCGCATCTGCTCGGAATGGTGAACTTTACGGAAGAACTTCAGGGTTCAGCACATCTTCCATCTTGTTTTCTTCAGGTGTGATTGCCAAACTTCACAGAAGTACCATTTGGAGAGCAAGTCCTAGTACCTGATACTACTCGCCAACGCTTGAAAGCAATTTACAAACAAGACAAGCCTGGAAGATCACAGCCTCACAGTGTACATAAAGTTCAGCCTTTATATCATACATGCATCTAGATCAGGCATTGTTGTCATGTCTTCTAAAAAACTCTGCCTTGCAGTGCAGACACGCACAAACAGGAGTCGTGATCTCGTAATTTCACAAATGCTCGTATGAACCCTTCATTTGTAATCACCACAAATTGAACTAACAATTGTCACAAACTGTGAAGATAAGCACAATTCACTAGAGGGCAAGCACAATATTACTGTCCCAAGGCAAGGAAGATAAACTAAAATCCCAAGGCAAGGAAGATTAACTTTGTACAATATTACTGTCCTAAACTGCATGCACTAGTGTGTTAAAGGTCAAGCAAGCTACGAATCAAATGCTCAATGAATAGTATCGTATTGTAGAAAGATTACAAGCACTATGCACTTATACCGGTTCGAGATATGCTCTTTCAACATGCATTGAGCTCTATTGCTCGCTGATATATATGCCAACACTGAAACCATGAAACATGGAAGCTGATGAGTTTGATGGACCAACTGAACTTTTAAAATAGAGTTTGCAGATACTTGCACTTCTTGTTATTTATATGATTTAAATAATTAGCCATATAAGCACACACACATTACTGAACAGTAGTATCCAACATGTCAAAAAGTTGGTAAAACTGAAAATAGTACATAATTTATGTGGTAAAGTGAGCATGAACAGATATAGTTAACTATATTTTCATTATTCTCAAATCCCAGGACAAGGCAGATTAACTCAGTACAATGTTACTGTCCTAAACTGCATGCATTGGTAAGGTAAAGATCAAGCAAGCTACGAATCAAAAGCTTAATGAATACTGTCGTATTGTTGAAAAATGAAACCTAAATACAGAAAACACCAAAACAATGATCCGATGAAGATTTCTTTTATTTTGCTTTAGTGAAAAAATGCTGACATGTCTCAAACACCGCACTGTGCAGAAAGTTCAGAAAGCAACAGGGCAGGTATGGTCTATTCAAGATTATGTGTCAAAGTTGAGATAAATGACCACTTTATGCTTAGCTCCTATGTTTCAGATCTGCAGGGTTGAATACAATTCGAGAAGATAAGTAGTTTGGCCTATATTCAGGTAAAGTCACATGTTTTGATAGAAAAACTGTCTCTCGATGATCATTTAGACTCTCTGGATACTGTTCATTCTCATTGCTGTTAATGCTATTTGAGTTTACTTAGCTTAGCTTTCTTTAGTTGAGGGTTTCCATCTCAGCGTGCTGTAAAACACATGCCGGGTTAACCGCAATGATGGGAACTGAGCACACAAGTAGTTTCATGTACTCTTACAGCAAGAGCAGTTGCATCAAGGAGCTACAAGGACAATACGAAATGGAAGCAATGCCTTTAATCCCTAGTATATAAATCAGATATACAGATAGCAAGCAGTTGGATGATGCCATGCACAAAGTCTGGAATATCACAAACTCACAATCTACAAAATATTCAGAAGGATGGTTTAATCTAGAACATGCATGAACCACACCATTTGAATTAAAATCATCTCAAATTCTAGAACATGTCAGCATTTTTGCTTGTGATAATTATCCTTCTGAATGGTTTGTGATATCCTTCTGATAATTATCCCGATGGAAAGGCCGATCACTAGCATAATTAGCATATATCAGAACTAGTACACAACAACATAGAGTTCTAAGATACATGGGAATAGAGGCGTCCTAATCATCAACCATCATAACCCCTATCTAGTTACTACAAGGTACGGAACAGAGACTACAGGAAATTGCAAATAGAATATAAGTAGGCAAGCGATATAAAACAGAGCTTCGGCGGTTATGAATTTTGCCTTTATTCTAAAAGTAGGCAAGCAATAGCAACTGGAGTTCGGACTAGGTAACGCGTTTATCAAAAGCGTGATGGAACTCTAGCTGAAACATGGTCAAGAATAAAAAATAATTGCTGACAAGCATGAAACACAACAATGTACATAGAAAGTTCAGAAGCCCGACATTCAGAGTAAGATATCATATGTGTCCCACCTACAAAGACTATCCGACCTCAAAACACCCATAAATAACACAGTAGACCACCTGATGTACTTGCACTTCTTGTTATTTATATGATTCAAATAATTAGCCGAATCTCTATAAGCACACACACATTACAGAACAGTAATATCCAACCTGCCAAAAGGTTGGTAAAACTGAACATAGTACAGATAATTTATGTGGTAAAGTGAGCATGAGCAGATAGAGTTAACCAAAATATTTTCATCATTCTCAAATCCCAGGGCAAGGCAGATTAACTAAGTACAATGTTACTGTCCTAAACTGCATGCATTGGTAAGGTAAAGATCAAGCAAGCTGCGAATCAAAGGCTTAATGAATACTGTCAGGAAAAATGGAACCAAAATACAGAAAACACCAAAACAATGATCTGGTGAAGATTTTTTTTTTTCATTTGGCTTTAGTGACAAAAATGTTGACATGTCTGAAACGCAACACAGTGCAGAAAGTTCAGAAGCACACGATTTGAGGGAGCACAAAAATCGCAGGACAAAAAGTTTGGCAAAATTTGTCACACCTGATATTATTCATCCACAGGTTAGGGCATGTCGTAGGTGACAAAGGGCACAATTCAAGTAACAAGTGATAGAATCTCCTAAGTAAAATTTCCTAAGATGATCAAAAATCGCAAGTACTAATGCTTGGACTGCAGCAAGTAAAATATGGGCTAGAATATACAGGTTCTGCACTTCTCATCAAGATCACTAGACAATATCATAGATCGAAGTTTTTTGGGAATATGCATGTGGCACCCAGAACAGGTAGAGGCCATTGGCGTTCACCACCGGCGGCGTCGTGCACGATGGGGCAAGGCCATTCGCCACGACCAGCACATGTGCCATCCCGTCTCCTGGGAGACCGATGCATCTCGGCTGGTGATCCGCGCCGAGATCGATATTTACATACCATTTTCTCACAACACTTATTTACCAAAAATATTTAGTTGAGACTCAGTTAGGCGCCACTCAGTCATCAGCGACCTACATAATGTTTTCACTTATTTATATTGAATTTTTTTACTTAATTTTATTTATACATAATTTGATTACTATATTATGCACTATTTCTATGCACAACACACTCGTATACATACAAGTACATGCATGTCAAGAGGTTCTAATGCTTATCAATAGAAATACATTGCATAGTACTAATGTAAATTTAGTGGTCACGAAGATCTTTTATTTATTAGTCCTATTTTAGTTGTCTAGGTGAATCTTTCTTAGAATTTATGTTACCTAAATCAAATCAACAAAAAAATACCACACTACAATAATTAATTAAGCCCATTGGCATATTATAGTGTGTTTTATGTTCATATGTGTACATCCTTGCCCATACCATTGCTAAATATCTATAGAACTTGATATATAGCGTATCCTAGAGTGTAGAGACATGATAACTTGACTTTCTTTATATATGTTTTGTTTGGACATAAGTTCCACTCTTAAGAAACCAAAATATATGCTACTCAAGAGTGGAGTATACTGACAATGAAGAGGTGAACAAGTTACTAACATCAGTTATTAAATGTAAAGTAGTATAATTGAGAAAGGGGTGATTGTTAGTTATTTTAGTAACTAAGATTTAGCTTCTCTGTTCCCAACACATGTAGCTTGAGAGGGCCATTATCTTTTCGAACTCTTTGTGGGTAGTTTGGTTCATAGCCACACGTACTCACACATTGTCACTTAAACCATGGAAGGATAGAAGGAGGGAAAAGATAGCTCTCATTTGGTCATGAGATGTCTAACAGCAATGACAAACTCTAGAAAGTTTGACTTTGGACAAATTTTATGCGCTTCAAATTTTAGAATTGTTAGCAAATTGGAAAAGGATCCGATTGAGAATTTGTGATTTTTGTGGTCTTTTGCACATGAAACAATTATTATTCAGGCACTTTGCATAGGGTTGTCGAGGCAAATCCCTCGTCTTCCGAAAGACTGCCGTCGCCGACCTCGCCTTCTAGAAGGGGGTTCGGGAGCTAGGGTACGGCTACAGTATCGCACTTCCTCCCTCTTCTAGGGGGCGGCTGAGGTCATGGACGCCGGAGAAGCGTTGGCGGTTGCGGCGGCGGGCGCGTCAGCGGCGGCGGCGGAGATGGACCTGGACGTCCCGAGCGGGGACTTCGTGCCCAGCTTCGAGTTCGCGTTCAATCTGGCCAACTTCTCCGACAGGGTGCTGCAGATCGAGATCACCGCCAGCGACGGCGCGGTGGGGTCCAACGGCGAAGTCGGCGGAGGATCCCTCGCCAGCCAGGTGAGGAGGAAGGTGCGTACAATGGCCCTTCAGTTGCTGTGTAATTTTTCTGCTGTTTGGCGCGATTCGGGTATGGATATGTGGCTCCTTCACGGCTGTTTAGTTAATTTTGATTCCTCTTTACCTAGCTGACCCTGATTTTGGATGTAGCAGTGGTGGTAAAATAATGTAATTTTTTCTGCATTGCCACAGCAAGAATAAAACAAAATCAATCTCCTGCAATTCAGAATAGCAACAGCTGGTCAACAAAGCGAAGCAACCATGTAGGTCGGAATTTCGGAAAAGATGCTATGCCAACCTGAAAGTTTTACTACTTGCAAGTTGCAACCCTTTGTGGGTTCTAAACTGTTAATCTTCATGAGACAAGTCTTGATCAAGTTTTTGGCACAAAGCCACTGGAAAGGCTTTGCCAGTTAGTATTTTGAGGAATAGTTGTTTCCAGTAGTTAGTTCTCTGAGTTAGAGTTTGTTTTGTGTGAGATTGCGTTAAGTTGTGTCTATATCAGGAAAGAAAATTCCAAAGAAATCTGTTTGATAACATCAAGTCTGCATATAACCAAACAAAAAGGAAGATCATATTATCCTCAACGCACTCTTGACATAACAGATGTATTTGGAGTGAAGAAGAAAATGGTCCATGAATTCAGGTCAACATTAGTCTGCATTCTTTTTTCTACCTCCGCTTTTATATGGAAACCTATAAGGCTATAATTGCCCTTCTTGGTAATAACTTATTTTTAAGTAGTACGGATACCTGCTGTATACAGGTAAGATTGGTACTGGCATAATATGGCGATCAAAGGGTCGCGATTGGTTGCATGTTTTCTCCATACACGCAAAATCAGGCAAAATGCTAGCAAGATACGCACCAACTCTTAGTTAACACTTTCCTGTCTATCTACTTTAACTTTCTTCTGCCACTAATTGCTTGTGTGTAAGGAATACAGTAATTCATTAGATAATAGTACAACACTTTGTGTGGACAATGTTATAGGAAGTTCTAGTAGGATCCTTGGGGTAACTGCTCTTACCTTACAAACTTCATGATATGGCGAGAAAGACGCAACTGGTCATGAGAGGATGTTCTGGCATTGGCTGATCCTGTTTTGGCTGTTTTAGGGATCTTGGCTTTGCTTCTGCGTGAGCCAAACTCGTATTTTGTTTTTGTCAAAAACTGTGTTACTTTTCTCAGTCAACTACAAGCATGCTTGGATTGCTGGATGCAGCTAAATGAATGTTAAATTTCTTTGATGTTATTTATATTGTGTTTCTGAAGATTGATCACATGTATTCCAAGTATTTTAACAGCTGGAAACCTTTTTATTCTATTCCTTACCACTCGCTTTTCACAGATTGTCCTTTATTTACTGATCTTTGTATTTGCAGGCGATGAAGAAGAGAGTGTTGACTCTTCTTCAACCATTGTGGGAACAACTGTTTTACGAGTAAAGACGATTTTTATCAATTCGGCCATTCTTGCTGCAAGAAGTCCTTTCTTTCTCAAGGTAATTCTGGCAATCTTGTGAAATTCATCTGTTCTATAGTTAGTTCACGATTTCTTATAGCTTCCCTTTCATGCTTCTTAGCTTTTCTCAAATGGCATGAAAGAATCTGATCAGATGCATCCAGTACTTAGGATTGCTGATTCAGGTAATGTGACAGCTCAAGTGCAACATTCTTCCTCTAATAACTGATTCTATCTTGCTATTGTGATTGAGTTCCTACTTTCTATATTTCTTAAGTTTGAAAAAAATATTGTAACTAGCTACGATAAAGTGATTGGTTTCGTGTTTCTCCTACTTGCTTTTTTTGTAATAAGAATCTCTCACAGCTTGTTTTTCTTAATACTGGAAGTTAGTATTCAAACTTAAACAATCACTTAGGGAACATGCTATCCGTTTTTGATTGAACTGTTTCATTAGTCCTTATGCATTTTTTCTTTTGTTTCCGTTCTACTTGGAACAGAGGAAACTGCGCTTATGGAGCTTTTGAGCTTTATGTACAGTGGAAAGTTGACAACAAGTGAGCCCACTCTTCTGCTGGACATCTTGACGGCTGCCGACAAGTTTGAGGTTGTTTCTTGCATGAGGCATTGCAGTCGGTTGCTCACAAGCTTGCCTATGACCACAGAATCTGCACTGCTCTACCTAGAACATCAATGCTCAATTTCAGTGACTGCTGAACTTCGGCCTCTGACAGATGCAGCAAAGGAATTCCTCGCTAACAAATACAACGTTTTGATGGAGTGAGTAATCTCTATCTGGTGGAGCCTCCTTTCTGTTAAATTTTTTGAGTGAACTGTAGATATTTTCACAAAAAGAAAACATGTAGACATTTTTGTCGCAGAATATTGCATGAAGTGTGTACTGAAGTTATGATTTTGCTCATTTCAGGATCCCTGATGAATTAATGCACATGCCACTTGTTGCGATTGAAGCCATCTTTTCGAGTTCAAATCTGCAGGTAGCAATTGAAGATGAGGTCTATACCTTCTTGCTCGAGTGGGCCCATGAGCAATACCCAGAACTTGAGGAAAGGCGCAAGATATGGAATTCTCATTTACTCCCACTAGTGCGCTTTAGTCATATGTCGGGGTTGAAACTACAGAAGGTCCTAAGATCCACTGATGATGATGTAGACCATGAGGAAACAACTAAGCGTATTACTGAGGTACTTTTACACAAAGCTTACCCAACCGAGCAACATGTTCTTATAGCAGACGCAGCAACCTCTTGGCAAGTTCCACAGCGAGCCTACAGGATGAAACCTGTCAAAATGGTTCAGTTCGATCAACCCTGCGAACAGGTTATTGTGTTCTTGGATCTAACACGCGAGGAGTGCTCCCGACTCTTCCCAGACTGGAATATATTCTCGCACTTTTTTCGGTCTTGCTGAGCATGCCTTCACTCTCAAGCCAACCTGTGAATGTGATGAGGAGAATAAGTCGTACAGCTTTGGCCTCTGGTTACAGGCTTTCCATAAGCCGGGAGATGGAAAATGTTTGACATTAGATATCGAGTTTTCTGCAAGGGAAAGACCATCAGTTGAATTTGTGCGCATGTTCAAGGAGCGGGTTATATACAAAAGTCGTGATAGCGCTCATGGATGTTATGATCTATTTGGGGTTGACTGGTCGAAGTTCATTGCCGACGGTAGTTCTTTTGGAAGTTCCTGCTCTTCCACGTGCGTTTTAATTTTCTAACTTTGGTGTATGTCTTAGAAACGCTGTGTGGCACAGATGTGTGCTTTTCTTTGTATTCTTAGGTTGGATATCGATGATGAAATGCTTGAATGGTGTACGGAATTGGTGGAGGATACATTGTTTACAGTGAGAAAGTCGAAAACTGGGGTGGTAGGCACGTTTGACCTGACCTATTCTTAGTAATTTTCTTTTCAAAACGTTACTAGCTTTGCTTTTCAGTGATGATGAATATCGACAGGCTGAAAGCTGAATAGATTACTAGCATTGCTTCCCTAATCGCCTTAACTACCCGACTCCTAATTCCTGCGCTGATACTCGAGAGGTGAAACCCTGAGAAGGTGAACATGAACAACTGTACTGTCGGCAGCTGGCGACCGCCTACTCATGCTTCCTGTCTGGTTGGCACCCTACCCTTCAAAAGCCGTCGTCTGCCAAGGGATTTCTGGCGAAACCATGCTCGTCATTGCTACCGTAGTCGGTGGAGCTTGCTGAGGGCTCAGTGAACAAGAGCAAATGTCAGGGGCCTCGGAGCCAACCGACTGTTTTCTATACCAAGGTTCTAAATATATCATCTAAAAAGGTTCAAATACCAAGGTTCTAAATATAGCATCTAAAAAAGGTTCATATACTGATACAACCGATATTTCCTACATGTATTACTCATCGTTGCCTATCATATAGGAAGTACCATGCTCGCACATATAGGTCGACATGGACCGAAATAGCGACTGCACACCGACATTGGGCTGGATATCTTGATTGATTATCGACATCATAGCCAACAAATATTCGTTCTTAAATTAGAAGTTAAAAATATATATGCACATTGAAATCCTAAAAAAGTAATGTATATTGTGGGTTATGACACTACGGTAATGTGCTACCTTGTGTTACATTAAAAATCTAGAGTTTATTTATGTCTTGTAGTCAACATGACCAAAACCTTTGAATCATAAACTTGTTATGCTTGAAGTTTGTTCAATTGTACATTTTGATTGTGTTAGAAACACATTATATGAACTATATTAACTAAAAAATCGACCACATTTCCTATAATATAACTATGCATCATCCAATATAATACATGATACCTAATGATATAATATGTGATATGCCGAAGTCATGCCGATATGGCCCCGAAATCGACATCGTAAACCTTGCTCATTACACCGTGTGTGATACATGAGGGTCAGGATCAGTGGCGGAGCTAGGTGTACCAGCAGAGGCCCTGGCGGCCTGGCCCCATAACAGACTGTGCAAATTTAATTTGTTTTGTTCAGCGCCCCCCCCCCCCCTCGCCCTCAACATGCTAATTTCACTAATCTTGCCTCTGCCCCTTGTTAGGATGATGACAAAGTAGATTTTCACAAACAACGACAAACTATTTGCTGTCGATTATATGAAAACCCAGTTGTAGTAGTGGAAACAACAATTAGGTTCCAATAAAAATCCATTTGTTTCTTGCTTGTTGCATTCGCATATAGTCATTTCTCATCACTAATATGGATTCCCGGAGTTAGAGCATCTCCAAGCGGAGTTGCCAAAACGCCCCCCAAACGTCCGCGGCGGACAGCCCGGACACGATTTGAGGTAAAAACATGCACTCAACCATGGTCTCCAAACACTCCCCATAGGTCCGGGCTGTCCGGCAACCCCCAAACCCACCCCATATGTGGCGAGGGTTTGGGGGCGACCGGACGCGTCCGGGCGGACAACTTTTGCTTTGTTTTCTTTTCTTTTGTCCTTCATTGATCATTCTCTCTCCTTCTCCACCAATCATATGCAAGTGACCCCACAGTTTGGGGAGATTTTGGGTACATGGTTGGAGGAGGCCACTTTTAGGGGCTGTCCGCGGACGCGTCCGGATGCGTCCGCGGACAGTTTGGGGGCTGATTTTGTCAATCGTGACTAGAGATGCTCTTAGTACATGAAGATCATACTGTCATGTCCTTAAGTACGTTACTCTCTTCATCCATTGCTACTCCCTCCGTTTTTTAATATAAGATGTTTTAGCATTTGTCCACATTCATACATATACAAATGCATGTAGACATGTTTTAGTGTGTATGTTCACTCACTTTAGTGTGTATCTAGACAACATGCACAACACCTAAAACATCTTATATTAAAAAACGGAGGGAGTACAAGGAGAATGCATTTTTAAAAATGTACATTTGACCAAATATTCCACTACAGTAGTGGTGTGGACATATAATTCTTGAATTTTCTGTTTTTTGTATGTGACAAGACGGTTCTTTGTTATATAATCCACATCTAATTATTTGGTCAACACAATCTTCAAAAGTCTGAAGAACCCATTGGCAAAATTTATCAACACTGCAAGGGTCCTCAAAGATGAAAAAGGTTCGCGGGATTTGCAAAAAAATGGAGTATCCGACCGCCCACTCGCCTTCTCGAAGAACCCCATTCGAGAGCTAGGGTTTACCGCCACGGTCCCACGCGTCCTTTCCCTTTTAGAGGTGGCGGAGCCAGAGCGCATGGCCGGCGGCGGGGGTGCCGGCGGAGGCGGAGATGGATCTGGATTTCTCGAGCTGGGGCGCGGTGCCCAGCTACGAGTTCGCGTTCAATTCAGAAAACTTCTCCGACAGGGTGCTGCGGTTAGAGGTCGTCGCCTGCGACGATGTCGGCGGACAATCCCTCCCTGACTCGGCGTGCCGCCCCAAGGAGAAAGGTGCGTATCGTGCGCCCCCCTCCCCAGCTGGATGGATTTAGCCATGTGTGTATGGCCTGTTGCGATTTCATTTTGGGTAATGTGGAATCAAGCAATTAATAGAGTTAATCTGTGCTGTGCGTGAGTTTTTTTTTCTTTTGACAGAAAAAGGAAAAAAAAACCTTACACACGGGGCACAGCAGAATCGCTGGCAACATAACCAGAGACGAAACCTGGGACATCACCCTCTCATCCCGTACAATGGGATTCAGCATGCAGGCCATACTTGGCGAGATGGTGAGCCACTGTATTGCAATGGCGAGGAGTGAACTGGAAAGAAAACGCCTCCAAGGAGCCGATGCACATGCTGCGAATTTCCTTCAGAAGAACGCCAATCTCCGCCAGGTCGTAGTGCTTTTTCTGAATGTGATGTGCGTGAGTTGATGTGGTATGCGTGTAAGAGTTATCTGACATTGAAAGCTGTGCTCGCTTAATCAAACACAATTTTGTGAAGAAAAGCAGTTAACAGAGCAACACACCAAATATACCTAAAGGAATGTGAAGAACATATTGTTACCAAACGTGTTACTCTGTTAACTACTTTTCTCATAGAGTATTGACTATGGATGTGTGTTTGAAACAATGCGATTTTTTTTCATGGCTTAATCTTTGTGAAATGTCGACTCTATGAGAAACTATGTTCCTTAATATTTGGAGAGGAGATGTGGAGGGAAGAGCTCCATAAAAACTTTAGAACTCTCAAGTCTCCACCAGACCACCACCATGTCCCATGTTCAACATATATGCATTCATGGTCAATATTAGTCTGCCTTTTATCTTATTCGCCTCTGTTTTGCGTTGAAACATTTGAGTTCATTATTAGCCTGCTTGAAAACCACTTATGTTTAAGTAGTACAAATACCGGCTGAATAGACATAAATTTGGCACAATATGTGGTTACAATGTTGATCTATTTATTAGGGATTAGTGATTCTGGCAATGGCGAAACGATGGAGGGGAATTATAAGTTTTTTTCTTCGCTTGAGGTCTTATGGTGCAAATGTACAGTGACTCTGACAATGAAATTTGTGCTTGCCCAAATCAATATTAAATTTAATTCAGGCAAAATAACCAAAAGACTCAGTGTCCCTACATCTAACTATGATGCAACAAATATTTAGATGTAGCAGCGGTGTTCAAAACAATACCAATCCCTTTGTCTCTGCAAAGGTATAATGAAATCAATCCCTTGCAACTGAGACTAGCCACTGGGCAACAGAGGCACGCAACCATGTGACTTATTTTTTTGGGAAGATGCTATTTCAGCTGAAACCTAAAGGCTAAAGATCTACTACTCCCTCCAATCCAAAATAAGTGTTGCATATTTGAACTGGAGTTAGTTTATAACTGCGACACTTTTTATGGATCAGAGATAGTACTTATTATCCTGTTTTAAATTGTGGGTACTGAAATTATAATCTTCATGTTGCAATTCTTGGTCAAGTTTGTGGCGAAGCCTTCGAAAAGGCATTGCCTAAGTTCTGCTTGACAAATAATTAACTGATGAAGTTATATAACTTCCAGTAGGATCCTTGGGATAACATCTAGTATGACTCACTTTACTCAGTGAGCTACAAGCATGCGTTTTTGTATCAAAAGGGAGCTCCCACACTGTTCCATTGCGAGGCATAAAACTCAAGTGTGACAAAGATTTTCAGTACAGTACCCAAAAGCAGGAAAGGAAAACAGCTCTTTTTTTTACATCACAAGAAGAAACTAAAAAAACTAGCAACACAAACGAAAACTAGTCTTCCATTGCTTGAGATGCTTCAGCGGCTTGGCCCCAGCTTGGGGAGTCCAGTTGGGAGGCAGGGCTCAGCAGGGTCTTCTTTCTCGAGATGTTAGTGCTCCATGCCGGCTAGAGAGCTACAAGTATGCTTAGATTGCTGGCTCAGCTAAATGACTGCTCAATTTTTATGATAGTATTTTAACTATTTTACCATAACTAAATGAATGTACACCCTTGAACAGGGTGTTCCATGTTTTTTAACAGAAAAAATATGTCCAATGGTTTTATTGTGTACCTTATACTTTTCCCTGTTATCTTGTCTTTCACTGACCTTGGTATTTTGCAGCTGATAAAGGACAGAGTATTGAATCTTCCTCAACAGCAGTTTTAACAGTAAAGACTTTTCATATCAACTCGGCGATTCTTGCTGCCAGAAGTCCTTTCTTTCTAAAGGTAATTTTCGTAATCATGTTAATTGGATTTGTTGTATAGTCAGTTCAAGTTTCTAATAAGTTTCATTCTTCTTAGCTTTTCTCAAATGGCATGAAAGAATGTGATCAGTCTCATCCAAGAATTAGGATTGCTGATTCAGGTAATGTGATAGCTTAACTGTCCTCGTATGTTATTATAGTTTACTATTGTGGTCGTGTTACAATTTATATAGTTTTTAAATAAAGACATGATTATTTGGATCTGATTGTATTGAATGGTCGAGATTGTTTGGATTCCATGGATTCATTCTTTTTTTGATGGTAATATAGATATAAATTTTCCGTGGCTGGAAGAAGGTTAAGCTCCCATGGAGCTTTTCTCATACTGAAACTTATTAGTTTACTTAAACATTTATTTTGGGTACAAAAAGAGTGTCTTTTTTTGGTTACTTATTCATTGAACCTTTCTCTTAATTGTTATGCCTTTTATGTTTTCATTCTACTTGGAACAGAGGAAAATGCCCTTATGGAGCTTTTAAGCTTCATGTACAGTGGAAAGTTGACATCAGTTGAGCCCGCACTTGTTCTCGACATCTTGATGGCTGCAGACAAATTTGAGGTTCTTTCTTGCGTGAGGCATTGCAGTCAGTTGCTCACAAGCTTGCCTATGACCACAGAATCTGCACTTCTCTACCTAGACCATCCATGCTCCATTTCATTAGCTGCTGAGGTTCAGCCTCTGATAGATGCAGCAAAGGAATTCCTCACTAGCAAATACAAGGATTTGGCGAAGTGAGTTATCTCCATCTGATTGAGCCACCATTATTTTAAATTTTCAAAGTAAACTCTAGACATTTTTTCGAAAGGAAAAGTGTAGGCATTTTCACAAAATCTTGTATGAAGTGTGTACTCAAGTCATGATTTGGCTCATTTCAGGCACACTGATGAATATATGCGCATGCCTCTTGCTGGGATTGTGACCATCTTTTCAAGTACTGACATAAATGTAATATCTGAAGATGACATATATACCTTTTTGCTCCAGTGGGCACGTGAGCAGTACCCAGAATCAGAGAAAAGGCACAGGGTATGGACTTCTGATTTACTCCCACTAGTGCGCTTCAGTCATATGACGTGGCGGAAACTACAAGAGATCCTAACATCCACTGATGATGATGTAGACAATGAGCAAACAACTAAGTATATTGCCAACGTGCTTCTGCACAAAGCTTACCCAGCACACGAGCAAGTTGCTCTTACAGCAGACGAAGCAACCTGTTCGCAAATTTCTCAGCGAGCCTACAAGTGGAAGCCTATCAAAGTAATTGAGTTCGATAGACCCTGCCAACAGGTTATTGTGTTCTTGGATCTAACCCGCGAGGAGTGCTCCGCACTCTTCCAAATAGGAGATGTATTATCGCACTTGTTCCAACTTGCAGGGCAGAACTTTTTCTGGTGCCAAAGTGTATACGAGATGAGAAGAGTAAGTCGTACAGCTTTGGCCTCTGTTTTTGGACCTCTAAGAACCAGGAGGACGCGACATGTTTGACATTAGATTTCGAGTTTGCTGCAAGGAAAAGATCGTCAGTTGAATTTGTGCGCATGTTGAAGAATAGGCGTAAATACACTGGTGGTCGGGTGGCAGGGGGATGTTCTAATCTTTTTGGGGTTGAATGGTCAACTTTCATTGCCAATGACAATCTCTTCATCGATGGTGTGCTGCATCTGAGAGCCAATTTAAGGGTGGTGGTGAGGCAGCCGCAGTTACAAACTTGATATTTTGGGAGAGCTTGCTCATCTGCGTCGTGGATCAAAACCTTGCAAGTGAGCTGCGGCTGCGAGAAGTTCGAATCCCTGGACATTGTAGATACTAGTAGCTGAATCGTGTAGCTGTAGTTGTCGTGTTCTGTCTAGATATGCCACCTGACAAACTTGGATGGGTAGCTGTAATCTGGTGTTTTGTTTGTTGTTTGGTTTGTTTGCTGGCTGAGTGTCCCGTTGGTTGGCTGGGCGTATTTTGGCAGCGGGCAAGTTCTTTTTGGTAGCTGTCGCTTCCGCCTGCATTCTGATTTCGTTTGCTTTGTTGTATGTGCTTGGAAACGATTTTGGCTGCAGGATGATATAAGGAATGGTGGATGTTTCTTTTTTTGAAGTTAAAAGTGATGGTGGATGTTCTTACTTACGACGAAAGTTAGCTATGGCATTGTGGATCAAAACCTTACAAATGAAGTGATATAGTGAACTGCCGTTGTAACAAGTTTGAATCTCTGGGTGTTGTACGTAGTAGCTGAATCGTGTAGCTGTAGTTGTTGTGTGCTGTCTAGAGACTAGAGAGTCTACCTGACAAACTTCGATGTGTTTTCAGTTGTAATCTGTTGTACTTCTACAGTGTGTAGTTCTTCTTTGATAGCACTCCCTCTGCCTGTGAATAAGTGTACTTAGAAGTCAAACCCATTAAAGTTTGACCAATGTTATAAGGAAAAGTGTCAACATTTATGACACTAAATTGGTATTTTAGATTCGTCTTGAAATAAAGTTTCAGAATATACCAATTTGATGTCATACATATTGATACCCTTTTATATAGAGTTGGTCCAATTTTAAATATTTTGACTAGTACAAAAGCTAGATGTAGATTTATTTGAGTACGGAGGGAACAGTCCATACTTGTCCCTGCATTCTCGTTCTGTTGAAGATTATGGTAGTTGACTTTATTTTTTATTTTATTTTGGCAGAAATAGCAACCTTTATTGATCAACAATAATCATGTCATTCTAGTACAGGATATTACTGACCAACACACTTGAAATGATCTTTGAGATCTTTCTAACAAGACAAGCCTGAAAGATAATAAACTCACAGCGGACATAAAGTTCAGAAGCAATGTGTACAGAATCTAGAGCATGCATGCAAGAACCACAGGACCGACCGACGCACATGAATTTTGTTATCACAAACGCTCGGATATATACACCTTTCAGTTTTAATAACCACAAATTCAACTACCAAATGTCACAAACTGTGAAGACACGCACAAATTCACTAGAGCAAGCACAAACGATAAGATGATAAATGCTGACAACTCTGGAAGGCCACAATGTATACAAACTTCAGAAGTATGATCCTCCGTCTTGATGATAAGACAACAATCTCATAAGCTGCAACATCACAATGGTGAGGCAGACAGCAGCCCACTCTCACTAGGATTGACATGGTGTTTGTCACGAAAGAGTGGGAAACTGAGTTCCCCCATTACCAGCTAACTCCGGCATCCTCAAATGTGTCGGATCACTGTCCTATTATGCTGAGTAAGATGGAGGCTAGGCACTTCAGAGGTTTTCGGTTTGAGGTTTGGTGGCTGAAACAAGAAGATTTGGGGGTGTGGTTAAGGCTGCGTGGGAGAAGCCGGTTAGAGCAAGAGATCCGATCAAAGCTTTGCATATCAAACTGTCCAGAAATGCCATGGCCCTGAAGAAATGGAGTAGGAGCATTGTCAGGCATGCTCGTTTTGTCTCTGCTGTGGCAAACGAGGTTATTTTAACCTGGATGTTGCTCAAGAAACCAGGTTGTTCACTGATGAGGAAAGACAATTGCATTGTTTTCTGAAGAATAAGCTGCTGGGGATCGCTGCTGTGGACAGAATAAGATGGAGACAGAGATCTAGAATTACTTGGGTGAAAGAAGGAGATGCCAACACCAAGCTGTTCCACATTCGAGCCACAGGTCGAAGAAGAAATAATTTTATTTCCAGCCTGAGGGGGTGCAGCTGAGGCAGTTGCGAAGCATGAGGATAAGGCCCAAGTTCTTCTTACTCATTGTACTCAGCTCATCGGTACTTGCTGTCCAGCTGTGACTGATCTAAACTGGGACAGGTTGGGGCTGCCATGTGTTAATTTATAACATTTTGAAAGGAGTTTCTCGTTGCAGGAGCTTAAGCAGGTGATTGATTTGCTCCATGGTGAGAAGACACCGGGCCCCGATGGTTTTATTGGGGCTTTTTTCAAGAAGTGTTGTCTACTTATTGAGGATGATCTGCTAGCAGCGCTCAATCATCTGCATAGTTTGAAGGGACGGCATTGGAATCTCCTAAACTCTACAAATATTGTGCTTCAGCCAAAGAAAGATGAACCGGTTGACGCTAAAGATTATCGGCCAGTGCACAGTGTTGCCAAAATCTTGTGTAAGTTGTTGTCGGCTTGTTTGGCCCCGGAGCTGGATAGTTTGGTGTTGAGGGCGCAGAGTGCTTTCATTAAGGGCGGTCCATCCATGAGAATTTTCTCTATATCAAAAACGTCCTCAAAGATGCCCATGTGAAGAAAATACCGTTGCTCTTCCTTAAGCTGGATATTGCCAAAGCTTTTGACTCGATTAATTGGGGTTCCTTCTTAAAGTTCTGCAAAAGATGGGGTTTGGACCGAGATGGAGAAAGCTGGTTTCGCTGGTGCTTGCTTCCTCTTCTTCTCGTATCCTGCTCAATGGCTTCCCTGGAAGGGCTTTCTTGCATGGGAGGGTACTGAGGCAGGGGACCCTCTCTCCCCAATGTTGTTTATCCTCATGCTTGAGCCGCTGCAGCGGTTGTTGCAGCTTGGCACAGACCAGAAAATCCTTTCACCTCTGAAGTTAAGGTCTGCTAGGTTGCGGGCAAGTTTTTATGCTGATGATGTTGCTCTTCTTATAAACCCATGCAAAGATGATATCCGGACAGTGCATCGCATCCTGAGTCTTTTTGGTGATGCCTCTGGACTTAGAAACAGCTTTGAGAAATGCGTGGCTTACCCTATTGCTTGTACCGACCTGAATTTAGATGAGATCCTTGAGGGTTTTGGGGGTTCCAAGGGAACGCTGCCATGTCGGTATCTGGGGTTGCCTCTCAGGAGGCCAAAGAGGGTGGAGGTGCAGCCTCTGTTTGATAGAGTGCTTGGAAGGCTGAAAGGGTGGAAGGGTAGATTACTGAGCAAGAAGGGAAGGCTTGAACTGATCAAAACTGTCATCACCGCCACTGCTACGTACTTCCTAACAGTTTTTCCTGTGGATAGCTGGTTGTTGAAAAAGCTGGATAAAATTAGGCGCAGTTTCCTTTGGGCAGCGAATGAAGAGGCAAAAGGGGGCAAATGTCTGGTTAATTGGAAGAATATTTGTGCCCCAAAGGAGTACGGTGGCCTTGGTATTAAAGATTTACAAACATTCAGCAGGGCTTTGAGGTTGAGATGGAACTGGCTGCGTTGGGAGGATGCGGTTAGGCATTGGAAGGGATTGCCAAACCCTTGCAACAATGTCGACGATGCTCTGTTTTCTGCCTGCACTTCTATTGTCATTGGCAATGGTGCTAAGGCCAATATTTGGAAATATGCTTGGTTAGATGGGTCCTCTCCAGGCCAGCTCGCCCCGGCCATTTTTCCGCTTGCTCGAAAAAAAAAACCTCTCGGTGCGAGAGGCGATGTCTGCTGACAGGTGGATGAAGGGGCTACAATCCATTAATTCTGAAGAGCAGCTGATCCAGTTCGTGCAACTCTGGGAGAGGCTTCAACTTGTGCAGTTCGTGGATCGCCCTGATCCGATTAGATGGAACCTCACGGCTAATGGGAAATACTCAGCAAAATCTGCTTATTTTGCTCAGTTTTGTGGGAGGCAGTTGGGAACCTGCGTTGGAGAAGGTTTGGAGTGTCAGGGCGGAAGGCAAGACGAATATTTTCCTTTGGCTTCTCCTGCAGAGCCGTAATTGGACTGCTGACAAGTTGCAAGCGAGAGGGTGGCCTCATGATGACAAGTGCAGCCTTTGTGGTCTGGTCCTCGAAACGGCGGTGCATCTGGCCTTCTTGTGCCTATTTGTGCGACAGGTTTGGGAGTGTTTAAGGGTGTCTTTCCCTCTAGAAGTGCAGCGTGCGGTGAATGCCACAACAATCGCCGGTTGGTGGAATGGTCTGTCCTGCCGCAAACTCGACAACAGTGTGAAGAAAGGCATTACCTTCTTGGTGTATGTCCTTTGGCATATCTGGAAGGAGAGGGGGAGAAGAATTTTTCAGAACCAAGAGTTACAACCGTCAGCGCTTGCAGGTTTAATTCGCGCTGATATAGAGTTGGTTGAGTTAGCTCATAGTGTGAGATAGTTTCTTTCTGTACATGAGTGTTGTGTTCTTGGGTGTGTGGCTGGTGTAGCTGTTGTATTTCTCTCTCTTCTAAAAATTCATAAGCAGAGCTCCTGCTGGTTAACGTAAAAAAACACAATGGTGAGGCCGATCAGTAGCATAATTACCTACGCCGGCACGCTTCAACATATATCTGAACTAGTACAAAGCAACATAGAGTTCTAAGATACATGGAACGAACAGAGGCTTCATAAATCATCCAGAAGCATCATAATTCATAACCATATAGTTAACAAGATACCTGGAATAGACACTACAGGAAATTAGCTATGTTGTGCCTTTGAGTTGTTGACTCCTGGAGTACGTCCAAGGAACCCCCTGACACCTGGAGTACGTCCAAGGAAAAATAAAGTTGCTCAGACCCATTGTTGTGCCTTTGAGTTGTACACCATGAAGAAGATGATCATTTCGGTATCAGCAACATTGTTTACTAGCCAAAGGATGATGTAGCACCAAATGACAAAGCACACCAACATGTTGTTTAGCCCCGAGTATTTTACTTATAGAATGATTGACAGCCATGACAAAAAGATTAGTACGAGTGGCTCATGCTGGGTGGCACTCATTCCCACCCGGCGGTGGCATGCCAGGTCATCTCAAGAGTCTAAGAGCATCTCCATCGGGCCTCTAAATGTGTGTCCGGCACCCCCAATTGGGCCTCCTTTGGGGGTGCCGGACATGTGTCCGGGCAACATTTGGAGGCCGCCCACAGCGGCACTCCCCAAAGGCCCACCCCTCAAATGGCTCAAAATTTGAAAAAACCATCGAACACCTTGCGGGTGCACGAACCGCCGGCGGCAACCGCCGCGTCGCTCCGCGTTACGGCAACTGCCGCCGGTTCATGTGGGCGTGCAACCGCCGCCGCTTGGCAGCAATATCTAACCATCCTCGCGGGCGCACGTCGATCTCATTCTATTCGTCTGGTACGACATTCGTCTGGTACGACATGGCCGAGTGGGGTACCGGCGCCACCAGCGAGGAGTCCGGCGGTGAAAGCGAAGCACCGGTCTCGTCTTCCTCGAGCGGCAATGGCTCGGATTCTGTTTCTTCCGTCGAGCCATCGCCGTCAGAAGTCGAGCAACTCGAGCTCTTCTACGGGCTCGACGACACCCCTTCGCCGCGTTCCTCGTCGGACGTGGATACCCCCGCAGAGGAGGAGGACGATGAGGAGGAGGAGGACGACGAGGAGGAGGACGACGACACGCCCGACGGGAACGAGGCAGCCCCCGCATCTCCGTACGAGGTGTTGAACCCGCATGGAACCCCCTCCGAGGAGGAGGCAGCCGGCGGGGAGGAGAGCGAGGTCGCGCCCGCCGCCAAGGACGCGGCCATCGATGACAAGGACGAGGACGGCTACGACGGCGACGTCGAGAAGCCGAAGGCCCCCAAGCGTCCTCGCCAAGACGGCGATCACGCGGAAGCTTCGGCATCCAAGAAGAAGAAGAAGGATGCATAGACCCTAGACTAGGCGGAGAGAAGTACGCCGCATGTATTTGTAATTTTCATTTATTCAAACTTCATTCAAACGAGATTTAACAAACTTACAATTTCGAATTTAAACGAGATTTAACAAACTAAACCTAGACTAAGCGGAGAGAAGGGGGCCTATGCAGCTTCTCGCCAACCAATACACGCGCCGGCGAGGAGAAGAGATGCCGCTTCATGGCCGGCCAAAGGAGAGGAAGATGCGAACCAAGCCAAAGAATCATTAAGAGACTTGCATGCCTTGATGATCCGGCGCCGGGATTGGATCTTCCGTTCCCATCGGCTACGGCCTTTAGAAACGTTCCCGCCGGTTCCCCCATATCAAGGGCTCCAGCCTTGAGGAACGTCCCGTAGCCTCGGCTGAGCCGGCTGAGGCTTCTGGTTTCGCCGGCGCGTGGCATTCGATTTACCGCCGTGACATGCGGCGGGGCGTTTGATGGGAAGCCTCTTCGGCTTGCGCCGCCCCTTTCTTCGGTGACAGCGACGCTGCAGCCCAAGATGCAGCCGGTTGTAGAGGCAGATCGGACAGCTCGGGGTCGTCGTCATCGTCGTCGTCACCGTCCTCGCCGTCACACTCGTCGTCCGTTGAGGACAACTCCGGCGTTGGCTCTCGTCTTCCCCTACGACGCGCCTCGTACTCCTTGTCCACCACGGCGTGCCAGTAGGGCGCCGAGATGGAGTACTTGGGGTCGAGCTTTTGCTCGTACGACATCTCCGTCCACTTGCGCTTGAGGAACGCGACGTGGTCCTGCCCGCTGAGCCGCGGCGCCACCGGAATGTTGGCGGCGCTCCTCACCCACCCGTCTGGAAGGGTGGCGTCATTGTGCACCGGCAGCTGGTGGCGGCTGCTCAGCCGCGCGGTCTCCAGCGAGAGCACGTAGGGAGGCGCGTTGCCGGCCTCCTCGCGCCACATGCCTCGCTGGAACGCCTTGGCCATCTCCGCCTCCTCGTTGCGACGCCGGAGTTACTCCAGCTGCTCGTGGCGTTGCTGCCCGCCGGGCTGCCCGCCATGGTGGCCTATGTTCTTGAGGGAGAGGGAGAGAGAGGGAGAAGTGATGGTGTGAGGAGAGGAGGGTTGCGCTGCGTCGGGTTTTAAAGGCGGCCGGAGGAGCGGGTTGGGTGGCCTGCATTAACGCGGCCACCGCTTCGCCTGGCCGCGCATTGACGCCGACGAAGCGTCTGCAGGGCGCCGCCGCGGCCTGCCACTGCGACTCCAGCACGCGTCGCTTCCGTCTGCGTCATTGGAAGCGGCGCGGCGTTATTGCGACGTGTCGCTTTGCTCTGCGCCCGCCAGGGGAACGGACGCGGCGTTATTGCGACGCGTGATGACAGGCGTGGCGCCGTCTCGTCGCCTCGACATTAAACGCGGCGGAACGGCCTCCTGCACAGCCTTCATTAACACGGGACGGCGAGTCGTGTGTATGACGGGCGGGCCATCTCTGTCAGGGCCATGCCCGAGCCGATGTCCGGCACCAATAGGAGGGCCTCCATTTGGAGGCCCTCCTGGGGGTGCCGGACACAAAATCGCTCGGGCGAGGCTTTGGGGAGTGCCGCTGGTGGGCGTTTTTTGTGCCCGGCCCCCCAAAGGGCCTTTGGGGGGTCGTTTAGAGGCCCCCGGTGGAGATGCTCTAAAGCAGGCCTACTATTCATGATAGCCACCACACGACTCTCGACTCAATAGTGGAGTATACCCACAGTCATTGTATAAAATTATCAATTATGTCAGAGAAAATATTAATCTGTACAAAAATCATATTTGTTTTATAGGAGGAAGTCTTGAGAACAAACCATGTATCTCGTAGAAAAAACAAACTGGTCGTCCCGTAAAAAACACAACCTGGTCATGCTGACAAGTTTAATTAAATCGTGTGTGTCTCTCCCGTGGGAGACCTAGATGTTATAGTGGAGCTATGTTAACTAAGTATTTAAATTTAATATTATTCAAAATTTTCTATTTGATAAACTTACAAGACGAGTTGTGCACCCTAGATAATAACAAATATGATCCGATGAATGCAAAATTTTATACAATCTACTTTTTTAAAAGCACATTGATGGTTAGTTTAAGTGTGTATGTTTCAATATCAAGTACATATATTTTATACTTAAACACAATGCAGCTTGTAAGATAGAGTCAAGCTAACAGTTCAACTTATACTTTAGAACTTTCTGAGAATTTTCTTATCTATTGATACGGTACAAACCACTACTGTTGAGATATTTGTTAGAATATACTCAATATATATGTCTGAAAAAGTACTAAACTTAAGTCTTAATTCAACAATGAAAAATGAGGAGGGGCATAATTGTTTTCCGCTTTTAGCCTATATATGTTTATACATCCAAAAAATGTTTTTGGTTACAAACTATTTAGATTCCAAACAATGAAAATATATATTTAATGTACATTACAGAAGAAGAAAGATATACGTAATATTAATTGTGCTAACTACATATTGAGAATATATATTCAATAAGATTGTAATATATAATAAAACTATGTCATATGTATAAGTAGATTTTTTTTTAATGTTGTTGTTGACCCAGGTGGACTGCCGCAGCCAACATAGAAAGTCGAAGATGTACATGGCGGGGTCGCGTAGGAAGGAGCAATCCGGTTCGCCAGCACATGATCAACCCGATAGCCCGGGCGACCAATGGACCTTGGTAGATACGCAGCGGCCAGTTCGAAGACCTATTACTCGCAATCGAGCTCCCGATAGTCATGGTACAACATCTGGCATCTGGAATCTTCACCGGGGTCGAGGCCAGTCACGCAGAATCCGGTGCTTCTGTTGTTGATGTGGAGTGGCCGGATCAAATGATGGCACAAACGGATTTCTCTCGTGGTTGGATTGATATGGTGATGAGATGCATCTAGTCAGTTCTCTTTTCTGTTAAACTCAATGGAGGAACATCTGATGTGTTTACTTTATCACGGGGGCTCCGGCAGGTAGGAGATCCTCAATCGCCATACCTCTTCCTCTTTTAGGTAGAAGGTTTTTTAGCTCTACTTGGTCAAGCACAACAAGGGAACCACATCGAGGGGGTAAACTTTGGTACTATAGGCCCAACTCTTACTCTTCACCGACGAGCGTCGTGTTCTTGAGGTAAGTGTATATAATTTTAGTGCTCTCAAGGTTGTATTGTAAAATTATGAAGAGAGCTCCGGGCATCGTGTTAATATGCAAAAATCGTAGATAATTTTTGACAAAGGAAGCTAAGTAAAGCATAGAAACTCGTCCTTTCACTTTGCGTTTGCGCTGGGAATTTTTGTCTCCGCCATATTTCGAGTCGGCTCTAACGCATCCCACCGTCGTTGTTCTCTCTCCATCCTCTCCAAGACAACCGGCGACGACATAGGACAAAAGATGTGTGGAGGCGCGTGAGGATGGGCATATGCAAAGTTGAATGAGATCTAAGACTTGCGACGATGTTCGCTAGAACGGGAGTGACATGCAACAATGTGTAAGGGGAGAGTATATTTAGTTAGGGTTTTGGCATATCACACTCTCGGGTGGGCCTAGTTGGGTCTGTGTTCTACGTGGTAGGTGTGTTGGGCTGCCCCAGCCGACCCCAATGACTGTGGATGGACGAGGGCTTGTCGGACATTTTTTGGCCGTCTGGTCCGATAAGGGGTGTCGTTGGGGGACTTTTGACCGCTGGACTGACGGGTAGCGCTATGAGAGTTCGGAAAGTTCTTTTGGAGGACAAGCTCCATATAGCCTTTTTGAAAAAAATAAAATTGATAGTTTTTAGTTTCCAAAAATTATGCAAAAAACCTAGACGTTGACAATGACCTATTCTAAGAGTTTGTAACTTTGCAACCCGTAATAGTTTGTACTCCGTCCTACACAAAACAGACAAATCTTACCCAATCTGAAATTTTTGAAATCACATCTCAAATCCAGAATTTTGTTATTTTGCACAGATCAAAATACACAATATTTTGCATTGGTATTTTATATAATGGTAGAGATATTCATTTTCTACTTCTATGATTTTTTCACATTTTTTGAAAACTTAAAATATCGTTTTTGATTTTTCAAAAAAAATCTCCGTGGAACTCGTCCACCAAATCACCGTACTCCTTCTGTTCCTCATGTGTCTTTTTGGCTGTACGCATTCTTAATGTTTCGACTAGTTATTAACATTTTATTATAGAGGGAAAATGTAATTGATATTTTCTTGATTTTAATATATATTGTTTTGTAAGAAATGTTGGATTTTCTCTATCATAAATGTTTGCTTTGTGTCTCCGTAATTTTCTGTTATGTGCATATATTCAGAGTGTTTGAATTTAGATGGTTCGGGTGGTGGCTGTATTTCAACCCACCGGTATCAAGCCTCATGATTGACTCCCCATATGTTGGAGTATTACCACTATGGTTTCTAATCTTAGGACGTGTTTGGTTGCCCACGGACACCCCAATCAGGCCCTGGGCCATGTTTTTGGCTTGTTTGGTTGCCCACAACTTTGCTTGGCCCGCATGCGCACGAACTTTAAAGCACCCCTCAGGCTGGCTCGATAGGAACGCTCGAATCGGCCGTTTCCGTGGCTCGCTCTTGAACCAGCACAGTACCTGCATGAACTGATACGAGCTTTCTCCCTCTCATCTTCTCTCTCCTACTCTTAAACTCCTCCCTAAGTATGCCTCTGATCTACACATTCGTAGGTCGATTCGAAAAATGTTGAACATCAACTATGTGCGCATCGACGAGGGGTTTCATTCCCGTGCTCGGTTTCGAGTTTCGTCAGGCGTAGCTTCTGATTTTTGAAGTTCCCTTTTGAATGTTTTTGGACGAATTTTGTCGATTTCTTCGCACTCGATCGACAATTTGAGAAACCCTTTGACATGTAGTTAGATCTCAACATTGCGCACAACTTTCGTGTTATAACTTTTCTGTTTCGGTGATCGTATACGTGTAGATCTTGCATTGTAGCTAAATACGTATTTGCACCATGTATTTTAGTATTTTTAGTGTACCTCCACCAAGCTGCATGGGCTTTTTGTGGGCAACCAAACGTGTGGGCCCGAAATTTTGCATCCAGCCGAATGGGCCTGGTCAGAACATTGTTGGCAACCAGATGGGCTGCAGATCATGGCTCAGTCCGCGTTTCAGCTGAGCCAGACCCAACTGAGCCACGCAGACGGGAGGCCCAAAATCGATGCGGGCTACCAAACACGCCCTTAAATTGTGGTGTTTTATGCATTTTTTTTTGCTCACTAAGGTTTAACGTTTGATAAATGCATGGCATTGAGCAAGATACTCCTAACACAATTCCTAACACATTAAATGTCGTGAGAAATGAACTAAACACATATAATTCCTAACACAATTCGCAACACTTAAACTGGATCAGACCTAATGTAAACCCTTTGGTCGGGATTCGGAAAGGAGGAGGCTAATCGGGATTCTCTGACAGAAATCGGCTCAAGTCATCATACACAAAAAGACACAGTGATCCAAAATAAAAAAACTAAGCGAGCATCTTTTCTGCGATGATGAAAAAAGCTACACTGCTCATTGATCACCGCGGATCAAACGAAATCCGTTTCCCGTCGATCGTCCCGCCACCTCGATCCGCGCAGAACGCCGGTCGTCGTTTTCAGCCGTGACAAGTCACCGAACGGAAATCACGCCGGTCTACTCCAAAAAAAACTCCGCTGGAACTAGAGCTTGTTACGGATAACTCCTCGTGACAGTACGGCCGGCCGCTATAAACTCGCCACCCACAACAAACCAAACAGAACCCCGTCTGCCGCCGCTCCGAAGTCAAAACCGCGACGTAATCGTAATCCCTTCCACCACCGAGGCGATCGACGGCGATGGCGCTCGGCGGCGAGGACGACGTGGTAGCCGCCGACGAGCTCGTCCCGTCCCTGACCTCCCTCGAGCCGGTCTACGGGTCCGGTTCCCCGCTCGACGAGGCGCGCCTCCGCTTCGCCCGCCTCGCCGACCGCTTCGGGGCGCTCTACGGCGGCGCCCGTCCGGCCCTCTTCGCCCGCTCCCCGGGCAGGGTGAACCTCATCGGGGAGCACGTCGACTACGAGGGCTACTCCGTGCTGCCCATGGCCATCCGCCAGGACATGGTCGTCGCCATCCGGAGGGCCGGCGACGGTGGTGGGCAGGTCCGCGTCGCCAATGTCGACGGCAAGTACCCCACCTGCGTCTACCCGGCCGACCCCGACAAGGTGATTGAATCCTCTGCCGCTGCCCTGCTCCGGTCCTAGATCGATTTAGTTCGGATTCCGGGATATTCCCCTCCGTGCACCGCGATTGAAGGAGACGATCCTTATCTGCCAAAAGGATGAGAGTCCTCTTTTCCAGCGGTGCGCCGAATTATTATTTAGTTTTTTTCTTGGCCTGGGAGGAGATAGATGGGGCATGCGAATCTCGTTCCGTACTTATCACGCCATAAATTAGTACTAGTGAATTAATTAAGACAAGAGGCCCGTGATGCCTGACATGGACCACTTGGTCCAGTTCGGTGCCCAGACCGTGAACTCAATAATTTGTGTTGGTGCTGCTAGCGCAGTGCCTCTTGCTTGTGCACCTGGCGTTCCTCTGGCTTAGATACCTTGTGGAGAGCATTGAGGTCAACTGTCAATTAGTCCAAGGCTCGTGGGCACCTCCAGAAATCTCGGCAAGGGGATGCTGGAGACAATCAGTTTGATCCTATTTTTAATCTGCAGTTTACCTGCCAGTCCTGGTCAAAACACTAAGCACTGCGGCAGCGACCTGATTGAATTTACGTGGGTCTTCAAATTCGAATACAGAACAGTTCGAAGTATGCAGTACTGGATGCCTAATGCAGCAAACGCAACAGGAGTGTGCTGGTTTGAAACGGGTGCAGATAAAGAAAATAAGCCTGCCGTGTTTGAGAATCAAATTAAAATAAGCGTATCCTTGTTCTGTTTTATTCAGATTCTCATTTGGGATAGATACTGATGATAGCACCATCTCCTGGTTTGTAGTGACGGTGGATATGCTTTTTCCATGTTGCTATCTGCGATCTTCACTTACATGATTCTTTCTGTTTGAAACCTTTGGTTCAGTCATTGACAGCTAAGTATTTTGGCGTGCAGGAAATTGACATAAAAAACCACAAGTGGGGCCACTACTTTATGTGTGGGTAAGTTACCTCCATAGAGTTCATTTGGTCAACTACAGGTCTAGAAATCGTGACATGTTTAATCCTCTGTCTGCAGATACAAGGGAGTATATGAGTACGCTAGGTCCAAAGGGATAGATATGGGTGAACCTGTTGCTCTTGATGTTGTTGTAGATGGCACAGTTCCTCAAGGTAGTGTTCGGGATTTATTATGAGTTTTACGCTTACCATGAATGATATCTGAAAAAGTTTTTAATGCTTGTATGTTGTCGCTCTTATTTAGGATCTGGACTTTCAAGCTCGGCAGCATTTGTTTGTTCAGCAACAATTGCTATCATGGGAATTCTCGAGAAAAATTTCCCAAAGGTATTCCTTACCACACGTCAAACAGCTTTATTAATGACATTGCCATCATTCCTGTTCACGTGTAAAAAAGAGCAAATACTAAATATTTGTTTGATGTGGATTGATGCAAACTTGTAATGGAAAATTGATATGCTAATTGCGCCACAAAATTTGACACAAAGCAAGTGTTCTTTTTGTGTCAATTGGACATGTAATGTTTTTGTTATAGATAGAAAAAATAGACATCTGACTGAGCCACTGAGGTAGTGTCGACACAACAGATGTGATATATCCTTTTACACTTGTCTGATAACTTGACTAGTCCAAATTGGGGAGACAAAGTTATGGAGTTGGATGCTCAATTGATGCTGAATTTCTTTTATTGGCATAATTTCCAATGGAATCTTAGCCAGGAGTTTCGAGAAACATGATCCAACTTCTATCTTTGGTGCAAGGTTCCAGTGATTCTTTCCTATTCCTAATTGTTCCATTAAAAATCGTGCAGAAAGAAGTTGCTCAATTCACTTGTCAGTCTGAGCGCCATATTGGGACACAGTCGGGGGGTATGGATCAGGTAAATGAAGCCATCTCTAACTGTGTATGGAGTATTATGGTATTTCCTGTTTCTGTTTTGTTTTACACTCTTTAAGTGAACTCAATGTAGTTTCATAAAATGCCATTTACGGAGGTAGCTTTTGGATACGGGCAGTGTTTTGTAGCTGATTCCTGCAGTCAATTTCGTATATTTCTTATAAATATGGTATACATCTTGAATCCTGGTGGCAGGTTACAAGGTTTGCCGTGGTTTATTCCTGGTAGAATTAGAAGGATTGGTTTTACTTTCCTAGAGATCATTTTTGTATATCATGCTTCATGCAAAAAACAACGTGATTCCAAGGATTGTGTTAGGATCTTTGTTATTATTCGTGAGGAAGAGGAATATGCGTTCATTTAAGCTTGCGGAACTTGATATATGACTGCATTTTCTGTGCATATTTTTAAAGATGCTTTAGAAACACCTTTTATTAGTTTTCAGTTACTTCATTTTTCTTCATACAGTTGACTTTGTACTTTAATTTTTGTTCCAGGCTATATCTATCATGGCCAAACCTGGATTTGCTGAGCTGATAGATTTCAATCCAATCAAAGCAACTGATGTTCAACTACCTTCAGGTGGTACATTTGTTGTTGCCCACTGTCTGGCAGAGTCCAAGAAAGCAGAGACAGCTGCTACAAACTACAACAATCGTGTTGTAGAGTGTCGGTTGGCAGCGGTAAGAGATTCTTTAGTTTCAGAACGAGCATGTGAATTAAGGATCAGTACACACACAATAGAGTGCACCTGCAGGTCTAGACATAGATAATGCATTTCTAGGTTTTGAACTGAGTGCCTTCAAGAATGAAATTTCCACTATATAATTTTTTCGTCTAGTTTTCTGCTATTTTTAGTTTTATTGTTGGCACTTGAGCAAAAACAACCGAATGTAGTCCATCAAAAAAATTAATTTATGGAACTGATATTTTTTCGTCTACGCTTCTACAGATTGTTCTTGCCATCAAACTAGGGATGGACACAAATAAATCTCTGTCATCTGTTACTACCCTCTCTGATGTTGAGGGGCTATGTGTCTCTTTTGCCGGCAAAGAAGGTTCTTCTGATCCTGGAGTTGCTGTGAAGGTACAAAACTTCACGAGGAATTTAGGCTATCACTGTAAATCAGGTGCTTTTGGTTGTAAAATTTGCAGAATCATGCGCTTCTCTGACTATTATGCAACTTTGCAGAACCTATTGCATGAGGAACCATATACAACAGAGGAACTAGAGAAAATCACAGGTCAAAGCCTGGCATCTGTCTTCCAGAGCTCTCAAACGTCCTTGGATGTTTTGAGAGCTGCCAAGCATTTCAAGTTATTTCAGGTGAATTTCATTTCCTTGCTAAGGCATCCATGAACCTCTGTTTACCACCTTGCAGGCTGTCATTCCAAGTTGGCACTACTGATCATTTCACTTTAGTCTAATCACCTCAGTGCACGTGATCTGTGCTACATGATGCTATTACAATCTTGACTAATTTCCCGGCGTGCTCTTAATTTCAGCGCGCCTTCCATGTGTACTCTGAAGCAAGGCGGGTGTATGCGTTTAGAGATACAGTAATATCAAAACTCAGGTGCGTTAACTAGTTTAATTCAAGTCTTGTCTTCCTCTTTACTCCACATGTACCCTCACATTTGAACTTTGGAATTCAGTATGGGTCAATAGGTTTGGGTCCTCCTTGCTCAGACCAGTCACCAGTGTTTCCCTTCCAAACTAGGTCATCTGGAACTTACCATTATTTTCTTGCAGCGAGGAAGATATGCTCAAAAAGCTTGGCGATCTTATGAACGATAGCCATTATAGCTGCAGTGTGCTGTATGAATGCAGGTATATTTCGTATGTATTGTAGGCTAGTGTTTGTTAAATCTGCATAAACTTCTATATCATGGATTAAATTCTCTTAATAATATTAACATCACAACATACTGATACATTTCTCTGAGCCAGCTGTCCTGAGCTGGAAGAGCTTGTAAAAGTTTGCCGGGACAATGGGGCTCTAGGAGCGCGGCTCACAGGAGCCGGGTGGGGTGGCTGTGCAGTCGCCTTGGTCAAGGAGGGCATCGTTCCGCAGTTCATTCTCAATTTGAAGGTATACTGAATACATAGCCCTGGAACTTCCGGCACTATACGAATTGGCAGAGAATGCCCAATGCCTAAGCCCTAACGAGGGCACAATCATAAGAAAATATCATAAGAAACTAACATGGATTCGTTTTCCTTTTGCAGGAGAAGTACTACAAATCGAGGATCGACCGGGGAGTGATCGAGCATAGCGATCTCGGGCTGTACTTATTCGCATCGAAGCCGTCGAGTGGTGCAGCCATATTGAAGCTGTAGATTGACCACTGCTGTGGTTGAGGTCACTTGTAAATGAACACATACTCGCCTATAACTTATTGGTACGGATGAAATAAAGAGGTGCTCGGAGGCGACCACACTCCCCTAGCTAATTTAGTTTAGCCATGCGTACCTGAATGTACAATTATACAATGTACCTATCCTTATTTATGCCAAATATGACTATGGGGCAACCTGCATGATCTCGTTTTTCATATCGACGAGGCAGGGTGGTGACGCAGGCTAGTCCTTTGGATATAAGGAGAGCGCACTTAGTTACACTGTCGATTGAGTCCAGAGTTGTTATTGCTAGCTCTGCGAAAAATATTCGAGCTTTGTTGCGCCTCACGCGTGTGGACGGTAGCCTGTGACTTCACTACGTTTGCAACTTTGCATCAACTCGGTGTATCCTCGGCTCCATTTCCCTTTTAGATGGTCAGAGCTAGGGTTGAAAACGGAACGAAAAACGGAAGGAAACATGAGTTATCGTTTTCATTTCCTTTCATATTAACGGAATCGGAAACGAAATCGGAGACACCGGAAACGAATACAGAATCAGAAATCGCTGGAAATGAATATGAAACGGAGATGAGACGAATACGATACAAAAGCGGATATTTGTCGCAACACAATAGCGGTATAATATGTTGGTGCATACTCTCAATATATAAATACAAGTAGCTAACAAGATAAGAATTGTTCACAATATCGACCAACGACAGTTTAACGTGAAGTACCACACAAATATTTTAACACTTTGACACACAAAAATTGACAAAAGATAGTTTCACATAAACACTAACACACTTAGTTGGCTAAAAAAACATAGTCTTATAAAAATGTATGCTAATGACTAATGGACCTAACTAACGACATAGGCAGGCCTCAGCTTGCACCTGAGCCTAGGGTCGTCCGAATGCAGCGTGTACTAGTTCTGCGAAAAGTTTCCGGAATTTTTCGCTTCATTTTCGTTCCATCGGAAACTGCTAAATCGTTTCCTTTGTCATTTCCATTTTTGAATATGCCAGCAAAATGTCGTTTCCGTTTCCATATTTTGCTCTCCATTTCCTACGGAAACAGCCGGAAAGTTTTCTTATCATTTTCAACCCTAGTCAGAGCAACTCTAGTAGATACTCAAAAACTTAAGCATTTGTATTCTATTTTTTCTAGATAATGGAAAAAAAAATCCGACGTACTTTCGGTATCGCCGAGGCTACAGCCTGGGCAGAGCTACGGAGTTTGCTCCCGGAGTCAATGCCAGGCGGTCGTGACCTCGTGTCATGGCACCTGGCACCGTCTGGGACGTTTTCTGTAAAGTCGGCCTATCGGAGTCTCTTTAGTTCCCCAGTTAGAGCGTGGACCTCTCCACTATGGAAGGCCCCCTTACCGTTAAAGATCAAAATCTTCGTGTGGCAGCTTCTTAGGGACCGCCTCCCCTCAGGGGTGGAGGTTCGCAAGCGACAGGGGCCGGGTGATGGGCTTTGCCCCATGTGTGGGATCCCAGAGACGGGAACCCACATCCTTTTCACTTGCCCCGCTGCCAGATTTCTATGGAACTTCGTCCGCGAGGCGCTGGGGCCTGCTTGGCAGGCCTCAGACCTTGGCGAGTTCCTAGAAATCCAGGCGAACCGTACCGGTGAGAGGCGACGCCTCTTCTGGTTGGTGTTTGCCACGTTGATGTGGACCTTGTGGACAACTCGCAATAAGATGGTGATCGAGCGGATCTTTCTCTGACGTGCTTCTGACTCGATGTTTAAATTTCGGACTTTCTTGCAGCAGTGGCACCCGTTGTCTAGGCAACGGGACAGGGGGCAGCTGGATGACATGCTTGCTAGGCTTGTGGAGACGGCTCGGCGCATCTCCTCCTCTTCTTCCAGCTAGCGCCGGAGGGGCTTAGTCTCTTTTTGTTCGCCCTTCGCTTCTTTTTCTCGCTGTATCTCTCTCACCCCCCCCCCCCCCCCCCCCCCCCCCCCACCGCCTTTTCTTGCTTATATCTTGTGGGCTTTCTTGTGCTGCGCCCCCAGCATCTTATGTTTGTAACAGTGTATGAACTTGCTTGGCATGTTGCTTTATTTATAAAGCGGGGCGAAAGCCTGTTTCGAGATAATGGAAAAACAAATCCCTCTATGTGGAACATGTATATGTATAAAACTATATACTCGAACTCTAATTTGACATCAATATGATTCAAAAAAAATTACTACTCACTATTAATAATATCTTAAATGCATAATTTAAATTTGATGTCTAAATGCATGATGAAACCTATAACAAATTCATAAACAAACATAGATCACACATATGCAAGATAACCAACCTCCCACGATCATCATACCTTGGTGCAGCTGGCTAAACCTCCTCCCCGTAGTGGTGCCGCCCAAACCCATACTCGATTGTAATATCTCGGCCCTCCTGATATCCCA
This sequence comes from Poa pratensis, assembly GCA_947311845.1. Classification (NCBI taxonomy): domain Eukaryota; kingdom Viridiplantae; phylum Streptophyta; class Magnoliopsida; order Poales; family Poaceae; genus Poa; species Poa pratensis. The sequence continues at coordinate 29,003,673 of CAMZMU010000112.1, forward strand.
ATCGAGAGTGCTATGCGGTACCAAAGTTCACGTACGATTTATCTAGGACATCAACCTGAATGACACTGCTTGATTTTATCCGTTGTACCAAATTGCAGTGCTCTATCCCAATATCTCTTGTCTTCTCATCCATTTCGTTTGGATCTATCGTCATGATCCGGTTCTCCTTGGCTATCATGTCTTGCCTCATTTGGGTCTCCTTGAGACTTGAAGTCGACGGCGTTTCTCCGTCTCAACCGTTATGCCCTCACTTAATGCCACTTCTGGAGCAACTCTATCTTCAGTTGCAACGAGTTTCTCTTTCATTCCCACAATTTTTATATATCTCTTCACAATCTCCTTTATCTACTTCCTTCCACCGGCATCCTCTTGCATGCCTTAGTAGTTGAATTTCGATCTTTTTCCTCATTATCTTCTTTCAATCATCTTTGTTCTCTGGATAGATTGAGCTATTTGACCCTTCTCAGTGGAGGAGCTTCATTGTCCCTCGTCTTCCACTCGAAGGAATGCGTCGGCGTGGGCGGGAGGAGCCCATTGTACGCAGGAACACCGCTCAGGCCGACAGAGGCAGCAGCCTCGGGAGTTGTCCCTGACCCGATTTAGGTGGTGCGACATGGGAATCGATTGCGTGCGTCGACAATGTGGCCATGGGCACGTCGAGGAGGAGTTTTGGCATAGCCGGCAAGGAGGACGATCTTGATGACGGGACGCGAGGCGGGAGAGGGGGGGTCCTCGCGCCAAAGATGTTTGAGTTTTCCAGTGTACGTACTAGGAAAATGTTGCATTACGGGTAGCTACCGTTGTAGAATCTCTGAACAGGGCGGGCAGCCAAAACGTACGACGAGTTGGATGTGTGGGATAAGAACCCCAAATACACTTGGCTTGTTGACTCCGATGATTTGCTCCTACGGTACGAGACTCGTTTTTTTTTTTTTTTAGAGCGTTCACCGGGGAGAGCACAAAAGGCTCCCACCTGAATTTTTCATTTATTTCCCGGGGGAAGTAGGGTGAAACCCCTTATTGTGTGGCGGACAGAAAAGTACATCGAGGTGGGGAGGGAGACAGCGCCGCAGTGGGGGCGAGCTCAAAGTACACGCGCTCAAGGAGCGAGGTAGGACATCCAGAGGTCGACATCGGAGCGGCGATCCAGGGGGAGACGGGCGCGCCAGAGAACTGCATCATCGCGGCAGTTTTTCCGGGCGAGAGCGAGGGAGGGGGCAGTTTTGTCGAAGACGACCCTGTTCCTGTGCTTCCAAATATGCCAGAGGCAAAGGAGGCGCAGTGTGGCCGCCGTGTGGGTGGGAGCAGATGCCGGGAGCGGGCAGTGGGCGGCGAGAGACACACTGCTCGTGTTGTTGGGAGGCGAGCCCATGGCCGCCCAGAATCGTCGGGCGAACGGGCAGTCGAAGAACAGGTGGTCCGCAGTCTCGAGCGGGGCGGCGCAGATGGGGCAGCCACTCTCAGCCGCAGTGAGGATCCCTTTGCGGAGAAGGTTGGCACGGCACTGGACGCGGCTCTGGACAAGCAGCCAAGCGAAGAAGCGGACTCGGGAGGGGGCGTGGTTGCGCCAGACGAACTCGAACCAGCTGGGTTTCTCTCCGCCGAATGTGCACAGCTTGTAGAGGGAGGAGGTGCGCAGCTTCCCGTCGGGGCCGCCACAGAGGGGCAGAGTCCGGCGATCAGCGGTAGCCGAGAGCTGAATGCCGGCCACCACGGAGGCCAGCGCACGCCGCTGAGACTCGGCCTTGGCGGAAAGGCGAGGCACCAGGATGATGTCGAGGCCGTCCTCAACGACGGCACGGACGGAGGCATGCTGCTTGGTGCAATGAGAGAAGAGCTCTGGCATGGCTTGCACGAGGGGCCCGGAAGGCAGCCACGAGTCCAGCCAGAACGCCGTACGCCACCCATCCCCGAGCTGAACGCGCGAGATGCAGCGGTATAGAGGGAGGAGGGTAACCAGCCCGTTCCAGTGCGACCCACAGAGGGTCGAATTCTGCTTCACCTCGTCAAGTGGCTCGCCGGCCATGGTCGCCCAGACCCAGCGCGGCCAGGACTCTTCCGTGGCCGTATGAAGGCGGTGGAGGAGTTTAACCTGGAGGCACTTGTTCTGGTCCACCAGCGAGCGCACTCCCAGCCCGCCTTCAGCCTTGGACCGGCAGACAAAATCCCAGGCCACAAGACATTGGGCGCCGGTGACGCGGTCGACCGCCGCCCAGAGGAAAGCGCGGCGAAGTCTGTCAAGAGCGGCGATCACCCCCGGGGGCAGCGTCAGAGCGCCCATGGCGTACGCTGGCAGAGCGTCCAGCACGGCATTCAGGAGCACGAGGCGGCCACCAGCCGACAGCAGTAGCGCACGCCACCCAGACAGGTACTTGTCCACCTTGGCGATGAGGGGAGCAAAGGCCGAGAGCCTAAGCTTCTCGGCGGAAAGTGGCAACCCAAGGTATGTCTGGGGGAAGCCTTCGACCTTGCATTGCAGAACCCCGGTGATGTCGGCGAGGACGGAGGCATCGACGTGCATGGGCACAAGGGTGCTTTTGCCGTAGTTGATGCAGAGTCCCGTGGCGCGCTCGAAACGGTGGAGGAGTAGCCGCAGCCGCCGTGCTGAGACGCCGTCAGCACGGAGGATGATGAGGGTGTCGTCGGCGTACTGCAGGACGGGGCAGGGGCATCGTCGACGAGCGGGTGCAGGAGGACGTCATCGGTGGAGATGAGGCGCTGGAGCACGTCCGCGACGATGAGGAAGAGGTAGGGCGACAGGGGATCCCCCTGTCGCAGCCCGCGCAAGCAGCGGATCCACTTCCCCGGGAGGCCGTTGAGGAGGATGGCAGAGCGCGACGACGCGAAGATGGAGTCCATCCAGTCGCACCAGAGCATCGGGAAGCCACGGGCGAGCATGACCTCCCGCAGGCTGGCCCAGCTGACCGAGTCGAACGCTTTGGCGAAGTCGAGCTTGAGGACGACGCAGGGGGCACGCCGCCGGAAGCAGGTTTGCACGAGCTCGGTGGCGTAGACGAAGTTCTCGGAGATGCTTCGCCCGGCTAGGAAGCCGGTCTGATCCACCGCGACGATCTTGCCAATCTGCTGCTGGAGGCGGCTCGTTAAGGCTTTGCAGATGGCCTTCATCGAGCAGTTCTGCAAGGAGATCGGACGGTACGACGACGGTGGCAGGACTCCCATCTTCTTGGGCAGAAGCACAATGTGGGCGCGGTTGATACGCTCGAGGTCCACCGCGCGGGAGTGGAATTGTCCAAACAGCCTGGACATGGCTGGTGCGACGGAGGCCCAAGCAGCGCGGTAGAAGCTGGGCCCAAGCCCATCCGGCCCAGGAGCGCTGGAGCGGTCCATTCCATCGCTGGCAGCCTTGATCTCTTGGGCCGATGGCAGCCTTGATCTCTTGGGTACGAGACTCGTTGACTCCGATGAATTAGATGGATTGGTCGAGTTTGTATATATACTTTGCTTGTTGCCAGATGAGTTGATGAGCCGCATAGTATTCGGGCCGTATTATGTGTCGGCCATCACAAGCTCCGTCCATCATAATATTCCGGTGGGACGTCATCTGGCTGACAGGTGGACCCTCGTCAACTTCACACACTTGCTTCGTCCGTCCGTGCTGCTTCGTCCGTCCGTGCTGCTTCGTCTCGTCTCGACATCCATCCACCTTCCTTCCTTGCTGGTGTGCGTGTGCGTCCCACCCAAATCTCAAACCCTAGCCAGCTCCCGGCCGGAGCCCAGATCCCCAGCTCCCTCTCCGAGCTCCACCCATGCGGATCCGCAGGTGCGCCTCCCGCCTGCTCGGCTCCTCCCCCGCCCCCGCGCTGCCCGGATTCGAGCTGCCCCCGCCCTCGCCGCAGCCTCCAGCCCACGCCGGCTTCGTGGCGGCGTCGGGGACTTCCTACCCCGTCGTGGAGGCCTGCGAGCTCAGCCTGTCGCCGTGGGACCTCATGGCCCAGCTCCACCCCTCGGACCTCCTACCCGCCCCCTCTCGCTCTCCTGCTTCGCCTGCTGCCCGCCCGCCCGCAGCTCCTGATCTGTCTCTAGTATTTGCGCATTTCCACGCCGCCGCTTGTCTCTGTATAGCTCTCCTCTGCCGTTGTTCATGTCCGGTCGTCGCCGCTCGCTCGCGCGTGGTGGGTGTGGTTTCTCGTCCGCGCGCCAGCTAGGGTTCCTCGCGCGCTTGCTTGCTTGCTTGCTTGCGTGCTTCCGAATGGCCGTAGGGTTTGGTTGTGTTAGCGCAGTTGTCTTGGTCCGGTGGCGGTGGCGCCGCGGCTAGCTAGGGTTGAAATCGCCAGCGCTTCCTTCCGGATGGAGTAGTCGTACATACTACATTCGAGTTCCATTTTGGGCGCTTTACTTTGTTCCGTCGCGCGCGGTACTATTTGGCCGGCCGGCTGGCCGGTGGCGTCGCGCGCAGTCTGGGGTTGAAATCGTACTCGGCAATGGCAGCTAGGCCGTGAGCTTTTTTACCTGCACGCACACGTCCACACCCCCATTTTATTTCACCTGGCTAGCTAGGTAACAGTACCAGATGGGTACGGTACGGAGAACGTTTCCGTAATAATCAGCCCGTATTTATGTAAATGGCGCATTACCTAATCAATTAAGCTGTATTTCATTTTACCAAATTGTTCAGGAGGTGGAGCTCTTCTTAGAGACATACTTCGTCGCGGTTACATGGCGGACTAGCTGGCTCTTCCAACCCAGCATGCCTTCCGCCGGCTCCATCAAGGAGGAGGAAAAGGATGACGCAGATATGGTCGACGGGGTCATATTTGAGCTGCGTGTGGCCACGAGAAAGAAGAATGGGATCAAGAAGAAGGTGAAGCAAGAGGATAGCGCCTGGGAAGGAGCACCGGCGTGGGCGTGCAAGAAGAACGATGGGAAGAGGTGGTTCTGCCGGCGGCCGGTGAGCCAGCCCGACTCCTTCTGTTCGTACCACTCCGATCAGAAGCCCCCGGCCGGCAGCGCCAAGCCAAGGAAGAGGGCCGCTGCCTATGTAGGCGAGGGGTTCTACTACTACGCCGGTTTCGGCCCGTCGCGCAGCAAGAGACACCGCGTATCAAGCAGCAGCGACACCGTGCCACCTGCCGGACAAAAAGAGGGGACACCAACCGAAGAGGAAAAGCACACTGAATTTGTTACTGCGGGCCAAGCACAAGCTGATGGTGCAGGCCACCAACCGGCTGCATCAGCATGCGCGGACGATGAGCCTAGGTGCGACGGCATGGCAGGGATCGCGGGCGGCGACGAGGAGAGCAGCGATTACGAACCCCGCGACATCAAGAGGAAGAGCCCGTTGAAGAAGAGGTGGAGGAAGCCAGTAAAGGCCCGGTCGCTCAAGTCACTGATGTAATAGCTAGCTTGTAGGAGTACTTGGGTCCTCCGTGGCTGAAGAGAAGCTTTTGGCTCGGCTTAGTTAGCTCAGCTTAATTAGTCTCTGCTCCAGTTTTGGTGTTTTTTGAGATACCGTACAATGTACAAACCGTTTCTACTTTTCGGTACTACTAGTATGTTCGTTGTAACTGCCATTCTTAGCTGATTGTGCTGGCCGTTAGAACTGATATTAATTTCGGGTATATGGTGTCTTGCATAGTACTTCCTCCGTTCGGATTTAATTGACACACATTTTGTTACACATGGATGTATCTAGACATCAAACAAGTATAGATACATCCATACTTAGACAAAACCAAGTCAATTAATTTGGAACGAAGGGAGTACCATCGTCATGGCGAGATACACCAATTGTTTTATTGCAGCTGGTTTAATTACCAGCCACGAGTTAGTGCGTACGTTATTTATGGACAATCCGACTCACTCGTCTCGAAGAGGCACACAAGTAATGAATGCTTTTTGGAGGGAAAGAGAAGAACACAGATACACTGTTGATGGATCTAGTAGATCATTTTTTGTAATATTGACGCCAGATCTGCTGCTACCTCTTAGAAAAATAGTCGACGAGACAACCCAATGGCCTTGGCGCGCTTCACGAATATATGTGTACACAAGGGTGTTGAATTCACAAGTTTGCATCAATCTTAGTATTTCACTCTCCTAGCCTTTAAATCAAAGTGTTTTCATGAACGGCAATGTCTCACTCTCTTATGTCTTGAATTCAATTTTTATGCCTTGAATTCACATGTTTGAATCAATCTTGGTATTTATTTTTTGAGGTGAACTATGGCACTTGACGCTTTATTAATTTAAGGCTGGACACTAGATGCCCTTGATCTAAAAAAGGTGAATTCGCAGTGATTATATTGTTTAGAAAGATAACATAATTTCAAAGGTATCTTTGCAGACCAAACATATAATAGAAAATGATTTCTCTCTCATCTCTCAGATCATAAATTCACCCCAGTCAAACCAATATTTATCTTTTTGCAACCATTTTAGAAGCGAGACCCCCTACATTCAGTCTGCATAATAAATCTCCCCTCCATGTGAGATATTTATTAGTTATCATCCTGCTTCATCTTCAAAGACTATGTACCTGGCTCTTAAGAAAGTTTCCATATCCATTTACATAGTCAAGAAATGTTTACAAATCTGGTAATAATTATACCCAGGTCACCCATGTCTTTGGGTATGCAAACATCCTCCTATTTCAGCATTTGGTACTCAAAATTGCTGGAACACTATTCCCAGAAGAATCTCCTTACCATGGGACATGGGTATTTTGGCAAGATATGCATTGGATAAGATTTTTCGTCACTCAGATGATAGGTTCTTCACCTCCCATCGATCCATTATCTAAACAATTTTATGCACCTAATGCATGACTTGTTAATTACAAAAATTATATATGGTCATCAATAGGAAAAACCCAGATAGAGTTCAAAATAAATCAAAACCCAAATAACAAACGGAAAACTCCATATTTTGTAGTTACACATATTAGCTATTATTTTCTTCTCATCCAACTCACAAACAAGAATAACTACCTTTTGTTATCTTTCTATAGAATGCATGTTGAGAAAAAATGGCTTTTGATAAGCAAAGGTTTGGTTTCCTTTGGAGTGATCAGATAGAGAAAAAAAGTACCACCTGGTCAATTGGAAAACTGTTTGTTTACCAAAGGACCAAGGAGGTTTAGGGGTTCTAGACTTAGAAGTTATGAATATTGCACTCTTGGTGAAATGGCTTTGGAAATTATTTAATGAGAAAGGAATGTGGCAAACTCTGTTACACAACAAGTACCTAAAAAACACTATGCTGGGACAATGTTCTCGCAAAAATGGAGATTCCCATTTCTGGCAAGGGTTGATGGAAGTTAAACCTTTGTTTCTCTCGTGTTGCAAGTTCAAATTGGGGGATGGGGCTAAGACAAGGTTCTGGGAAGACAACGGGTACTCAGATACTTGCTTTGCTGAGCAATTCCCTAGATTATATGCAGTTTCGAATGATCAGAATATCACTGTGCAGAAAGCGTTCTGTGCTGGCATTGATTCTGTGAGTTTTTGAAGGAATCTTGTGGGAATAAAACTGGAAGAATGAATTAGGCTCAAAGGTTGCTGTGAATTAGTGACACTTACTGGGGAGGAGGATAGACTAATCTGGCTGTTGTCATCCTCCCGACAATTTACCGTGAAATCCTTTTACTCTGCAATGCAAACTGTTGGCAAGGTGCCAGACAGGTTTATGTGGAAAGTTAAAATTCCACTGCGAGTAAAAACTTTTCTTTGGCTTATCTTGAAAAAACTATTCTGACAAGAGATGTCCTAATAAAAAGAGGAGGGGTTTGTGAGAAAACATGTCTATTTTGTGGACAGGAAGAAAGCATAAATCATCTCTTCTTTACTTGTCCGCTGGCTAGATATGTTTGGAACGTTGTTAGTGTTGCTACTGGGTTTAAATGTCAGTTTTCGGATGTGAATTTCTGTTTAACAAGTTGGCTCAAGGGTTTTAGCAAGAAATTGAGAGGTGAAGTTGCAGTGGGTGTAGTAGCGGTCATGTGGGGGATTTGGAAAACTCGAAATTTAGCTTGTTTTGAAAAAATATGGCTGTCAGAACCGGTTGAAGTTATACATAGCATCTATTTTTGGATTGACTGGGGCAAATCTGCAGGTATCGGAGGACGCAAAGCTGGAACTGCAAATGGGCGCAAAGCTGCTGGGACGAGTCGCGGATGAAGTCTTCAAGGGCGCTCGAGGCTGGGCATCGTGGAGGGCGCGGCTGGAAGGATGATGGTTACCGTGCTTTGGCTGGGCGTAGCTAGTTTGTTAGATTGCTCATGTAGTTTGTCTTTCAAAAGCTGCTATAGCAAAAATTCGGATTGCTTATGTTCTGGTGTGCTTGAGGTGGTTGTAGCGTTTTGGTGGGATCTTGTAGCAACTGTTTTCTATTAATGGAAAACAAGGTGAACCCCTTTAAATTCAAAAAAAACTACCTTTTGTTAAAAAAAAATAACAACCTCAATAGTTTTCTATTGATTTTTATTCCTGACATTTATTCAAAGCATTAAAGTATAAACACTTCAGATGTTAGACATTTTTTCACGGTTTTAAAGTAGGATCATATTGTATCTGCATATTGTAGCAAAGATAATCCTTGATCATTGAAACATGGTACCCATCATGCAAACTTTCCAATAGTTTTAGCGGATTTCAAAATTGCAGTCATACCATCTATTAACAGTTTAACAGGTAAAGGAGAGAGTGGATCTCCCTGCTTTACTCCCTTTTAGTTGTTGAGAATAGCTCTTTCTCTCAATTAATGTTAATTTCTAAATGAGCCCATCTCAGTGTTTCCATCACCTTGTTGATCTGTTGTTGAGAAAACCATTTTCTAATAATCACATCTCACAAACCCCCCAAGAAAATATTTCATATGCTTCTCAGAATCTAACTTGATATGGATACCAAAATTTTTATAATCCTCATTTCATACAGATCAAGTTTCATGCGAAAACAAAGGCCCATCCAAGAGGAATTTTCCTTCAATAAATCTTGGCTGAGTATCCTAAACGGTTTTATGAGCAACATGACATAGTCTTACTGAGACTAAAAACTCTGAATGTTACATTTATGACAACAATTGGTCTGGTTGCTTGGCGAAGGTAGCCCTTTTATTTTTTCTGAATTATAGATAGCACTTTAGAATATCTTTTTCCCAATATCTCTCACTGCAAATCATCCAAAAGATCCCTAGTCAAGCCCCAACACATTGCACATAATAACACTGGAAAACAATTTGGACTAGGTGGGAATTTAGTTTGCATGTCTTTGCTGGCATTCTCAAACTCCACCAATCTACAAGGTTGAGTGAACATCACAATATATGACTCCAAAAGCAAATAAAGATAATCTAGCTTTTCATGTTTCTTCCTTAGTGAAGAGTGTTAGTAGAAATCATATATGTGTCTCACTATTCCTTCTTTATCATATATAAATCCCATAACTGTGGAGAGAATAAATGACACATTTCCTTTTTCTCCCATTAGCCACAACATGAAAAGAAAGTGTGTTATTATACTCTTCCCGAGGCCATTGTTATGGATATCTTCTCCCTCCAGTATGCTTCTTGCATGTTATACATATGTACAAGTTGATTTAAGTTTATGTCCCTCGTGCCAAATAACAGTGTGCCCCCCTCTTTGTGCTTGTTCATCAATGGATTTAATCCTCTCAAGCAACTGTTGCTTTCTCTCTTAAACCTGACTCCAGAAATTAGCTCCGGAACCTCTGAAGAATTTTTTCAAGCACCTGATACAATGATTCCAAATATTTGTTGCCATCGTTGGACCATGATAAGCGGCTCAACCATTTGTTACAAATATTTGTTTAAAACCCACTCTAATAGTCCACTGAATTTCAAAATTAAACCAATACTGACTATCTTAATTTTCCCTTCACCAGAGTATATCACAAAGGGACGATGCTCAAAACCGAGTCAAGTCTCCACTTGGACTCTACAAAGAGGGAAAACAAATGAATGTATTAATCTTTGATTAAACGTTCGGGAAATTAAAGAGCCTCAATATTCGTCAGGATTTCAGCTATCATTTGGGCGACCTGGAAGGCGAGAAACATATATTGTTTCAGAAAATATGGTTTAGCAGCCCTTCTTTGTGTTCCACATTTACCATTGGACAAATTTGAACGCATCACGTTGGTTTAGCATCTTTGAAGTCAGAAGGAGCATGATTCGGTCCAATTTACTACTTGAATGTTGTATGTAGATTGTTCAAGTCTGCTGCCTTTTTTTTCCTTTTATAGATGGCCATGATCAGTTTGGATGATATTGGTAGTGCTATGTCGAAAGCTCTTGTTTCCTCTAATGAAAATCATTGTAAATAAAATCTTTTTCATAAGAGTAAAGGATTTACCTAGTTGTTTTCATTTGTTCCTTAATTTGTGGACGTGTCCGGCCAAGATGTAGAGCATTTGGAATCCGAATATGGGGACTTTTCTTTGGGGATCATTTTAGCAGAACAAAGAAGCACGAACGTTGAACATCAGGTAGGCACAAAGTTCCGGTCGTATAGAGTACAACCGTCCATAGCTCACACTCTGAAAAGAAAGAAAAAACGGCGCTCTCCCTGACCAGTGGGCCCTCCACGCCATCACAGTCGCTTCCAGTCTTCGTCCTGTCCTGCTGCCTCGTCGCGACATATATCCACCTTCCAGAACAGAATCCCAAACCCTAGCCAGCAGCTACCTGTCCAGAACTCCAGATCTCCGGACCCTCCTCGCTCCACTCCGTCCCACCCCGGCGACGAGCCATGCGCATCCGCAGGTGCGCCTCCCGCCTGCTCGGCGTTGCCGTGTCCGTCCCCGCGCCGCCCCGATTTGAGCTGCCGCCCCCGTCACCCGGCCGATTCGAGCTGCCCCCGCCGCCAGCCCACGAATCCCACGCCGGCGTCGCGTTGAAGACCTCCTCCTCCGGGGAACTCTGCCCGACATGCTTTAATCCGGTGGACCTCATGAACCAGCTAGACCTCTCGGATCCCGAGGTACGCAATCAGTTCCGGCCCCCTTGCTTCTTCTCGTTTCCTTTCCTTTCTCGTACTATTGCACGCCGCCGCTGCTCTCTGTATAGTAGCGTATCCACCATCCGTGCTACCTCTGCTCTGCCCAAGTTTCCGCCCAGTCATCACGCTCGCCCGCGGGTCGGCAGGTTCGTCGTCCCCGCGCTAGCTAGGGCTGGTTCCTCCGCACACCTGCTTGATTCCAAATGGATAAATCCAGTCTTATCGAGATCGATCTGTCTAGATGCGTCAGCGAACTATGGCCGGCAGGCGATGCCGCGGCTATCTAGGGCTGAAGTCGCCGGCGCTTGCTTGTTTCCAAGTGAACGGAACAGAGTCGCGTCGAGGTCCGTCTATCTAGGGCAAGTTTTGTGTTCCAATGACTTCCATCGTGTGGGATTGAAATCGCACACCCGTGGAACCCTATTCTACAGTCAACGTACTAGCTAGTAGTACTAGGTACGTACCAAGTGGCAAGTACCAACCTGTATTTATTTTCTGAATTTCCATCTCGATCGTTCAGGATGAGGAGCGCTTCGTGGAGGAGTACTCCGTGCCTCTCCCAAGGCGAGCTAGCTGGCTCTTCCCGGCCATCACGCCTGCCGGCTCCATCAAGGAGGATGAGGACATTGCCGTGGACATGGTCGACGGGGTCAACGCTGAACTGCACCTCGCCGAGAAGAACAACAAAGCTGCAATGAAAACGGCGAGAAAGAAGGACGAGATCAAACCGAAGACGAACAAGGGCAAAGAAAAGGCAGAGGAGAGCGATGACGACATTGCCGGAGGAGGAGCAGGAGTCTGGACGTGCAAGAAGAACGACGGCAAGAGGTGGTTCTGCCGGCGGTCGGTGAGCCAGCCTGATTCCTTTTGCCCGGAGCACGCTGACCTGAAGCTCCCCGACATTTCAAAGCCACGAAGGAAGAGGGTCTCCGCCTTTGGCAACACTGTGAACGAGGGGTTCTTATTCTATGACGGGATCGTCCCCTCCGGCAGCAAAAGGCAACACCGGGGATCAAGCAGCCGTAGTGTGCCGGAACATCCACCTGCTGAAGAGAAAGAGGAGGCACAGCTCCCGGAAGAGCACATTGATGTTACTCCAGCTGAGGCCCAAGCTGATGCTGCTACTGATGGCGTCGACTGGATCGCAGGATTGGATGAGGAGATCAGCAGCGATGATGAGGACGCGGTCGGGCGCAATGGTGAACCCGCCCGCAACGTCAAGAAGAGGATCAGGATAAGTCCGGCGAGGAAGAGGTGGAGGAAGCGGCCTGTGAAATCCCGGTCGATCAACTCGCTGATGTGATGTGATGTAATAGCACCATGTGTACGTGCGCGCGCACTTGGGTGCCTCCGTATTTGCTAGCTTGGCTCGATCGGCATAATTAGCGGGTTTATTTGGCGTTGAGTTGCCGTACAATGTAGTACAAACTGTCTGTACTTTTTGGTTCATCGTGACTTTGTAACTGCAGTGCTAGCTTACTGCCGTTAGAAAACTGAGAATAATTTATGGTCATCGTTATATACTTATATGGACTGATCTTGAAATCAACTGTAGCCATGTTTTGTTGTGGGTGGTTAATTTAATTGCCTGCCACGAGTTCAGGTTTGCATCAACCTTAGCGTTGCATTTATTCTTAAAAGTTCTGACTATACAAATTAAAGATATTTAACGTGTTCTAACTTATAAGAGAGCTTAAACATGAAAAAAAAAAATCATTGAAGGCCACTTAGCCACTCACTGAATTTTAATCATATTTTCTCCTAGCTATGTGAGCAACCATAGCCAACTCATGCAAGTAAACTGCTTTCCATTTCTGAAAACTAGGTTCCTCTCCTCTCAAAATCTTATCATTTCTGACTAGCCAGATGTGTCATGCTGCTAAAATGGCACTCTTCATTGTAATCTTAGCAAAAGCATATAGTATTGAAAGATCTCTTCTTCTTTCAGGACAAACATAATCTCATCAATTTGTAACTAAAGCGTAGGACTAGAAAAGATTCTCTTTCTCTTCTAAAAAGAGTTGAATAATTATAATTTGCAAGCTAATTTTTCTGTGTACTTGCTTTTGAGTGTTGAATCTGTTATGCAAGATGGGCAATGTAAAGACTTTATATTTATACCGGTATCAAATTCATCTAAAATGGTGAGGAGCTGGCTCATCCCCAATTGGAAACTTATATGGTTTAAAAGAGAAATAATGTTGATTTTCCCAAATGTAGAACCATGCATGAAGGTTGTGTCTCTTGCGTCATTATGTAGGCGGTCACAAATATCTTCCATGGCAAGAAATTTCGCGTCAAGTACTCTGAGAGTTGAGTTATGAAATTAGTAAAATATAAAACTCCCCAAATTATAGCCCACACAATCATCACTCTCTGACACTCGAATAGTAGGTGGTAAATAGTTTAAGCATGGTCAAAACAGAACAAATACCATCAGAAGGTCCATTTTGGTGTAGAATTGCTCCCTCGCTGATAAGCGATCATGAATTAAATAGAAAATAAAAATATAAATTTTCAAAGGCAGTTTTATTTTCAGATTATTTTTACATATGACAGCGACCTTCTATGAAAATTTTACCATTTACACGCAGATATTATGGGGTATTGCCTAGATTTTCAAAAGCATGTATTACTCTGTCAGAACTCCCTGTAGGTATGAAAATTCTTATAAGTCCACCAGATCTCAAAATATTATTATTCCTGACTAGCCAGATGCTCCATGCTCCTAAAATGGCAATCTTCATTGTCAAAATGTTCATTCACTCCTTGATCTTAATGTTTCTCGTATTGAAAGATCTCTTCTTCTTTCAGGACAAACATAATCTCATCAGTCTGTAACTAAAGGGCAGGACTGGAAAAGATTCTCTTTCTCTTGTAAAAAAAGTTGAACAATTTTAATTTGGAAGCTAATTTTTTCTGTATACTAGCTTTCGAGTGTTGAATCTGTCATGCAAGATGGGCAATGAAAAGACTTTATATTTAGACTGGTATGAAATTCATCTAAAATGGTGAGGAGCTGGCTGATGCCCAATTGGAAACTTATACGGTTTAAAAGAGAAATAATGTTGATTTTCCCAAATGTAGGACGATGCATGAAGGTTGTGTCTCTTGCCTGATTATGTAGGTGGTCACAAATATCTTCCATGGCAAGAAATTTCACATCAAGTACTCCCAGAGTTGAGTTATGAAATTAGTAAGATGTAAAACTCCCCAAATTGTAGCCCACACAATCATCACTCTCTAGCACTCGAATAGTAGGTAGTAAATAGATTCAGCATGGTTAAAATAGAGCAAATACCATCAGAAGGTCCATTTTGGTGTAGAATTTCTCCCTCGGTGACAAGCGATCATGAATTACAATTTGTTACAATTTTTATGTATAATTTTACCTATTTAAAATTTGTTAGAACACATAATAGCAGCCAAAAATATAAATTTCAAAGGCAGTTTTACTTTCCAAATTATTTTTGCATATGACAGTGATCTTCTGTGAAAAATTGACCATCTACACATAGATATCGCAGAATATTGCCTAAATTTTCAAAAGCATGTATTACTCTGTCAGAACTCCTTGTAGGTATGAAAATTCTGATAAGTGCACCGGATCTCAAAATATTACTATTCCTGACTAGCCAGATGCCCCATGCTGCGAAAATGGCAATCTTCATTGTAAAATGTTGGTTCACTCCTTGATCTTAATGCTTCGGGTATTGAATATCTCTTCTACTTTGAGGACAAACATAATCTCATCAATTTTAAACTAAAGGGGAGGACTGGAAAATATGAATTAGAATCTCTTTCTCTTCTCAAAGAAAAGTTGAACAGTTATAATTTGGAAGCTAATTTTTGTTGTGTACTAACTTTCGAGTGTTGAATCCACTATGAGAAGGTCCATTTCGGTTTAGAATTGCTCCCTCGGTGACAAGCGATCATGAATTAAATAGCAAGCAAAAAATATAAATTTCAAAGGAAGTTTTCTAGAGTATTTTTACATATGAGAGTGACCTTCTCTGAAAATTTTACCATTTACACATAGATATTACCGGGTATTGCCTAGATTTTCAAAAGCATGTATTACTCTGTCAGAATTACCTGTAGGTATGAAAATTCTTATAAGTCCACCAGATCTCAAAGTCTTATTATTCTTGACTAGCCAGATGCCACATGCTGCTAAAATGGCAATATTCATTGTCAAATCTTCATTCACTCCTTGATCTTAAAGCTTCTGGTATTGAATATCTCTTCTTGTTTGAGGACAAACATAATCTCATCAGTTTGAAACGAATGGGGAGGACTAGAAAAGATGAATTATGGTCTCTTTCTCCTCTCAATGAAAAGTTGAAAAATTATAATATGAAGCTAATTTTTTTGTGTGTACTAGCTTTCGAGTGTCGAATATATCATGCAAGCGGGTCAAGGAAAAGACTTTATATATTTAGGATGGTAGCAAATTCATCTAAATTGGGAAGGAGAGGTGATTGATCACGAATTGGAAACCTATATGATTTGAAAGAGAAGTATTGCTGATTTTCCCAAATATAGGACCATACATGAAGGTTGTGTCCCTAGCCTGACTATCTAGGTGGTCACAAATATCTTCCATGGCAAGAAATTCTCCATCAAGTACTCCTAGTGTTGAGTTATGGAATCAGTCAGATGTACAACTCCCCAAATTATAGTCCACACCACCATCACTCTCGGGCACTAGAATAGTGGTAAATAGATTCAGCATGATCAAACATAGCACAAATACCATCAGAAGGTCCATTTGGGTGTAGAATTTGGTCCCTCGGTAACAACGACCATGAATAACCTGGCAAACAAAAACATAAATTTTCAAAGGCAGATTAATGTTACTGATGATAGTGATCTTCTCAGAACATTTGACCAGTTACACATTGATATAACAGAGTATTGCCTAGATTTTTTTAAAATCATGTATTAATGTGTCAGAACTCCCTGTAGACACGGAAATTCTTATAAGTCCACTAGGCATTCCCAAAAAAATCCACAGAGAAAGATCTGTTAAAAGTTGTCTTTCATGTGTCTGAACTAAAATCAAAGTTATGTCTAACAATTTTATCAGGTTTAGGAGCAATTCTAAACGGAGGATGATATTATAATTTCAAAGGGATCATAGCATGCAAAAAACCATGTAAGAAAAGGATTGTACTCCCATCTCCCAAAGTATAAGTTGCTCCTCGGTAAACAAATGTTTTATTTTCTGAAACCTATACCTTAACTGACCCCCCTTACATTCAGGGCCTAACATAACCATCCTCTAAAATATTTACTAGTTATCACCATGCTCCAAAGACCGTGATCAAAGGATTGTCACAGCATAAAACTGGTGTTAGTTATACCCAGCTCCCCCATGTCCTTGGGGTCTGCAAATAGACTCATATTTCAAAATGATGTACTTAAACGTACTAGAGAACAACCTTCCTAGAAGAATCTTCCCTTAGTATTTCCATTTCATGATGCACTCCTTCCTCCGAAGTTAAAACCCATCCAGTACATGTGGGTAAGTTGGCAAGATAGTCCATGTATAAGATCATTCTTCTCCCAGAAGAATGATTTTAGCGTGCCATGGATCCATCCTCCTAATAAGCTTCTCCACCTAATGTGTAAGTTCTTAATTGCAAGGTTATTGGACATCAATATTAACATCTAGTTAAGTTATGGGAAAATGTCCCATTTGCAATTAAAAATATTGTCTATTCTTTGTTGCTCATCCATGTCAAAACCAAGTAAAACTACCTCATATTTGTGTTTAACTAATCTTCATTTCTGATTCTGATTCAAGCAGTAGAGAATAAATTTCATATGTAATATGTTGTTTTCACTCATGCCAACTAGGATCAAAATATCATCTGCATATTATCTGAAAGATAATCCTTGATACACCAAATGTAGTACCGATCATGTCAGCAATCCAACAACTTAAGTATATTCCATAATGTTAGCCATAAAATGCACTACCAAGTCAAAAACTAAACAATACAATGGATTTTCCTGCCTTAGTTCCTTGGATGTGTTGAGAAAAGATCATTGCTGCCCCACTAACATTAATAGTTGAATGACCAGTTCTAATTGTTGCCATTCTCGAGTTGATTCCTTATTTAAAAGCCCTTTTCTAACAGTCGTCGGCTGTAAAATCACCACTAGAAACTCTATTATATGTTTTCTCAAAATCATGTTTGATAAGAATATCAAAGTTTTATTTACAATACTAACTTAATGCAGAACCAAAATCCCGGAGGATGAAGCATTCTTTCATAAAACTTGTCTGAGTATCCTGAATGGTTTTATTAGCAACATGAGAGCTGGTCTCCCAGAGAGTACTTTGGTAGAAACTTTGAATATGACGTTTTATGACACCAGTTGCTCTGAGCTTTTTGATGTTGGGTGCTCATTTGATCTTTAAAAGTATATATATAGATAGCATTATTAGTTACTTTTCCAAATACATCTTACTCCGGTATACAGAGCATCCAAAATTTATTTAACCGGATCCTTAACCAAGCCCCAAAACCTTACAGAGAATAACTCTGTTGTACAGGTTTTCATGTCTTTGATGGCATTCTCAAACACCTTCAAGCTAAAAGGTGAGTCAACATGACATTAACTTCTTTAGGAACTTGCTAATTGGACTCCACAAACATATAAATATAACCTGGCTCTCACTCTCTTCCCTTCCAAAGAGTGTTTTGTAGAAATCATAATTTTGCCTCACAGATTCTGTTTTTGACATACATAACCCCATCATCAATTAATATCGAGGGAATAAATGGCATGTTTTCTTCTTCTCCCATTACCAACAACAAGAAAGTAGGTGTGTTATTATCGTCTTTCTTAAGTTGTTGTACATGACTCTTTTGCCTCTAACATTTGGTAGAACCCATTTTGACTGCTTAATCACTGGCTTTAATCCTCTAAACGATTTGATTTTCTCTCTTAAGCCTGGCCCTCAAAAGTACATCCCGAACTCTTAAGCATTTTCTCAACCCCCTATTCAATGGTTCCAAATATTTGATACCATGTTTGGACCACTAGAGGTAGCTTTCAATTCCAACCATTTGTTACAAATCATCTTTATAAAACTCAGTCTAACAAACTACTGATTTTCGAGAAAAAATTGGATTTCTTAATTTCCCCTTCACCGGATTTGATCACAAAAGGCTGGTGATAAAACCCCCAATCTTTGTCTCAACTTGGACTCTACGAAGGGGTAAAAGTTGATGGATACATTGATTTTTTTTGGATCGAAGGTTTCACAAAAAGGAGAGGCCTTGTAGCAATAGGGATTTGATCAATCATTTGGACGATTTGGAAGGCAAGGAACATAGATTGTTTTTAGAAAAATGGTAGAGCAACCTATCTTTTATATTCAGAATTTCCCATTGGAATAATTCGTAGGGCTCTGTGCTGATGAAACGCAAGGGGCCGACCTCAGCATATGCTCAAAGCTACCGAATCCTATTGCACGGGGTTGACTTCTTTAAATCCAGAAGGGAAATTATGTAGCCATGTTTATTATATGAATTTCTTAATTTCCCCTTCACCAGAGTTGATCTCAAAAGGATGGTGATCAAACCGCCAAATCTTTCTCTCCACTTGGACTCAAGGAAAGAGGAAAAATGGGACAGATACATTAATTGCTTGTCACGAAGGTTTCAGAAAAAAGTATGGTCTCATAGTGATCGGTATATCAGCTATCATTTGAGAAATTTGGAAGGCGAGGAACATGGATTGTTTCTAGCTAGAAAAATGGTTGGACAACCTATCTTATAAATTCAAGATTAGGAATAATTTGTAGGGCTCTATGGTGATGAAACGTAAGGGGTTGACTCAACCTATGCTCAACGCTACCGAAAAATTGTCGAGCACGGCTGACTTCTTTAAAACGAGAAGGATAAATATTAACCTGGTCATGTCAAATAGGTGACTTATAAATCAAGTAAAATATTCAACATTTTCTAAGTTTGACTAAATATGTAGAAGCAAATATAACAACTAATACATTTAAAAACTAAATTCAAAAATAAATCTAATGTCGAATCTATCGATATTGGTTTCGTATTATAAATCTTCATATTTTTATGTATATATTCAGTCAAACTTAGAAAATATTGTCTCTTTTACTCAATTTATACGCCGGGAGTATATGAATGTTATATGTAGCTTGCTCATGCTCATTGCTTCTCCTTTTTCGTGAACAACTATGTTCAGTTTGGATGGTTAACGGTTGTGTGGCGTGTTGAAAATTCCGTATCAATTTATCACTTCTTTATAGTACTGGAAATCAATGGAGTGTAAACCCTTTCACCAAAAAATAAATCTACCTCTATGTTTGAATTTGTTCCTAAAATCTGTGAACGGGTCCGGCCAAGATGTAGATCTAGTCATCTAGATGCTTCTAGGGAGGACTGGATATGGATTGCCATAGTTTACTTTTGAATCTAAATTTGACAACGAAAACGTGTTGATTTTTTAATAATCTGGCGCTGGCTTGCCGCGAGTGAGTAGAACCAGTCAGCGCGCACGTTGATCGATCGAGTCAATCAGTTGCACAAAATTCCGGTCATACACGTGTCCTTAACTCACTCCCTCAAAAAGATCAGCGCGGTCACTGACAAAGTGGGCCCTCTTCGGCATCACACTATCTTCTTTGTCCTGTGGTGCCTCGTCTCGACAGTTCTCGACAGCCAACAGCCAAGCCATCCAAATCCCAAACCCTAGCTAGCTAGCCAACTCCCGCTCCAGATCCCTAGCTCCCCTCGCGCATCCCGGCGGCGACGAGCAGCCCCGGCATGCGGATCCGCAGGAACGCCTCCCGCCTGCTCGGCTCCGCCGTCTCCGCGCCGCCCCGATTCGAGCTGCCCCCGCCGTCCGGATTCGAGGTCGAGCTGCCGCCGCCAGCCCATGAATCCAACGCCGGCGTCGCGTGCAAGACCTCCTCGTCGTCTCCGGTGACCTGCGAGGAAAGCTTCTCGCCGTGGGACCTCATGGACCATCTAGACCTGTCGGATCCCGAGGTAATCATTTCCCCCTTGCTTCCTCTCGCCCCATCCTCTTCTGGAGCTAGCTTGCCTCTACTATTTGCATGCCGAGCGATTTTCTCTGTATGGCGCCTCCGTCGCTACCCCTCCTGTGTCGACGTTCCTTCCGCTGCTGCTGCTCGCGCCCGGCCGCGAGCTAGGGTTCCTCCGCGCCAGCGCGAGCTTCCAGATGGACTGGGACGGCGTCGCGCCAAGTTCCGTCTAGGCAGAAGTAGTCTGTGGCCACGGCTACGGCTCTAATCGCCGGCGCTTGCTTAATTGTTTGCTTCCAAATTAATTGAGTTGTCTAGGGTACGATAATTTTTACGGTCGAGGTAATCTGTTGCTAGGGATTGAAATCGTGCAGCCCATCTATCGATCGAGCCGTGGATGAAGGTTGCTGTTAACCATGTCCTACCTACGCACGTCCACAACCCATTTCAGTATATTCGGTAGCTAGTACTACGTACCACCTGGGAAGCTACTGCTGAACTTGTATATCAATAATTTTCTGAATTTCCATGTCGTTCAGGAGGAGGAGCGCTTCGTGGAGACTTATTCCGTCCCTGTCTCATGTCGAGCTAGCTTGCTCCACGCACCCATCATGCCTGCCAGCTCCGTCAAGCACAAGGAGGAGAAGCAGGAGGGCATGGCTGTGGACACGGTAGACGAGGTTATCTTGGAAATGTACCTCGCCGCCGCGAAGAACAATGCTGCAAGAAAGGCAGCGAGAAAGAAAAGCGAGAGCAAGCCGAAGGGAGAAAGGTATTGGTGGACGGTGGAGCCGGAGGAGGAGGATGAAGAGGCTGAGACGGGCCAAGGCGGAGCCCAAATGTGGACGTGCAAGAAGAACAGCGGCAGGGGGTGGTTTTGCCGGCGGCCGGTCAGCCAGCCCGACTCGCTCTGCATGTACCACTCCCATCAGAAGCCGGCACGGTCGATTAGCAAGGATCCACGAAGGAAGAGGGCTGCTGTTGACATCGACCAGGGGTTCTACTACTACACCGGGTTCGGCCCGTGCCACGGCAAGAGGCACCGCGTGCGCGGATCAAGCATCAGCGTGCCGGAACCTCCACTGCCTGCTGACGAGAAACTGGAGGCTTGCCTGCCTGAAGAGCATATCGATGTTACTACGGGTCAAGTGGCAGCACCAGCACGTGGCAGCACCAGCACGTGTTGACGACGAGCCTAGGTGGGAGTGGGACGACGGCGGCATGGCTGGGATCGCCGGATTCGATGAGGAGATCAGCAGCGATGATGATGACGCGCTCGGCTGCAAGGGTGAATGGGACGGCGACGTGAAGAAGAGGAAGAGCCCGTTAACGAAGAGGTGGAGGAAGCCTGTGAAAGCCCGGTCCATCAACTCGCTGATGTGATACGTGCACGCGAAGTACACAATGCACTTTCTTACCTTAGCTCGATCGGCTTAGTTTGCTCAGCTTAGTCTCCAGCATTTTTTTTGTACCGAGTTACCCTACAATGCGCACACTCTTTGTACTTTTTGGTATACTGTAACTGCGGTGCTAGCTGACGCACTGACCGCCAGGGAGGGGTGTGTGTCAAACTGCTCCAAGGCAATTTTTTGACGCTCTATGGCACACGAGAGATATCATGGATTTAATGTTAAATATTTTCTGCAAATCTTTATTCAATGATAGAGCTTCAGCTAGCTAGCTTTTTTTCAGAAAAAAATAACACTCGAGGTTTGCATCGACCTTACCATTGCATTTATAATTCAAAGTGTTAATCTTTTGTTAGGAGAAACAGTGTTCCATTTTTTAAAAACTAGATGTTTCATTATTTATAAACTAGAGATCTTTATTAAGTGTTAAAGAAAGTAAAAACATAAAAAACAAATCATCCAAGGACACTTAGCCACTCGTTGAATTGTTGATTATATTTTTTTCCTAGCAAGTTCATCTCAGAAATCTTAATATTTTTTACTATACAAATGCCCTGTGCTGCTAAAATTGTAATCTTCATTGACAAATGCACATTCAGCTTCTCCTTAATCCCAGCAAATGCTTCCAGTAGCGAAAGATCTCTTATTTTAGGAAAAACATAATCTCAACTATTTGTAGAAAAAACATTAATTGGAGCAAGAAAGTAAACTTGCACAATTATTGTTTGGAAGTTGTTTTTTCTCTCAATTTAGTAGGTTTCGAGTGTTGGGGCTATCATTTACGAGGAGCAAGAAGACTTTTACGTTTAGGCTGGCAGGAACTTTCCCAAATCCATCTAAAATGGAGACGAGATGGCTGATGCCAAGTTAGAACCGTTTATGTTTTGATAGAGTGTTGTTGATTTACTTAAATATAGGACCGTACATGAAGGTGTTTATCCGTAGCCTAGATTATAAGGCAGCCACAAATATCTTTCATGGCATGAAATTCATGCTAAGCTTGAGTAGAAAGGGGCAACTTTAATAAATCATCAAGGTACTCGTTATGGAGCACTTGATGGATTGTGAGGTTCGTATCTTTAGAAAAAGAAATGAATTGGGGGGGGGGGGGGGGGGGGGGGGTGTTATTGTGCATGCAAACTCATTCTAAAGACTAGACAAAACTGTTGCATTTTTTCATTGATTTGTACACTGTGAAGAAGGTGTGATTTCCACCCCAAGGATCCACCATGTGATTTTGTAGGAATTATGTCGATAGAATAGTACGTGTGTCATATCGATCAAGCCGACCCAGGGATATTGAGGAAGTTGTGAAGATCTCAGAGCATTAGGGTGATCTTGTTCTGCACATCAATGTCTACGAACCCGGTCCACCTTTGATTCTTTGTCCAACGGGCCTTGGACCAAGTAGAAACAGTAGATCCTACATCCTGAAGGTTAGATCCTATCCGTAGACTTGTATCATATATTTGGTAATTGGTTCTTAACAGTCACCTAGATATCGAGTCTACAAACGAAAAGTGGGCAAAGTGGCAAACATTGATATCACCATGAACAGTATGCCACCATAAAGTAAGTTGGTAATCTCATAAATAGTTTTCTCTCCTCAAAACCATAGGCAGGAAATGATCCATTTTGGGTTTAGTTATGCCCAAAGGTTGTCCACGATATTTAAAGGGAAAGGATCCTACACTTAATTTCTGGTACTAGCAAAATGTTGGCTTCTCCGCTCTCATAGGGATCATGTTTGAAGTGTGATCATTTACTTCCGGATTAGTGATTCAGCAAAAGATTGCAAAATGCTTTGAGCTAGATAAGCAGCAGGGCATCTACTTGAAGAATTACCAAACTATCATCAAAACATGCATTCCCTTTGAGGAATACTTGCAACTACGGAAGTGCCCCAGCTACAACGAGTGGCGTCTACCAATGAAGGTTGAAGTATTCCAACTACAGCGTGGTGACCCTTTTGGCATCTACGCTTCAAAGAGAAGGCCGACGTTACATTTGTTAACTCTTCCGCAACTTGGTGCAAAAGAAACATCTTGTGCAGCGCGGTGCACAATGATGGTGACGAAAGGGAGGGAGAGTAATGTCCACCTTACATTATAACTCTCAAAACCTATCTTTGGTGATAGAAATAAAGACGTAACCAAGAAAGTCTCTACTTTATTATTTTTTGTATCTTTCACATTTGTATAGGTAGAACGTGACACTTTTGTCGCAACGTATGAATACATGGTTTATGAAATGTATAATTAGTAAAATATAATTGATATCTTCTACTGGATGAAATATATTCTAGATATATGCATGGGTTGCAGTTGAAGCAATACCAACAAGCATGGTTACGCGAATTCAAATCATGTGTGATGGTTTTTTGAACACACATGATTGATTTCAATTAAAATGTTGGCAATAAACAACAAACACACACCAACAATTATGTCTAACCATGTATGATCTTGCCAATATGCACACGCGTGAGGTTTGACAACCTTTTGTGATAGCTCCATCATTGCACACGGTTTTTTATGAACCCTCGGCTAGAATGGTGTGCCCTATCGCACACGGTTTAGCTTTTTTTTTTAAAATCCAAATCTGGCCTCTGGCCAAAACTAATTCTGAGTCTGGCCTCCTCCCGAAACTAATTCAGAATCCGACCTCTGAGCTCGGCGCCATTGTGGATGGCTCTGATGCTGTGTAGGTAGACGCCAAGGAAAAGTTGCAAAAAATGTTCCAGGAGCTCGACGCCAATGCCATTGGCGCCGACCCCACTTCGGCGCCGGGATCGCGTGGTGCCTACATGCACAACATCGGTGCCATGGTCGGTGGCGTTGAGATCATATGCCATATTTCGAAAATAGTTTCATCGGGAGGCCAAACTTGAAATTACTTTTACTAGAGGCCAGATTTGGTAAAAAATACCATGGTTTTCGAACCATGTGGGATTGACTACCCGTCGCCCAGATATGCATGACGACGGTTCACTAAATAATTTGTGATGATACATTTAAACATGTGTGATTGCCTATTATGTGCTAGTGGTAACCCTTTCAAGGTGTCCTCTTGACGGAGGAGAATTTACTGAGACGGAATTGGAATGGTAGTAATCCTTTTCCATTTTTTCATATCTAAAAGAGACTATTCAACATATTTTCTTGATTGTCATTTCGCGTGACTTGGTTTGTTGTTTGATTAGCTTTTAGTTCAACCCTTCTCATTCTATATTGCATATCTTTAAGTAATTGGCTTCATTGGGTTTCTTGTGTAATATGTTGGTTTAGTTTCTAATGATGTGGTGTTTGAGGAAAAAATCAGCCCTTTGTAGATCTGGTGGTTATGATAGTCAGGCAACATCAGACTCGAGCATGTTTCCAATAATATTATGTACCGACATAGATGGTGGTTTAGCATTAGGCTATGTAACATGGAGATAATATATTGACTCGTAGATCTAGATGCACTCATTATTAAAAATATAATTTAATGCATTTAAAAATGTCAAACAATTATGAAAAAACATTCGGAGTGTTTACCAGAACATTATATGTGCCACTGTCGTGGTGGGATCACGGCAGATGCCATAGGTATGGCTAAGATGGGGCCGAATGGTCGTTGGGGGAATCCGGGGAGGGTTTGTGCACTCAAGAAGTGCACACGCAAGAACACGCAAGAACACGAACGAAAAACCAAGCAACCAAGAACACAAAGCACACCACGATGTACCCTGCTTCGGGGCCCTCTTGCGGAGGTAACACCCCTACTGCAGCACTATCCTACTCAGTGTATAGCTCACAGTGACAAGTACAAGCTGCTCCTCGAGCTGTATGATGATACAATGGTGAGAACTTGAGGTAAAAGATGGAGCTAGACGGGAGGAAGAAGGCACTCTGAGCTAAATCCGAGGTGTTTCCGGGGTGTTCCGAGCTTCCTCTCTCTCTTTCTTTCTCTCTTGATCAACTAGTTCCAGCGCGGGGGCAAGGGATCTCAAACAGGAGGGGGGTGAAGCCCATTATATAGGCCAGCCGGGTTACCATTGTGCCCCTCGCTGAACACTGTTGCCATGCCTCTGCAACGGTCACCACCGTACCACCGTACCTCGGTCAGGGACAAGACGTGGCTTGCCCATCTCCTGTAGCCTAACGGCAGAACTAGCATGTCCCCTCTGACCGAGACAGGACGTGGCCTGGCAAAGCTACCTCGTAGCCTTTTCCGAGATCCCGCGTGGTCAGCGGTCAGAGACGTGCAGGCCCACCGAACCCGGGGCACGCCTCTGCCAGGCTCCTTGACAGACGCTCCCGCGTCAGGCGCTCTTGTACCCGGCTGGAAGTGACAGGAGCATTGACTCCTGCCCGACCTACTGCCTACCACCTCGGTTAGCTCGGCACGGATGTGACGAGCTCCGTACCTCGGGTCTTGCGCTTAAGATCTTTACTAGGTCGGATCTCACCTCCTCCCCACAGCTTCTCCTCGGACCCCTCTGGGCCAAGATAGGTCGGCCTGTATTCTCCAGGTCAAGATGAAGCTCGGACATTCCCAGGCCCAAACAGGTCGGCCCTTTCCGTACCTCGGCACACCTTCGAATTCCACTTATGCCAAGCCTTGACCCTACCCGGGTATACTCCCCCGACATTAGTCCCCGAAGCTGGTGCGGTCCTACGACCTCGGATGGAGGGCCGTAGCAGGTTCAAAACAAGCAAGACACCACCTCTAAAACCGACCTCAAACATAGTTCCGCCGAGGTACTTCCCACATACCACCATCTAATCCGAGGTAGATATGCAAACTGAACTTTCCGAGCTGTTCGACAGAGCACAATCTTGCCCCCAAGATCTTCCGAGGCACGTGGCGAAGAATCTCTGCCCGAACCTCGAAACCCGGACCTCTGAAAGACAGGTCCTGACCACACGCCGCCCTCGTCAGCCGGACCCACCAAACAGCGCACCTGCGCACTCAAGTGCGAGATCAATTTGACCGCTCGCGACTCCTCGATTCTCGCGCTGACCGGCACAGGAAATCCGAGGTGGGCGGTTGCCACTCTGCGGCCCACGATGTGGCCGATCGTGCGGCCACCAACCGCGTAACCGTGCGCCCACCCGCACACGATCCCGCGCCTTCCCGATAACCGCGCGGTAGTGGCGCAGTTAATGCGTGCAGTTACCGCACGCGGCTATAAATAGGGCCCCACGGGTAACTTCACCGTCTTCTTCCTCCATCGCCCACTGCTCCGCGCCATTGCTCCGTGCGCTCTGCCTCCATCGCCGCCGTCAAGCACTTGTCGCTGCGACCTCGCCGTCTCGAAGAATCTCGCCGGAAACGCGCACCGCGCCTTGCGCTGCCACTCCGTCGTCGATCTTTCCCCGATCTTCGAGTACCTCCCGGTGAGTTCCTTATCTCCCCTCCGTTGCCATAGCCATGAACAGGTTCATCCTTCGATGAACTCGAGGATCTGGATGAATATGATGAACTTGAGGAACCCGATGCTCTATCTTTGCACTCTCTTAGCCATTTTTAGATCTCCTCTAGACTTGTACCAGATGCATCCGTAGCACTGCCCTTTCAGTTTTGCCCCTGGATGAACTTGATTTTATTTCCCTTTTTGCTCATCGGTAGATCTTTGCTAGCATCTCGCCATGGTAGAAACATGTTTCCCGCCTAAAACTCTTTAGCTCGGCTGTTTTGACTGATCCGAGGTATTTTACCCCGGCTATCCTGAACTGTCCGAGGTACTTACCCCGGTGGAACCTTGAACTGTCCGAGGTACTTACCCCGGTTGAACCTCCCTTTTCTGCAGGAAAGTGCCAACATGTCGGCAATTGCTAAGTCAAACCGCGCCGAGGTTTCCGCCAGCGAGAGAGGTGGATGGGATGGCTCGGACGTCACCGACGACGATATCAAATGGCTCAAAGAAACTCATCGAATCCCAGCCGAACTGCTGTATCGGCTTCACACTGGGGACGGCGAACCGATCGCCAACCCCGGCGAGAAAGTGGTGTTTGTCTCTCACTTCGAGCGCGGATTCGGACTTCCGGCCAGCAAGTTCTTTCGAGAATTTCTGAAGTTCTTCGGCTTGCAGCCGCACCACCTCCCAGCTAACTCCATACTACAGCTGTCGTGCTACGCAGCTTTCTCTGAAGGATATCTCGGCCTCTGGCCGAGCGTTGAGGGCTGGGCCAAGTACTTCCAGCTGAAGAAACAGAGCATCCCCAACAAGGAGGTCGTGAACAAGGATATGACTGCCTGTGGTGCGGCCGCTATCTCACCCCGGCTGGGCTCCGAGTTCCCACGGATCAAAGGCCTGGAGAGCTGCAAGAAGTGGAATCGATCCTTTTTCTATGTGAGGAACCCCGGTACTGTCGACCTCATCAACCTCCCGGACTTCCAGCTCGGCCCTCCCACTGCACAACTCAATTGGGATTTCAACCCGGAGGACGCCTACGCCGAGGTTCAAGAGATCCATGAATACATGCTGGATCTCAAGAAAAGAGGGTGGGGTTCCGATGACATCCTCCGGACTTTTGTGGATCGAAGAGTCAGCCCCCTTCAACAACGAGCCCATAAGATCTGCCATATGGAAGGTCTACTCGATCCTACTCGGATCAGCAGCAAGGCGCTCTCCAAGGCCTCAGTTTGGCGCCGGGTCAAAGCCGTTGCCCAGACTGAGATGGACGAGGAGTGGACATGGGGCGTGGAGCCTCACAACAGAGAAAATCTTCCGGAGCAAGTGAGTACTTACTAAATTTCCGAGCTTACGCTCCGGTCTTGCACACCTCGGTTGCTTCTTAACTCAATTCTTTTTTGCCACTCCTGCAGCGGTTCGCCCGGCAGCTGATCGAGGACGGCCCGGAGCCGTCGAACTGGGCTCCTGCCCGCCTCGCCCTGGAAGGTTCAGAGACTGAAGACCCGGACAACGAGGATCACCTTCCGATCCCTAAGGCCGTTCCGAGGTCCGCCCCAAAGACTGGCTCCTCCAACCCGGGTAAGAAACAAGTTCCCAGTTCCATCAGAGACTGGTCTGACGACGATGATGACGATGACGATTGCCAAATTCTGGAACCTGTCAACGTTATTCCCATTTCATATGCTCCTCCAACATATAAGAACTTTCATCCAGCGTCTGCAGCTTCCCGGAAGCGCCCAGGACCTGGTACCTCGGATGCCGAGGCTTCCAAGACCTCGGAGACTGCAGCGCCCAAAGCCAAGCGTGCCAAGAAGACCTCGGCGCGGCGCAAGAAACGAGGTCCCGTGGAGGAAGATGCGTAAGTGACCTTTGCTCCTCCTTACTTCTCACGCTGCTCCAAGGTTAAGCTTTTTACACTCTAACTTAATCTTTCTCTTTCGTCTAGCCCGGCTCGGCAGGTCAAACAGAGCCATAGCTCGATACACTCACCACTGCCTCCAGTGGTTGAAGCCAGACAACCGAGGTCGAGGTTAACCTCGGCAGCCCCGCCAGAGCCTCTCCTCCAGGACCGTCCATTGACCTCACCAGCCCGGAGAAGACCATCTCCTCCCCTACGCGCGTCTCCTCCGCCGAACTTCCACCGCCGAGCTCTGACTCCGGCCTGGGGCACTCTGCTCCCCGCCGAGATCAGACTCCTCCGCCTCCTCAGAAGGATGCGGAGACAGATCGCGCCAAGACTCCGGTTAAAGCCGTGCAGGAGCCTCGGCTGTCCCCCAAGTCTCAAGCTGCGCGCAACCAGCAGCAACAGCAGCAAAAGAAGAAACAACAACAACAACTGCAGAAGCAAAAGCTCCAGCAGCAGCAGAAAGATTCAGCTCAAAACGTTGAGCCCCCCAAACAGCCACAGCAAACTCCGATGCCGCCACCGTCATCAGGCCCCTTGACTGCGAGCACCCAACTGGTGCCGCATGTTCCCGCTTCTGCGCCGAGGTCCACCTTGACCAAGGCCGCGCCCTCGAGCTCTCAGGTCGCCACCTCCCGAGCTTTATTCGCTGCTACTACCCAGCCGGACATCAGCAGCTGGGAGGTCGGGCAACTCCGGACCAAGAGCGGGAACAGCCTAGGCTCGGAGAAGCACTATGACATGGACTGGAACTCGGCTGACACTGTCGAGGTCTCCTCCAACCCGAGCTCTGAGCATCAAGTTGGACCCAGCGCCGTGCTCCAATCTATCTATAACATGCAGACTGCAGTCCTTGATTGCAGCAAGAAGGCCTCGGTAAGTTTCTTTACACAGCTCTCTTTCTTCCTTTGAAATCAAATGACAAACATACACTATTCCCAGTCCCCGAGATTCGGGTTGAGCAATTGACACTCCACCGAGTTAAAATTGCTCGGCTTGAATCTCAAAAACTTGTCATTTCTCCCATGCTGAGTCCCCGAGGCCAATGCCAAGTCCCCGGGACTCAATTGGGCCTCGGGTGCTAGAAATACCTCGGATTTATCCGAACTGATCTCTCTATTTTTTCAGGAATGCAACAATGCTCGGACAAAGGTCTTCAAGAACCTCCTGCTGGATCACAACAGGCTGAAGAAGTCTCACCGGACTCTTCTATCCGCTAAGGAGCAGAGCGACAAGGATTACGCCTCCAAGTTGAAGACAGCCGAGGATGAAATAGCTCGGCTGCAACAAGAGCTGAACCGGGCTAATGAAGCCAAGACTGCTGTGGAGGACGCTATGAAGGTTAAGGACCAGGCCGCCGAACAGCAGCAAAATCTTGCCAAGACCCTGGAGAGCCGTGCCACCTCGGCCGAAGCCGAACTTACCGCCCTCCGAGCTATCTCGAAAAGCTGGTTGTCCGAGCTCGCTCGGATTAATCATCAAATGGACAGTAAGTTCCTTCTCACCTTTTCCTTATTTTCTGCCGACCTACATCCCGTGCCACCGTATGCCTTATTTCAGCGACAGCCTTTTTGTCCTCTTCAGAAACTTCGAGCACTCCAAGGACAAGGCTATCCGCGAAGTTCAAGCAGCTCGGGCAAAGAGGGCTGAGACAGAAACTCTCAGCGACAGCTGGGACATCCAGGACCACCTTGTCGCCCTTAATGCTCGGATCAGGCCGCTCCGAGCCATTGGAACTAAACTTGTTGATGCTGCCATCGAGGTCCACCGTGCCCTCTGGCCCAAGGTCAAGACTCCCACTTGCATCGACGAGCTCGCCACGAAGCTGAAAGGAGCCGAGGCTAGACTTCGGGAGTGGAGATGCTCGTCAGCTCGGGCTGGAGCGGACAAGGCCCTGGTGTTCGTGCTGTCCTGGTATGAGGATGTTGAGATCCACACTGTTACCTCCCTGCGCAGGGGCTCTCCTTGGAACTCCACCCGGATGGCATTGCGAAACGCCAAGCAGCAGCCGACCGCTTTGCTAGTTACGCAAACACCCGGACCTTTGATGACGGGCGCCTCTACTCTGAGGACGAAGAGAGCTCGGACGAGGAAGCAGCGTCTGGTGAAGAAAGTTCTGAAGGCGAGGACATTGACTTTGAAGAGCCAGAGAGCTCCAAGGGCAAGGCTGGCAAAACAACCGAGGTGGCTGAAGGCTCTGATGATGACTTCAGCTTCGACGAACCTCCGAACTCCAAGGGCAAGTCCGGCAAAGCTGTAGCCACCGAGGTGATTTCCTCCGACGTGACGGACACCCCGGCAACAACTCCCACAACCGAGGTTGCTTCCGCGACCGAGGTTGTTCCTGCGCCCGAGGTTGCTGCGCCCGAGGCTCCCACTGCCACCACTTCGGCGACCGAGGTCTCTGGTTCCGAGGCCTGAATTTATCTTAAGCAAAACATTAAATCCCCGGTATGCCGGGTGCAGATGTAACAGACCTTAAGTAGTTTGCTTTGCTACCATTACTTTTAACTTGCTATCCGAACCAAGCTTTTCTAAGAATTTATGCCGAACCCTTTTGGAACGAGTCCCCGAGTTCACTTTCGTGTTTACTATATCTGGCATTCTTTGCTCTTGTCTACCATTTAGGCGTTCGACAGTCGAGTCACAAGATTGTTATTTATAGCATACAGTACTTAGCAAATCTCGAAGTGTGTTTCAAAACCATCCGACATAAACGAAAGGTAAAGACAGGGGTTAGTAAACGACACATGCCGAACTATATTTTTGGACCGAGTCCCCGAGTTCATTTTCATGTCTCCCACGTTTTTTCATCTTTGCTCTTGACTACCATTTAGGCAGATGCCAGTCGAGTCACAAGATTAGTTACACAGCACACATTACTTGAAGTTTGAGACGAGGTTCAAAATAGTTCGGCATATGAACGAAACTGACAAACAGAAATAAAACACAAGCACAAGAGCGAGGCAGTCCCCGAGCTTCAACCTCGGAGTGCCGACATTTTATTAAGGATTAACCGAGGTACATACATTGCGCCTTTCATGAGTAGAAAGGTCGGAGTAGAGCTACGTTCCATGGTCGCCTGACCTCTGATCCGGGGTTGTCCAGCCCATCTTCCCTTGGTTCCTGCGCATCTATTAGATAGTAGGAATCATTGAGCAGAGCTCGGGTCACAATGAACGGTCCCTCCCATGGAGGTGACAACTTGTGCCGGCCTTTCTTGCGCTGCACCAACCTCAGCACCAAATCTCCCTCGTGAAACACACGAGGGTTGATACTCCGGCTATGATAACGTCGGAGACCTTGTTGGTATATTGCTGACCGAGATGAGGCCAACTCTCTTGCTTCCTCAAGCAGATCTACTGCATCCTCCCGAGCCTCTTTTGCCTCGGCTTCAGTGTACATTGCCACTCTGGGCGCATCATACTCGATGTCAGTGGGTAGCATAGCTTCTGCCCCATAGACCATAAAAAATGGCGTATAGCCAGTTGATCGATTTGGCGTGGTCCTTAGACCCCACAGTACTGCTGGTATCTCATCTATCCAACACCCCGGCGTTTTCTCA
Source organism: Poa pratensis (assembly GCA_947311845.1). NCBI lineage: Eukaryota > Viridiplantae > Streptophyta > Magnoliopsida > Poales > Poaceae > Poa > Poa pratensis. The sequence goes on from CAMZMU010000112.1 coordinate 29,035,966, forward strand.
GTCCAACACCCGGCGTTTTCAGCAGGGGTTCAATGAGCCGAGCCTTGATGCCGGCCAACACTAGAGCATTTGATCTTTCCACTTGTCCATTAGACTCCGGGTGTGCCACCGAGGCTATGTCCAGCCGGATTCCCTTGTTCATGCAAAACCGAGCAAATTCTCCAACAGCAAAGTTTGTGCCGTTGTCCGAGATAATGCTATGGGGGTAGCCATATCGCAGAATAATCTCCTTCAAGAAAGTCACTGCTGAATGACCATCCAACTTCCGGATTGGTTTCACCTCGATCCACTTGGTGAATTTGTCCACCATCACCAATATGTGCGTCATGTTACCTCGGGCTGGTTTGAACTCTCCCACCATATCCAAACACCATACCGCAAACGGCCAAGTGATAGGAATTGTTTTGAGCGCCGAGGCTGGCATATGCGTTTGCTTGGCAAACCTTTGGCATCCTTCACATCTCCGGACTATGGCCTCTGCATCAGCAAGAGCAGTGGGCCAATAGAACCCATGCCTGAACACCTTGGCCACCAGAGCTCTTGTGCTGCAATGATGACCACACTCTCCTTGGTGGATCTCCAAAAGCATCTCCTTGCCTTCAGCTGGCTCGACACACCGTTGCAACACCTCGGTTACGCTTCTTTTATAGAGCTCCTTGTTGATGATGGTGTACGCCTTGGCCCTCCTTTGGATTCTCCTAGCCTCGGTTGTGTCACTTGGCATGCTTCCCTCCGTTATGAACTTCATGATTTGCTCCGCCCACTCCGGCACTGGGTGCAAAAAGTTCCTCGTCCACCTCCATTGGTTCGGCCACCATAATCTCCTCCATTATTTCCTCCACCATCCTGCGACCAGTCCCCGAGTTTGATGAGCAGTCCCCGAGGTTCGGTGCGCAGTCCCCGAGCTCTGCCACGCAGTCCCCGGGTCCGACCAAACGCACCCGACGTCTACCTCCATTGGAACAGGTCCGGGCTCTTGCTCCGCCGGGATGAAAATAGATTCGGATTCAGGAGAAGGTTTGATTGAAGGAGTTCTCAAGTGATTCAGGGCTACCCCTGGTGGTACTGCCTCTTTCGATGAACCGAGCTTTGACAACACGTCGGCAGCATCATTTTCTGCCCGAGGTATATGCCTGTACTCACACCCTTCAAAGAACCCGGATATCTTTTGCACATGGAACCGATATAACGCCATGTTGGCATCCAGAGCATCCCAAGTTCCAGAAGATTGTTGCACCACCAGGTCGGAATCGCCGAAGCACTCTACACGCCGGATACCGATCTCCTTTGCCACCTTGAGGCCATGGATTAAGGCCTCATACTCCGCCACATTGTTTGATGCTGAGAAATGAATCTGCAGCACGTACTTCAGCTGATCTCGCTTTGGCGAGGTGAGGACTATTCCAGCCCCCAGCCCGATCTTTGTCTTGGACCCATCAAAATGCATTTTCCAATAATTATAGTCCGGCCTGGGTGGCTCATACTGCATCTCGGCCCAATCACAAAAGAAGTCCGGCAACGCCTGGGATTTAATTGTGTCTCTTCTCTCATAATGTGGTGCATATGGAGACACCTCAATCGCCCATTTGGCAACTCGGCCAGTTGCATCTTTGCACCCGATGATCTCCGAGATTGGAGCTTCGCACACCACCGTCATGGGATGCTCCTGGAAATAATGCTTCAACTTCTTGACCGCCAGGTAGACACCATACGTCATCTTCTGGTAGTGAGGATAGTTCTGCTTCGAGGTAGAGATCACCTCGCTCAAGTAATACACCGGTCTCTGCACCGACCTGCCACCTTCTTCGCGCTCCACCACCACTGCCACACTTACAACTCGGTTTGTGGCCGCAATGTAAAGTAACATCGGCTCATTGTGCAATGGTGACGCCAACACCGGGGCAGTGGACAACATCTTTTTCAGCTCACCGAACGCCACGTCGGCCTGCGGGGTCCATGTAAACCCGGTACTTTTCTTCATGAGCTGGTACAAAGGCAAGGCTTTTTCTCCTAGCCGAGCTACAAATCGGCTCAACGAGGCTAGGCACCCTGTGAACTTCTGCACATCTTTCAAACACTTCGGTAACTTCATGCTCTCAATAGCTCGGATCTTGGCCGGGTTAACCTCGATACCTCGGCTAGACACCAGGAATCCGAGCAACTTTCCAGCCGGGACACCAAAGGTGCACTTGTCCGGGTTAAGCTTCAACCGATACTTTCTCAAATTCACAAATGTCTCCTCGAGATCCTCGAGGAGAGTACGTTTCTCCTTAGTTTTGATGACAATATCATCGACATACACTTGCACATTTTTGCCCATCTGAGAGTGCAGGCATTTCTGCATACACCTCTGATAAGTTGCCCCGGCATTTCTCAGACCAAAACACATGACACGATAGCAATACGCCCCATACGGGGTAATAAAAGCAGTCTTTATTTGATCCTTTGGGTTCAGTGGTATCTGGTGAAAACCAGAGTACGCATCGATAAAAGACAACAGTTCACAACCAGCAGTGGAATCGATCACTTGATCAATCCGAGGTAATGGAAATGGATCTTTCGGGCACGCCTTGTTGAGGTTAGTGAAGTCAATGCACATGCGCCACACCTTGACCACGGCTGGCTCGTCTTTCTTCTTTTCCACCAAGACCGGATTGGATATCCAGTCCGGATGCAGTACCTCCATAATGAACCCGGCTGCAAGCAACTTAGCCAGCTCGTCCAGCACCACTTGTCTTCGGTCGTCTGAGAGACGACGGGTCGGTTGCCTCACCGGTTTCACCTCTGGCCTAACAAATAAAGAGTGCTCTGCCAACTCCCTCGGAACACCAGGCAGGTCCTTAGCCGACCATGCAAAGATATCCCGATTCTCACGGAGGAAGTGACAGAGCTCGCTTCCTATTTCTCGCCCAGCCCGGTCCCAATGATGGCCATATGCTCTGGGTGCTCCGGGTCAATGGGGATCTTCTTGGTCTCCTTGGGCACCTCGAATGCCGCAGTTGAGTCCGGGCTCATCAGTCCGGACAGGCCGAGCTGTGTTGACTGCGCCATTGCCACCACTTGATGCAGCTTCTTCTTCTCAGCTGCGATCACCAAAGACTCGGCCAGATTAGACCCCGCCGAGGCACACTGAATGGCTCGCTTGTAGTCACCCGAGATGGATATGATCCCATTAGGCCCTGGCATTTTCATCTTCAGGTATGCAACATGGGTGGAAATCATGAACTTGGCCAGAGCCGGCCTTCCAAGCAATGCATGGTATGCACTCTCCAAGTCCACCACCTCGAACTCGATACTCTCAACTCGGCAATTGTCCTTGGTTCCAAATGCTACATCCACCCATATCTTGCCCATGGGTGCACAGGAAACGCCAGGCACAATCCCATGAAAAGTACAACTGCTTGGCATCAACTGATTAGGCGATATGCCCAATTTCACCATTGTGTCTCGGTACATGATGTTGATGGCACTGCCATTGTCCACCAGAACTCGGGTGAACCTCACATTGTTGGTAGGCCCACACAACGTTGGATCTACCACCAGGGCATACTTTCCAGGGCTCGGCATGATCCGAGGTGTGTCCTTTCTGCTCCAAGTGATCTCCTGCTCAGACCAGTTCATATAGGTCGGCACCACCGGCATTACTGCATTCACCTCCATGGCACGCCTCTGCACGCTCTTCTTGTCAGTTGGCTCGGTCACAAAGACCACATAGCTCGCATGAACCTCTCTATAGTCATTTCCGGGGTATTCATACTGCTGACTTGGTCCGGCACCATTGTTGTGTTATTACCTCGGACATTCACAACATTCACGGGTCTTGCTGCTGCAGGCCTCGGAAGAGGTGCAGTGGTTATTGGGGTAACATTTGCTCCGGACAGATTTGGGTGGGACCTCGGCTGAAATCTCTGAGGTGGTGGTCCTGCTCTGATTCCTCCGGCCTTCGCCCCTTCTTCTCTGATTCTGCGGTTCCAGCTGCACTGCCGGGTTGAATGGTTGGCTGGCTTGCGCGGGTCGGTCGTATGGTAACAGCACGGACCATCTATCATTGATTCATAGGTCAAGGGTGGCTCCGGGTTCGGACTAAATGCCGGACCATTGATTTTTGGCCTCTGGACACCTCCAGCTCCGGGCTGATCCGGGTTCACCGCTGCAACTTGGTTCGAGGTGTATGGATAGTCCGGCTCCCTCCTCTTCTGTCCGAACTCCTGGCGGTCATTACACCTTGGTCCGAGCCGGTTGTTTATTGGCTCCCTCCTTCTGTTACGTGCCACTGCCTCTGCTGCTGGCTGCATCGGATCACCCAGAGCATAAGAATCTGCAATCCGGATTGTCTCTGCTAGGGACTTCGGCATATCTCTTTGGAGCCTCTGCCACAGCATGCTGCCATGTCGACAACCATCTGCAAACCAGGAAATGGCCTGTGCCTCTACCACTCCTTCACAGGAATTCCGAACATTGCTCCACCGAGTTAAGAATTCTCGGTCAGTTTCATGATCATCTTGCTTACATGCCGCCAGGAGCTGAGGTCGGTTTGGCCTCTTGTATGTACTAGCAAAGTTGCTGTTAAACGCCAGCTCCAAGTCTATCCAGGAGTTGATACTATACTCCGGCAAATTATTCAGCCAGATCCGAGCTGGACCTTCCAACATGTGCGGGAGATACCGGACCGCCCATCGGCGATTGCCCCCCGCAATGTGCACCGAGGATACATAATCTGTCAGCCTGGAGCTAACATCGCCTGGAGCTAACATCCGACCTCCTATCTGAGGTCCCAACGCCCCATCCACTCTGTGGTATCCAGCTCGCGCCATGGCCGAGTCTCCATCGTCATATCGGTCATCGCCTTGACCGACATTCTGAGGTTGCTGAACATACTCCGGCTCTCGCTGATATTGCCCCTGCTGCCGAGGTTGTTGCTGATACCTCGGAGGCGGAGGTGGTTTACCTCGGCCAGCCGATGCTGCTTGACCGCCATTCTGATTTCCCTGACCGGAGTTACCCTTAGCTCGGCTTGCATTGCCTGGGCCGGGGTTTCCCTTAGCTCGGCTAGCATTGCCCTGGCCCACCTTCTGCTTTGCTGCTAAGACTGGATCATACATCTGTAACTGTTTGTTCTGCCCCGAGGTGACACTCCGGGCTCGATCGGCTCCTCCGACGAGTGGAGACGAGGCTTGCCCCTTGGACACCTGACTAACAGGCCTAGCTGAATACACCATCTCTGAATCACCAGCCCCGGCATATGCTCGGCGGAGAGCCTCATTCTGCTGGTTAGCTACATATACTAACTCATTGACTCGCTTCTGCTGCGCACGCCATGCATCTCCAGTTAACCCGGATAGCTCGGCCCTGCCTGCCTTGGCAGCTTTGAGGTTCTTAGCAGGGGAACTATACACCGGCCTTCTAGTCGACACGCGACTCTCACTCCTAGCCGAGGTGGTAGGTCGAGCCTCCCTGTTTATCTCATCATTGAGCCCTTGCCTCTCTGCCGCACCTCGGCTCCCCTATGTGTATCAACTGCTACCGGGGTGAAGCATTTGCCGCATTGTACTCACGCAGATCTCTATTGAACTCATCTCTAGCTGTTATCATTGCTACAGCCTCCTTCTGCAACAGGACACGCTTTGCCTCTAGGTCGGCCACAGTCACCACTACATCCACTGCTGGATTTACTGGGTCTGCCAGTGTCTGCCCTATCTCTACCAGGGTCGCACCTCGGCCCTGCACCTCGGGGGTACCAGGCAGCTCTTTCTCTAGCCTGGGCTTTGCAGATCTCACCTTAGCAACCTCGGCCGCCTTGGATTGGCTGGCATCTACTTTGCCAGCGGCGTAAACCGGACCTGTCATCATCACCTCCACGCAGCTCTCGGGGCGAGTGATACGCCGACCTAAAGCCGCGAGGAGAGGAGTTTCGTCGTCCACGAGCACCTGCTCCGGGTACCCGCGAACAACCTCGACAGCAACGTAGGTGACAAAGCTGCCGAGCATCATGGTGAAGTCGTGCTCGGGGAAGGGCTTGCCGGCGAAACACCCCGCGTTGTCGCTGATGAAGGTGAACTCTCCGATCTTGGCGACAAGCCCGGAAAGAACACGCTCGCCTGAGCCCGTCCGGATGAAAACTCCCTCCAACGCCTCAATCTGTCCCACGGTGGGCGCCAACTGTCGTGGTGGGATCACGGCAGATGCCATAGGTATGGCTAAGATGGGGCCGAATGGTCGTTGGGGGAATCCGGGGAGGGTTTGTGCACTCAAGAAGTGCACACGCAAGAACACGCAAGAACACGAACGAAAAACCAAGCAACCAAGAACACAAAGCACACCACGATGTACCCTGCTTCGGGGCCCTCTTGCGGAGGTAACACCCCTACTGCAGCACTATCCTACTCAGTGTATAGCTCACAGTGACAAGTACAAGCTGCTCCTCGAGCTGTATGATGATACAATGGTGAGAACTTGAGGTAAAAGATGGAGCTAGACGGAGGAAGAAGGCACTCCGAGCTAAATCCGAGGTGTTTCCGGGGTGTTCCGAGCTTCCTCTCTCTCTTTCTTTCTCTCTTGATCAACTAGTTCCAGCGCGGGGGCAAGGGATCTCAAACAGGAGGGGGGTGAAGCCCATTATATAGGCCAGCCGGGTTACCATTGTGCCCCTCGCTGAACACTGTTGCCATGCCTCTGCAACGGTCACCACCGTACCACCGTACCTCGGTCAGGGACAAGACGTGGCTTGCCCATCTCCTGTAGCCTAACGGCAGAACTAGCATGTCCCCTTTGACCGAGATAGGACGTGGCCTGGCAGAGCTACCTCGTAGCCTTTTCCGAGATCCCGCGTGGTCAGCGGTCAGAGACGTGCAGGCCCGCCGAACCCGGGGCACGCCTCTGCCAGGCTCCTTGACAGACGCTCCCGCGTCAGGCGCTCTTGTACCCGGCTGGAAGTGACAGGAGCATTGACTCCTGCCCGACCTACTGCCTACCACCTCGGTTAGCTCGGCACGGATGTGACGAGCTCCGTACCTCGGGTCTTGCGCTTAAGATCTTTACTAGGTCGGATCTCACCTCCTCCCCACAGCTTCTCCTCGGACCCTCTGGGCCAAGATAGGTCGGCCTGTATTCTCCAGGTCAAGATGAAGCTCGGACATTCCCAGGCCCAAACAGGTCGGCCCTTCCGTATCTCGGCACACCTTCGAATTCCACTTATGCCAAGCCTTGACCCTACCCGGGGATACTCCCCGACAGCCACACAAAATTTTGCCAAAAAAAAAATATTGTGGTTTGTGCAAAAGGAAAAAAATGCCTAGTAAAAGTCATTTTGGAGAACCAAAAATTGTCTTTTATATACAGACCATAAAACATATATTTTTTTCTCGAAATTTTATGTGCGGACATACAATGTCCGGATTTACATCCGAATTTTTTCAGATTTTGTACAATTTCAAATGTGTTTTTGTGTAGTGGGTGCATCTAGGGATAGTATATTTGACTCCCGAGCTCTAGTGATGCCGATAAATAAAAAACATATTTACCAGTTAGAAAATGAAAAAAAAATCCCCAATGTAGCTAACAATGTATCTCACAAACGTGCAAACAATCAACTTCAAAACCATTGTATTCTGGTCTACACAAAAATGGCAAAATCTGATAAATTTGAATATTTCAGATCCACACTTTTTACATTTTTGTGTAACCCAGAAATACAAAGTATTTGAAGACGATTTTGGGCACGTTTGTTGAATACACTATTGGCTACATCCGGAAAAATCATTTTTTTAAACTTGTAAATATTGTTTTTGAATTTGTTTTTAAATGTCAGGATCACTGGAGTTTTGGGAGCACGGGATTTCCTCTCGTGCATCTACACCTATAACCCAAGGTGGATTTCCGCTGTTACATGTGTTTCTCAGCAAGTTGTTTAACTTGTTAAGATGCGTGGTATGTAAAAAATACTTTGAAGATGGTGGCCATCTTTCTTCCGTTGTAAGAAGTAAAGATCCTATGGCGTATTCTTCAGCTTGAGGACGTCCGAACCATGCTTATGAGTGCCAGGGCCCCCTTCGTGTCCTTGAGCAAATTCTGAAGCTGCCAGTTGATAAGAAGATGAAATCAATTGCACTGTTGTGGAGCTGGTGGTCGGAGAGAAATAAAGAAAATCACTCTGATAAGAGACTGACAAGTAATGAATTCCAGTTCAATGTTATTCGCCTTGTGAATGAATGGGATCAGTTCTTCAAGCCAAAACCTGTACAGAAAACTAGCGCCCATATAAATTGGAGTCCACCGCCTGAAGGTCTTATAAAACTGAATACTGATGGTGCATTCGCGGCGGATTCTCTCTCTGGAGGCTGGGGTGTTATCGCTCGCGACCATCATGGTGATATTGTGTTTGCTGCTGCTGGCAGTATGCACCTTTGGCTGATGCTTTGCACTCGGAAACAGTTGCCCTTCAGCACGGGCTTCGGATCGCTGACCAGATGGGAATTGGACGGGTTGTGCTCTCCACAGATTGTATGAACCTCAAACAAGCTATTCTGTCACCGTCTTTGGACCAAGCGCGCCTAGGACAACTCTTCCTCGACATCAAGTATAATCTAGCTATGGAGTTTATCGATTAGAGCATCTCCAGTCGGGGCGCCCAAACGGCCGCCCAAAGCCGTTTGGGGCGTGCCGGACACAAAATCGCGCCCACTCGCGGCGCACAAACGCGAATTCGGTCCGGCGCGGCCCAGTTTTGTGTCCGGCACGCCCAGCCCACGCCCTCAACTTGGGGAGGCTTGGGGCGGCACCGGACGGAAGGAAACGCATGCCTCTGACGCGCGGGCCACGCCTGGCAGTGACACGGCCACGCCCTGTCGTGGTCAAAGGCGTCGTCAAAGGCGCGTGCCGCGTGGCGACTCCTCGTTTTCACGGCCGGCGGGCAGCCAGTGAGCCGTCGCGTCCTCTGCTCGCCGGAGTGAATGCGGCGCGCCTTTTCGAGGCGAGCGGCGTTAATGCCACCGCTCTCCGGCCGCCATAAAATGTGCGCGCCGGCCTCCACTCATCGCCACTCTCGCCTCGTCGTTCTCTCTCCCTCACCTCGTCGCTCCTTCTCCACTCGAAAACCGCCGCCGCTCTCCTTCTCCATGGCCGGCACCTGGAGGCGCACCGGCGGCGCCGCGGCCCATGGCTTCGCGCCGCGCACCCTGCTCAAGGAGCAGACGGAGACGCTGCGCGACAACGGCTATCCGGTGCCGCCGGATATGCGTGTTTGCCACGGGTTCGTCATCGGCGTCAACGGCGTGCCGGTGATGAAACCCCTGACGCGGGCGAACCGCGGCTTCACCGCCACGGTTAACACGCACTACTGGTGTGACCTGACGCCGGAGCAGCGTCAGGACCTGCGCTGGGATCCGCGGAACCCAGCCAACCATGGCCGGTACGAGGCGGCGTTCCAGCGCGCCTACGAGGAGGAATTTAACCGCTGGGACGGCCCCGGCCCGGCGCCGACGGACAAGAACGTCGCCGGGCGCGAGGCGTTCCGGAGCGTGCCCGGGCGCACGCTCCAGTTCGTGATGGACCACATCGCGAACGGCGGCTCGCTCCTGACGGCGGTGTCGTGGTGGTATCACGGCAGATGCCATAGGATGGCTAAAGAGCGGGGCCGATGGGCGCTGGAGGATCCGGGAGAGGGCTAGCACGCTAAGAAGCGTACACAGATGAACACACAAGCACAAGCACACACACGATCTACCAGGTTCGGGGTCCTCGTGAGGAGGTAAAACCCCTACTCCTGCCTGTCCCGCTCTGTATATCTCGGTGTCACACGTACAAAGCTGTTCCTTGAGCTGTATGATCCCAACAATGAGGATGAACACAAGATAGAAGATGAAGCTATGGGGGGAAATGTATCTCAGAGCATCGTCCCTCACGCAGGAGGGGGTGAGGCCCTATATATAGGCTAAACCGAGTTTCGGAAGTACCCCTCCACTAGCAACGGTCACATCACCGTACCGGCACTGCAGACGCGCACGCCTGCGCGTCATGATTGTATCTGCACAGTGGACAGGACGTGGCTTGCCCATGTCCTGTCCCATATCTCTGCTCCTAGGTACACCCGAGGTCAGCGGTGTCCTTCTCCTGCTCCCACGCGCGTCCTTGGTCAGCAGAGGTAAGCCCAGTCACCTCAGACATGCGCCGTACCGCACGCCCGCTCCCGTGTGAGACGGGATGTGACAGCAGCGCTGACCTCCGTCCGACATAAGGATAACCCGGCATGGATATGTCGGATTCCCTTTCCTGAATAACCTTCCCTGCACATAAGAAAACACACAAGATACCGACACATATATGTCGGTTATGATGTCTCGGATCCCTTATCTCGGTCGACATATGCCGGTTGGCACCAGCATGGTACCTCGGTCCCTTCTGGCCCGGGTTACCTCGGTTTGCTTATGTCGGTATGCACCAACTCCACACCCTGGTCACTCCAGAGGTCCAAGTATGTCGGCTTTTACTGTAACTTGGCCCACACCTGGGACCTTGCTTATACCACACCATGACCCTACCCGGAGGTAGCCCCCCGACATTAGTCCCCGAAGCTGGTGCGGTCCTGCAGCCTTGGATGAAGGGCCACAGCAGGTTTAATCAACCGAAACAACCACACCAAGCATCCGACATAACCATGTCGGTTCAACCGTAAAGCCACTAATAACCTCTCCAACTGATTCCGACATCTGCCCCTGTGTCGGCTTCTCCGACACAAGAACTCCGCTGAAGGAGCAAGTCAAGCTTTCACAACCAACTCAACTTAACCCAACCATCCGACATAATCGTGTCGGTACACCTCAAGCATCAGGATAAAACCTCCAACTGCTTTTGACATATGCCTTATGCCGGTTGCTCCGACACAAGGCAACTGTTTTTTCCTGATCAAACATCCGACATTCTTAAGCCGGTTCATTTCAAGCTTCAAGAACCAAGTTTCCCACAACCTTCGAGATCTGCTCTTGTGCCGGTCTCTCCGACACAAAAAGATTCCCGCAATCTCTCCAAAGATCTCTCCACGGCACGTGGTAGAGAGACGCTGCGTGTTGCCTCGGTTCCTGTGCGCGGACAGACATATCTCTGTACGCACGCCGCCTACGTCACGAGTTGTCACGTCGCACGAGCACTTGAGTGCATTTGACCGTGGCGTGCCTCCTCGATTCCCGCGCCAGTAACCGCACGCGATCGCGCCGCGGGCAGTTACCCATTTGTGGCCCACGATGTGGCTGATCGTGCGGCCGCAAATACCGCAACCGCGCAGATCGTGCGCGGTTAATCCGCGCGGCCGTTACGGGAACCGCACGCGGTAAAAATGGTAGCCGCACGCCCTCACACCCCATAAATAGGGGAGCGGGGCGACCCATATCATCTTCTTCGCCGCTCTTTTCTCCTTTCTCTCTCTCCTGCACCATCGCGCTCATCTCCGCCGCGCAGCGATCTTCGCCACCGCTCAACGCCGGAGCACTCACGCCGCCGACGACCGGAGATTCACGCGCCGCCGCCGAACGCGCTCAACTCTGGCACGCCCCACGCTTCTTCGCCTCGCACCGCCGTCGCAACTCGGTAAGATTCTTGCCCTTGACATTGCCGATGAACGTGTTCATCCTCTCCGATGAACACGTTCCTCTTCTCCGATGAATTTGCTCATCTTCCCGATGAACTTGCTCCTCCTCTCCGCAGATGCTATTGAACTCAGTTGCTTAGATCCCCTCTAGATCTTCTCCATTGCGTTTCGTACTACCCGTGCAATAGTTCCTCCGTAGGTTCTCCTAGGTTTTCAACTTATAGATCTTGCATTTATCTTCTATTTATTCTTCTCCGTAGATCTTTCCGCCAAACACTTAGCCACAGATTTGTGTTTCCCGCCATTTATGCACTTTCCTCTGTTGCCCAAATATTCCGAGATAGTTATCTCGGTTCAACTTGTGCCTCTGTACAGATCCCTTCCGAGATGTCATCCAGCCATACCCCGGACCCTGCCGAGGATGCCGTCGAAGAGGGTGAGCGCGCCAGGTGGGAAGGTTCCGACGTAACCCAGGCCGAGATAGACTGGCTAGTCCGGACCAAGCGAATTCCGGCACAAGTGATATGCCGGGTTCCCGGCACAGAGGCCGAGCCGAAGCTGAAATCCGGTGAACGCGTGGTCTTCGTCGCGCATTTCGAGCGCGGCTTTGGACTCCCGGCGAGCGAGTTCTTCCGATATTTCTTGGATCGGTTCCGTCTTCAACCTCATCACCTTCCAGCCAATGCCATTACCACGCTCTCTGCGTGCGTTTCTTTCTCCGAGGGATACCTCGGACTCTGGCCCACCGTTGAGCTCTGGGCCAAGTACTTTCAACTCCGGAAGCAGAGTGTCCCGGATCCGGAAAACAACAACTTCCCCAAGGAGATGACCCCGTGCGGAGCCGCTACCATTATACCTCGGAGAGGTTCCATCTTGCCTCGGATTCAAGGCCTGGAGTCATGCCGGAAATGGCAGCGCACGTTCTTCTACGTGAAGAACCCAGACATCCCAGACAATGTCGACCTTCTGAACCTGCCGATATTCAACATCGCCACCCCTTCTGAACAGTTTAACTGGTCCCTCAACCCGAAGGACATGAACTTCGAGATCAACCAGATTCACAAGATCGTCGAGGAGCTTGTGGGAGCAGGCTTAACGAGCGATGATCTCCTGAGGACTTTCGTCAGCCGCCGAGTCTCCCCTGATACGTCTCCAACGTATCTATAATTTCTGATGTTCCATGCTTATATTATACCATTTGCTACTTGTTTTATATACACTTCATATCACTTTGATGCATTTTCTGGGACTAACCTATTAACAAGATGCCACAGTGCCAGTTCCCTGTTTTCTGTTGTTTTTGGTTTCAGAAAGTTACTTCTGGAAATATTCTCGGAATTGCACGAAACAAAAGGCCAAGTCCCTATTTTTCCAGCACCGTCACGGAGCCCGAAGGAGAGACGAAGGAGGGCTCCGAGGAGGCCACACCATAGGCTCGCGCGGGTGGGCCCCCTGCCGCGCCACCAGGTGGTGTGGGCCCCTCGAGCCTCCACCGACGTTGCCCCTTCGCCTATATATTGCCTCAGACGCGAAAACCCTAAAAAAACGAAGTCATATTTCCAGAAGAGTTCCGCAGCGCCGCCGCCATCGACGACAAGTTTCGGGGGACAGAATCTCTGTTCCGGCACGCCGCCAGGACGGGGAATTGCCCCCGGAGTCATCTCCATCGACACCACCGCCATCTTCATCGCTGCTGCTGACTCCCATGGTGAGGAGGGAGTAGTTCTCCCCGAGGCTGAGGGCTCTACCGGTAACTATGTGGTTCATCTCTCTCTCCCATGGTGTGATCTTTATGTGATCATGTGTATTGCTAGTATCGCTGAATACATTAATAATGTTTATGCTACTCAAGTGATTTTGTCTAGTTTCTGGAGTCGTTGTGACAACACGGTATCAAGGTGACAGTGTGGGTACTTGTGTGACTCTATGAATAATTTAGATATTTATCATCGCTTATTCTTGGGAATTGTGGTGTTTGTTTACTCAGACTTTGAGGTGTGCTTTTGCAGCCCTACGCATAGTACTCTTGCTTCATCAAGAAGGAGAATAATCCCGAGTAGTATTTACTTGTGTTTAGTTATGCTAATCTAGTTGAATATGTAGATGTTACTCTTTATCTATTATGCACTCTATAGGTTACTTTAATATGAACTCCGGTACTCTCCACGGTGTAAAGGTGACAGTGTGTGCACCGTGTGTGATTCCTTTATGACGTTGTGGCGCTTGTTTACTCCGGCTTGAGGTGTGCTTTTGTAGCCCTACACAATGAATGGTGTTTGTTATCCAACAAGAGAGTGTTTAAGAGTAGCTTTTACTTATTTAGTTATGAGATCATTGTTGAGAGTGTCCACTGGTGAAAGTATGATCCCTAGGCCTTGTTTCTAAGCATTGAAACACCGTTTATAACAAGTTCTGCTACATGTTTGCTTGCTGCCATCTTTATTTCAGATTGCAGTTACTACTTATAATCATCTCTATCACTTGTATTTCACTATCTCTTCGCCGAACTAGTGCACCTATACGTCTGACAAGTGTATTGGGTGTGTTGGGGACACAAGAGACTTCTTGTATATTAATTGCAGGGTTGCTTAAGAGGGATATCTTTGACCTCTACCTCCCTGAGTTCGATAAACCTTGGGTGATTCACTTAAGGGAAACTTGCTGCTGTTCTACAAACCTCTGCTCTTGGAGGCCCAACACTGTCTACAAGAATAGAAGCACACGTAGACATCAAGCTATTTTCTGGCGCCGTTGCCGGGGAAAACCGAATTGCTTCTGCAAGGGGAGTCTCTCACACCCAATCATTTTACTTTGTTATTTGTCTTGCTTAGTTTATTTTTATTTAGTCTTGTTTGCTCTCTTTATAGAAAACACAAAAAAATTAGTTCCTTTTTATTTCGAATTACTATTATGACTAGTTGTTTTCAATGTCTTATCTCTATGAAACTGGGTCTCGTTATAAGAATTACCGCTTCTCTCCAAAAGGAAAACATCTGTGGGAACAAATAAGAAGATTGAATGGTTTTGCTAAGAACTTGTGTTCTACATATGATGAATCCTACTGCTTTAATGAATCTCTTTGCTATAGAAGGCACAAACATCTCCCTTTCCAATGTGAGTATACTGATAATGAAACCTTGGCTGCCTATACTAAAGGAAACTATGATTTTGGTAATCTTGAACAAATTGAAGAGTTTATTGTTTTTAAGGGTGCCCTTGAAATTAGTTCTTATCTTGAACATAAAACTGATGCCCCTTATAAATCTGAATGTATTGCCATACTTAAATATTGTTGTGATACCTACAAGGATAATAATTCTTACATTACTGAACATCTTGAGAGGATGTTTCCTCAAAAAGATGAAACTTGTACCTTGCAGGAACCCGAGGAAGAGGAAATTGCTGAAACTGTGATCTCATTGGATGAAAAAGAGGAGGAGAGTGAAGAAAAAAAGGAGGATCTACCTTCTAATGACAGTAACTCTTCAACTCTTACACTATTTAATTGCCCTCCATGCCTACCTAAGGAGGAAGAGTGTTATATTGTTGAATGCCATGATTCTTTTGAAATATCTCCTTTTGATAAATTTTACGTAACAAGCTCCTTGACTCAAGAAAACGAAATTTCAGAAATAAAACAATGGCTCCCTAATGCTATATATGATAATGCTCTTGATGATGGTCCTATATTGCCTAATGATATTTATTATACTACTATTGTCAAAAGTGGGTTTAATGACCCCACTGTTTTTGAACTTCATAAAAATTATGTGTTTGTAGATCATGAAAAACATGTTTTATGTGATAGTTATATAGTTGAGTTTGTTCATGATGCTACTGAAAGTTATTATGAGAGAGGAAAATATGGTTGTAAAAGTTTTCAAGTCACTAAAACACCTCTCTTTATGTTGAAAGTTTTGAAGTTGTACTTGTTTCATCTTTCTATGCTAGTTGCTTTATGCTTCAATAATTTATTTTGTTACAAGGTTCCCTTGCATAGAAAGTGGGTTAGACTTAAATGCGTTTGATATTTGCCTCTTGATGCTCTCTTTTGTTTTTCAAGTTCTATTCCTATGAGAGCATCATTAAAATCTTTTAGCCTAGCTAAAGGCATTAAAGAAAGCGCTTTAGGGAGGCAACCCTTTATCTTTTATTTTTAGTTTTTCTCAAGGAGTTTTGTTACTTCTGTAGCAACTCCTTTGTATCTTTATTTTATCGCAATGTTGTGCCAAGTAAAGTTCTATATTGAAAGTTGATGCAAGATTTGGATTTCTGCGCAGTGACAGATTTTTAGCTGTCACGGATTTGAGCTTATCTCCCTGTAGAAAATTCAAAACATTCTGGAAAAAATCACGCATATTCCTGAGATATGTACGCAACTTTCATTACTTTAGGCCAGATCCATCTGAGCAACTTAAGTGCCTGAAAAAATTCGTCATTCCAGACTGTTCTGTTTTTTTACAGATTCTGCCTTTTGTTTTGCATTCGCTCTTTTGCTGTGTTTGTGTGGATTTCTTTGCTCCACAAGCATTGGTAGCTGTAGCTAATGTCCAGAAACTTTGGGATTGATTGTACCATTACAGAATGTGAGAATTTTTGATTATGCACTAACCCTCTAATGAGAACTATCTTGAGTTTGGTGTGAAGGAAGTTTTCAAGGATCAAGCGAGAAGGGTGATATTATGTGATCAAGAAGAGTGAAAAGCCTAAGCTTGGGGATGCCCCCGTGGTTCATCCCAACCATATTCAGAGAGACTCAAGCGTTTAAGCTTGGGGATGCCCAAGTCATCCCCTTCTTCATCAACAACTTATCAGGTCATCTCTAGTGAAACTATATTTTAATTCTTTCACATCTTATGCGCTTTACTTGGAGCGTCTGTGTGCTTTTATTTTGTTTTGTTTGAATAAATTCGGATCCTAGCAATCGTTGTGTTGGAGAGAGACACGCTCCGCTTTTTCATGTGAATACTCATGTTCTTCACTTATATTTGTTGAGTATTCTTAACTAGCTACTGCAGTGCTTTTAGCTCCTGTTTTTCATGCATCTCTTCGAGCTGTTAGCACGTGTTTATAAACACTCTCTTGCTGCATTATATTATTATTTGGAGAGTTTATGTTTAAATAAGTTGATTGGTGTTTGCTTGGAAAAAGAAAATGCTACATGTGGTAGTGGTATGATGAAAAACTTGCATAGTCTTGTAGATCATTGAAACTTTGATAACTTGATTCTTTGCAAATGTTTTGAGGTATTAGATGGTAAAGCTTGCTGGTTAATTAAGTTAAAATCATTAGTGGATTGTTGTCTTTAAGCTTGTACCGTACTACAAACTATACTAAAATTGTTGAAGGTGTAGTTGGACTTGATAGCTTTCCATGTCTGAAAGTTCATTGTAATAACTAAGTTGTGCTGAAGGTCGAGGGATCTAACGGGGTACTTGTACGCCGTGAACGGCTCTTCTTGGAGTGAATTTTAATCATGCTCCTAATGTTGAACCTGCTAGTTGTTTGCAATAAGCTTGTGAGTTCTTTTTGACTAATGTTAAGCTACGGTTTTTGGCACTTCCACCATCCATATTTTGCTAGCCTCTTCGGTGTTGTGCATTGTCTTCTGGTCACATTGAGAGTTGTGCATACTTCGCCAGTACATCCAACCCCATGGGAGACTTTCTCTTGTTCTCCTACACATAAGCCCATACATCTTCCTCAAAACAGCCACCATACCTACCTACCGCAGCATTTCCATAGCTGTTCCGAGATATATTGCCATGCAATTTCCATCTTACATTACATGACTTGTTGTCATTTATCACATATATATTGCTTTGCATGATTCTATACAGCTGATGTGTGGTTTACCCATGTTACGCTAGATCATTGCACATCCTGCTACACTGGCAGAGGCATACAGTTTTAAACATCATGTTTTGTTCATTATGAGTTATTTGTACCAAAAAGTTTGTAATCATATTAGAGTGTTGCCCCTGCTGGAAAAGAGCCATGGAGGCCATCGAAAAGTGAAACAGAAAAAGAAAAAAAAAAGAAAAATAGAAAAGAAAAAAAAAGAGAATAAAGAAAAGGGGGGCAACACTACTATCCTTTATCAAAGTTGTGCTCATGTTTAGCACCTATACTCCATGTGAGAGAGTTTTCATGTTCTACTAGTATAACTATGTGGGGAATTTACACTATAGAACTTGGGTTGTATATTCCAATGATGAGCCTCCTCAAAAGTGCTCTAGGTCTTCGTGAGCAACCGAGTTGGATGCACCCCCACTAGTTCCATTGGAGAGCTTTCATACACATATAGCTCTATGTGCATCCGTTGCATGGCAATCACTACTCCTTACATAGTTTCAATTATGAGACTTCCTCTTGTCTAATGATCACTTATAGCTTTGTGAGACTTTCTTCCATTGGCCTTCCAAACCCCCATTAATGTTCTCTTTGCCATAACATCATGGTGCTAATACCAAATGCTTGCGCTCACCGGTTGAGTAGACTTCGAAACAGTTGATTCATGACGTTCATGTTTATGTTATGAAAATTTGCTTGATGCTTGGATTGAAGGATAGAACTTCTATGCTGGATACTTAAATCATCTTTAATGAACCTTGTACGGTTTCATGTCTTTGAAGCAATAGTTCATGAAAACTTTTAGCTTGTTTGACCCTTGCTTTGTCTTTTGATATCAACTATATATATTTGCCTTGAATGATTTGATCACAGCTTACATGTCTTACAATATTATGATCAAGATTGTGTGAAAGCATGTCTCCTCAGAAATTATTTGTTGTTATCGTTTTACCTACTCGAGGACGAGTAGAACTAAGCTTGGGGATGCTTGATACGTCTCCAACGTATCTATAATTTCTGATGTTCCATGCTTATATTATACCATTTGCTACATGTTTTATATACACTTCATATCACTTTTATGCATTTTCTGGGACTAACCTATTAACAAGATGCCACAGTGCCAGTTCCCAGTTTTCTGCTGTTTTTGGTTTCAGAAAGTTACTTCTGGAAATATTCTCGGAATTGCACGAAACAAAAGGCCAAGTCTCTATTTTTCCAGCACCGTCACGGAGCCCGAAGGAGAGACGAAGGAGGGCTCCGAGGAGGCCACACCATAGGCTCGCGCGGGTGGGCCCCCTGCCGCGCCACCAGGTGGTGTGGGCCCCTCGAGCCTCCACCGACGTTGCCCCTTCGCCTATATATTGCCTCAGACGCGAAAACCCTAAAAAAACGAAGTCATATTTCCAGAAGAGTTCCGCAGCGCCGCTGCCATCAACGACAAGTTTCGGGGGACAGAATCTCTGTTCCGGCACGCCGCCGGGACGGGGAATTGCCCCCGGAGTCATCTCCATCGACACCACCGCCATCTTCATCGCCGCTGCTGACTCCCATGATGAGGAGGGAGTAGTTCTCCCCCGAGGCTGAGGGCTCTACCGGTAGCTATGTGGTTCATCTCTCTCTCCCATGGTGTGATCTTTATGTGATCATGTGTATTGCTAGTATCGCTGAATACATTAATAATGTTTATGCTACTCAAGTGATTTTGTCTAGTTTCTGGAGTCGTTGTGACAACACGGTATCAAGGTGACAGTGTGGGTACTTGTGTGACTCTATGAATAATTTAGATATTTATCATGGCTTATTCTTGGGAATTGTGGTGTTTGTTTACTCAGACTTTGAGGTGTGCTTTTGCAGCCCTATGCATAGTACTCTTGCTTCATCAAGAAGGAGAATAATCCCGAGTAGTATTTACTTGTGTTCAGTTGTGCTAATCTAGTTGAATATGTAGATGTTACTCTTTATCTATTATGCACTCTATAGGTTACTTTAATATGAACTCCGGTACTCTCCACGGTGTAAAGGTGACAGTGTGTGCACTGTGTGTGATTCCTTTATGACGTTGTGGCGCTTGTTTACTCCGGCTTGAGGTGTGCTTTTGTAGCCCTACACAATGAATGGTGTTTGTTATCCAACAAGAGAGTGTTTAAGAGTAGCTTTTACTTATTCAGTTATGAGATCATTGTTGAGAGTGTCCACTGGTGAAAGTATGATCCCTAGGCCTTGTTTCTAAGCATTGAAACACCGTTTATAACAAGTTCTGCTACAAGTTTGCTTGCTGCCATCTTTATTTCAGATTGCAGTTACTACTTATAATCATCTCTATCACTTGTATTTCACTATCTCTTCGCCGAATTAGTGCACCTATACATCTGACAAGTGTATTGGGTGTGTTGGGGACACAAGAGACTTCTTGTATATTAATTGCAGGGTTGCTTAAGAGGGATATCTTTGACCACTACCTCCCTGAGTTCGATAAACCTTGGGTGATTCACTTAAGGGAAACTTGCTGCTGTTCTACAAACCTCTGCTCTTGGAGGCCCAACACTGTCTACAAGAATAGAAGCACATGTAGACATCACCCCCCTTCAAGACCGGGTTCACAAGATTTGCCACATAAGTGGCAAGTATGATCCAACTCGGATCAGCACCCACGAGCTGACCCAAGCCGAGGTCAGAAGACGTGTCAAGGCAATTGCCCGCACGACGATGACCGAGGAATGGGAATGGGGTCTAGAACCAAATGACAGAACTCGGCTTCCGGAACAAGTAAGTAACCTTGCAACTTACACCGACATACTTTTTCCTACGAGATAACTCATATGTCGGCCCCATACTCGGCTCATAAAGTAACTCGGTTTTACTGCTTCTGGCTTGCAGAGGTTTGCCGGCAAAGCACTGAAGATGGAGAGGATCCCTCCGCCAAATGGGGCAAAGATATCCCTGCCCCGGCCGTCGCCGAGGTAGAAAACCCGGATGATGAGGATCAACTGCCGATTCCGGCTGCTGGCGCCCCTACCTCGGGTAAGCCTCGAGCCCGAGCCTCAATCCGAGATTGGTCGGATGACGATGATTGCGAAATGTTAGAGATAATTGATGCTCGCCCCATCGCATATGCTCACCCAGTATCCTCGGCATCAGCTAACCCGGGCGGCCCTGCTCCGAGTGCACGCCCTGCTACCACGGGCAAACAAGTTGGATCTCGCAAGCGTGCAGAGACCGGTACTCGAATACCGGGACCTCCACATCCTCAGATCCAGCAGCACCGAAGGCGAAGCGGCAGAAGAGAGGAGCGGTTAAGCCGAAGAAGGCCAAGAAGACACCGCCAGTTACTCAAGGGTAAGATACTCTTTGCCGACACAAGCTCGCTTCCTTTTTTCCTTTCCCGGGATAATCTTTCCCGACATAACACTTTTTCTTGCTTGATGCAGTGCCGCCTTGAAATTAACCAGAGTGCCTCCATGTGCTCACCTCTTCCGAGTGCAGCGGAACCTCGGTCAAGTGACCCCGGGGTACACGCCACTCCATCCGTCATTCCCGAAGTCTTGGTCCTCGACCAAGATGATGGCTCCGGTGCCCCTACCGCGGAATCCGACATTCCGCGGGCCGACACTTCGGTGATACCGGACCCACAGCAACCACCACCACAACAACAACAGCCGCATCAACAGCAACCACAGCAACAGCAACAGCAGCAACAGCAACAGGAACAACAGCAACAGCAGCAATAAAAGCAGCCGCCGCGGCCAAAGTCCACCGCAAAGTCCACCGAGTTA
This sequence comes from Poa pratensis, assembly GCA_947311845.1. NCBI lineage: Eukaryota > Viridiplantae > Streptophyta > Magnoliopsida > Poales > Poaceae > Poa > Poa pratensis. The sequence continues at coordinate 29,057,173 of CAMZMU010000112.1, forward strand.
GTAACTCGGAAAGCTACTCCACTGCCCAAGCCGGCACAGAGCCAAGTGGCCACCGGGAAACAACTTGTCAACCCGGAGAAACAAGTGGTGTTGACTCCAACCACTACACCGGAGCACCAGGCTCTCACTGCCTCCGTCTCCCGAGTTACCACTGGCAGCTGGGGTTTTCCTCAGTTTCGAACTCAAAGCGGACATAGCTTAGGCTCGGAGAAGCAGTACCACATGGACTGGAATGCCGCCAACACTAGCGAGGTCTCCTCTGCGAACCCGGTCACCCAACATCCAGCTGGACCCAGTGCGCTTCCTCAGGCCATGCACAACTTGCAACCACTAGTACAGAACGACACATCGGATACCCCTCTATGGCAACGGCAAGAGTTAGGCGACGGAAAAAATGAGCTCCGCACGCTTCCGCGAGTGCGCGCGCACGCTAGTCGGTCGATGGGCCCGACACAATGGTAACGGAGGCTGAAAAGATCTCCGTTGCTCATATATAGGCAACGGAGGAAAGAATATCTCCGTTGCTGATATTTCCACATCAGAAACGGAGATCGGTCTATCTCCGTTTCCCATGTGAAGGCACATTAAGCGGTGCCGGTATTAATATCTCCCACTCCAGTACTGTATCTCACTCTCACTCTCAGTCTCACTCTCCCCAGTTCCTAACCCTAGCCGCACACGCTCTCCTCCTACTTCACCCATCGATGGCGAACCCGTCCGGCGCCGACGGAAGTCAGGATGGAGCATCTTCCTCCTCCCACCCTCCGAGGCGCAGCCCGGATCTCCCCTACAACTGGGGCGAGATCCCCGGCGACTGCGGTCGCGAGTTCATTCTGAGCCGTCAAATCCCATCCGGATCCACGGCGGCGGCAGCCACCGATGCCGGATCTCGTCCTCATCATCCTCCTCGGACGATGAGGACGAGGATCTGGAGGTCGGTCTCCTCCTCTCTCGCGCCTCCTTTGAGCGCGAACGCCGAGGGTGTCATTCGGGCGTCTGTGATGCAGAGAGCTATCCGCATCTCCGCCGCCGAGCACGCGATAGAAGCCGCCGAGGAGGCGTTGTTCCAGACGCGGCTCCGGGCGGCCATAGACCGCTCTCTTCTCCCTGGCCAGGGCCCTGGGCCAGATGCGACGGCGGCAGCGGTGGCGGCGGCGGAGGAGGAGGATGAGGAGGAGGACGCTCCGGTGTTCGAGCAGGATGAGGTCTCCTCTGACGTCTCCTCTGGCAGTGGCTCCGGCGCCGACGCCTGGGACGCAATCCGCGACGGAAAGCGACCCCGCCTCGCCTAAGGTAAATGACCGCTCTGTTAGCTACTTATTTAGCTCGGTTTGCTCTGTTAGTTAGCTCTGTTCAGCTATGTATTTGCTATGTTAGCTATTTATTTAGCTCGGTTTGCTTTGTTTAGCTATGTATTTGCTATGTTAGCTACTTATTTAGCTCGGTTTGCTCTGTTAGTTAGCTCTGTTCAGCTATGTATTTGCTATGTTAGCTACTTATTTAGCTCGGTTTGCTTTGTTTAGCTATATATTTGCTATGTTAGCTACTTATTTAGCTCAGTTTGCTCTGTTAGTTAGCTCTGTTCAGCTATGTATTTGCTATGTTAGCTACTTATTTAGCTCGGTTTGCTCTGTTCAGCTATGTATTTGCTATGTTAGCTACTTATTTAGCTCGGGTTGCTCTGTTAGTTAGCTCTGTTCAGCTATGTATTTGCTATGTTAGCTACTTATTTAGCTTGGTTTGCTCTGTTAGTTAGCTCTTCAGCTATGTATTTAGCTCGGTTTGCTTTGTTTACTGCATATTGGCTCTGTTTATTAGCTTTGTTTGCTGTTTTTAACAAAGAAAATTCGTTGTTTCAAGGCTTGGTGGATGCTTGGTGACGATGCTGCTGCCGTGAAGACCTAGGAGCGGGGCTCCATACACGGTGCCGTCACCAGGAGCAGTACATTTTGCGTAGCAGGAAAGACAGTAGATGTTCATCAGGCGGCCGTGAAGACATAGGAGCAGAGCTCCAGCCACGCGCACTGATGAACTTTTGTAAAGCAGGGGTACAGGAATACGGTGACGACGGGCGGCCGTCTAGTCGCATGGAGCGGGGCTCCATCGACGGCACAGCCCGTCACCGTGTTTTTTTTGTTTTCCTGTAACCCTTATTAGAAACGGTTATTAGCAAAACTCCGTGTCTAATGTTAAATACATCAGAAACGGTTTATCTCCTCCGTTGCCATTGTGAGGCTTCACATCAGTGACAGAGGCGGGGACACGGACCCTTTCTCCGTTGCAAAGGGGTTTTGGCCCGTTTCCGATGTGTCGTTCTGTACTAGTGAACTCTCGACCCTTCGAGCCAGCAAGCTTGCTGAGTTATTTTTTCCTCAGCCAGACCTTTCTTTCCTTTGTAATAGATGATAAACATATATAACCCCCAGTCCCCAAGATTCGGGTCGAGTGACCGACGCTCGCCCGAGTAAAGATCACTCGGCGCGAATCTTCACAAAATTCCCATCATTAACCTCAAAAAATCCGACATTCAGGATCTTCAAAAAATCCGACATCCAGTCCCCGAGATTCTTGTCGAGTTTTACTCGGCACGAATCTTCAAAAAATCCGACATTCAGCTTTACTCGGCATGAATCTTCAAAAAATCATACTAACCCTTTGCTCTTTTCAGGATTGCACCAACGCCCGGACCACAGTATTTCAGAAGCTGCTTCTGGACCACAACAAACTCAAGAGGTCCCACAAGCAGCTTCAGGAGACGCTGAAGAACAAGGAAGCCGCGCACGCCACTGCCCTCCAGAAGGAACGACACGAAGTGTCTCGGCTCCAGGAGGAACTTGCTCGGGTCCAGGGCGAGAAGACCGACATTGAGAAGGCCCTGATGCAGAGGGAGGAAGCTGCGCAAAGCACAAGGAAACCCTCGAGGCGACCGAGGTTCGCGCTACCTCGGCACAAGGAGAACTGGATGCCCTCAAGGCAAAATCCGACATCTGGCTGCGCGAGCTCACCCGGCTTAACAAGGAGATGGACAGTAAGTTTCTTTATCCTTTCTTTTTGTTTCCATTGCTTGTACCGACATTAAGTATATGCCGGTATATAACTCAATTCGGTGATAGCTTTTCTATCTTCAGATCACTTCTCCCACTCCAAGGCGCTGCAATCAACACTGTCCGCAGGCACGAGCAAAAAGAGCCGAGGCTGGCCCAATCCCGGAGGAATGGGATATTGAAGATCACCTGACCGCTCTGAACGCTCGCATTCTCCTCTGAAGGCCATTGGCATGGATCTTCTTGATGCTGGCATCCGAGCTTACCGAGCCTTATGGCCAGGATCTCAGACTCCGGTCAGCATTGAAGAATTGTCCAAGTGTCTGTCGGGGGCCGAGGCCAGGGTCCGAGAGTGGAGATTCTGCAGCTCGCGCCGGAGCTGATCAAGCCTGACCTTTGTGCTCTCCTGGTATGAGGCCATCAACCTCAATGCCGTGCGCTCCCTGCGCCAAGGCTCCAAATGGACCTCAGATCCGACACTGATAGAGAGCCGCAAGGAGGCAGCCACCTTCATGGCCAGCTATGCTCCCACCCGACACTTTTCCTGGTCCGCCTACTCGGATGACGAAGAAGATGACCAGGATGATGAAGAGGGTGAAGACGAGGAAGATGACATCGATGAGGAGATTGAGGTCGAAGCTCCCGACACTGCCAGTGCCGGAGCCACCGACACTGCTGCTGCTGGAGCAACCGACATCGCTAAGCCGACCGCGACCGACACTGCCAAGTCGACCGCGACCGACACTTCTGAGAAGCCGGTATCCGACACTGCCGGTGCCTCGGCAGCCACTCCAACACCCGAGGTTGCTCCAACAACCGAAGCTTCTCTGCCGCCGAGACTGCTCCTGAGCCTCGCACCGCTCCAACTGCTCCGAGCTCCTCCGAGGCAGCTGCCTAAACTTATCACAAACTGAACCATTAAATCCCCGGAATGCCGGGTGCAGATGTAAATATACTTTTAAGTATCTCGCAGTGCTACTTTTATCCGTGCTACTTTATCATATTAGTTTCAACAAGACAGGCTCAATGCCGGATCACTTTGCACCAAGTCCCCGAGTTTACTTTCTTGTTTACTATACTTAGTAATCTCTGCTCTTGTCTACCATTTAGGCGTTCGACAGTCGAGTCACAAGATCAATCATTATAGCACACAATACTTGTAAATTTTGAGGTAAGGTTTAGAGTCATCCGACACAAGAAAAGGAAAGAAAAACCGGGTTAGTAAACGACATATGTCGGATCTTTTTAGGACCGAGTCCCCGAGTCCATTTTCATGTTTACCATATACCATAACCTCTGCTCTTGACTGCCATTTCGGCGTTCGTCAGTCGAGTCACAAGATCACAACAAAATAGCATACATTACTTGAACTTTGAAACGAGGTCTCAAAATCATCCGACATATGAACAACACAGAAAAAACCGAGATAAAACACAAGCATATAGACAAAGGCAGTCCCCGAGTTTCTTTTCGGAGTGCCGGCATTTTATTCAAAGGAAAACCGAGATACATACATTGCGCCCTTATGAGTAAAAGGGGCGGAGTAGAGCTACATTCCAGGGTCTTTTGGTCTCCTCTCCGGATTTGTCCATCACATTTTTCCTCGGTGCCTGCGCATCTATAAGATAGTATGAATCATTGTGCAGAGCCTTGCTCACAATGAATGGTCCCTCCCATGGAGGTGACAACTTGTGTCGGCCTGCTTTGCGTTGCACTAGCCTCACACCAAATCTCCCTCTCGGAATACCCGAGGGCTGATCTTCCGGCTATGATAGCGTCGGAGATTTTGCTGATATATAGCTGACCGAGATAAGGTCAGTTCTCGTGCTTCTTCGAGCAAATCAACATCATTTTCCCGAGCTTCTTTTGCCTCGGTTTCAGTGTACAGCGCCACTCTCGGCGAGTCATATTCCATGTCGGTCGGCAGGACCGCTTCTGCTCCATAGACCAGAAAAAATGGCGTATAGCCAGTTGAACGATTCGGTGTGGTCCTTAGACCCCACAACACTGCTGGTATCTCCTCTATCCAGCATCCCGGAGTTCGCAACAGTGGTTCAATCAACCGGGCTTTGATACCGGCTAACACCAATGCATTTGCTCTTTCCACTTGCCCATTTGCCTCTGGGTGTGCCACCGAGGCTATGTCCAACCGAATTCTTTTTTCCGCACAGAACCGAGCAAACTCTCCCACAGCAAAGTTTGTGCCATTATCCGAGATAATGCTATGGGGGTAACCATATCTCAAAATGATGTCCTTCAAAAAGGACACAGCTGTGTGACCATCACACTTCCTGATTGGCTTTACCTCGATCCATTTGGTGAACTTGTCCACCATCACCAGCATATGAGTCATGTTACCTCGGGCTGGCCTGAACTCTCCCACCATATCCAGACACCAAACTGCAAAGGGCCAAGTGATTGGAATTGTCTTGAGTGCCGAGGCTGGCAGGTGGATCTTTTTAGCAAACCTCTGACATCCCTCACACTTTCGGACGATATCTTCTGCCTGGTTCAAAGCACTGGGCCAATAAAACCCATGCCGGAATACCTTAGCCACCAAGGCTCTTGATGAAGCATGATGACCACACTCTCCCTGATGAATCTCCAGGAGCATCTCTTGCCCTTCCTGCGGCTCGACACAGCGCTGCAGTACCTCGGTCACACTTCTCTTGTATAACTCCTGGTTGATGATGGTGTATGCCTTGGATCTTCTTTGCACTTGCCTAGCCTCAACTTCATTACTTGGCAAACTCCCGTCCATCATATATGCCATTATTGGTTGTGCCCACTCCGGCACAGGACGCACAGGAAAGACCGGATCATCCACCTCCATGAGATCAACCGACATTGCTTCTTCCGAGATGAGTAACCAGTCCCCGGGTTCTGCCAAGCAGTCCCCGGGTTCTCCCAAATGCATCCGACATCGACGTCCATGGGAACAGCACCAGACTCCGGTTTCGCCGGGATAAAGATTGACTCGGACTCGGGCGATGGTTTGATTGATGGCTTCCTCAAATGCTCCAAGGCTATGCCGGGTGGAATTGGATCCCGGATGAACCTAGCTTGGACAGTACATCGGCGGCTTCATTTTCAGCCCGAGGTATATGCGTGAGCTCGCAACCTTCAAAGAACCCCGAGATCTTCTGGACATGAAACCGATACAACGCCATGTTGGCGTCTAAAGCATCCCAATTTCCCGAGACTTGCTGCACCACCAGATCCGAGTCTCCGAAACATTCTATCCGGCGAATACCAATTTCTTTGGCCACATTTAGCCCATGAACAAGTGCCTCATACTCGGCCACATTGTTAGATGCCGCAAAATGAATCTGCAACACATATCTCAGCTGATCTGCTTTGGCGAGGTAAGGACTACCCCGGCACCTAAACCAATTTCGTCCTGGAACCATCAAAGTGCATTCTCCAGTAATTGGAGTCAGGCAATGGTGGCTCATATTGCATTTCAGCCCAATCCACCAAGAAATCCGGCAGTGCCTGAGATTTAATGGCATCTCTTCTTTCATAGTGAGGAGTGTAAGGGGACACCTCGATAGCCCACTTGGCTACTCGGCCAGTTGCATCTTTACACCCAATGATCTCCGAGATAGGAGCCTCACATACCACAGTGATTGAATGCTCTTGGAAGTAATGTTTCAACTTCTTAGCAGCCAGATAGACACCATATGTCATCTTCTGGTAGTGAGGATAGTTCTGCTTGGACAACGAGATCACCTCGCTCAGGTAATATACTGGCCTTTGCACAGTTTTGCCATCTCTTCTCGCTCCACTACCAATACGACACTCACAACCCGGTTTGTGGCTGCAATGTAGAGCAACATCGGCTCTTTGGGTAATGGTGAGGCCAGTATCGGCGCAGTTGCCAACATCTTTTTTAACTCGGTGAACGCCGCATCTGCTTGCGGGGTCCACACGAAGTGGGTTGTTTTCTTCATGAGCTGATACAAAGGCAATGCCTTTTCTCCCAACCTGCTAACAAACCGACTTAAGGATGCCAAACATCCGGTGAATTTCTGCACGTCCTTGAGACATGTCGGTAACCTCATGCTTTCAATAGCACGGATTTTTGTCGGGTTCACCTCGATACCTCGGCTCGACACGAGGAAACCGAGTAACTTGCCTGCCGGCACACCAAATGTACATTTGTCCGGGTTAAGTTTTATCCGGAATTTCCTTAGATTCTCAAATGTTTCGGAGATCATCAATCAGAGTGGATTTCTCCTTAGACTTGATGACAATGTCATCGACATACACCTGCACATTTTTTCCTATTTGATCATGCAAGCATTTTTGCATACATCTCTGGTAAGTAGCACCAGCATTTCTCAAACCAAATGTCATGACACGATAGCAATAAGCCCCATACGGGGTGATAAAAGCAGTTTTCATTTGATCAGCAGGGTTCAGTGGTATCTGGTGAAAACCAGAATACGCATCTACAAAGGATAACAGCTCACACCCGGCTGTGGAATCGATCACTTGATCAATCCGAGGCAGCGGGAATGGATCCTTAGGACATGCCTTGTTCAAGTTTGTGTAATCAATACACATGCGCCACACAATGGCCACGTTCGGGTCATCTTTTTTCTTTTCCACCAGGACCGGGTTAGACAACCAGTCCGGGTGCAGCACCTCCATGATGAAACCAGATGCAAGTAATCTGGCCAGTTCATCGCCTATCACTTTCTCCTCTCATCCGAGAGACGTCGCATAGGTTGCTTCACCGGTTTCATATCCGGTCTGACGAACAAAGAGTGCTCAGCCAACTCCCTCGGAACACCTGGCAGGTCCTGATTTGACCATGCAAAGATATCCCGGTTCTCACGGAGGAAGTGACTGAGCTCGCCTTCCTATTTCTCCGTTAACCCGGTACCAATGATGACGTTGTGGTCCGGACATGCCGGGTCAACATTGATCTTCTTGGTCTCCTTGGGCACCTCGAAATTGCATTCTGCTCCGGGTTAGCCATACCCGGCATGCCGAGTTGCGCGGACTGAGCCAATGCCACCACTTCATGGATCTTCTTCTTCTCTGCAGCGATAATCAGTGACTCGGCAAGCACGATCCAGCCGAGGCACACTCCAGTGCACGCTTGTAATCACCCGAGATAGTGATGATGCCATTAGGACCGGCATTTTCATCTTGAGGTAACCCACATGGGTTGATATCATGAACTTGGACAGTGCAGGCCTGCCGAGTAAAGCATGGTATGGACTTTCGAGGTCCACTACCTCAAACTGGATGCTCTCAGTTCGGCAGTTTCCTTGGTGCCAAACAACACATCAACCCAAATTTTGCCCATAGGTGCACATGAAACACCCGGCACTATACCATGAAAGGTTGTAGAACTCGGCTGCAGCATATTTGCCGAGATACCCATCTTCACCATGGTGTCTCGGTACATGATATTGATAGCACTCCCATTATCAATGAGAACTCGGGTGAACCGAACATTGATGGTGGGTCCAAAGAATGTCGGTCCACCACCAATGCATAACCTCCCGGAGTTGGCATAACTCGGGGATGATCCCTTCTGCTCCAATGATTCTTGCTCGGACCAGTGCAAATACTTCGGCACTGCCGGCATAACTGCGTTCACCTCCAGTGCACGCCGATGCAAGCTCTTCTTGTCAGTTGGCTCGGTCACAAAGACCACATAGCTCTGATGAGCTTCTCTGTAATCTCCCTGGGGATACTCTCCCTGCCTGCTGGGACCAGTGTTGTTGTTGTTCCCTCCGACATTCACCTGATTCACAGGTTTCGGATCTGCTTGCCTCGGAACTGGCGGATTCACCGGGATAGCATTTGCTCCGGTGAGCGGTAAGTTTTGCCTCGGCGGAATTCTCTGAGGTGCCCCCGCCTGATTTCCTCCGGCTCTGGCTCCTTCCCCCCTTGTGCGCTGATACCAGCTGCACTGCCGAGTTGTATGGTTTGCAGGCCTGCGGATGTCTTGGGTGTGGAAACTGCAAGGCCCATCCAACATAGCCTCATAAGTTAAGGACTGCTTCTGGTCACCCCATGGCCTCTTCCCTTCTTGATTCTGGCCCCATGCTGGGCCGTTGTACTTCGGACGCTGGCTATTGCCGGCATCTGGCTGGTCTTGGTTTACCGCTGCAACCTGGTTTGAGCCATACCGGTAATCCGGCTCTCTCCTCTTGTTTCCGAAGTCCTGGCGATCGTTCTGCCTGACTGGCCCGGGTCTGTTATTCACCGGGTATCTTCTACTCGGTTCCCCGAGTTCAGCAAGGGTTGCATCGGATCACCCAGTGCATAGCTATCCGCAATCCGGATTGTCTCGGCCAGGGTGGCCGGCATTTCCCTCTGCAACTTCTGCCAGAGCATGGAGCCGTGTCGGCACCCCTGGGCAAACCAAGATATGGCCTGCGCCTCCACAACTCCTTCACAGGAATTGCGAATAGTACTCCACCGGGTTAAGTAATCCCGGTCAGTTTCATTATCCCTCTGCTTGCACATCGCAAGCTGCTGAGGACGATTCGGTCTCTTGTACGTGCTGGAGAAGTTGCTAACAAATGCTTCTTCAAAGTCCAGCCAGCAATCAACGCTGCCCTCTCGCAGGTTGTTCAGCCAAATCCGGGCTGGCCCTTCCAACATCTGCGGGATATACCTCACCGCCCATCGGCGGTTTCCTCCCGCGATATGCACTGCCGACACATAATCTGTCAGCCAGTCCTCCGGCTTAGTACTGCCGTCATATGTCTTTGCCTCGGTTCAACTGAAAGTGCCGCACCGGTGGCTCCCTCATGATCCGAGGTCCAAAACATGCAGGCCAGGTGGACCTTGCTCTTCCAGCATCTCGGACATATAAATCCTGTCCAACTTGTAGCGTGCATCATTTGGTGACAACTGGCGAGGTCCCAACCGGGATCCCAGTGCACCTTCATATCTCGGATACCCGGCTTTCTCCATAGCCGAGTAACCATCATCATAACGGTTAGCCACCTGGTCAACACCTTGTGGCTGCTGGACATGCTCGACATTTTGCTGCTGCTGGGCGAGATTTTGTGTCGGATACCGAGGTGGATAGCCTCGGCCAGCCGAGTTAACTACTCCGGCACCTGGACCGCCCGGACCGGGATTGCTTTTACCCCGGCCGGCACTGCCTCGCCCAACTAACTGTTTTCCGGCACATGCCGGATCATACACCTGTATCTGCTTGCTCTTACCGGAGTTTACACTCCGGTCCCGATCTCCACCGACATGCGGTGATGAAGCTTGCCCCTTAGATCCACTGGCTCCCCTAGCCGAGTGAACAATCTCGGACCCACCTGCAACTGTGTTAGCCTTGCGATAGGCCTCATTCTGCCGGGTAGCCACAGCTACCAACTCATTAACTCGGTCTTGCTGCCTACGGAGAGCTTCTCCGGATAAGCCTGACAACTCGGCTCTTGCTGCCTCGGCAGCTCTAAGAGTCTTAGCAGGGGAACTATACTTCGGTTTTTCGACCGACAAGTTACTAGGAGTCTTACTGGAGCTAGATCTACCATCTCTAGCAATCTCGGCATTGAGGTTTTTACCCCTCTTGCGCACATCCTCTACTCGACTAGGGCGAGCAGCTACCGGGGTTAAACCATGTGCTTGGTTATACTCACGGAGAGTTATCCCGAACTCTCTCCTCACCTCGGCCATCTCCAGAGCCTCCTGATGCAAGCTCTGACGCCGTGCCTCCAACTCTGCCTCCATTTGGGCAGCATCTGTACCGGCAGCTACCGGCACAGCCAGTTTCTCGATTATCTCCTCGAGATGAGCCGGCCTAACCGGTACATTGGATGTACCGGCCTGGTCTCGGAGGTTTTCCCTCCTCTCCAGCGGCACTTTCGCCGATCTGGTGACCTTGGGGGCAGGATTACCGGCATCTCCTTTGCCGGGTTCTCCTTTACCGGCATCACCGCAGTGCCGGTCATCATGACCTCTGCGCAGCTCCCGGGGCGAGCGCTACGCCGGCCGCGAGCCGCACAGACAGCAGGAGGATCCTCGGCCACAAGCACCTGCTCGGGGTACTTGCAGACAACCTCGGTGGCGACGTAGGTCACGAAGGTGCCGAAGCTGATGAGGCAGCCGTTCGTCGGGAACGGCCTGCTGCCGAAGCATCCAGCATTGTCGCTGATGAAGTTCAGCGAGCCGAGCTTGCAGATGAGCCCGCAAACGACGCGCTCGCCGGAGTCGATGATGGAACCCGTCCGGATGATCACACCAGCCAGCGCCGCTGCTGGCCCCACGGTGGGCGCCAACTGTCGTGGTGGTATCACGGCAGATGCCATAGGATGGCTAAAGAGCGGGGCCGATGGACGCTGGAGGATCCGGGAGAGGGCTAGCGCGCTAAGAAGCGTACACAGATGAACACACAAGCACAAGCACAAGCACACACGATCTACCCAGGTTCGGGGCCCTCGTGAGGAGGTAAAACCCCTACTCCTGCCTGTCCGCTCTGTATATCACGGTGTCACACGTACAAAGCTGCTCCTCGAGCTGTATGATCCCAACAATGGGATGAACACAAGGTAGAAGATGAAGCTATGGGGGAAATGTATCTCAGGCATCGTCCCTCACGCAGGAGGGGGTGAGGCCCTATATATAGGCTAAACCGAGTTACGGAAGTACCCCTCCACTAGCAACGGTCACATCACCGTACCGGCACTGCAGACGCGCACGCCTGCGCGTCATGATTGTCTCTGCACAGTGGACAGGACGTGGCTTGCCCATGTCCTGTCCCATATCTCTGCTCCTAGGTACACCGAGGTCAGCGGTGTCCTTCTCCTGCTCCACGCGCGTCCTTGGTCAGCAGAGGTAAGCCCAGTCACCTCAGACATGCGCCGTACCGCACGCCGCGCTCCCGTGTGAGACGGGATGTGACAGCAGCGCTGACCTCCGTCCGACATAAGGATAACCCGGCATGGATATGCCGGATTCCCTTTCCTGAATAACCTTCCCTGCACATAAGAAAACACACAAGATACCGACACATATATGTCGGTTATGATGTCTCGGATCCCTTATCTCGGTCGACATATGCCGGTTGGCACCAACATGGTACCTCGGTCCCTTCTGGCCCGGGTTACCTCGGTTTGCTTATGTCGGTATGCACCAACTCCACACCCTGGTCACTCCAGAGGTCCAGGTATGTCGGCTTTTACTGTAACTTGGCCCACACCTGGGACCTTGCTTATACCACACCATGACCCTACCCGGGGGTAGCCCCCAACAGGCGGCGCCCGCCCCTGCTCCGGCCGCCTGGGCACCACCGCCACCTCCGGCCAACCAGTGGGCGCCGCGCCCGACTCCGTCCTCGTCGCGCTCCACGGCGTCCTCGTCGCGGGCATCGTCCTCGCGCTCGTCCTCATCTCGCTCCCGCGCCTCCTCTCTGCTAACGCCGAAGCCGGAGCAGATGAAGGTGAAGGCGGAGCCAGAACTCTCGCCGTTCATGGCGGAGCTCATAGCGGCGCAGGCGGGGACGGACGACGACGCCATTGCGGTGGCCGTCGAGGCCGCTTCGATAGACGACGTGCCGCCGCTCGACGGCCCCTCGGCCTGCGCCTGGTCGGCGCGCGACACCACCAAGGAGGGCGTGCCCTTCTTCGACCTCACCGTCGACGACGGCCCAGGACCGAGCCGCGTCAAGGAGGAGGACGACGGCGGCGCGTGGAGCAGCGGCAGCGCAGGGAGCAGCGGCGGCGTGAAGGAGGAGGTGAAGGAGGAGGAGGACCCCTACTACGCCTTCAGGCGCCGCTACCGGGGCCAGTAGATTAGGTTTAGTTTTTTTAAATTTCATTCGAATCTGTAAAATTTCCTAAATTTTGAATGAAAATCGCCGAAGTTTAAGTTTACAAAAAAATATTTGGCCGCCGCGAGTGGAGAGCAACGGCGCCCAAATGGGCATGGTAGTCCGGACAACGCCCAAAGGGTCTGTCCGGACGGCCTTTGGGCGCCCATTTGGTCGCCGCGAGTGGAGATGCTCTTATTGTTGAAGATATAAGCAATTTAGCTATTGATTTAATCCGCAAAAACAGTAAATAGTTTATGACTAGAATAACCAGAATTATACTAATCATGCGATCTACTTGAATAGTAGAAAATAGAACGAATTTAAAGCAACTACTACAAGCAGAAACTGTAGCAGTATCGTAAACATGAAGATCAAGTAATCATACGGTGCAGCGGCAGCCGAAGCGTTGGCGTTGCTGTTGTCGCCCATGTCGTCGATGAAGAGGCTGCCGATGTCGGGGAAGAAGTCGTCGTTGGGGAAGAACTCGATGCCAGTAGTCGCGCGAGTGCGCTCCCCAAAAATCTGATCGCCCCTCTCCCGTACAGGATCACAAGAGGCGGGGTTCCGGAGGCCTACTGTCCCTTCAACCGGTGCACGCCGGAAGACGGGATGGAGAAGACTTGGAAGACGGCGGCGCAAGGTTTTGGAACGGTGGTGCGAGACCATGTGTTGCGTATATGTGCCAAAATTGGCTTGGTTCGGTTTTATATAGTGCAGGTTGGGAGTCAAAGCAGCCCTCATAAACGCGTCCGTTTATGATTTAGAAACTGCCGTATTAAACGCGTCCGTTTATAAATTAAAAACGGTCACAATAAACGTGTTTGTGAATCAGAACGGCTGTATTAACCGTGTCTGTTAATGAATTAGAAACGGCCATAATAAACGTGACTGTTACTAATTAATCAATGACTCATTAATTTTCTCAATTAACAAAATATAATAATGTGCCAATGAGAATTTCTGAATTTATCTTGAGCTAGTAAATACTAGTAAATTCCAACAATCCCCCACAAAGTCTCATTGGCTCATATCTCATCATTCAGTTCCAAAACATTGTTTTATATACCGGTACTCAGTGGAGACTGTTAAGTTGAACTTCCACTTAGAAACTTATGCTACACTAGATCACAACTTGGTTAGTGGACTATGCCTTGAACTACAAGTTTGCTGCGACTTAGTTTCACACAAGCCCTTGACCAATACTGAGCTGCCGCAAGGCTTCCCCGCGGGTGGAGCTTAAGCGTCATACTCCAAGACCTTTCATGAGTTTATTAAAGAGCACCCAACTCTCACGGACTGCGACGTTTAACAGTCAGACTCATATAGGTGTATTCCTCAAGAGATACTCTGCAGGACAACATCTCCCTTATAAAAGTAAGCCACTTGGAATACATTAAGATAAATATCAACCTGCCATACAGAATAGAAGAGTATTGCATCTTCATGGAGTGGGAAATATAATATAAGGATACTCTCCTCTCAGCTGCCCAACAGCTTGTCTCCCACTTCTAATTCACGGGATCTCCGATCACATAGAGTAGGTTACCACTGTGGACAACTCATACCGTGGGTCTCAAACCCATCTCCCTCGATGCACTATCTATCACATTACGTGATAAACCCTTTGTGAAGGGATCTGCCAAATTCTTAGACGTTTGATATAATCCAACGCAATGACTCCGGAGTTCTTTAATTTTCGGACAGATTTCAATCTCCTCTTCACATGACTTGATGACTTCATATTATCCTTAGAACTTTTAATCTTGTGTATCACAGTTTGATTATCACAGTTCATAAGGATAGCGGGTATTGGTTTTTCAACCACGGGTAAGTCCATCAAAAGCTCTCGAAGCCACTCTGCTTCAACAGTGGCTGTGTCCAACGCTGTGAGTTCTGCTTCCATAGTTGACCTCGTTAAGATGGTCTGCTTGCAAGACTTCCAGGAAACAGCTCCACCACCGAGTGTAAACACATAACCACTCGTGGCCTTAATCTCATCAGCATCAGATATCCAATTTGAATCACTATAACCCTCTAGTACCCTCGGGTATCCAGAGTAGTGAATTCCATAGCTCGCGGTGCCTTTTAAATAACGCATAACTCTCTCGAGCGCATGCCAATGATCATCTCCCGGATTAGAAACAAACCGGCTCAACTTGCTCACAGCAAAAGAGATGTCAGGCCTCGTGGCACAAGCCAAATACATAAGCGAGCCAATAATCTGAGAATATCTCAGTTGATCTCTAGCAGTCTGTTGATTCTTTCGAAGCAACACACTAGGATCATATGGTGTCGGAGAAGGCTTACAGTCGTCATACCCGAATCGACTCAAGACCTTTTCCACATAGTGAGACTGAAGCAGTGTAATCCCACCATCACCATCTCTCAGCAGCTTGATGTTCAAGATAACATCGGCTACTCCTAGATCCTTCATCTCAAAGCAACGAGATAAGAAATCCTTAACCTCCTTGATTAGATCAAGGTTGGTTCCAAAGATCAGTATGTCATCGACATACAGACAGAGAATAACTCCCTCGCCCCCACCATAGCGATAGTACACACATTTGTCAGATTCGTTTATAATGAAACCTGCAGCAGTTAAAGTTCTTTCAAACTTTTCGTGCCATTGCTTAGGAGCTTGCTTAAGGCCATATAAGGACTTCAACAACTTGCACACCTTTGCTTCCTGACCAGGTACTACAAAACCATCGGGCTGATCCATGTAAATTTCCTCGTCTAACTCTCCATTTAGGAAAGCTGTCTTCACGTCCATTTGATGAACGAGAAGCCCATGTGAGGCAGCCAATGAAAGTAGCACTCGAATCGTGGTCAGTCTAGCCACAGGTGAGTAAGTATCAAAGAAGTCTTCACCTTCTTTCTGGGTATAACCCTTGGCCACAAGCCGCGCCTTGTACTTCTCAATAGTACCATCAGGCCTAAGCTTTTTCTTGAACACCCACTTACATCCTACAGGTTTACACCCATAAGGACGATCAGTGACTTCCCAGGTTCCGTTAGCCAAGATGGAATCCATCTCGCTACGAACAGCTTCCTTCCAGTAGTCAGCATCAATAGATGCATAGGCTTCTGAAATGGTACTAGGGGTGTCATCAACAAGGTACACAATGAAATCATCACCAAAGGACTTTGCAGTCCTCTGTCTCTTGCTCCTAACAGGAGCTTCATTGTCATCCTCCACAGGGTTATCAGTGTGTTCTATCGAAATGGTAGGTTCAGGAATAACAGCTAATTCCTGACTAGATGTGCTAGGTATCTCCTGATTTGATGAGCTAGGCATACCCTTCATGGGAAAGATATCCTCAAAGAAAGTCGCATCCTTCGACTCCATAATCGTACCAACATGAACGTCGGATACCTCAGATTTGACTACCAAAAATCTATAACCAACGCTATGAAAAGCGTAGCCCAGAAGAACACAATCCACGGTTTTTGGTCCAAGCTTGCGCTTCTTGGGAATTGGAATATTGACTTTCGCCAAACAGCCCCAAGTACGTAAGTAAGAGAGTTTCAACTTTTTCCTTTCCCATTCCTCAAATGGAGAAACAGTTTTATCTTTTATGGGAACTCGGTTTAGGACATGACAAGCTGTCAATAGAGCCTCCCCCCACCATGCCTGAGACAGTCCCGAAGTGTCTAACATGGCGTTAACCAAATCAGTTAGAGTTCGGTTCTTTCTTTCAGCCACTCCATTTGACTGAGGCGAGTAGGGAGGCGTCCTCTCATGTATTATACCATGTTCCGCACAAAACGAATCAAATTCATTGGAAAAATATTCTCCACCACGATCAGACCTTAGCCTTTTAATCTTTCGATCAAGTTGGTTCTCTGCTTCAGCTTTATAGTTTTTGAAGTAGTTTAAAGCCTCATCTTTTGTTTTCAGAAAATACACATAACAATATCTAGTGGAGTCATCAATAAGCGTCATGAAATATTTCTTTCCGCCTTTTGTCAACACGCCATTCATCTCACAAAGATCTGAATGTATAAGTTCCAGTGGCGCCAAGTCTCTTGCCTCCGCAGCCGTATGAGACTTGCGAGGTTGCTTAGCTTGCACACACACTTGACACTTGGAACCTTTGACAGTAGTGAATTTCGGAATTAAATCCAAATTAGCTAGCCGCGTCATGCAACCAAAGTTAATATGACAAAGTCGTGAATGCCAAACATTATATTCAAATTCGTGACAAATATGATTAATAACTTTGGTGCAAATATCTGACAAAGATAGGCGGAACAAGCCTCCGCACTCATAGCCTTTACCAACAAATTGTCCATACTTAGATATTACAACTTTATTGGACTCGAAAACCAACTTATAACCATCTCGACACAGAAGAGATCCGCTAACGAGATTTTTATTGATGGAGGGCACATGATGAACGTTCTTCAGGCGCACGGTCTTCCCCGAAGTAAACTTCAGATCGACCGTACCAACACCACGAACAGAAGCATGTGAGTTGTTCCCCATCAGCACGGGAGAAGTCCCTGTGACCTGGTAAGAAGAAAACATGGAAGCATCAGCACAAACATGTACATTGGCACCAGTGTCAATCAACCATTCAGGAGAATGACAAACTGAAAGAATGGTAGGAAATATACCGTACCCAGATTCCTTCATCTCAGTGTCGCCGATGACAACATTGGCAGTCTTGCCGCTGTTCTCCGATGTGCGAAGCTCATGGCGGTTAGGACAGCGAGGTGCCCAGTGATTCGGATCACCGCAAACATGGCATGCTCCCTTCCTTGGCTTATTGTTGTTCTTCTTGAAGTTGGTAGACTGTGAAGGCTTGTGCCTATCGTCAGACTTGCCTTTACCCCCGATTTGTTCTTGTTAAACTTGGGCTTGTGGGGCGGCTGGTAATTCTTCTTCTGTACCACATGGGCACTAGAACCAGCCTCAGCAACTCGAGCACGTGTATCCTTTGCTCTCGCCTTCTCTTCAACATCAAGCGACCCAATGAGATCCGAAACGGAAAACTCTTGTCTCTTGTGTTTCAGAGAAGTAGCAAAGTTGCTCCACGAAGGTGGAAGCTTGGCGATAATGCCACCGGCAACAAACTTGTCCGGTAAATTACACTTAAAGTGCTCAAGTTCCTTAGCGAGTGACTGTATCTCATGAGCCTGCTGTACAACAGAGCGCTCATCAGTCATCTTGTAGTCATAGAATTGCTCCATGACGTACAGCTCGCTGCCAGCGTCCGAGGCACCAAACTTGGCCTCGAGCGCATCCCACATGTCCTTGCCGTTATCAAACGACATATACGAGTCCACAATGGAGTCGTCAAGAACACTCAGAAGGGCACCCTTGAAAAGGGTATCGAGCTTCTCAAAAGCTTCCAGTTGTTCAGCATTGAGATCGCCCTCAGGCTTGCCTTTGGTGGCAGCATAGCAGTTACTGTTTTGAAACCAGTAAACTGCTCTCATGCGCCACCGTTTATACTGTACCCCTTTGAAGGGAAACGGCCTCATAGACGCGAGAAAGCCAGGCGCAGCAAATTGCCTATAATCAGGTTTTTGGATTGTTGAAAATATAAGCAATTTAGCTATTGATTTAATCCGCGAAAACAGTAAATAGTTTATGACTAGAATAACCAGAATTATACTAATCATGCGATCTACTTGAATAGTAGATAAATAGAACGAATCTAAAGCAACTACTACAAGCAGAAACTGTAGCAGTATCGTAAACAGGAAGATCAAGTAATCATACGGTGCAGCGGCAGCCGAAGCGTTGGCGTTGCTGTTGTCGCCCATGTCGTCGATGAAGAGGCTGCTGATGTCGGGGAAGAAGTCGTCGTTGGGGAAGAACTCGATGCCAGTAGTCGCGCGAGTGCGCTCCCCAAAAACCTGATCGCCCCTCTCCCGTACAGGATCACAAGAGGCGGGGTTCCGGAGGCCTACTGTCCCTTCAACCGGTGCACGCCGGAAGACGGGATGGAGAAGACTTGGAAGACGGCGCGCAAGGTTTTGGAACGGTGGTGCGAGACCATGTGTTGTGTATATGTGCCAAAATTGGCTTGGTTCGGTTTTATATAGTGCAGGTTGGGAGTCAAAGCAGCCCTCATAAACGCGTTCGTTTATGATTTAGAAACTGCCGTATTAAACACGTCCGTTTATGAATTAAAAACGGTCACAATAAACGTGTTTGTGAATCAGAAACGGCTGTATTAACCGTGTCTGTTAATGAATTAGAAATGGTCGTAATAAACGTGACCGTTACTAATTAATCAATGACTCATTAATTTTCCCAATTAACAAAATATAATAATGTGCCAATGAGAATTTCTGAATTTATCTTGAGCTAATAAATACTAGTAAATTCCAACACTTATAACGTTGAGTACTGCCCGAGAGCTTGTAATAAACCTGCTCGTGCTCTAGCTGCTTTAGGTATGAGTATGGAACAGAACAACCAAGCCATTTGGTTGTCTGATTTCCCAGTTGATGTTTCTCGTCTTGTGGCCGGCGATTTAGCCGTGTCCTAATGGAATGAAAGTTCCCGTCAAAAACAAAAAAAAAGTTGTTTAACTTGTTTCTTTTTATTTTCTCTTTACTTTTGAGGAATTTAAGATTTGAACCTTGTAGTAATTATGTTGTACCTACGGTTACTGACTACTGAGGCCGGTAGGACGTATCTGGTGCTCAAGCCTTGTGGTGCTCCACGTACTCCCAATCTCAAAATTTCCCTAATAAGATTTTTCTTTAAAAAAAATCTAGCCCGTAGTATATAGAACAGGCAACTGCCATGACATAAAAATTGACATTGATTCGACTAGCAGCTCAAGAAAAAAATGTGAACCATAGCAAATTCAAGTTGGGCTCTATGAGTTGGACCCATGATCGACCACTATCAACCCAAAATTGTCCTTTTCGTTACTCTGCAATGCAGTTAGCTTGCTGTGTTTTCTTTCACTTTCATGATACTCTGAGACTTGAACGTCATCATATAATTAGCTAGGCTGAATGTACCTTGGGATACAGACGCCAGAGAAGCTACTCTTGCGTAGTTCAAAAAAAACTTCAAACTGCTCTAGATGTCTGCATGATATGGTTGCATCAATCTGACTCATGGGCGATGGCCGATGTTACATGTACCTGCGTGCGCTGCTCCGATCGTTCATTTCTCTGCCTTGTCGTTGGGAGGACGCTGCGCAGTGAATGCAGACCGTTGGGGGCAGAGGATCTCAACAACTTGAGAAATGGGGCCTTGTAACTGGAAATTTAATACAGTACTCATCCGCTACGATACACATATAGTACACACGATGGTAGTTTATATGAAAAATCCTGACTTCGAGATGCATGGCTAGCTCACGTTCTTAGCATTTACACATTGCGTGCGTGTTTATACAGCTAGGTATCCACATGCAGATAAGAGGCGTGTCCTAAATGGTAAACACATGTGGATGATTGCAAACTCGTCGAGATTTCAGTTTTTATGACAGTTCCATTACACCGAACGAAGTCAAAAGTTTTTATCTGAATTTTCCTCTGAATCTGTTGATAAGCGCGGCTGGACCAGGACCCTGCATGGGTTTTAGCAGTTGGTCACAGGTATTCACACAAGCCCGGCTATCATCAGACTCTTTGATGAATCCTGCGAGACCGGGACAAGCAGGGTTAGCAACTTAGGGCGCGTTTGGTAGCCTGCAGCCAGCCGGGCCAGGCCCGCTGGCTGCAGAACCAGCCTCCCTGTTTGATTTCCGTTTTCGCAGGGACAGGCCGCACGGTGTTTAAAGCACCCTTGGGCCAGGCCCGATAGCTACGGCCGAATCGGCCGTTTCCAGGTAGCCAGGCCGCAGGGAGAAGGATTCTGGCAACGGCTGCACGCGTGGAGAAGCGCGGGAGACGCGTCATAACGCCCCGCACCCACGCCTCTCTGACTGTCACCGCTCTCACTCTCTCACGTCCCATCGAGTCTCTCTCTCACCGCCCAAGGAAAACCTCAGTCCCAATGGCAGCGGCTCCTCCGCCTCCTCCTCCCCCACCGCCGGCCCGCGCTCCCATCGGCCACAGCGCATCCTGCAACTCGGCGGCGAGAGCCGTGCGGGAGTACGAGCAGGGGGCCGCCGGCGGTCGTCGGAGTGCGGCCGCGCAGATTGACCCCGCGCTCCTCCCGCCGATGAAGCGTCCTTCGCCGATTTCCCATCGGCCAAGCCCGGCTGTCATGGCGGCTTCCGAGACGCGGAGGCTCGCCGAATCTGCAAGGGCGCTGCAAGCGGCGGCGCATGCAGCCGCCGTGACGATGGGAGGGAGTCCGCCGATTGGATTCCCCAATCTGGTCCAGGGCTTCTCCTCCTCGAGCTCGAACATCGCCGCGGTGAGGCCACCGCCGACTCAGCCTCCTCGAGCCCCAGCATCGCCGCCTCTTGGGCCACCGCCAGGGTTCCCCCTTCGTGTGCAGATCCCGGTGAACCCGCACCCGCTGCCAAGCTTCACGGCGGCGCCAAGACCTCCTCCTCCTTCAGCAACTGACGCTCCACCGGCAACCGTCGGGCGTACTGGACGACGAACCGTCCGACGTTCTTCACCAACCGTCAGCCCACTGAGGACTTCGGCAACCGGCGCCGGCCCCTCGAAGTCCCCTTCGGTAAAAGTGGTACCACGTCTAGTCCATCTGCAATCCATTCTCACTGTGTTCATGTACATGTCCATGTTCATCTTAATCATGTGTTCATGTGTATTAGATCATGTTTTGCATTCATCAAGTAGCTGTGCACATTTGCATTTCTCCATGTCCATGTCCATGTCCATGTTCATCTTCTTGTGCATGTTTTGCATTCATCAAGTAGCTGTGCACAATTGCATTTCTCCATGTCCATGTCCATGTTCTTGTGCATGTTTTGCATTCAAGTAGCTGTGCACATTTGCATTTCTCCATGTCCATGTCCATGTCCATGTCCATGTCCATGTCCATGTCCATTGCACATTGTGCAGTTCATTATCTTGCATTCCCTGAACTGTATGATCTTGCATTCCCTGACCTGTATGATCTTGCATTCCTTGAACTGTATGATCTTCCATTGCAGGACTGGCACACCCAATGCAGGATGACACTGGAGCCTCCATCTCCTTTCACTGACTGCATCGTCCACCAGAATTTGCCAAGGCCGTATGTGCCAGGCCTGGCCTTGGCGGTGAAGGACATGAAGGACAAGAAGGAGAAAGGGGAATGGGGCATGGGTCGTGCACCGAAGCTGGGATACCGTAATGATGGTGTCGTCCCCAGGCATTTCTTCCTGGAGGTGAAGCATGAAGATCTAGACTCCATCGTCTTCCCGCCTGGCATCCAGAACCTGGTGGTCGAGAAGTGGAAGCTGAAGAAGCCGAAGGCGAAGGATAGCAAGGAGCCGAAGGTTTGCATTCCACTCCGCACCACCAAGTGCTGTGAGTACTTCGTCCAGCTGCAGTGGTTCGAAGATCACCTTGTGATGTTCAAAGGATGGGACGACTTCGCCAAGGAGATCAAGCTGGACACCGGAGATGTCCTCGTCTTCAAGTTCGTCGGCGACGGCTTCAAGGTGAAGCTCTTCAGGTTCATCAGCTCCACTGAGGAGGCCTTCGTCTGTCCAGTTCATGGCAAGTGAGTTCTTAGTTCAGTGTGACTTGCTTGAAGAGCAGTTCTTTTGTATGCTCTTCATGTTTTGATGCCAGGGGAGTGTTCCCCTGGTGTAAGTACTTATCAGGTGCACAGATTGCACCTGTAACCAAACTCTTAACCCTAGCTGTAGTTAAGCTTGTGGGGTGTAAGTATGGAACCCTATTTTGGGTCAGTGGGTGTGTTCCCCTGACGAAATCAATGGTTAGTCAGTGTTAAGTAGATGATTTCTGCCACCTTTCTTGCTTTGCATTGCCTGGTAACCTCACCAAATTTGAATAGGGTGACTCTATCACTCTTTCTGTGTGTTCTTCACACTGCCAAACAAGGTGAGGTCGGATTTGCAAAGCCGAAATCGGAGAAACAGTGCAACCAAACATTGGGCCAAATGTGGCTCGTTTTCTGATGCAGGCTACCAAACAAACCCACCAACATGGACCAAATCGCGTTGTAGCCCAGCACTGCCCTCCCCAGCCTGCCCCGACGCATGTGAGAAAGCCATGCAGGCTACCAAACGCGCCCTTAGCATACATGCATGCATATATGTTCATCTGAGGACTGCCTGACTGACCGACGGTCTTATTGCTGCTAAGAGGTAGTCTGAACTCTGAACCCTGAATTTAGTTGGTATTTTCTTTTTGTTGCGCGTCTTTAGGGACAGAGTCCCCTTGCTGGAGACCGGCGCTGTCGAACATTGGTCTGCTTCAGAGTTAGAAATGGCGACTTCAGAGTGCTTGTGTAACTTTAGGGTTCATGAACATTTCATGCTGTTTCGGTCTGTTCGATGTACGATCTGACCAAACGTACTCACTAAATTAATAATTTGCACCACAAGAACGTGAGAAAAAGGTACGTCAAAATAACGTGATGTGAAAATAAGTCCATGCAAAGGCCAGAAAAAGCATAGTCTATTCAGAGTATAAGACCGGCCTTCTATTATGTATTTTTGGAAAATGTTGAGAAGAAGTGAGTCAGTTTGACCACTCTCGCCAAACTGTCAACCCTACACGTACGTGGGACAGATCACCGACAATCATCTTCCCATTTTGCCAGGCGGGTTTCATTCATTTTCCACGTACGTACTACGCTAGCTACCACGATCAGCTCAAGCAACAGTGATAGCTGGCTACCACTGCACTAATTTCGATATCGTCTCCAACTGTATTAATCTAGAAAAACATCAAATTATCTGTGCCAATTATTGCCGTATTATTGTTCAAGAATCTGATAAGTTAAAGAGTGTGGATTTTTGGTCGCCCTCCTCGGCACACGCTGTTACGGAGAGGCACCAGATCCTACCTAGCATCGTCGGCATACACCTCGGCACCGTCAAACGGACGTTGTCGTCACTTTTTTGCCGAGGGTTCTGTTTGCCAACGGCCAGGCGAACCCGTCGGCATACAACGTGTATTCCAAGGGTTTTCGTGCCTTTGAAGAGGAAGAATATGTTGACGGTCCTATGCCGAGGGCAACCGTCGGCATATATGCCGACGCTTTCGTGGTTATGCTGACAGTTATTGGCCGTCCTAATTCCTACAGTGTCGATGCTAATTATGCGGTTCCTTATACATCAGGAAAACATGTCAGGGTTCTGAATTTCGTATTATGCCGGGTGTCTCGGTTTGTAAGATCGGTTCCACTATTAGTTGACAGCACTGCTATCAAAATTAGACGACGTGAACATAACATCAGTTTGACCATGGATGACCGTTGTCATTGTCAAAACTTACACGGCACTGAGGCAAGATGAGATAAGAAAGCTATAAGCTATACTATGACAATAATGAAGGAGAAGAAAATAACCTTATCTCTGATTTAAATGGATCGGTTGATGTGGTAGCTTCAATTATAGGCAACATGCATGAACTGTGCACGATGACACTCATCAACAAGGTAAGCTCTGGATGGAATACTGTTGTTTGATCTGGACACGTGTGGTGATCACCTAGAAACGCAATACATATGCATATATAGAACAATCTAGAAGCTCTCGATATGTGTTATCATGTTTAGTGTTATGCTTATGACTCTCTTTTACACACACATAAATGCCTTTGCGTACGTGTGTATCTGTTTGGTTAGTAAGCTCTAGTTACTCATTCAACATAAACACACCATTGGCCACTTGGAAGGACACAAACGACTCAGACGGAAGAAACTTTTGAAGACATCAAGACAACGCCTAATAACTACGTTGATCCCATCTACGAACCAGAGTGGCACACGTATTTCTCCACTCATACGATCCGAGCCGAGGTACTCGATGAGAATTCTCTTTTACACGGGTCGTCAATCTAATTTTATAAATATTACATACTCCTTGACGCTCATACATGTTGTTCTAAGCCTAAGAAAAGAACGGGAGAAGGAGCATCGGTCCACGAAAATGGTGGCCTTTTGGGGTGTATAGATACCGAACCGAAAAGGACTGTTGCCCAGCAGCGCCCCCATACTATTTTATAAAAATCAAACACTAAAATTTAAGTAAACGGCTCAAATGCCTCGCCGTTGCGTGCCGCTCGCTGGCGCTCGAAGTGTTGTCCGTGCTCCAGGCTAATCCAACCGACGGTGCTGCCGATCGGATCTACTTCTCCACGGCCAACCGTTGCGCTGTCATGCTCGTTATACTTGCCGTTGTCGATATTGTTCCACTGCTCCGACAGAAGCCCGCATCCTCTCAAGAACAACCATCACCATATCTCCTTCCTCTAGAGCATCCACACCATGATCCAACCTGCAAGCTCAGTTAGATCATTGCAGAAAATGAGGGATATTAATGCCAATAGGCTCCTATTCATAAGAATACTTATGATTATGATTTTATATCACATCAACCAAAATTAATAGAATAACTATTGGTCGAGACAGTGTATGTGTTCCTGCTTTCTTCGATCTTTTTTGCTAGAAGGACAAAACATAGTTGTTCACCCCCTATGCCTTGTTTACTCCAAAGGTATTTTAGGGAATGGGAAGAGTGGGGATGGAAGGGAATTTGGTGAACACTCAATCCCCACAAATCCCCACAAATACTCTTCCCAAAAAATACACTAGTATGGACTAGAGTTTTTGTGTTAGGCAAAAATGAGAGGGTTGGTGGGGATATTTGGGGATTATCTCCTCCCATCCCCTAAAATACACTAGAAGTAAACAAACTAGTGGGGATTTTCCGAGATCCGGGATAATCCCCTCCCATCCCCTAAAATACACTAGAGGTAAACAAGGCCTAAATGTACACCATACTACCAGATGCAAGTACGTGCCGTTTCTCCCAGTCTCCTATATAAACACATGCAGCGTCTGCTTTCTCTTTGCACCACATGTACAGTACATCTCTACACGAGCTAACTAGCTAGCTGCCTAAAAAAAAAAAAAAAAAACTAGCTAGCTGCCTCAGCCCTCAACATTCGCGTTAGCTCTCGCCGCCGCCTGACACCATGTCTAAGGCCTTCACCAAGTCCCTCCTCCTCTACAACAAGATCCTAGTCCGGCGGCTCAGGTCCCTAATCACACGCGCGCCGCCGTCACCGTCGGCCCCCGCCATAGGAAGTCACCCACCACCGCACAGGCGCGCGTCATCCATGGCGTCTCCGTCGCCACTGGACGCGCTCCCGGTGCCGGATACGACGACGGACATGGACAGCGGCGCCGGTGCCGGCACCGTGGTCTGCGCGGTCGAGGGCGGCCTGCTCATGTCCGCCTCCACCTTCCCCTACTTCATGCTCGTCGCCCTCGAGGCCGGCGGGCTCCTCCGAGGCCTCCTCCTCCTCATGCTCTACCCTCTACTGCGCCTCCTCTCAGACGAGCTCGCCATGAAGGCCATGATCTTGGTGACCTTCGCCGGGCTCCGCAAGGACGCGTTTGGCCGGCTGGGCATGGCCGTCATGCCCAAGCTCTTCCTGGAGGACGTGAGCGCCGAGGTGTTCCAAGCAGCCACGTCATCAGCGGCGGCCGCGCGGCAGGGACGGCGAAGGCGGTGCGTGTGCGTGAGCAGCATGCCGAGGGCAATGGTGGAGCCGTTTCTGAGAGAGTACCTCGCCATCGACGCCGTCGTGGCGCCAGATCTGAAGGAGATCGGAGGGTACTACCTGGGCCTCGTGGAGGACGAAGGCGAGGTTGTGAGGAAGATGGACGTGGAGGAGGTCATCGGGGACAAGGGCGGCGCCGTCGTTGGCATCCGTGCGCCAGGGTGCTCGTTTCAGCAGCTCTTCCAAAAATATTGCAAGGTGAGCGATTATTACCTGTTAAAGACGTTAATTGGTTTTTTATTTTGAAAAAGCAAGTGTATTTATTTGGTTCATCACGTGGTTTATTACTAGAGGGCACAGCATTCATGGTATATTGTTAAAGATTTTAAATAATTCATTAATAAATGTTTTGAGAATAATTGATTCATATTATTTAAAAAAACGTACAAATATACAAAAAACACATAATAATGATACAACTGCATGTGTAAAACCCAAATGACTTTTTTGAAAACACTTGAAGGACGGTGGTCAATTGACTACACACGGCACTTTGGTAAAAACTTCATTTATAGGGTAAAAGTCATGCGCAAAATACAAAATTCATACAAATACTGTATTTGACATCACAATTTTGTACTCTGGCTCTCCCACTGCCGGTGGTGTTGTAAATTCCCTCTTTTTTTCTCTTCCCCCCTAACCACCTTCTCTCTGATCGTGGTGAATTAACGCCTCTATGCATTGCCAGCCGACCCTATTGGCCAATCGTTTTAACGCCTAGCCGCATTAACCAAGGCTTTGACCGGCATAAAAAGGTGGGCCATAAATCAGGGCGGAAAAGCAGGACATGCAGCGGGGATTTGATTCGGGGTTTGTTTTGGCTAACGAGACCATTAAAAATCTTTCTTGGTGCCGCTGATTTGACTCTAGTCTTAAATCCGAACAGAGGGAGTATGCAATTTATGACATTTTTCTCGATATTCTTGCATAGCAAAGCAAAAGGAGGTTTGAGTGAATTGTAAAAATTAGTGCTTTTACATGACCAAAGTACAAAAAAAATACTCAATGCAAAAGGAGTATGAGTTAAAGTTAAGAGAAGCTACATTGACTACACTCATGCTAATGATCGATGTCATCAATTTAAGAATGGAGGCACTATTAAATTGCTATATGCAGGCCCATTTGTTAGCCCTGATACCTGAATTGGATTCTCATAAAGGAGTTTTTTTTGAAAGCCTAGCTTAGACAAGAACATCACTCTACGTTTATGTTTGGGTTGTGGTAATTCTCGGTTTGCCTTAATTTCACTCAAGCGTCGAAAACACTGCACTATTGAGTCTATGATTCCAGTCCCCAAAGCATAATTTCAGCTACTCCCTTAATTTCATTTAAAGCTACTTTAGTCAGAACGTGTACCTTCTCCCTGATGTAAATTAGCCAGTACTTGCGAACCACCATGCAGGTGCTAATTTACATCAGGGAGAAGGTACACGTTCTGACTAAAGTAGCTTTAAATGAAATTAAAGCTACAATCACAGAAATTAGCCAGTACTTGCGAACCACCATGCAGGTGCTATACTATATTCTACATGGAGTATAGTTTTGTGTCGCCTTCAATTGGTCAAGTATATAGGTAGATATACTATATTCTACATGGATGTCATGCACCAATCAAGCCCATCAATTAGCCTTTCTAGCTAGCCTCTTTTTTTTTTTTTTTGAGAAACACAGTACAAACACAGACGCTCACATACACGCGCATACAATCACCCCTATGAACGCACGCACGCACACCCTACCCCTATGAACACCTCCAAAATACTGAGCCGACGGATCGAGTCTTGAGATTGACGAAGTCACCACGGGCGCCTCGCTGTGACGGAAACGTCGCCTCCCACTCAAAGAATATTCCGCCTAAATGCAACACACAGATGTCAAAGCTGGGGTTTGAACTCTGTTGGGCTGAGGATACAACCACTCTGCTAACCATCCAACCACATGTTTGTTTGCAGCCTCTCCTTTTTCTTTTCGGCAAACTTACGGCTTCCTAGCTAGCCATTCTAATCACGCATGGTCGTCGATGATCTTTCTCGCGAAATAAAAATAAAAAATAAGTGGTTGAACGTCTCCTCTGGACTGAATGCCATGTCGGCCGGGAGCTGCATGGATCATACGTCTCCTCTGGCCTGAAATGCCACATGCACCTCGATCAGTAATTGCGAACCACCATGCAGGTGTAGAGTTTATATAGAGCCGTGCGTGCATGATCGTGCCACCTAGCTACTCTACAATATAGTATTTTCTACTGCGAATTAGAAAGATCTAGAAAGTACTTTCATAATAATTGTAATAGGTTTCGTGTCGACTACCTCCTCGAAACAGCCTTTCGGTCCGCTTTATAAGTACTAAATCAATATAGCCGAACCGACACTTGTCATGAGAACTACCGTAGTTAATTACTCATGTACTTTAGCTGAAAATTATCTATTATAAAGTGAGTGAGCTTTATAATTTTTACAGTTTTGCAAACAAATGTAGAGGTCGCAGTTGCATCTTGCAGATTGCACGTTCGGTTATCGCAAATGTCAGCTTTCAATAACAGAAGAAAGTAAACATCATGTTTCTGTGATCACGCTCATGGTTCGGTACAAACATACTGCCTGGTGGATCTATGTTGTTGTCCCAACAGTGCACGACAGCGGAAAATGACTTGTACACCTTCCTGGTGGTCGCTAGTTCTTCAACGCCTTTCGGAAAATGACTTGTACACCTTCCTGGTTCTACTCGTTAGCGACATACATCTGGTCCCTTAACTCAGTCGACCATATCTACAGCTTCAACGTTTTTTTTTTGTAAAAGTGGTTTGGGTATATTTTCAGGATATCGACATGCAGTCTTTAACTTTGATCCATCATTTCTACAACACGTATGTACGTTGTCTCAGTACTCCCTCCGTATCAAAATATAAGACTTTCTAAATAGTTTCCACACACATGCTAGAAAGTCTTATATTTTGATATGGAGGGAGTATAAATCAGTATAAATTATAAAAAAAGGACATGTATATGCTAATTACTTTGATGTTTTTTAGATAGTCAATTTGAGAAATGTTTAACTTGTAAAAATGTTAAATTAAGTTGTCTATATTTTGGATGGGGCCAGGGTTAAAATTTTAGAAATGTTAAAATTTATATAAAAAGGGAATTATGTTATCCAAATATCGTCCAATTCTAATGAAAATTGATGATTTTTGGTTTAAATTTGGAATTATTTGGAGTGGTATTTCGTTATTTACCGAAGTCAATTCGTTCAAATTCTGAACCAGGATCGAAAATACAGTAGTTATGTTCTTGACTCGTCAGAATCGAGCATATCTTCAATATACTATGATGCTAATTGACAGAATTGTCAGTGTTAATTCGTCAACTACTTCCTCGATCACCCGGGAAAAAAACTTTCTGGATTAAACATCGCATGGTCGCTAACAAACTATTGCGCGTCTGCATGCAGGAGGTGTACGTGCCCACCGAGTCCGCGCGGCGGCGCCGCGGAGCGCTCCACCCCCGGCGGTACCCGAAGCCCTCGTCTTCCATGACGGCCGCACCGCCTTCCGGCCGACCCCCACCGCCACGCTTTCCATGTTCATGTGGCTCCCGCTCGGAGCGCCGCTCGCCGTGCTCCGCACCGCCGTCTTCCTCCTGCTCCCCTTCTCCCTCTCCGTGCCGATCCTCGCTGGCCTCGGCATGCACAACCGCATGATAGCCTCCTCGTCCTCGCCGGCGATTGCCGCCGCCGAAGGTAGCAAGAAGAAGAACAGCAGCCTCTTGGCGTGCAACCACCGGTCCCTGCTAGACCCGCTGTGCGTGTCCGCCGCCGCCGGCCGGAGCGACCTCGCCGCGGCCACCTACAGCATCAGCCGCCTGTCGGAGCTGCTCTCCCCGATCCCCACGTTCCGGCTCACCCGCGACCGCTTGGCCGACCGCGCCGCCATGCAGGCGCAGCTTACGCGCGGCTCCGACGGCGGCGGGGGTCTGGTGGTGTGCCCGGAGGGGACGACGTGCCGGGAGCCGTTCCTGCTGCGGTTCAGCCCACTGTTCGCGGAGTTGGCGGCAGGCGACGGCGTGGACGTGGTGCCGGTGGCGCTGCACCTGGCGGTGGACATGTTCCACGGCACGACGGCGGGGGGCAGGAAGATGCTGGACCCGCTGTACCTGCTCATGAACCCCGTGCCGTGCTACCTCGTGCAGTTCCTGGACCCCGTTGTCACCGGCGACGGCGCCGGGAAGGACGATGCTCGGGCGGTGGCGAACGAGGTGCAGCGGCGGGTGGCGGAGGCGCTCGGGTACGAGCGCACCGGACTGACGAGGAGGGACAAGTACCTCATCCTCGCCGGCAACGAAGGGGTCGTCGGCGCCGCCGCTGATGACAGCGGGAAGAAGAACTAATCGTCGCTGACGATGCCGACAAGGCTGACGATAGTAGTACAAACAAACTTCTCGTCACTACTCTACTGATGTTGTTGTACAGTGCATACACGTATGTGTCGTGGCTTGTCAGGGTTTATTTTGTTAAAATTGTAATGTCCGGAGTGCTTTGTGCAAATGTCACACAGATGCAATGTATACCGGTTTTGCTTTCTTCTTCTCACTTGCCTAGCTCATCCGCTCATGCATCCTTAAAACGAAAATTTGTAATGTTGGTTCTGCTTTCTTCTTCTCACTTGGCTGGCTCAAGTTGGCGAATGCATCAACTTGTCGAATGCATCCTTAAAACGAAACTTTTGAATGTTGTGAGAAGTCTTGCATCGCTAAGCTTAAGAGTACAGTGAAAAGATATGAAATTTGAGTTTTAGCCACAGTTTGCGATTGCTGAACAGTGTTGCGCTATGCTTTACTTTAATCTAACTTAAAAAAAAACACGATGACAACAGCACAGCATAGGAATGATGGGAAATTGGGAAGTGTCCTGAAAAGACAAAAAAAATCAACGCTAAAGCGACAATGGTACTCCCTCCGTTCCATAATAGTCTACATTCTGGACTAGTATTTTGTTCCATATTAATCTACATTCTGGTTCTGAACATTAATTACCTCCTCGGTAATCAACAACAACAGAAAACTAAGCAGCCTCTCTCTTTCTCTCTCTCTCTTTTTCTATTGGGTGTCATTAATGCTTATCTGATTTGGATTGGGCGTTTACATACATGAGTAGTATTATTAAAGAGAATGCTAATTTGTCTAAAACTTCATGGATGTAGAGTATTGTGCCCGGAGTACTGGGTTTCAATGTGAGCGTCATTATCGAGCCTAATTACCATGCGAAACAGAGGCACACGTCACTGCCCGGTGGCCAAGCAGAGACATGTCACTGTTGCCGTGGTGCTTGCTCGGCCACTTAACTGGGGAATTAATGGTACTGATGGGTGAGCGCGACGCACAACTTGACACTTCAGCAGCTAGCATTTCATCATGTTCAGTCATAAAACTATGACAAGTATAGCCAAGTCAATCAAGCTAAAAAGCCTACTTTTGGTTCCAGCGCTAATGCGTGATAATGATATATCTTTCTTGCACTTAAAGTAATTAACATTTCCGTGCTTCAACAAGTCGGTAAGAAAGTCATATACCCACCAGCACCGCCACACATACATGCTCTTTTTTTCGTCTGAAATTTCGATTCTCGAAATTTGAAATCTTACCAAGTTGAATCAGGATGTCCTGATGGCGTCTCACCATACCGGCTCTTGTCTCGCGTGGATATGCCCAAAATCGTTTATTTATCTTCTGACCACCATCGGTTACCATTGCTTCTTGCCCTTCCTCTTTTTCTTGTTACCGCCCCCACCACCACTGCTACTCTTTGCATTGCTTCCGCTGCCCGGAGAAGAGGGGTCGCCGCCGGAAGCTTCAAATGCGCCAGACTGCATAGCGTTCTGCAACCACTCGTAGAACTCCTCGTCGAATCCCCGTCCATGTTTGGGAACCCTCCACCCCTTGGTCCCGAGGAGCTCCCTTTGCCACTGCCTTGCTTCGCCAAGCTCGCGTTGACATGGAAGCTCGGCTTGTGGGTGTTCGCCGGGCATCTCATTCCCTGATGAGGAAAACAGATATTTGGACATGTCAGTTCAGAATTGTGTTTACTTCTCCATCTACTCACTAGGCAGAGTGCAAAATTACATCTACGCATGGCAGTGTGTGTTACTCCACTGGAAACCTCAGATTTCAGATATGATGCAATTTTTGTCTAGCTGTAACTATAATCAGTCTACTGATTTCCTATCCATAATGTATTCTTTTATCTTCATAAATAATACATTGAGAAATGGAGTCAGTCCACCCAGACGCTTGACTAAACTTCAAACTAACATCCGGAACTGGTCTCCTTACTGAAATTAAGGCAGGAGTTAGCAAGAAGCCCTTGGTCACAGTTCCCGTGACCTAGCAGAGGAATTTAGTGGTTGAAATAGGTAAGCATCTAGCATACTGCATAGTAGTCGTGCCTCACAAGTCATGACACAGGAATATGCACTGACCAAAGACCATATTTATGAGCATTCTATCTACAACAGAGAAACAACTAAATTTTCATCAGAGATCTGAATCACCTGACAGCTGAACCACTCGGTGACGTCAAAAATGTTGCTTTCGGCGCAAACAAATGCATGAGGCGAATCGGGCTGCATAACAGTATATATTGTAACACGTCAGTAACAGCACATTTGCGAGGGCTAAAGTTTTTGCAAATCCTCGCATCACGAGTTCCACTAATCTGGCATTACCTTGTGCAGCATTCCAAACAGAACGGGTTGAAATGACTGCTCAACCCATCCATCGCCATCTTTAGCCTGATGAAACTCTTTGCACTCCTGTGGCAAAGAAAAAATTGACATTTAGCAAACATTTACTAGTAGCATAGAATCCAAAACATCCACAACCATATAGCAAAAGAAAATACCTGACACCATCTTCCCTGCAACTTAGGTCTTCCTGTATAAATCCATAGATGGAAATCGCCGCATTTCTTGCAGGCTATTCTTCTTGATAGACCAGAAGGTCCTTCATCAACACCTTCAGAAGGGCTAAACCCTTGTTGAAATGTACCATGTCCTCCTTTCTAATAAAATTAAAATAAAACAGCGGGCTATCAGATGAATAAATCATATTTGTCTGCAAGGAGGTTAAATTAAAGCAAACTGTGAAGACTACGAGGCTTTATTAATTTGTAGATACTATCTATCTTGTTGTCTTCTATTTTTATCACCGTCTCGATGGTATGGGTTTTAAAACCAACATAAAGATTTCAGAAACACTAAACTAACATAAACAATTGATGGCAAATTTGCAAGATTAAAGTTTAAATTCTAACATAAAATGCGTAAGAATATTACGAATGTCACACTATTCAGACTGAGGAAAAAGACTGCACTGAAAACACATGAACATATCGCGCGTTCATCTAGAACATGATTTTATTTTTATTTCCAACAATTCAAACTGTCTACTGTATAAAGTCGCTTTGACATCAAAACCATGACAGTGAAACCATCATGCAAACTGCAAGTTTGCATCCGAATAATCAAGGACAATTGAGCAAGTGTTGCCATTGAAACCATCCAGTAACCATGTATATTTCAGTGCTATAGGACAACTAAATATGATGTTTTTCCAACACACGGCATGCACGCAAAAAAACATTTAACTTAACAAACACTGACCAGTAAATCCATACAAATTCCTCGGTCAAATCGACTTTCACTAACTATAAGTATGACATTTCCTGGGCCGGGCCTTTAAAATTCAAGTAGGTCCTAAAATAATTGAGACCGACGAAAAAACTGCATTGCAATATTGCAAATCCAGTAATCGCAAATCAGCTAAAGCCCGATTCCAACGGTAAGTAGTGAAGTGAGTTCTGTCAGTTTCACTTTTCTCCATGTTACAGTGAAAAACATGAACTGCCCTGCATTTGAACTATTCAAATGCAAAGCGTTCTCATATGCACTTCAAAAACATGTCAACTAATTGAAACTTGATCAAAATTGGGTGATTCTTCAGTCCAGCTAAACTGGGTACCTTTCGTCTAAAGGAACCAACTAGTGTGGATGGATTAGCAAAAGGTGAAGGTAGTTACAAGAATGATGCCAGGTACTACTTTGATGAAATAAGATATAAGGGAAGTCAAGCAAAGCATAAATAACGAAATATGAAACATCATTGGTAAGGAATAACAAGGAAACCTTTTGAGAAGCACCCTGAAACCGCCTGAAGTAGTTTAATAGCTCCTCTCTCCTTAACTCATCGTCATACGTCTTCCGTTTCAAAGAATCAAGAAGAACCTGTGTGTTGAGTTGCGACGTCATGAATACATGATCTCTTACAAATATGCATTTTAATTGCGTATGTGGCTATTTCAACAAAGAATGGATGCAAACCTCGTATGCGTTTTGAAGCTTTTTAAATGCATCGGCAGCTTTATCATTGCCCATGTTCTTATCGGGATGGACTAACATGGCCTGCAACATCAGTAATCACAATTAACAAAGATACAGCCAAACCTTGCAGCGGATGAATATTCATATGAAAATACATCATTTGGGAAATAAAAGCACTCATACAGCTGACATTAGTTAATAGCATCACCTTTTTCTTGTATTCTCTCTTGAGTAATGACACATCTATCATTTCGTACGGACGGAACCCAAATGCTGAATAGTGATCGGTGCAGGTCAATAAACGTGCCACTTCATCTTCAGAAGTTAACTCTTTCTCAGCCCCGCTTGTTGACGGATCACCTGGACCGCGATCAGATGATTGGCCATATCCAGACTGTGAGGTGCTATCTTTTGATGTTTGTTGAAATCCCCCAAAGAAGTTGCCTGATCTGTCTGAGTTTTGCTCAGAATTCCTTGAAGAACCATTAGATTTTTCATTGTCTAGATTTTTCTTCAGGAAATGGACTAGAACGTCACTTGAAAAGAAAGACAAGTTGAGACTCAAAAGTAAACCAAGCCATCCAATGTAGCTTCTTGCACAATACATTGAATATAGGCAGGTCACAAGGAGAGCAAATCGTTCATGCTTCAACAAAAAGGAAGTACCTGTATTTTAAGCAATGTTAGAGAATTTTGCACACTATAAAATGTTCAGTAAGACTGGTCCCAGAGAAATGGTAAATAAGTTGTAGAATATGACCTCCAACAATTATTACAGTGCTTGTTACCCAGAAGCTTCCATACAGCCACAAAATCACCACCGCAAGCACAGCGACAATCAGCACAGCAAAACCAAGACCAACAAAAGCAGCCACAGAACCAGCAATCACCTAGATCGTAAAAAAGAAAAATAGCAAAGATGAAAACATCGCCAAGACATTAAGCACATCTGCTTTCATTGAAAATTAAAAGTTTCAAGCAAGGGAGTATAGTAAAAAACTTTAAAAGGCATCGCCGCCTGCAGAAAACCATACATGTTACATGGACAAAACAGACTGGTGATCAGAATGCTGACTACATTTACACTCATCAGAGGTAAGTGCAGAAAATAAATATTTACCAAGTGAAAACTACTGTTCGTAGCCTAGTTAACATTTAAATTGTCAGCAAGGCAACTAAAAGGAAGAAAGATAGTTGAGACGTACCACAAACATGAGCATTTGCTTTATCCCAATCATTGCAAACATCGACAACATGCTGCACCAAAGCACTGCAAGAAGGGAGTTTGTCCCCAAACGTAGCAAAGAATCGAAGCCCCTTATGTTGCAGTCTAACCAAACAGTCAATAAGAGCATCATCAACTTTCCAGCACTAAACATCCAGGCCCAAACAATAGGATAAACATGCTCAGTTTTGCTAAGGACATAGGCACGCCCTTTCTCTGTCATAGCCATGAAAGCTGTGATAGCTGGCCTATTTCTCTCAACCAATACTTTGCTTTCTTCCATCAGGTACATCATCGAGGCTCTGAAAAAGGATGCAGCCATGGAAGCAACCTGACAGGCCTTCTCCTTGACTTGTTCTGTCAAAATACGCAATGAAGTCTGTACTGCCGACTGTTTTTTACCATAGCCACGCCGTGAGGATTTCTTGCTTCTTAATTTGGCACTGTTGAACGGTAGTTCATGTTCTTCTGAATTTTTCGCATCAGTACTGATATCCACTGGTTGTTGTTTACATGAAGCTATGTCATCAGATTTACCCAAGGAGGTGCCATTGCTTCTGTTATTCTTCGTGTTGCTTCTTGTTCTCTGGCCACTGTTCCCTCCAGAACCATCTGATCTACCTTGAAGATGTGAACTTGGATCTTCACCATGCACTGCATCTCTTTCTGGTGTATTTAGTATATCACCATTAGTTGTATTTTGTCGGTTAGGTGAAGCGTGATTCGGACCACTTTTACTTTGACTTCCTTTTCGAGCCATGATTTCACTCAAGACACGGTAGATTAACAGTTTAGTCGATGCGTGACAGCAGTTCACGCGCAAGGAGTTCCATCCTCCCTTGGTCAAAGCCTACCTGCAGATATAGAACAACATATCAGAAATATTGATTAAAAAATTGGTAAAGTAAAAGAAGCATCGACTATGCTAACACTCACATAATTCAAAGCAAGTAAAGGGTCAAGACTCAAGATTATTTATAACTGATATAACTAGTAATGAGATGTTTTACTTTCTCTTCTGAGTTGATGATAGTCTTGATCCATACAGATTCAGTGACAATGGCCACACAGTTTGACATTATCCAGTATTTGCTCATAATCACCCACTCCTTGTTACAAAATTGCATGTCATTAATCATTGTTTTCTTGTATTTCCTTCTTGTAATTCATGCATTTTGTTGTGGGCCATGCCACCACACGTCATGTTCGCTATGTCAGTGTGAGGCTCCACTGCAACATGACCGAGCGGAACTCTGCCAGATCTTCACTGGCCTTTAAGACAATATCTTACATGGATCATGGATTTACAGTGGCATTCGTAATTAGCAAAACTGTATTGAACAAATCATGGGGCTGGACTAATCGTGCGAAAAAGCAAGAAGTGGATGTTTTCCTTTGGGCTTTAAACCACTTGGCTTCAGAATAAGGATGGGACCAGATCTTGGTTAACTAACTTTCGCTAGAACAAGTCACTAGACAAGCCAACTGTTATTTATTATATGGCCCCTGCTCATAGTAACTAATTTTATTTAGGATTTGTGTAAAATTTTCTTTAAATTGAGCAGCAAAGCAAAATCCCAAATGCAGCTGTAACCAGAAAGGTACTCCCTCCGTTCCACAATATAAGATGTTTTAGGTGGTACACATGTTGTCTAGATTCGGACTAAAAAGAGTGCATGTGTATACTAAAATGTGTCTAGATACATATATATGCATGTGCATGTGGGAAATGGATAAAACATCTTATATTGTGGAACGGAGGGAGTACATTGCTCAAAAAGATGCTGGCACTTGCATGCACTGTTATTTGTATAGACTGAAATAGGCCGAGTTTCCTAATCCATCCGATCAGGACACTTCTCAAGTATAGGATGAGGATTTTCTCCGAGCACACTTTAGCCCTCCATGGCAGGCAAACAAACAACCAGAGAAGTGTGTTCTTAATAAATACTAAAGTGCAGCACTTATCCTGATACCCAGACCACGAAATATCACTTAAACTACTCCCTCCGTTTTTATATACAAGGCCACTATCAAATTTACATTTTCTCTTCTATACAAGGCCACAAACACTAACCGAGGCAACATTAATGATGTTTTTCTCCTATAATTCCCTGCTAGAGAACATCAATTGATAGCATTAACTGGCCAACCCAATCACCGTTACATGTATGTGCATGCGGTTGTGTGATTTTTTTTGTGCTCCGGGAGAGAGCCGGTAAAAAGAGAGGAATTGCACGCACCCATTAATTAATCCTTCAAACAATTTGCTTTTCCTAGGGATTAAGCAGACATTAATTAGTTTCAGTTTTTACCTTGGTATCTGGAATGTGACTTTGTGGCCATGTATACAAAAACGGAGGGAGTACCAAATATTGCTTGCTAAGTTGCTTGTCGGATGCCGCGGAGCTTGAGCACATCACTTCCCCAATAGTACGCCCATGATTCTAATTCCAAATTGTCAAATTTACTAGGCCATGGCACAAAATTCATCCAAGACTAGACACCCAGAGAAAACCTCCCTAATTGTAATTGACACAACAAATATCAACTGATCCGAGGGTGCATGGCTCATGGACATAACTAAAACCCACTATTGCACGAATAAGCATGGATTCCTCACAAAGACAAGTCGCATTCCACAGATAAGTTCCATAGTCCACAAAATAAGTCCACGGGTCAGAAACAAAGCAGCATCCCATCCCTTCCACGTCTGCGATCAACCTCCACCCCAAAACCTAGGGTTTAATTAGTAAAGGATAGCACAAATCACGCAACGGAACCATAAGCGAAGAACCCATACCTCTCGGCTTCAAGAGGCCGAGCTCCAAGCGCGCGCCGGGGACGGGGGGGGGAGAGCGCGCCGGGGCTCCACGGGGAGGGCGGCGTCGGCGGTAGCGGGGTAGTCTGCCGGCCTCGGACCTCCGAAGGAAGGGCGCGTTCGGGTCCCCGGAGTTCTGAGGGAGGTCGGCGGCTGTGGGGTGGGCGGCGCCGGAGAGCGGGGAATAGTGCGAGCAAGGAGACAGAGCACGGAGAGGGGACCGGAGCGAGATTGGAGGGGTAGCTTCGTCTTTGTACGTCGTGGTGAAACCGGTTCTACGTGGAATCTTATCTCACCGTTGATTGTCTTCTACTCCGGCTCGGATCGACCACCGGATCCGGTGGCTACTTTGTGTGACTCTTCTAGTCTTTGAGTCGTGCTCCTCACGTTTTCCTTAACATCCTAATACGGAGTATATTTTTCTTAATAAAAAAGGTATACTTATATTTTTCTTAATAAAAAATGTATTTCTCCCTCTTTCATCTACACCAACGAAAAGCATACAGGCCTCACCTCCAAGAGCACCAAATGCATTTTCACCCGTGGCTTTTATCTCATCTTTATCCCGGAATAGATTTCCCCAAAGCATATAGGCCTCACCTCCAAGAGCACCAAATGCATTTTCACCCGTGGCTTTTATCTCATCTTTATCCCGGAATCCGGTTCGAGTCACTCACTGTACCATTCAACAAGTACCATGGGGCATTTTGTGTAGTGAATTTCATAGCTCGAGGTTCCCTTCCGATAGTACATTATCCTTTCTGCCAACGATCATCTCTGGAATTATAAACGAACCGGCTAAATTTCAAACATTGTTAAACTAGCTAAATCATATATACATTACGAGCCAAAGACATGAGAATATCTCAGCTGATGTCTAGTATTA
This sequence comes from Poa pratensis, assembly GCA_947311845.1. NCBI lineage: Eukaryota > Viridiplantae > Streptophyta > Magnoliopsida > Poales > Poaceae > Poa > Poa pratensis. Next base: position 29,096,963 of record CAMZMU010000112.1, read on the forward strand.
TATTATTCGACTCTTCAAAGCGGCACACCTACTAAAATCACAAGTGTTGGCAAATGAGTAACAATCTGTGAGTAGCCAAAGCAGACTCGAAACCTTATCCACACAATGAGATTGCATAAGTGTACCTCATATGCTCCCGTCTCCACGAGTTACCTAGAAATAAGTCCACTTTCTGGTACAAAGTAGCCTTGACTTATATTGTCTGGTCTTTTTATTTTATTTTGTATCATGCCTATAGCGCTCATAGAGAAATTATGTAAGTGTGACAAAGCCTTTGATCCCAAGTTCCCAACACATTCTTTTCTTTTCTTTGCGTGGACAACACATTCATTGCTTGCTCTTATCTGGTTTCTTGCTAGAGATATAAAAAAATACCAGTATCGTACAATATTACGGTGAGGCGGCAGAGTATCTGTATTTATCCTTGGGTTTTTTTTTCCTTTGACATGTCGAGTCCGAGTCGTGTTATAACCAACCGCCATAAGTCGGCCGAGGAGGCGAGGAGAAGGCACCGGACACCGAAGATGAAGATGGAAGTGGAGGCGACGGCCCACGGCACACAAAGACGAACGCGGCGGCGGGGCCGGCCGATGAGGAGAAGGCGCCGAAGAAGATGAAGATGGATGAGGAGGCGCGGACGGCGGAGGTGATGGCTGATGTGGAGGAGGAGAGGCCGCGGCGTATGGTGTTCGAGGGCAAGAGGTTGGTGGAGAAGCCGATGTCCATGGAGAAGGTGCGCCGCGTGCTCGCCATCAACCCCAAGCCGGTCGTCGTCCCTCCTCCTCTGGGTGACGATGCCCATTCTCGTGCGGTGAACGCCTCCGTGAGGCTTCGCCAGTATGGCGTCGACAAGATCCGTGAGCTCCAGGACAACGTCCGCCGGGACCTCGAGACCAAGGGCTACGTCCTCGGCTGGGCCACCAACGACGAAGACGACTATGAGTAGCGGCCAGGACTAGGAGGAAGATCGATCGATGAAGCGAAATTGGGTCTCAAGCTTTGTCTATTGCTAATTGATACTAGTGCCGTCTGGCTTGGGTTGTATAATTTGGTAGCGGGATGCTTTAGTACTAGTTTTACTGAACAAAATCAAACTCAATTCAATGATGTTTAATAAATATTTTTTATGCTCCTGAAGTAACATCATGTGTCCTGGACATGGTTGCTGAGCTTATTCATCCAAACTAGCCATGGATGCAGCTGTTTTGAGTCATTCAATCATGTTGTGCATTTGGCCACCACCAAACCGTGCCCTTAATTTTCTCAACGAAACTCGCCCAGAAAATATAATGCAAAACTGTACTATGACATGAACGGAACTCATCAGAGACTCCGGGCGCTGCAGATTGTCAAATAGGCTATGGCATCATCATCATCTACAGCAGAACGCTGTCACACACATAATTACGACGTTTCTGTAACAACGATTCACACTTCAAGTTCAAGACACACAAACTGTTGCCAAAGCAGTAAAATTCGGGATATCACAGGATGACACGACCTTGTTGTTCCGACGCCTAGTCTAAGTATGAGCTACTATTCGCTAGCATGACAGAGACAGCGCCACATGAGTAGCACGGAAGCCAGACTCTACTGTGCTCCTAGGAAGGGGCACTGGTTCCTCGCGTGCTCCGGGACCAGCTTCGCCACAACCTCTGCTGGAACCTCCTTCAGCTCTGGCAAATGCAACAGATAAAACGGTAAGAAACTCGGTGAAGATCAATGGTGTCGGTGACTCTGTAACACGACTGACAGATGCGTGCACGTACCGTGTGCCTTGAAGTTGAAGAGCGGAGGTAGGAATCGGCCGTTGGGCAACCGAGTGTTTGGGTCACGGAGCTCGTCGAAGAACGGGTGAGCCAGAGCATCCAGCTGCATGAGCATCAAAACATAGCATAAGAGATTAGGACATGCTAAACTCAATGGAAGAAAGCGTGTGGTGCGTAGACACTCACAGCTGAGGACCGCAGGTGCGGTGAGTACTGAAGAAGCCTGGAGACCAGATCCGTTGCTTCAGGTGGCATTCTTTTGCTGAACACCTAAAGTTAAGTGGATAATTTGTCAAGATTTCAGCATACGGTAACTTGGGAGCACCAGAGTTTCATGTATAAAGCCATACCTTATGCCAAGGATGAGCTTTGATTTGGGGGAACTTGAACTCTGTGTAGTTCGGGTTCATACATTTGATTTCCTCCCTTGTAGGTGTGCCCAGAACCTGCGACAACCATCACAAACTTGTTGTGCATGAATGACATATAGCAGTATGAATTGACAGCAAGATCAAGCCGTAGAATCACCTTGATAATTTCAACAAGCTGATCAACTCCACTTTCACCAGGGAAGAGAGGCTGTTAATCAGACAGATATAGATGTGAGCTTCATGATTTCTCCACACACAAAATATATATTTTATTTACAGTAGTTTTTCAAATAGAAAGATAACAATTAGGACTCCCTGATTTTCATGTTCACCTGTCCTGTTAGAAGTTCAGCAAGAACACATCCAGCAGACCAGATGTCAATTGCTGTTGTGTACTCAGTAGCACCAAAAATAAGCTCTGGTGCCCTATAGTACCTAGAGCAGATGTATGATATATTCGGCTCGCCTCTCACCTACAGAAGAGTGCAAAATAGCATATCCTACGCTCAGATACACCAATATCGAGAAGGCTCGGATACAACAGTATCAAGAATGGTCAACATAAATACCAGAACTTTTGCGCTCCCAAAATCACAGATCTTCAGCTGATGAGTGTGCGGGTTAACCTGGTAAAAAGAAGCAAACCTGTGAATCCAGAGGGAGGCATGAGAAGCTGATAAAGTACATTGCAGATGATGCCTCAGAGATATAGGTGCCTGAGACACTTGGTATTATGTTCATGGACTATTGCGGATTGTGTTTAGATGTTAGAGTTGACTAAAAGCACCAGACAACACATATAGGGCTAGATATAATCTAAGGGCCATGTGCTTATTAAAACTAGCATGGAACAAGTTCTTGTGTTTTGGACCTGATCCTGAACTTCTGAATGAACCACAAACATCATAATAAACGAAATCACAGTAAGTATTATCAAGAGCAATGTGGAGTTGGTGAACATAGGACGGTACAGATGTTCAAGATATTGATCTTTGGTATTTGGCAATGGAAGGGGAACCAACTAGCTTTTTTTTGCAGAAAATTAAATAATTTATACCCTATGAAACCACTAAAAAAGCTCATAGAAAGGATATGATGTCTTCAATTTACCAGAAGATTTTGTGGTTTTATGTCCCTGTGACAAACACCAACAGTCCGATGGATATAGGCCAGTGCCCTACAAATCTGTCAAGGTAAATAAATAAGAAAGTCATCCAATAAAAATGGGTTGGAGAGCCAATATTTAAATAAGGGTATTGACATATATTCATATGAAAGTAAAGCCAGGTCCACTTGAACTATGTATGAAATTTGACATATTAGAAGCGCAATTCAGAAATTGTAAAAATAGGAATAACTCAATCACAATAGATGGAAAATCTGCCTACGAAAGTAGTAGACAGTATCCCACCTTTTTTGTGAAGTTCACCAAATAAACCAAAAACTCAAAATAGGATCATAATCTGAGACTCAAAATAGGATCATAATCTATGTCAAAATCAATTTAGTGCAGAAGTTATTTGATTGCAAACACTATGTGCTCACTCTAGTTGCATCAGTAGGGCAGCACAACATATCAAGCTACAGAAAACATAGCACTGAAGGTAATGGTTACCTGATAAATATATAGCTTCACATAGATGAGTGGCATGCGTTGGTTCATCTTATTGTAGTGTCTGATGACACGGTGGACTGTCTCAGGAACATACTCAAGCACAAGATTCAGATAAAGTTCGTCCTTTTCAGTGGTTGAGAAGAAGCAGTGTTTCAAAGAAACGACATTTGGATGGTCAAGCAGACGCATCATTTGCATCTCACGGTTCTTGTATCTCTTATCCTGAAGAACCTTCTTGATAGCTACCGTCTCACTTGTCTCCAAACATTTTGCCTGCCAAGCCAGAAGTAAAATCATGTACTTATGCTTAAGTTGTGTGTTCTATGACAAAGTAAAAGAAGGCGCAATTTTGAATCCCCTCGATAGATTCTTATTTAACATACCTGGAACACAATACCGAATGACCCTTGCCCAATAACTCGCTCAGCCATGTAACTTATGGTCTGCCATTGACAACAATTGAATGCTAGTATAAGAAGCTGTAGAAACCGAAGTCAAGTTCGCAATAATCAAAGAAAATTAAGACACGTCTACCTGCTTGCTTTGGCCATCTCTGCCTCCTATAGTTGTGACAATAATATGACCAGTTTCTGTTCCATTCCCATTAATGATTGTTGCTTCTACTTCCTGCAACAAATGTATGAATTAGATAAGTGTAAATTTCCAGCAAATCTGGCCTAGCATTGTAAACAGAAAGACCATAACAGATAGATCATACCTTCTCATCTCTTATTCTCATATTATTCATTTCATCGGGCAATCTATCCACTGCGAGAGTACTCCCACTAGCATCTCTCAGACCAGATGCCGGTGCCACACCAAGTGAGGCCATTGGTAGCTGACTTGGTATCACAACACTGAAACCAAAAGAAGCGCAAGGAAGGAACTTGAGTTGCTATTACGAGTCTGTCAGTGAGAAGTATAAAAAACAGAGGTGTGTATATCTGACATGAACAGCAATAGACCTCCAACCTTCAGGAGTACAGACTCACTATCAGCAGAAGGTAAGCAAGGCTTTCTTATTGCGAAACACAAACACTTGAGTGAATGGTTGCATAAGGATTCAGATACTTAGAGGGTAATTCCTGAATCAGAATACTACAATAGAATGGATAAACTCAGACACAGCTAATACCGAGTATAACTAATTAAGAAGAAATTAACGTGATAATATGGCAACGCTATAACATGAATGTATCCAGGAAGAAATTACATGTTTTGGCTGAAATTGTGCAGGTGCAAACAAACAATTATGTTGGGCTAAATGGTGGATACCAACTACAAAATTACTGGATCACACTACTACATGAAAAGAGTTACTTGACAGAAAGGAGAAAAGAATCCACGGTTGAATGAGCACTAACTGTTCATCAATAACTTCTGGATACACACAACTTGTGCATCGATTACTGGAAGAAGTTCCCATGTTCCACAACCCAATAACATTAGTTAGTACTAGGATTTCAATTAATAGAAACCCTTCCTTCTCAGGTAGAGAAGACAAGGATTGTCCAAGTGCTCTCATCACACGCAGGTGTTTTGCTGTCGCATGCTTGATCCACACCTCACACAAGAACAAGGGGACTGGTAAGTAACTACTGTACAATAAATCTCCTATTTACTGGACATCAATTTCCTTGTGAGAGAACAGCCCCTGATGCGTTTACTCGGAAGTTTTTTCCCAAATCAAGAGACTCTAACTAGTAATGACCTCATTAATAGAAAAGAACCACAACTCATGCTAACTCCTTTGGTTATTAACTACCGTACCTCACATACTTTGAGTTTCAGCATGAGCTCCCCGTTTCCCAAGAGAGGAGGGGAAGAACTGGGAAAATCAAACAAGTGTACTGAGAAGCTACGTTGCACGGATACGGCTCAAAACCCACGTATCCTGTGTCGGATACGCGCGGATACCCGGATACACGGATACTTCACCGGATACGTATCCAGCCGTATCAAGCGATTTTTTGTTCTAAAAAATTAATAAAACAACTCGAATATGGGTTACCGGTACAAAAATACCCTAATCCTTCCCGTATAAAGCCACCAACACCTAAGCTAGAAGGAAACGTGACCAAGATAGAGCTGCGTCGCTGCCGTTATGAAGCTTTTTTGACGAACAGCCATATAAAGGTACTCCTATATATCCTGATCCGTGTTTTAAAATTAGAAATTAGTAATTTTTATATATTATTAATTTTAATTATACATATCTAGACGTATCCCTGTATCCGTGTTTTCAAAAAATCGACGTATCGCGGTATCGCCGTATCCGTATCTGTATCCGTATCGCCGTATCCGGGCATCCTAGCTGAGAAGTGATATTAAGCGGCTGCGACGGCGAGCTATATGCATTCGCAATTGGAACAACTGGACCGTAAGATCAAAGCTTGCAATTCCATGGCTCTGGAAGAGACCACGGACGAGGCAGCAGAAACCACAGGCCCGAGCAACTCAGGGACACGCTCCACGCCGCACGACCCAGGAACCCAATGCTGACTGCCCCGACGCAGCTAGCGATCGCGCCTTCCCCGACCTCTGCCGAAAACCCACCTGTCCTACGCGAAATTCGAGTGCTCCGGGGTCTGCAGTACACGCTAAGGCCGCCGATCCCCGCATGGATCTAGCCGCTCGCGGGTTCCAGCGAGGCTTGGTTCGGCGCACGTACCGGGTTGCTGCTGCTGCGGCGGCGCTCCGGTGGACGAGGACATGGGGCTGCGGCCGCCGGCAGATCGGAGGAGGGCGAGTCGGCTTGCTTGGATTGCCTCCGCTGCCGTCCACTCCACTCCAGTCCAGTCGCTGCGGGCGCGGGGGGTCGCGTCGCGTGGTGTGGTGGTCGGCGTGGGGGGAAAAAACAACGATTCCGCCTTCCTCTTTTCGGTTTTTGTTTTGTACGCAGAGAGGTACTCAACAGTAAAAGAGTTTCGAAAATTACCTAGCCTTCTCGAACTGAATGCCTTGCTTGCATCCCACAAAAAAAGCAAACTATACCATTCAAAAACTATAATCGCATTAAACTTCCCTTAAGGAAAACATTTTAAACTTCCCTTAAGGAAAACATTGACAGAGCAGAGCCCTTCTACAACTTTTATAGATATAGGATAGAGTCGATCCAGTTTATAAGGAAGATGGATCTAAAAGCATACAAAACGACATGTTAACGAGAAAAACGTCTCAAAAAGACGTCGAGACAACACGAATCACCGTGCGTCACACGGTATGGCTTGGCAGAAGGCCACACATCCCAAGACCCTCTGGCCAACCTATGTGCCACACTATGCCGCCGCGTCACATAGATTATCGATGTTTGGACATGGACATGTCAGCCACAAAGTGTCAGATCCAGATCCATGAGCCGGCGTCTCACCGCCTCTGACAGCGATCAACATCAACATTGTAACACGCGACAAACATAGAAGCTCTCACTGAAGGCTAGATCTACAATAAGGGAACTACATCTGGTGTCATCGACCTAGTTACCCAATGTTGTTATGAGACACGAGGGAAACATAGCAGCTCTCGCAGAGGTTTAGATCTACGCTCAGAGGAACTAGATCTGCTCTAATCGATCTAATTACGCGATGTTGTAACTACGCACGAGGCAAAACATACCAGCTCTCGCAGAGGGCTAGATCTACGCTCATGGGACTAGATCTGCTCTTCTCGACCTAGCAACCAAATCTTATTACGACACAACGATTGCACCTTCCCTCCCCACCCAAAACCTTGCTTAACCTACGTAAAATTCGAGTGCTTGAGAGCAACCCCTCCCATGGATCTGGCTGCTTGCAGATTTGAGCAAGGGTTAGTAGGGAGAGCATACCGGTTTTCTTGCTGCGGAGATGCTCCGGTCGACGGGGACATAGGGATGCGCACGCAAGCGGATCTAAGAGGTCAATTAGGGCAAACCGGCTAGTTGTATTATTTATGTTGTCGTCCAGCTGTTATGGGTGCGGGGGACGGGGTTGTGTCGCGTGGCGCTTCGTGGTGGTTGGTGTGGGTTGGTGGGGAAAGAGAGAATCCACGGGAAAACAACAATACCGCTTTGGTCTTAATTTTCCCGTCTTTGTTTTCCTTCGCGGAGACATAAAAGAGTTCCAAACATAACCAATCCTTCCAAAATTAAATGTCTTACTTGCAAAAAAATGAGCTATATCTGGATTAAACTTTCTTTAGGAAAACAATAAAAGGGTTTATCCCTCCTATGATTCGTATAGGTAGAATAGATTTGGTCGACTTATGAGGAAGATGGGCCCAAAAGTTAACCATATCGGCATGTTTACGACAAAGGGGGGGGGGGGGGGGGGGGGCAAGAGATGCATAGATACCACACATCGCAAGGCTTGCTTGCCAACTTGGACTAGGATCTTCTGACGTGCGTAACCCTGCAGTGTCCAGACTTTGACATGTAGGTACAACCTACGGTGGTACCCATGTGTCGGTGGGCCTGCCAACCTATACCGACCCACCACTGTAGTCACAGCAGATTGTTGTTTGTTTTACATGGACATGCCAGCCACCAAGCGCTAGATCCATGACTGAAGTATCACAACCTCCGACCACAGGTCATCGATGTAGCACGCATCGACCACGACATTTTCCGCCGACGATCAGATCCACGGGCATGGGTACTAGATCCGCTCGCCTCGACCATGCGAGGAATGCGATATCAAGCGCAGCACCCCCGACGACCACCGACACCCGCAAAACGAGAGCTCACGGCAGTAGAGGGGAGGTGACGACATTATTGTCCCCCCCCCCCCCAGTTTTGCCCGAGGGAGGATGTGAGGGGGTCGGGGGGTAAATTTTTTTTATTAAACTTAATCACCACTCTTGGTGAAATTACTATGGATTTGAATTATTAAAGTTAGTCACTTGACCATTTCTTACTAGAAGATACACTCAGGGCATGTATATGAGGATGAAGCTAAAGGTTGCCGCCGTGCCGCGTGCCTCCACTCCATCACCACGCTGCTGTCGCGTTCTTCTCTAAACCTTCTGCTTGGTGAATGGTGGCTCGGGGCAGGGGACAGAGCGAGTAGCGCGGTTCATTAGCAAGGTGCTCGTCGAGGCCGGGGGGCCTCTGCCTGCTGCCCCTTGGCCATTTCTTTAGCTTCATCCTCATGCCGATGTCGGCAACGGCAATGGCAGAGGTCTGTGCCAATTGCCAAACGGCGGCAGCTACATGGCCAACAGCACTTTCCGCTCCAACCTCCCGACCGATGCCTCCTCCATCCCGCAACGTTTTCCTCGCCGCCGTCGGTGGAGCCCCCTACGCGGTGTATACGCTCGCCGTCTGCCGAGGCGACACCGTCAATGCCACGGCGTGCTGGAACTGCGCCACTGCCTCGTCCCAGGACGTATAGCAGAGGTGCCCATATATACCACCGGTGGTGCGACCGTCTACTTCGACAACCACACAGGAATGCATCACAAGCGCTTCCCCGGCTTCTCCGGCGAGCTCAGCCCGGCCAACATTACCTGGAACGGCAAGCTCTTGCAGTACGAGGAGCCGCCGCCACGCCGAGACAACCGCTCTACTCCATGGCGGAGTGCACGCTGGACCTTTCAGCCGCTGACTGTCCTGGCGCTCCCGGCCGGCGACCCAGCTCTGACGATGACGGAGGCATCTGCATCTCGCTACAGCATTTCCCGCACAGCCGTATCCAACAACTGTACGAGTCCAGCGCAAAAAAAAAAAAAATACGAGTGGGTACCTTTCTTTTTTTTTGAACAGGATCCGATTACAAATAACAGGAAGCTCAGAACACGAATTTAATTCAGGTCGTTATCGATCTTTACACAAGAAAACAATGGAAAACACGGAAAATTCAACTTGGGTCACAGAAGCAACTCCACTCTATTGATCGCAAATTCGCAACGGACAGTGTTTCCATCCCAATTGTGATATCTTCTATCAAGTCAAAAAAAATGTGATATCTTCTATATGTGCAACGTTTCCATGTGTAGGCTTACACTAAATATACTAACGTAGTTAGATGACAGAAAATGGGTGATCTACTTTTTTTAAGATAAAAGGCTCCTAGAGCCCGACTTTAAATTAATAAAGCCCTAAGGTTCAGATTACAACACCGATCATGCGGGGTTACCAGCTTACAAAAAAAGCACGAAACAGAGAAAAACAACACCCAAATTACAAGTCGAGACCAACTACAACAAGCTAAGATAAGGCAGTTCGGTGCTTGAGGTATTCGGCCCGAACACCTAAAGGAGCATTGGATGTTGCCAGCAGTCCTCGCCGGAATGCCCATTAGACCGACTTCACAGGAGTAGCCTCTCTCCACAAGATCACGTAGCAGGAAGCCAAGAAAGCGACGCCGGTCGAGGACAACGCCTTCAAGAAGGGGACAACACATAAGTGACGTGTTGCTCAACCCAATAAAAGTCAAGATTTTAACCTAGAGACATCTGACCATGATGGGGAGAGAAACAAGCCTCAACAGGATGCCTCCAAGGAGGGGAAGGGCGCCTGAAGGCGATGAATGATCTATTCTAACCAAATCATTTTTTTTACAACAATATGACAAATCTAGCTTGGATTCTTGGCCAAGTGTACGTGTGCTACTTCATTCGAACCCTCTTGTGCATGCCCACCAAACCATTATTGGAACGTAGTAGTAGTTCACACAGTGGCGGAGCCAGCGGGTGTGCCGGGTGTGCCCTGGCACACCCAGAGTTTGTGTGAATTTTTTAGGACTAGTTCAGCACTTGATAATCTGTCACGTAACAGCCATTAAAAAAAATGAAAAATCGACTGAAAAGGAAAGGAAAAGTCCACAGACTCCACCCCGTGCGTTCGCTCTCGCATCTGGTCGAAACAGGCACACAAACGCGCTAACCCTAGATCCCCAAATTCGTCCGTCTTCCTCTCGGCTGTCGGCGGCGGGAGCAAATCCATGGCGCAGCGGAGGAAATCAGGCAATCCCGTGAGCCGGCGTTGAGATCCGGCAACTCCGTGACCGTGGGTCGCCGCTGCATGCCTGCATCGAGCAGACAAGCACCTGGGCGAGCGGCACTGGGCGCCGCCGCAGCACACTCTAGCCTCCAGGAATCCGTGGACGCCGGGATGATCAGCTGAGCAGGAGCAGCAGCAAACCGGCGATTTGGCAGGCAAACCTCGCGGTAATTCCCATGTTTCATACTTCCATGGACTGCGTATTGCACTAGCTTCTGTTTAGATTTTAGCCTGTCAGCTATTTTTCCTGTCAATCCAAGACATCCAGTACAATATTAGGCTCTGTTTTTTCTATCAATACACTAGTTTTGATCTGGTTTGTTGTTATTTCTGTCAATATGTCCATGACTACTTTTGTTACCTTCAAACATATTTGGTGAGCTATAATATTGTGAGACTTCGACTTATTTACATTGTTCTTTCCGTACAATTGTGGATTACATGTGTTGTCAAAAAAAAATTCGCCTGTGGCACACCCTTTGATAATTTCCTAGCTCCGCCGCTGAGTTCACATGTAGAAATGAGTGAACTTATGAGCGAACCAAAGAACAAGATGTCGAACTGTTACATTTCTACATTCTAGGACACTCTACCAAGTTCAATAGATATTTTAAAATGATACGAACAAAGACATGTGAACATAAACACACAATTTTTTTTGTCTAATTGGGGTACCGTGATATTTCTGGTTGATTTGATTTAGAGAGAAATCAATCGCAAATAAGATTGTCCTAAACAACACAATTTTGACTAATAAAATAAAAATCTTTCGTGACAAATGAAATTTCTGTTTAACACGGGAAAATGTATTTCTATTGATAAGTATTGGATTGTACGTCAAATATGTACCTTAATGTATATGGATATGATTACATCGTTAATTCTGCTAGTTGTTCATGCAAAATAGAATTTAAGATATTAAACCAAATTATAGGTCAATAAAACTAAGTAAGAAAGTTCAATATAAAGAAGTGTAGTATTTGATTTTAGTTCGTTGTATGGCTACACAATTGTTAGTGAGCTATGCTGAACACATGCCTCCTTTATAAGAGGAACAAGTTGTTTGGCAGGAGGATTAGCTGGACCCTAAACCTTTTCTTTGTGATCTAGTTTTAGTTGTTGGTCTGGGACATAGATCAAGACATACGCGTGGCGGCAACTGGGTCGCGGTTCCGATTAATGTCTTTGAATGCCCGTGACCAAAATAAATGACATGGAATGCCTACAAGAGTTCATTTGGTCATGATATTAAAAAATGGAGTCCGAAAATGGCCCCTAACATTTCGGGATACTAGAGCCAGTGAAACGGTTGCTACTAAAGCGTAAACATCTCGTTTTTCCTTCTCTGCGAGATCTTTTTTGGCTCTCTCTTTAGGCCTATGTCTCTTATCCATAGGAGGCCTTCCTACTATTGGGTTACATGCATGGAAAACAAAAATTTCGCCACTACAGCGCAACAGCCAAGATCTATTATGAAGATACAAGTGACAAGACATGCATATTATCTAACTGTAAATCGTTACTGACACCGTTGAAGCGGAAGAGATGTCGATGACGACGTTGATGAAGCTTATGGAAGAACTCCCTCGGCTAAGCCTAGCCAAGAGAATATCGTAGCCTCCTCGCTTCCCGCCTTGATCCAACAGAGTGAGATAGAGTCAACCGTTTCTCAACGGATCACCCTCTGAGTTTCGCACGCATACATCTGATCTAGTCCAGCAGGGCTTCGCCGTCCACACTTGAAGCACTCACCGCTGGTGTATATGAAGGTGGAGATCTCAACACATGAGAAGGAGGGAGAGAGAGATTAGAGATCTAGATCTAATTGGGATGATCCCTCTAAATATTTAGAGGTTCCCTCTAATACAACTAGAAGAGATCTAAACTTGTGTGTCTCCAAAGGAGAGGGGGTGGGGGTTTATATAGGAGGCCAAGGGGTGGAGGGACTTGGGGAAGGGAAAGCTTTCCCCTAGTCCAAGTCGGCTTGAGAAAGGGGAAATCCCCCCCCCCCCCCCCCCCACCCAATTCGGTTTGGGGGGAGGAGTCCTTGTCCAACAAGGCTCCCCCCAAACTGCCTCCCCCCATGGGCCTTTTGGCCCATCTAGGGTTTCGATCATGGGGGGGAACTCCCCCCCCCCCCCCCAAGGCGCCTTGGCCCACCCGCCCCATGTGGGGTGCGGCTGCCTAGTGGCCCATGGGCCCACTTGGCATCCCCCTTCGGTGGGCTCCAATTTATTTAATATTTGTCCAATAATTATTTATTTATTAATATTTAATTAAATAATATTTTGTCTAATTAATTCTTATTTGAATATTTCCTTTTACAGAATATTCCCCAAATTAATTACTTATCATATAAAGCACTTTTACATGATCCGGGACACCCAGTGTCCGCAGACAAAATACTCCGGTAAATATTTCCCTCTCATATAAACCCTCGAAATAAATCCGACTAGTGATAGAAACTATTTCTATTACTCCGAGACACCTAGTGTCTGCATAATCCAATCTCTCTGATAAAGATATTATCTACCACGCAGAAACCATTCCGGTGATACTCTCTCGGTATCTAGACCAACCATATACACAACAAACTAGACCTGATTTAAGCGTGTTACCCTACAGGTTCGATAACGTGTAGCTATAATTAGATGTTTCCATCTAATCACCGGACAGGGTCAGGTACATGGGCTACCTGAATAACTGCTACCGTTATGCGAAGGACACTTTGTTGAAACTGTTGATTATTAATTCGTCATTCCCATTACTCGCGATACTGAAATTACCCGAGATAAAGTATTCCTGATATTTCCATGAATCAATCCCTGATTCACTATATCTCCGTCTATCTCGTTACCGGTAAATTTCCTTTTCTCGTTCCCGTAATCCGATATCCCACATGATGTAAATTCATCATGCATTGTCTGCAGAACATATTGGATATCATACATACCGAGTGGGCCCTGGAAGTATCTCTCTTTTGACAGAGGAGTAATTTCCCATCTTGGAATATTAGGTATTATGCACACCTTGGGAATCACCCAGTGACTGCCGTTTTACCACCCAGTTACGGCCGTGGTGTTGACAGTACCAAAGTATTTCTTCTAGTATGCACAACCCTAATAATCTCATGGTCTAAGGACATGTCATATAATAACCATCTGCGATATTGCACTAAGGACAAAAAAGACACTTTGGAATCTTCTTAGCATATCAACGATTTGGGTCTACCCGGCCATATTGTTTCCACCAACAATATGCCACTCATTGATGCTGACATAAACAATGTCCTACACCAGGAAAACGTGGTCTCTAGCAATCAACGAATTAGCCTAAAATGCAAGACTAGGGTATACTTTATTATGCTCATGTTTCTACACGTGCGAGTGAGTTTTCCTCTGAATCACATATTCAGGAGTCACTGCAGTTATAGCATAGAATCATGAAGCATAATTATGAATCAGATGTTAAACTTTATTGCCCTTTGGACATACATCCAACACCTACATTAGCAGGTTTCTTCGGAAAACTCTACCAAAGAATAATGACGTGTAGCATCGTGAAATTTGTATATTTCAACATATCGTAAATATATGGTGTGAGACAATTATTGATAAGAGATCATCTCTTAGCTAAGAGAAGACAAACATCTTGTTTGACTCCCTAGGAGAGGCCCCGACGCCGGTCCCTGCTTCGCCAACGGCATTCTGGCTCGTTTCATGTGCGCGGTGAGGCCGCGAGGCGGCTCCTTCCCGCGCTTGCCCGATGAATCTGTGGGTTCACGACAGGACGGGGTGATATCCCTGCTTGATGCTGATGACGGTGACACATGTGGGCGTCGTAACCTTCTTAGAGGCATCTTCATGGCCCTGCCCGTCTTCCCCCGCCTCGAGACCCGGGTAAACCCTATATTTGTCTCATCGGATTGAAGCTTGGCCGCCGCTCAGAGCGTGGGCTTCCCTGGCGCAATGTACACCATTGTCGATGCTCCTAGGTCGATGCCTTCTCCGATCTGGTTTCGGTCCCGCCGTTTACTCGTCGACTCTTAGGCATTCAAGGGAGGGTGATGCGTTGATCTTCCGCCAGCTTGGAGTCAAAGTCAGCCAATTGAGAATCTGAGATTAAGGAGTTAGCTAGAATTGATAGAACTATTTATTTTGTAAAGGTGGATCATACACAAAACTAGAACGACACCCCGCGCATTGCATCTTAAGATATCTAATAAAACATGCAACATGAAGTTGACTAAAGAAATATGCAAGATTTAGTTTATCATGGTAGTCTAAGAGGCTAATTTTTTGAACGGCAAAAAAAAAAGAATGACATGGACAATTTGATGGGTTAAAAAAATGATGTGCATGGTTGCATGTAGAGATAGAAAATAATTAATAAATATTAGTGGAATGACATGGATAATTGATTGCCTAAAAGAGCAAGTGATATGGATAACTTGCATGTGGAGATAGAAAAATATTAATTACACTTAGTTGGGTTTTGCTTTATAAGAAGTATAGATAGGGCTAGTCACTGTCTCGTGAATTTGGCGAGGACAGAAGTCAGAAGTAGAGTAATAATAAAGTCCACATTTACCCGCCAAAAAAAAAGGTCGGCCAACCGGAGTTTCCTTTATCGATCGTGACGCATTTTGGGAGCTTGGTGTATCGCCTCGTCACCATTCTTGGCGGGCGACGGTGCAAGGCGAGAGCCTTCGTTGTTTGGTTTTTGTGGGGGTGCGTTGTATGTCGTGTGGTGTGAGTTTGTATTGTGGTAGCCATTGTTGGCGTTGTACCGGCGCTCCTCGAACCTAGGGTTGCCGCCAACAACCCTACTCGAACCTTTCAAATACCCAATTTCTAGAACACCAAATTTTTCCAGTCAGACGTGTGTACTAGCTAGCGGGAGATAGTCAAGGGAGATGACATGTTCTGTTGGCAAAGGAAGGAAAAAAAATTATATGGCGTGCTTTGACCGCAAGCCAGCCAGCCGCGACCAAGGGGAGGTCAGACCGTCAGCGAGTGAAGCTTTAACGGCCCATTGACTTTACACAGAAAACTCGGGTTCAGGACGACGAAGCAGGACCGTTGAATTATCTGTCTCTTCTCCGGATCTGAGCCGTGTGTCCCGATCTCTACGGTAATCTTGTTGTACTGGAGTAATTTCCACCGGCCGCCGGCGACCCGCCACCAACAGTTTCGCAGCCGTGGGACGAACGGCAAGCGCAGAAATTCCAGCGAGTTCGTCGCCGCACGCCTCCATGCACTTGACCGCACAAAACATAGAAACTGGACAGACCCTCAAATAAAAAACATAGAAACTGGACAGAAACAATCAAAGAGAGACCCATATACCACTAGCTAATATGATAATGTAAAAGTTTTACTGCAGACACAGGGTGATAGGATGACGAGGGGAGCATGCCAGCCTTAGAGCAACTCTAGCGGACACTGGATAAACTGGTACCAGTAACTCATATCTGGTTGACCCGGAAAACATTTTCTGGTACCGCGCAGCACTCGGCAGAACAGATACGGTAAACTTGTACCGGTAATTTTCCGATACGGGTTTACCGCATATGTTCTGCCCCTGAGCCCGCCCGGTACCGAACCAGTTTTCATCGTTTGACATTGAGATATATAATTGTTCAACATCTCTCAAATTCTTCTTCCACTCAAATTCTCATATGTTCTGTCCCATGGCCGTCAAGCCACATGCTCCACATCGACGACTGTTCCTCCTTCCTTGTCGCAAATTCTTCTTCCACTAAAATTCTCTCTCGACATCTGCTCTTCTACATGCGTTCAACGGTCATCCAGATTCTCACGACTATTGCAAATGGCATAGCGTAGACACAGCCCAACTGCCTTTTTTAGATTTTACATCGCACCATGTATTGATTATTATAGTTTGAGATAACAAGGGAGTTTCCGATAAATTAAGCCCTATATAATCGCATCCGAAGCACGTCGTTCCGTCCCAAGCTGCAACCGTGTGCAGAGTTCAGACAGTGGACTGCAGATCAGAACAGTCGGCACCATGTCGAAGCCGAGGTGAGTACTCTGCTCCTTCTCTACTAATCCCTCTAGCTCGATCGAGCTTAGCTGTTGGGTACGTACGACGGTAGAATGATGTGTGATGCTTAAATTCGGGCAGGTTGGACGGCAAGGTGGTCATCGTGACGGGTGGCGCGAGCGGCATCGGCGAGGCCATGTCGCGGCTGTTCGCGGCGAGCGGCGCCCACGGTGGTGATCGCGGACATCCAGGACGAGCTGGGCGAGGCCCTGGCAGCCTCCATCGGCCCTCCCTGCACCTACGCGCGGTGCGACGTGACGGACGAGGCCGAGGTGGAGGCCACAGTCGCTGGGGCGGTGGCGGCGCACGGCCGCCTCGACGTCATGCTCAGCAACGCCGGCGTGTTTCTCCTCACAGGCTCCGTCACCGACATGGACCTGTCGGCGATGGACCGCGTTATGGCCGTCAGCTGCCGCGGCGCCGCCGCCTGCATCAAGCACGCCGCCCGCGCCATGGTGGCGGCCGGCACGCGCGGCGCCATCGTGTGCACGGGCAGCGTGGCGTGCGTGCAGGGCGGGTATGGCCCCGCGTCATACACGGCGTCGAAGCACGGGCTGCTGGGCCTGGTCCGCGCCGCGGCCGGTGATCTGGGCCCGCACGGCGTGCGCGTCAACCTCGTGTCCCCCTTCGGCGTGGTCACGCCGCTGACCCTCACGGTTTCAGGAAAAAGCGTCGAGGAGATCGAAGCCTTGTCGGAGGCCGGGAGCCCGCTGCGCGGGAAGATTCTGCGCGCGACGGACGTGGCCGAGGCGGCGCTGTTCCTGGCGTCAGACCAGGCCGGGTACGTCAGCGGACACAACCTCGTCGTCGACGGCGCCACCACCACTGTCAACACGGGGTGGCAGCACTGATCTGTGCGCTGTGCCGCACTGATAAGGATACGAAAACGGGATCCGTTTGTCCCACTTCTTCTCCATTTTATGCATAGCGGTCCCGTTTTTGCATCCCTAGGCACCGCACGTCGTTTCCTTTCATCAGCGCTCTTTATGTAATTTGTTCATTCCACAACAGTTAACAGGAGTACTATATTGTAAGCTCAAAGATAACACACTGCTGCTTAGACTGTTGTTGCATATTTGTGAATCTCTAGAGCACGAACAAAATTGAAGCTTGCCATGGTATAATTAAGCTACATTGGATCGATCGATGTTCTTAATTATGTTATACTACTATTGTACTAGAGAAAATATTGATAATGTCACACAAAACAAAACCTAGAGTGTCAGTGCACGAACTCGCACTACTGGAAACAAACAGCAGCTGATAGAATTGTGTAACTAAACAAAGTTGTATGAAGATAAACAAATAATTAAAAACATAGGCTGATAGGCTCAATTTGAGCTCGATTCGCTGTAGGTTCGAGTCCGGCTCGAGTCTCAAATGTGCCAAGCCTACCAGGTTTGAGCTCGAGGTGTAATAGAAGGTCGGCTTGGCCGATCGACTACATATATTGATATATCGGATAAGCTAATCAGCAGGCTGTACGCTCCTTCACCGACAATTTTGCGCTCGCGTTGCGGTCGAAAATATATATTGGGCGCTGGAGGATCGAACTCTGGTCGCGCGCTGTTGCTCTGTATTGTCTACCCGTGCTAACCAGTCTGTCGCCGTTTGATGATTTTTTATGGAAACTTAGCCTATTTCACCATTTTATTTCTTTAATGCTCGGTCTAGCAGCTGAACCATCTGAACTGGCGTTGGGTCAGTAAACCGTGATCCAACTATTTGACCGGCTTAGTTGTCGGTCCGGTTTTAAAAACTATGTTTCTCCTTCAATATCGCCGCAAGCATATGGTTGCATTTCTCTCTCTTTTTCTCTCTCAAAAAAAATCTCATCTCCTTCCCACCACATCGAGCGACAACATAAGTTCTTGTTGGTCGAACGTGGTGGGACTGGGATGGTGGGTTGCGCGCGAGGTTGCCATGAGAGTCATGGGAGACTGGTGATTTCGTGAGGGCGATGCCAGAGCTCAGCGCGCGGCCGCGGTTCTTGGGATACATCGAGTTTAGCCCAGACCGCCGCCACGCCACGCCGAGTACACGAAACACAGATGTAAATGAAACAACGGGATTAAAAAATCGTATCACGCGTAACGGTTATCGCTTTGTGGGCAACCAAATGTACAGAACATGGCAAAAGCCACATTTTACAGCTCCACACCCCAGAACCACGGATGTAAAATGCTTAAAACGGCGGCAGGTAACCAAACAGGCGCTAGATCTCAACCCTACATACGCGACTCTCACAAGCTCCGCCGGGTTCATGACGTTGCCTGCTGCTTCTCGAATAAAACCCTATTTTGTAGGGAATAAATATCCAATTTTGCAGTTTCTCCACAAAAAAAACTAATTTGTAGTGAAAATATGATTATTTTATAAAGGGATTTATTACTCAAAAGGTTTAAGCATTACACCCGGCCTATGCATAAGGATGCACACAACCGCAATCCAACAGTACGAAAAGAAATAAAATGTAGCACTAGACGAAATACAATCATGTAGGTAAAACGCCAATGCCTATGGAGGTCCAATCCGCCGATCAAGCGACCATCCATGTTGGATAAAAATATCCCTCGCCACCTTTTACAGTCGTGCACATGCCTTCGTAAAGAGGGCTTGATGTCGCACCCGTTGTAAGGTGGAATACGAACGGAAAATATCTGTGCACCGGTAGAGTACCTGCAAACGAGAATAATCTTTATCATTGAATACCTTGTCATTTCTACTTAGCCAAAGCGACCATATAACGGCTATCGCTCCCAGCCTAATAATTGTTCTTAACTTCTAATCTATCCCATGTAACCAGTTGCCAAATACATTTGCAATGGACTTGGGTGGATATAAGTTAGAAACTATCTGGATAGCTGACCAAATAGAACGTGAGAAGCTACACTCAAAGAATAAGTGTTTTATTGTCTCCTGTTGTGGACAAAACGTATACTTTGTACTTCCATGTCAGTTTCGCTTAACAAGGTTATCCTTTGTTAAAATGACACCCCTACATACGAGATACTAAGTAAACACTTTCAGTTTTAGCGGAATCTTCATTTGCCATATTTTTTTATTATTAATGACTGGATCATCGGAATGGACTAATGCCCTACCAAGGAGAGTGAAAATATAATTGCCTTTCTAATAAGCAATTTCTCGAATGCCAAACTTTTTCAGCCACGTACGTGTTGACTACTCCTCATATCAAAATATAAGACTTTCTACATTTGACCTATTTTATACGTATGTAAACATATTTTAGTGAATTTATGTAGAAATAAACTAAGAGAAAATCCAAAATGTTAGAAAGTCTTAGTATGATATTTTGATACAGAGGGAGTACTAGCGGGAGACACTCGAGAGAGATGACATGTTCTGTTTGCATGGAAGGGAAAAAATGCGGCGTGCTCTGACCGCAAGCGCCAGCCGCCATCAAGGACGACGATGGTGCCGGATCCGACGAAACAGGACCGTCGACTTTTTTTTTGTCTCTTCTCTGGATTCGGGCCGTGTGCCGGCGACCCGTCTCCAACAGGTTAGCAGCCGCTCGCGACGAACGGAACGGCCTCAAGCAAGCAAGCGCAGAAATTCCAGCGAGCCCGGCGCCGCACGCCTCCATGCATTTGACCGCATGCACAAACGTAGAAATGGGACAGAAACAATACTGCCGTTTTCTTTTGAGTCTTCTCGCCCATGGTCACTTACCCAAACTTGTTTCTAGAAGGATGGGTCGCAGATCACAGATCCAGCTCTAGATTCATTTGTCTAGCCGAGGAAGGTGCCGGCTCCCCCCATGGCCGTCACGCCCTATATAAGCGCACGTCGTTCCGGCCCAAGCTAACCTTGTACAGATCGAGTTCAGACAGTGCACTGCAGATCAGAACAGTCGGCACCATGTCCAAGCCGAGGTGAGTTCTCGAATAATCTCTTTACCAATCCCTCTAGCTCGATCAATGGGACGCGAGAATGATGTGTGATGGTTAAATCTGGGCAGGTTGGACGGCAAGGTGGTGATCGTGACGGGCGGCGCGAGCGGCATCGGCGAGGCCATGTCGCGGCTGTTCGCGGCGAGCGGCGCCACGGTGGTGATCGCGGACATCCAGGACGAGCTGGGCGAGGCCCTGGCAGCCTCCATCGGCCCTCCCTGCACCTACGCGCGGTGCGACGTGACGGACGAGGCCGAGGTGGAGGCCACAGTCGCTGGGGCGGTGGCGGCGCACGGCCGCCTCGACGTCATGCTCAGCAACGCCGGCGTGTTTCTCCTCACAGGCTCCGTCACCGACATGGACCTGTCGGCGATGGACCGCGTCATGGCCGTCAACTGCCGCGGCGCAGCCGCCTGCATCAAGCACGCCGCCCGTGCCATGGTGGCGGCCGGCACCCGCGGCGCCATCGTGTGCACGGGGAGCGTGGCGTGCGTGCAGGGCGGGTATGGCCCCGCGTCATACACGGCGTCGAAGCACGCGCTGCTGGGCCTGGTCCGCGCCGCGGCTGGTGATCTGGGCCCGCACGGCGTGCGCGTCAACCTCGTGTCCCCCTTCGGCGTGGTCACGCCGCTGAGCCTCGCGATGACCGGAAAGAGCGTCGAGGAGATTGAAGCCTTGTCGGAGGCCGGGAGCCCGCTGCGCGGGAAGATTCTCCGCGCGGCGGACGTGGCCGAGGCGGCGCTGTTCCTGGCGTCAGACCTGGCCGGGTACGTCAGCGGGCACAACCTCGTCGTCGACGGCGCCACCACCACCGTCAACACGAGTTGGCAGCACTGATCTTTGCGCTGTGCCGCATCGCACCGCACGTCGTTTTGTTTCGTGAGAGCCCTTTATTTAATCTGTTCGTAGTACAACAGTTAATAGGAGTAAGCTCAAGATAAATAATACACTACTGTTTAGATTGCTGTTGCATAATTTGTGCATCACTTCAACACAAAATTGAAGCTTGCCATGGTGTTATAATTATGCTAATTAAGCTGCACTGGATCCATCGATGTTATGTTACTACTCTACTAGAGAAAATATTGAAAATGTCAAACAGAACAAAATCTGGAGTGTCAATGTGCACGAACTCGCACGTCTGAAAACAAATAGCAGCTGGAAGAATTGTTTGACTGAAAAAGGCTGATAGACTCGATTTGAGCTCAAGTGTCTAACACATTGGGTACGTGCTTCCGATTCCAAGTTTCACAACTTGCAAAAGCCTTAATTTGTAAGTTTCATGATTTTTAAAATAAATCACGTGGTCGGGTTGAAACTTATTCGTGCAAACTTCCGAGAAAAAACACGATCATATGTGCCCTACCAAAAAATATAGAACTTCCATAGAGCTTGCGCTATTCCTTAGACATTTTGTTATTTATTATGCACAAGTTACAAACTTTCGTGCCTAAGTTTCGAAGTTTGCATGCATATACCCTCAGCCATTCTACAGTTTGTTTCGCATTTTTAATTGAAGCTTATTCGTGCAAATTTTCGTGAAAAGGTACGATCATATGTGCCTTACACAAAAATGAGAAAATAAAGAGGGTCAGGTCATAGCATTTGCAATATCGTTTGATTCTCTAACCAACACTCACACATTTAAACAAAGCTAGACACCTTATAAATTCTCAAGTACATTGTGCCCCTTTTTTGCGAAAAGTACATTGCCTACATCACAAGACAAATTATTTTTGCTATTTCTTAAAAGAGATCAATGTTTTTGATGAAAAATTGCTTGCTATTTTACATGAAAAAAATTCACAACACCTCCGTTGTATCTTGTATGTGCTCAAACAATAGGCATGCATAGAGATTTTTGTTTACAAACTATAAAAAAGGTCAACCCATTTTCGGTGCTTGCTTCGGCCGGGCCATCTTTAGTCCATGTTTTTTTTTGACACATCCAACATCCACGTATATTCACCGAACATCCACATACAGAGTACATAGATCGATGTTGACCGCATCACTAACCACCTTAAATGAGTTGTATGATGGGTATTTTTGGTTGGTTTCTATACCTGCCGTATTAAAAGAAATTACAGTATTTAGGCCTTTATTTGTTGGTTGTCAATAATTTGGTTGCTTATAAAAGGTATAGCCAACACTTCCAAATAATCCCTTGACAACAGTTGCCAAAAGGGCCAAGACATTTAAAACCAATTTTTGGCTAGCTAGTAATAGGCAAAATGTATAGGGGGCATGTATGTGGCAAACCAAATGTACCCAAAATACTCTATATATTAAAGGAGCGACACTTTCACGGCCTGTCAGCTACCGGCCGCTGTAGCTGCTACAGTAAGTAATGTTGTACACTGTAGCAGTCTACAGTGTCGCGGTACTGTGCGTTTTCCTTTTTTTTTTTTTTTTTTGCAGAAAAAAACTCCGTGTTTTTCGCGTCGACGAACAGATTCCATTCCCGTGATCGGTTTCGAATTTTGTTCACTCTAGCTTCTTAATTTGTGATTCGACACTTTCGCGGCCTCTCAGCCACCCGGCCGCTGTAGCTGCTACAGTAAGTACTGTTGTACACTGTAGTAGCCTACAGTGTCGCGGTACTGTAGCACTTTTTCCTTTTTTTTTCCTCTGCAGAAAAAAACACCGTGCTTTTCGCGTCGACGAACAGATTCCATTCCCGTGATCGGTTTCGAATTTTATTCACTCTAGCTTCTTAATTTGTGATTCAAAATCGTCAACACATTCAACGAATTTTGTCAAATTCGTCGCGCTCAGTCATCCGTTTGGATTTTCCTTTCACAAGCAGACGCTCATCACTCTTCCAAACAACTCTCATGTTTTAGCCTTTTTATTTCGACAGACATATAGATATGCATTTCTACAGCGCTCACCATTTTTTGCAGTAAAACCATCATGTTTTCCAAAAAAAACATAAATCGGCCCTCTGGAATAAATTTTTTTTGCATCAAAAGTCCCCGCACACCGCTTTTTGTGGAAATGACCTCGCATTTCTTACAAAAAAAAACTCCTTACGCAGCTACAGTATCCAAATCTTAAAAACTTTCTAATTTGAACAACTTTAAAACCTAAACATCTTTAAACCATAAAAACAGTTATTCACAACAAAGAAACAAACATGTTTAGAAAATTCAAATTTCTCAACATATGGCAAAATTTTAGGAAAACAAATAACCAATTTGGACCATTTCTATCCAAAATTCAAATTTAAACCCTAAAAAAAAAACTCTTTGAAGCCCGATTATTTTATGAACGTGACATGTACGTTCCCACTTTCAACAATTTTTAAGATCTAAACGTTTTTTAAAACGTAAATTTTCCCAGTCATAGCAATTCTCAAATTTGAGCAATCTCTAAAATCCGACCTTTTTAAAAATGATTTTTTTTTTGAATTTCAATGATTTCCAAACTTAAACAATTTCATGATGTTGCCATTTTCAACTTCTAATTTAAAAACACATACCATTGTGCACAATTAAAAAAATAGATGAATTTCCAAATTCAAAACAAAAAATCAAACTTTCCACACGACCTAATAAATGCCCATTGTATTTCCAAACAATATTACCCACTGCCAATTCGAAAAAAGAAAAAAACTATCGCGATAATTTCCAGACGATAAATATTTAACCGCATCAGATAAATTAACGTGAATCTCATCCTTTTCTAAACATTTTTTAAAAAAGTTAAGTTTCTGACAAGTGGTACCCTTTTACTCCGACAATTTCCAGAAAATAAAAATCGTTCGAACTAACTTGATTTTTAAATTTTGACATTTTTAAATACAGCGGGTGCAGCATGTCGTTCCAGCCAATAAATATTTAACCGCATCACATAAATCTTTTTAAAAAATTAGATTTCTCACATGTGGTACCCTTTTACTTCAACAATTTCCAGAAAATAAAAACCGTTCGAACTAACTTTATTTTCAAATTTCGACATTTTTAAATACAGGGGGTGCGGCGTGTCGCCGCACCAAATTCCACTAGTCATATGTTGATTGAGCTTGAGGCTGCGGGACATGCAGGGGGCAACCGCAAAAAAATAACCTGCTGGCAGTCTTTTCCCTTTTATTTTAAGCAAACATTTTCTTTTCCTTTTTTATAGCAAAAACAGTTTTTTTTTTTTTTTTTTGAGGGAGAAAGTTTTTTTTTTCAAGGTGACTCGCTGGCCTGTACTCGCAACAGTCGTAAGCCCCTGGACAATCAAGAATCAACCGGGCTTACTGGGCCGCGCATCTACTCGACTACTTCGTTAGGCCCTCCTGCACTCGTTCCACCAGCACATTCGATTTCTCTTCCCACTCCGGCTCCGCCATCACCGCCGTCAGCGATGGACCGCCCTCCGGCGAACGGCGAATCCGCGCCGCCGCCGGCCCCTCCTCCGGGCCGTTGCAACTTCTGGCTCCCCAATAAGCGCCGCCACTGCGCCAACTCCCCCCTCCCATCTACTCAGTAAGCACTAAGCAGCTCCATCTGACCTCTTAAACCCTACTAACCAACCCCTACACCTCAGGTACTGCGGGAACCACCCGCCGGAGTCCTCCTCCGCCTCGCGCCGCCGCGTGCCATGCCCCGTCGACCCCTCCCAGTAAGCCCCGGCACCACTCCCAGCTAGCTCCAGCCCCTGTACCCACCCCGCTGACCTCCGTCTTCTTCCGCGCAGTACGGTGTTCGAGGACAACCTGGAGGCTCACGTAGGCAAGTGCCCCTTCCGGAAGCATGCCGACGCGCTCGCCGCGCAGCCGTACTACTCCAAGGGCATCAACTCCGGTGGGGGAGAAGCCGGTGGTGCCGCGGTAACCTCCGCCGCCAAGCGCGCCTCCGTGCACAAGCTCTCCGAGGAGGACTTCTTGGGCTTGGTTGCGAAGATTCGGTCCGCGCATGCGGCGGCAGCCGTCCAAATGCGCGAGTCACACATCACCCGGATGCCTGCGAGAAATGGATGAGGGGGCAGGTCGACAGGTTGGTGCGCTGCCGGCAGTAATTGTGTAAAAGCTTGGTTTGTGTGAGGATTTTGGAGTGACATCTCTGTTGGTGCATTGGATAGGACGGTGCCGTACCAGGAGAAGCACGTTGTGCAGCAGGTGTCTATTGTTGGGAACATGGAGACATTTGGTTTGCTGGCGAGAGGAGGCGCTGAGGATGCAGCGGAGGAGGTTGCGGTGGAGGATGCTCCGGCAGTTGTGGAGTTTGGTGCTGGGAGGGGTTACTTGACTCAGATGTTGGCAGACTGTTATGGTATCAAGAATATCTTCTTGGTGGAGAGACGGTCGTACAAGCTCAAGGTCAGTTGATCCTGTTGATTACCTCATTTTTACTGAATGCAGCTTAGTTTTGGTGTTGAACTTAATGGTGCTCGAATTTGAATGCGATGGCTGGTCTTTTTTGCTATAACTTTTATCATAACCTCTCTCTGAAATTCTGGAATATGAATTTTCAGTGCTTAGAATATGTTGGCTTATTGTTATGCTCAGCAATAATCATTACCTCATAATGTTTGCAATCAGGCACTAAAACCTAAACACCTCGACTTGTGCACCAAATTACTAACATAAGTAACCGTATAGGTTGTTTATAGTGATTATGACTACAATCTCAGAGCACAATATTTACTGAATATATGACCATCTCAGATTCATTGAAGTTGATTTTGAGGCCTTGCTGGCATGTTGGTCATTATAGCAAATATGATATTGACAGTTCTGGCAGCCAGACAACTTGTTACGTTAAGTCTAATATTTTAAGGATTATTCCTTTTTTTTGGGAGCAATTCACGATTAGTCCTATCACTTCCTCGTTAACTGCTGTTGTTGTGTCTTTCTTTTCTCTATAATTTATAGGCTGATCGAAGTTTAAGACAAAATGAGGGTGTTTTGTTGGAGCGTTTGAGAATAGATAGTAAGTTTTTTTCTTTCTATGTTGCACAGTTGACATAAGGGCATTTGGATTGCTGTCGAGCACCTCGAGGCGCGGAGTGTTTTATCTGTTGACTTGCTCAGTTATCTGTGTGCTACAGTTTATGCATTTGCAAACCAAAAGTTTCATACACTAATATTTTGTACTTCGATTAAATGCAGTTGAAGATTTGAACCTGCATGGGGTACAAGCATTGAGTGGAGTTCAGTATCTAGCAATTGGAAAACATCTATGTGGGCCTGCGACAGGTCATTATTGCATTTGAAAATTATGTAATGTTTCATGTTCGGGGATACAGAAATGTCAGAGGCTAGCTGAATGTATCTAAGAAACCTTTTATTTCCTCCCAGATATGACCATAATGTGCTGTCTTCATGAACAACACAATTATACAGAAGAGAAAGGCCAAGGCAAATGTCGTCTCCGGGGCCTTGCTTTAGCCACCTGCTGCCACCATCTCTGCCAATGGAAGCACTATGCAATTAATTGCCTCTTGCCTTTCTGTTTGGGATATATCATGCCATGTGCTGCTTAGTTACACATGTAATACTACAAAGTTTTTCATTTACTCATATTTTTGAAATGTTATCAAAGATGTTTGAATTGATGTGAAGATAATAAACTTTATCTTGCGATTGCAGATAAAGCTTTCCTCTCAGGACTAGGAATTGCGGAGGAAGAGTTCCATGCCATGACATGGTTTAGCAGTTGGGCTGTGGATGGTGATCACAGCTCGCAGGACTCTTTGGAGGCTGAAGACTCATCTTCTGAAGTCAGGTAAGGAATCCTTAAACAACTTAGCTGAGCCTTAACTCCACTCTACATTTCGATAATTGTAGAAGGCCTTGTGTTAGAATCTTGGTAGGATCTTTATCATCACCCTCAGATTTATGTCTTGCTAGCAAAAGTTTGAACTCGAGCAACATAGCAAAACTAAACACATGTTGACTAAGACTTAACTCTTCTCTAGATTTCGATAGTCGTAAAGATCTTGTATCATAATCTTGGTAGGACTTTTTATTAATACAAGGTACAATCTTGTTAGGATTTTGTTATCACCCTTGCGCTTATGTCTGTCTAGCAAAAGTTTAAATTCGGCCAACATTTCAAATATTCCGCACCATCATTCCGGAAGACTGAAATCTAGGCACAACGAATGGTGCCACTGAAATCTTGACAGGTTTCTAATACCATGTTTTATTTGCCACCGAACAGAGCAACCAAGAAGCCTGATCTGGAGATCAAAGGGGTCGACAGAATCATCCGCAGCATACCGGGGGAGGAGAGGAGCGCTCTGGGATTTATGTGTAAAGATATTATTGACACCGGGAGGCTGCTATGGCTTAGATCCAAGGGTCTAGAAGCAGACCTTGTAAGCTATGTTCCATGGAATATTTCGTCGGAAAACCATTTACTCATTGCCAAGTGTAGGTCTTGATTGGGACAAGGAACTTGTATCTCAATTCTGGGAAATTTGGCGGGATTTTGTTGTAAAACACTTTGTATTTACACAAATGTAGTCTAAGATTTCGAACTCCAAACCAGAGTGATTTCACCAGAAGAATATCGCCATGTGCATCCAGGTTTTGGACGATGGAACTCAAGAGTGCCTGTCATAATTTGCACTCTTTTAAGAGAGTTTATTATGCACGATATTCATGTTTTACTGATACAGAAATGTGCGGGAAGTTTCTTCTTTTCTTTGACCATAACTTGAGCACTTCTAGACACAGAGATAGCTACCTCGTGGAGTTGACGAAAAAAGAAAGAAAATGTGAATATTGTGCAGGATGGTGGCCAATCGAGAGGTGTGTGGCAATATATGAAGATTGCTACCGTATGTCGACAGAGTTCAACGCCAAGTGCGGGTCATAGTTCTAGTGTATCTAGTAACAGAAAATGTCTTTATAATGTATAAAGATCAATATGCAATTAATATTTTATTTTTAAACTTACAATTGTATTCAATCAATCAGAACGGGCTTTTGATACAATCACGTTTGGCCAAGCTCGACGCATAGGACCTTCGGAAGGCAATGTCATGAGCGGTCTGATCGATGAACCTTGGAGCAAACAAAGTCAGCAAGTGTTTCAGCTATGAGTTTGATCTCCTTCACAGTTCTGCAATAGCAGATTCGAAGAGCCCGTTGCAGTTTATCTCTCCAGATGAGTTGGACTCGTCAGCAATATCATTAAGCCAGCCATGGCTTCAACAGCCAAAACACTGGCAGTGTTGTATGTTCCCCAAAGCAGAGCAGACAGAAGCACCTCACCCTCCTCGCCTCGTAGGATCCAGATATTTGCTCAGCACACATGGAATGAAGGTTGGCTCGTAAATTAAGGGAAGCTCTGCAGGAGACAGCATAATAACCTCTCCCACTGACTTGCTCTTAGTGTCAACAGTGACAATCCATGCAGCTCGGTCGTCCTCTTGCAGCATGGACACGAGGTAAACAACATCATCATCGCCACACAGAGTGGGAGAAGCTGTTTTCAGGTTCTTGAATGTCACATTTAGAACACCTCCTCCTAGCTGAGGCAAGTAGACAGTACCGAGGAGGTCATCGGAGTGAACCAAGTTCCCCCTGCTCCAACCGTTCCAACTCAGTCCCCTATACCATGTGATGAGCCTCCAACCAACGACGTCATATACGTCCTCCTCCTCCTCCGGTGGATTGTTGGCCAGTTCAAAGTCATGCATGTGAGGCATGTCCCAGGGATCATCAACAGCTGGTACTACAGTTGCGGGTCTGAGCTTTACCAGTTCCTCAAACTCGACACACTTGATGTAACCACGACTAAAGGTGACGTCGCGGATCCCCCTTACAGAATAGTGGTCACCGGCGCCGTAGAGTTCGTCGTTGCTGGGCAGCATCTTAGGCATAGGGACGAAAGACGCCGTGATTGCTGCCGTGTTGAGCGTGTCGCAGATCACAATGCCCTTTTGGAGATCAGCCCAGCCAACGAGTCCACCTCCAAGGGCGATCACCTGGGTGGGACAAATTGCTGTGGATTCCTTGGTAAGGCCATCAGGAATCTTCACCTTGAGCAGCTTCTTGGACCATGTAGAATCTGGCTGGGAACCAATGGTATGGAGACTGTAGTACTGCCCATCATCCCCTGGTCCGTAACTGAGAGCCGCCATGACAAATCGCTTGCCGTTGTCATGAGAGACGAAGCCGAGGTGGGGTTCCAAGAGATCCTCTGCCCCAGAGTACTGACTGATGTCCGGGAGCAGGTCAAGCGACGGCCCGCCGTTGGGCCCTCTGGCCCGGTAGAGGAAGTACTGAGGCGATTCTTCGGTGGTGAGCTCGACCCGGATGAGGGCCGTGTCCTCCATAGAGCAGATGATCTCGGGCGTGTACTTGAACGGAATCTCGTCGCGGTTGGGGCAGTGGACGCAGCAGTAGGAGAGGCGCGGCGGGTTTGCAAAGACGAAGGATACCTGTATGGCGTGGCCCGCTCTCGTCAAGGTTCCCGCGGTGGTTTCGTTCCGGACATCGCTGACGTAGGTCTTCAAGTTGAGGAGGACCCAGCCGGGAACGACGGAGTTGCTGGCGGCCGGAGCCGGCAGAGGTGGTTGCGCGAAGCTGTGGAGGCCGGACATCGTCGCCCGTTGGGATCAGGGATTCCGGGGGGCAGTGTTCGTCGAAATTATGTAAAACATCTCGGTGGGCGGTGGCTCTGGAATTTCAATTGATCGGTCCGATTCAGACTCGGTGTCGTACCGTATTCATATTTTTGGAGTCAAGTTTTAGTCGAACTCGATCGATCATGGCCGTTGGGCCCTCCTGAGCGATTGGAGCCTTTGGATAACTGAAATTGGGTTAACACCTTTTGCTTCTTCAGAGTAGCAGCAGGGGTTGGCAATTCAAATATACTCACAGGCCTCACAGGGGTTGTTCTAAAAAAAACCAATTCCTTGGTTAACGGTACACCTTTTTTTTTCCGACCCAACGTGCTTCATTAATCAAGAGGGTTTAGCTCTATTTCACACAACGAGTCGCAAAAAAAAAAAACTCTATTTCACACAACTGCACGCATGCACTCCGACTGGAATCGAACGTAGTATTTTTATTTTCTAGAATGCACCCTTGAAGATTTGCCGTGTACTACTATCACATTGGATAGAAAGAATGACAAGCGATAAGAGTTACAAGGGTCTAGAAGCAGACCTTGTAAGCTATGTTCCATCAAATATTTCGCGGCAGAACCATTTACTCATCGCCAAGTGTAGGTCTTGATTGGGACAAGGAACTTGTATCTGAATTCTGGGAAATTTGGCAGAAGTTGGCTGTAAAACACTTTGTATTACGCAAATATAGTACTACCTCCGATCCATATTAGTGGGCACAACTTTGTCTAGATACACATGTATCTAGTCTAAATACTTAACTAGATACATATGAATTTAGACAAAGCTATGCCCACTAATATGGATCGGAGGGAGTAGTAAGATTTTCGACTCCAAACCAGACGGATTTAACCAGAAGAATATCGCCATGTGCATCCAGGTTTTGACCGATGGAATTCAAGAGTGCCTCTCATATTATCTTTTGACAACTAGTGCCTCTCAGAATTCAATATTGAAGAGTGTATGCTTTTTTTTTGCGATTTAAGTAGTTTCTCATTCCATAGCAGCAGGGTTACAATCAGAGATTAGGCAATTACATAAGAAGTCCGGTGCACTGATAGACCAGGAGCATGGATCTGATGAAGGATTTTTCTTCTTCTTTTCTTTGACCATAACTTGAGCACTTCTGATAAATAATCATAGACACAGAGATAACTATCCCATGGAGTTGACGAAGAAGGAAAGAAAAAAAGTGACAGATGCGGCATTTGAGAGGGCTAAGCGGCGAGATGAAAAGGGTTACTGCTTGTAATGGACAGACTGGGCATGTTCCTGAGGCCACTAGGGTTATCATCAGCTCAGATTGCTCGTAAGTCCTGTGCAAGATGCTGGCTAGTAAGAGAGGTGGCAGCAATATATGAAGATTGTGTATGTCTAGACAAAGTTCAAGGCCAAGTGCACCAAGGATTTGCCTTTGTCAGGGATCTAAGTGCGCCATAGTTCTAGTCTATCCAGTAATAGAATATGTGGTTTACACGCATAGCTGTAGTTGATATGCTTGTTCTTTAAAATGTATAAAGCTCAATACACACGTAACATTTTATTTTTGAACTTGCAATTGTATTCAATCAATCAGAGCGGGTTTGGATACAATCACGTTTGGCCAAGCTCGACGCACTACAGCCTTGGAAGGCAAGGTCATGAGCGGTCTGATTACTAGATCGATGAAGCTTAGAGCAAACAAACTGTTTCAGCTATGAGGTTGATCTCCTTCACCGTTGCTGCAATAGCAGATTTGAAGAGCCTTTTGCAGCTTATCACTCGAGATGAGTTGGACTTTGTCAGCACGGTTTGAATATCATGTAAGCCGGCCATGGCTTCGGGAGCCGCAGCGCCGTGTCAGTGTTGTATCGTCCCCCAAGCAGAGCAGACAGAAGCACCTCACCCTAATCGCCTCGTAGGATTGCTCCCCAGGTACCTGATCTTGCATGATCATTAAAATCTGCATCAATATTCAGCTTTGCCCATCCTGGAGCAGAGGGGCATCTTCCATCTTTTCCTTCTTCCCTAATATCAGTCTGAAAATTACATGATAAAAAAAATCACAAGACTGGATTATACACACGCTAATAGATGTGCCTTAGAGTGCAATAATGCAGGGAGCATTCTATCAAGTATCATGCCTAAGAGAACCAGATGTTTCAAGCACTGATTCAATAACTCTGTGAATGCTTACTATCTATTACCTGATGGGTGCTGCAGGAGCTGCGGTGCTCGTTGCTGCTCTTCTAGTTCTGCCTGTCGCTGCTTCTTCAACTTGTTTAAGTTTCGTGAAGGTGGGACAAGAGAAGCATTTCGCTTGCCTGCCTGAGCTCCATCTAACGCGCAGAGAGCATATTTCCATTAGATTCATGACAACTTTCCACTTAACAGACATAACAACAATAATGCAATAGTACCAAATAGCACTCTGAACGCTCATAGAGCTATCTAAAAGCTGACTGATCATACCAATTTAAACGAGGGGCACACATTTAATTATACCCAAACCATATATCTCAATTCCAAGAGATGCACACAAAAAAAGGCCTATCTTGATTTAAGTCTGTCAGATATCACAATTTAAGGAAGTGGGCCAGTCGGTACAGACATCACAATTTAACTAGACTACGTTTTAAGCCAGGTTTTAGTTCGATTCTGGCCGTTGATCCCACCTGAGCGATGTGTGCCTTTGGATAACTGAACTTGGGTTAACACATGTTGCTTCGTCAGAGTAGCGGCAGGGATACAGGCCTGACAGGAGCTGGGAGTTCCGATTTATACACTGCATCGCTGGAAAACCATCAGCCTGAAAATTACATGACAAGGTAAGATCAGAAGACTGAATTATACACACGCTAATAGATGCACCTTAGAGTCCCAAGAGAGAACTGTGTATACGTCAGATATTTCAAGTACTACAGCAAAAACTTGGTGAATACTACCATCTAGGCATCTATTACCTGACGAGTGCTGCAGGAGCTGCGTTACTGGTTGCTGCTTTTCTTGTTCTGGCTGTGAAAGTTGTGGCCGCTGCTTCTTCGACTCGCTGATGTTTCGTGAAGGTGGGACATGAGAGGCATTCCGCTTGCCTTTCTGTGCTCCATCTAATGCACATAGAGCAGATATCCATTAGATTCATGACCACTCACTACTCAATGAATATACTAACAACAATGTCATACCAAACATCAGTTTGAATATGGGCCCATATTACTAGAGCTACTTAACAGCTGATTGATCATACCGATTCATACAAGGGTCTAAAGTAACACACCCTTAATCATACCCAACCATATCTGACGCAATTTCGAAAAGACTTACACAAAAAAATTCTATTTTGATTCAAGTCTTAACTATATATACTGCCAAACACTACAAGTGAAGAAAGAGGGCCAGTGTATGATTCAGGAAACGTCTCCAGCCGTGACCAATTTAACACGGGGTACAGTGAAGATAACGGAATGAGAACCGTTCAGGCTTAAATGAATTGAAATGTGCCCTAACCACATGTAACGTACGTATTATGGAAAAAACAAGGAAAACAAACATTTGAGGGAGCGTCATATGATAAAACAAGTGAAAATATAATTACCTGATTCAGCACCCAGATATCTGGTCAGCTCACACGGAATGAAGGTTGGATCGTAAATTAACGAGCTCTCGACAGGAAACGGCATAGCCTCTCCCACACACTTTTTCTTGGTGTCAACAGGGACAATCCATGCAGTTTTGCTGCGCTTGTCGAGCATGGACACGAGGTAAACAACATCATCGCCGAGCAGAGTAGGAGCGGCTGTGTTAAGGTCCTTGAGTGACACTTGTACAGCAGAGGCGCCACCACCATCTAGCTGAGGCAACAAGGAGACAGTAGTGGCAAGGTCATCGGAATGTACCTTGTTCCCCTTGCGCCAGCCGTTCCAATTCAATTCCCTGTACCAGGTGATGAGCCTCCAACCAACGACATCATATTCATCCTCCTCCTCCTCGTGGGCTCGGCGACCATTTGGCAATTCCGAGTCACGGAACTCATCTATGTCCCAGGGATCCGGAAGAGGTGGTCGAGTTGGGGGCCTGAGCTGCAGCAGTTGCTCAAACTCGACACACCTGATGCGACCATCACTGAAGGCGACGTCGCGAATCCCACGCGCACAAGATTGGTGGACGTATTGATCTCGGTTGCCGGGCAGCAGCTTGGGCATGGGGACGAAGGACGCCGTTGCAACGCCGGGGTCAAGCACGTCGCATATCACGACGCCGTTCCAGAGATCGACCCAGCCAAGGAGCCCACCTCCGAGGGCGATGACCTTGGTTGGATAAATCACCGCCGAATCCTTGGGTAGCCCATCAGGAATCTGCACCTGCAGCAGCTTCTTAGACCAGACGGAACCCGGCTCGGAACTGAGGGTGTGGAGAAAGTACTGGCCGTGCACCGGTCCGTAACTTAGATCCGCTACAACGAAGTTCTTGCCGCTGTCATGGGAGACGAAGCCGAGGTTGTCGAAGAGATGCTCTGCCCGAGAATACAGGCTGTTGTCCGGGAGCAGGTAAAGGGACGGCCGTCCTTCGGGCCCTCTCGCCCGGTAGACGAAGTGCTGCGGCGAGGAGTCGAGGCTGGCGGCTGTGAAGTCGACCCGGATGAGGGTGAGGCCGCCCACGGAGCAGACAACCTCGGGCTCGCCGTCAAAGGGGATCTGGCCGTCACGGTCGACGCAGTAGGCGCAGAAGTAGGAGAGGCGCGGCGGGTCGGCCGCCGCGAGGGATAGCTGGATGGTGAGGCCTGATTTTGTCAGGGCTGCCGCGGTGGTTGTGTTGAGGAGGTCGCGGACGTAGATCGTGGAGTCGAGGATGACCCAGCCTGGAATGTGGGAGTCGCTGGCGGCCGGAGGCGGTGGAGGCGGCTGCGCGAAGCTGTGGAGGTTGGAGAGATCACCGCCGGTTGGGATTGGGGATTCATCTGGTCCCAGATACACACACGAAATCAACAAGCATGAGTGAATTTACATATCGAATTACGGCGCTATAACATGACATCCAGTACCTATCTCGAAACAACATAGCAGGTTCAACAGTTGTGATGATGTCTATACCAATTGAAAGCAACGGCAATCTGGCAAGACTGTGAATTATAAAATTGTAGATTGTTCCAAAAAATTATGAGACACAACACAACATTGGTCATCCTCCCCGTAGCAAATGCAGCTACTTAATTACTTGTTGAGCTAGAATTAAATCAGACGTTATGATACCCTACCCGTTTGGTATACTGGAATAAAAAAAAGTTAGAACAATCAAAGGACCACACAGATGGAGCGGTGGAATTGAACAATATTTGGAAGAAATCACATGGACTGAGTGTAGCTGTGACAGGAAGAAAGCAGCAGCCAGCATCCAGCAGCTGAGGTAGAATATGAGAACTCATTACATATAAACAAAGTGCACACTAATTTAGTGCTGGAAGTTTAGACAATTCAGTGCTGATTTATGTTGTACATTCTACATGAACACCTAACTAGAATCTTAACGGAACTTACATTAATGGGCCAAATTACTAGCTGGCCATATCAATTGAACAAAGCATGAGAGCCTGAACAGGACTTCATTTTTCCTCAAGTGTCACATGTGTGCCTTGACTAAACGCAACGGGTGTAGCTGCTAGTACGAATACTCTAACGAGACATGGATCAACCACTAGCTGCTACCAAAGATGAACAAATTAAGATGAAATTCATCCCCGAGTGGGAGGCAGAGTCAGGAGGGCGGTGAGTTACCTGAGTATGCTCGGCCGCGAGATGTCGCCGGATCCCGGGGCACGGAGATGCGTCGATGGAGAGCAGGGAGAACCGACCGTCCGGTGCTAGGGCATGGACGGCGACGCGGGAGGCTGGGGCGACGGGGCGCTGGGGTGGGCGGAGACGGGCCGGCGACTCGCGGCGTCTCCTCTAGCCTAGGAAGGGGATGAATCGCGAGCGAATTAGAGCGAACGGGTTAGGGTTCGTCTTCTAAAATCTTGGTGGCTCAGTCCAATCCTACGTACTCCAATTTACTTTGTCTTGATCGGTCGCCAAGCGTTGATCGATCCTGGCCGTTGAGCCCTCCTGAGCGACTGCAAGCCTTTGCATAACTGAACTTGGGTTTTTCAGAGGAGCAGCAGGGATTCAGGCCTGACAGGGGTTGAGTAAGGTTATGAGATCTTTGTTTTAGTGTATGTGAGCGAGGCCAGAAGCAAACGAAGCTGCCCATACCACCCTTTCGGGTGCATTTCGCTGCTAATTCCCTTTGTGATTGTATCCATGCCGCTTGTAATTCTCATGAGTAATGTATAAAGCCCTTGATTCACAAAAAAAAAGGAATAAAATGCTGCCCTCAGAGCATTTCCACCGGCGCCCCCAAAAGGTTCCAAGGAGGTTCCAAACAAAAAACACCCCCAACATCGCCGCTTTTAGTTCGGGCGAAAAAACTATCTGACATCCCATGTCCGCACCAAAATTTCGGGCCAGCTCCCGCCTGCCGGATACGACGGGGCACGCCCGCCACGTAGACCCTACGAGGCAGGTACCACATGCTAGCGTCACGAGCATTTGTTCTCACCCCTCTCTCTAATCTCACTCTTTCCGCCACCAAATGACGTTGTCACCACCGCCCCAGTTCGTCGCCAACTATCCTTCGAGAATTCCTAGCGACCACTCTGGCCGAACCGACGCCACTCCCAGTCCTCGTTTTGCGCCCCGTTCGCTAGCTGATGCCCCACACAACTCGCTCACCCGACGACTGAGACCACCTCCGGCCTTGCACTCAAGGTGTTTTACTCTTTGTCCAATATACAGTTTTCACTGTAATTTCTTTGCCACGCGGGCCGACTCGCTGCCGCATAAAATGAGTTGCATTGCTTCATTGTTATATTCATAGACTATAACAACGATGAGTGCATATTTCACCAAATGATGGAAGATGGCACCATTGTCGTAGATGATGACAAAGAGAACCAAATGATCCTCGAAGTTCTTCTAGCTGCACAAAAGGAGCCGAATGCCCCTCCCAGACATGGACGACCGATGTCTAGCCGGTAAGCCGAAAATCCTCGAAGGGTTGTGGATCATGTACTGCTATACAATGATCTACCAGCTCGACTCTAAAAGTCAAGCTCAACCAATGATCGGACATCGTGCGGGAATGATCGGACATCATGCTAGATTTGAGCCGGTTCAATCGACTTGGGCACTTTGCTAGAGTAACCATACATAACTGGATTCAAAGTCTCGTTACTTTGAGTCACTAGTCACTGACACTTCAGACCCATAACTTATGGCGTCCATACGTCAGTAACTCGAAGTCAGGAAAAAATCAGGAGTTCCAAGTTAGAGAATCTCCATCATATGGGAAGAGTAAGTTTGTTTGATTGAAGTGAATTTTTCATGGGGTCCAACCTCATATTAGTTTTCTATGTGCTTTGCACTACAAAATTCTTATAGGAATAATCTCTACTATATAATATGGCTTGAGAAGGTGTTGGTGCGTTTTTATATTTCCAATTTTACCCCTATGTCACTAGGAAATATTACCCACATTGCCATGCTTAAGTCGTAACAGTTCGTTTGGTGACGAACCCGCCGCCGTGGAACTGCACGACGATGGGCAGCCTGCGGCGCGCGGAGGGCGAGGAGACGGCGTGCGGGAGGTAGCCGCGGTAGGACCCTCCGCGGTAGGGCGCGCCGGAGACAGGCGGGTCGCTGGCGCCGCGCGGGTGGGGGGGCGTGGGGAGGAAGACGCGGACGGAGAGCGCGGAGTTGGGGTCGATGTGGAGGTCCTTGGAGGCGACCCCGTCGGACGAGGCGGAGAAGGCCGGGTTGGCGGGGGAGGTGGATTCGTCGGCGCGGCTGGAGACCCCAAAGGTGGAGGGGGTGGGGGGGGGAGGCCGTGAGGGATTGGAGGCGGTGGCGCAGCAGGAGCTTGAAGAAGACGCTGTAGATCTTCACGCCCACGCTCGGCATGGCCACCTCAGCGCCGGATCCGCGCATCAGACGGACGAGGTCCGGACGCCGCTCGGATCTGCCGGCAGGGAGAGAATCGGAGGGCGAGAGGCGAATGGGGTTGGGAGATTGGATTGGATCGGTTGCGAGCGCGCGATCGATGTTGGAGTGGTTGGGGAAGGGAAAAGTTGGGTAATCCTCCTCCAGATGGATGATGGCAGCAGCGTGGTGGTCTCTTGTGGTACGGGAATGAGAAGGAAGAATCGATAGGAGGTGGTGGGTGAGGGAAGCAAGCGAGGAAAAGGGCGACAGGGAGAACGGTAACATACTTTTAAAACTATGATAGAACCAAATCAAAGTATATTTCAAACATAATATATTTGATTTATTTTAGACCCGTTACAACGCACGGGCACTTTGCTAGTTTCTATAGGACATGATCCTACGAATTAAACACTGTCTATAGAAAAATTTCCTATAGGATCTAATCGTATTAGAAATGTATCATATTCAATCAAAGAGGCCCTAAGTGAAAGGCGCGTTTCAGGTTTCAATGCAGAAAATAATGAATACAAGAATCTCGAGAAAAGAAAATCCATAATCACGCGCGAAATATAAACCATGCTCAACGAGCTTGAGCCCACAAGACACTGTAGCGAGCTGAACTCGAATTGAGTCCAAGCTTTCCCTGACAGCCTTGTTGTGTTAAACTATTCTGGCAGCTGCTGCCACTCTAGCATTCGTTCGACCTTCTCCAAGCTTCAGTTTTGTGCTCCAAAGAGTACTAAAATTATGCAACAGCAATCTAAGCAGTATATTAATTTTGACGTTTGATACAGTATACTCCAGCTTACAAATGTATTAACTGCTGTAGTCGTATGAACAGATTGAAATAGAGAGAGCTGAGGGAACGCAACGACGTGCGGTGCATTCACAGCCCGAGGGTTCTGAGCACCGCGGGGTTGACGGTGGTGGTGGCGCCGTCGACGACGAGGTTGTGCCCGCTGACGTAGCCGGCCTGGTCCGAGGCCAGGAACAGCGCCGCCTCCGCCACGTCCGCCGCGCGCAGCATCTTCCCGCGCAGCGGGCTCATGGCCTCCGTCATGGCCTCCAACTCCTCGGCGGCCATCCCGGGCGCCAACGCGAGGCTGAGCGGCGTGGCGACGCCGCCCGGGGACACGACGTTGACGCGCACGCCGTGCGAGCCCAGCTCCCCGGCCGCGGCGCGGACCAGGCCCAGCAGCGCGTGCTTGGACGCCGTGTACGACGCGGGGCCGTACCCGCCCTGCACGCACGCGACGCTCCCCGTGCACACGATGGCGCCGCGCGTGCCGGCCGCCAGCATGGCCCGGGCGGCGTGCTTGATGCAGGCGGCGGCGCCGCGGAAGTTGACGGCCATGACGCGGTCGAGGTCCGAGAGGTCCATGTCGGTGACGGAGCCCGTGAGGAGCAGCACGCCGGCGTTGCTGAGCATGACGTCGAGGCGGCCGTGCGCCGCCACCGCCGCGCCCACCGTGGCCTCCACCTGGGCCTCGTCCGTCACGTCGCACCGCGCGTACGTGCAGGGCGGGCCGATGGAGGCCGCCACGGCCTCGCCCAGCGCGTCCTGGATGTCCGCGACCACCACCGTGGCGCCGCTCGCCGCGAACAGCCGCGCCATCGCCTCGCCGATGCCGCTCGCGCCGCCCGTCACGATCGCCACCTTGCCGTCCATCCTTCCCAGATTAACCATCAGACCATCGCATCAGTCTCACGTCGTACCCAACACAGCTCGATCGAGCTAGAGGAATTGGTACAGAACGAAACGGAGTACTCACCTTGGCTTGGACATGGTGACGACTCTTCTGAATTCTGATCTGCACCGCCCTGTCTGAACTCAACTTGGGTCGAAACGACGTGCTCCGGATGCGTTTATATAGGGGCTAAGTTATCTCAAACTAATCCGGCCATGTCAGCACTTTATATGGTAATCCAGAGAGGCAGAGAACTGGCTGCCTGCCTACGCTATGCAATTTGCACCAGCGAGAATCTGGATGAGCGTTGAACGCATGCAGAAGAGTAGCTGTCCAGGGAGAGAAGTTTAGTGGAAGAAAATCTGTAGAGGCGGCTGGCAGGCGACAGGGAGCATGTGGCGTGGCTCCCTCGCCATGGACAGACACCTTCCTCGGCATGCTTCCCGGCCTCCCTCTCCAAGTGCCATTTTTACATTATCACATTAGTCTTACATGTCTCTGCTTCGTTGATAATCGGGACAGCCTAATCTAGAGCTGGATCTGCGATCTGCGATCCATGCACGTAGCTTGGATAAGTGACCATGGTGTCATGTCGGCGAGAAAATGTAGAGAAAACGGCAGCATT
Source organism: Poa pratensis (assembly GCA_947311845.1). Lineage (NCBI taxonomy): Eukaryota > Viridiplantae > Streptophyta > Magnoliopsida > Poales > Poaceae > Poa > Poa pratensis. The sequence goes on from CAMZMU010000112.1 coordinate 29,137,563, forward strand.
GTTTCTGTCCCGTTTCTACGGCGGTCAAATCAGACGCGATGCCTGAGGCGCCGGGCTCGCTGGAATTTCTGCGCTTGCTTGCTTGAGGCCGTCGTTCGTCACGGGCGGCTGCTATGCTAACCTGTTGGTGACGGTGACGGGTCGCCCTCGCCGTCGCCGGCCGGTGGAAAACTGGAAATACTACAATAAGGTTGATGTAGGGATCCAGAGAAGAGACAGAGATGGCGGTCAAAGGTCCTGTTTCGTCGGATCCGGCGCCATCGTCGTCCTCATCGCGAGTTTTCTGTGCAAAGTCAATGGTTCGTTAAAGCTTCACTGATTGATGATGGGAGTGCGTCTGACCTCTCCCCTTGATCACTTGCGGTCAAAGCACATACGTACGACTCCAAGTCCTATGAATTACGACTTAGAAAAAGCAATTAGGTTATTTCTCTTTCTGCAAATAATTTGCTCTGATCAGATTTAGTTGTCGCCATCCGCTTACAAATTTCTACTGGTGTTAGCTCTTGTTAACAGCTAGAACAAGGATTTTCTTGTTAACAGCCGGCTGTTTTTTGTTTCGTCAAATTTCTATTTCTACATTCTACTAAATTTACGACAAATTAGAGAGTGTTTAATATTACTACCTAATAAATATATAAATAACTAATCCAAGCTGCGTTAAAATTAATGACATCCAATAGGGATATCAGGATTGTTTTGTTTTCTATCCTAGCGTTGATTATTTTTAGACGAAAGGCTCGAAATAAGTCCGGTTTTAAATTAACGAAGCTGACAACCGGCTAGATGTTACATGCTAGCTTTACAGTGAAGATCAAATACAATAAAAGAAAAGTCTTCATGTCTTCTGTTGCACGGAAGCAATGCCGAAGAAACAGCTCCACCAAACCTCACTGACATCAACATCACCACCCGAAGCAAAGGGCAACCCACCAACTAATACTCGAGAATCCAAAGGAGGGGCTTCAAGCGACGCCTCCAAGAAGTAAAACGATGCCCAAGAACGTCGTCGTCCAGAGACCTACAAAGCTTTCGCCAAAACCCACTCCTCCCACAAAGAGCTCGACCGTGAAGACGGCGAGGTCCTGTGAATTCCAAAGATACCGCAATGGAAGCAAGCCACACAAGGGCAAGTGAGCCGGAGGTAGAGTCCAGCAAACAGGGTACGAAGCTTCAAGGTGACGCCTTCAGGAAGGAAATGACACCTGAAGGTGTTATCGTCACCTGCAATGGCCATAGCCAAGCACAGTTTTCACCGGAGCACAAGAAACCCGAGCATCAGACCAACAAGACGACGCAGAGCTCGGACAGTGCTTCGAACCAACTTCCCGGAGAGACATGGTGCTCCAGCCTCCAAAACAGATGACATGAAGTCATCCCGGCCCTGCTCGGCCAAGACCCGGCCGAGGGACGATCGTCGGCGGAGGGAGTTACAGCGAGCCCGCCTAGACCGCTGGGTGTCACGCCATGGAACTGGGAATCCCGCACCCGGGGAAGGACGAGCTTCATGGGAAGCTGCACACGGTCGAGGGAAACCACACCACCACAGAGGTGTACCGATCGCGGTAGGGGACCGGGGAGCCCCTACTCCTGCCGGCCAGCAAGACCGAGTCACCCTCGCGACGGTTGCGGCGCGCGTGAACCTGATCGAGGCCCGAGCGGCTAGATCAGGGCCCGCGCAACCCAGATCGGGCCCGTGTGGCCAGATCGGGACGCAAAGATCCCCATGGGCACGCCGCCGCCTTCCTCCCCATCTTTCGCAGCCAGCCACGCTGATGGAGCCTCCGCCGCGACGCCGAAGCACGCCGGCGAGGCTTTGGGCCGCCGCCTGGAAACCGCATCTCCGTCCGCCCAAGACCGGGCGACCCATCGAGAGCTGCACCGCCCCACCCCACGTCCTTTGCCGGCCGCCCGTCAAATCCACAGGATCTGGAGGTCTCCGCACCCGAGCGGGGAGAGCTCCATGGGCGGCGAGGCGCGGCGGACCTGCGGGAGCACACGCCGACGAGCTCTATCGAGGAGAGGAGGAGGAAACCACGGCGCACCGAGACGAGGACCACTATTCTGTACGGGCGATCCGCGACGTCACCTTTAGTCGTGGTTACATCAAGTGTGTCGAGTTTGAGGAACTGGTAAAGCTCAGACCCGCAACTGTAGTACCAGCTGTTGTTGATCCCTGGGACATGCCTCAGATGCATGACTTTGAACTGGCCATCAATCCACCCGAGGAGGAGGAGGACGTATATGACATCGTTGGTGGAGGCTCATCACATGGTATAGGGACTGGGTTGGAACGCTTGGAGCAGGGGGGACTTGGTTCACTCCGATGAACTTGGTACTGTCTCCTTGCCTCAGCTTGGAGGAGGTGCTCATCTAAATGTGCCATTCAAGAACCTGAAAACTGCTTCTCCCACTCTTTGTGGCGATGATGATGTTGTTTACCTCATGTCCATGCTGCAAGAGGACGACCAAGCTGCCTGGATTGTCAGTGTTGACACTAAGAGCAAGTCAGTGGGAGAGGTTATGCTGTCTCCTGCAGAGCGGCCCTTAATTTACGAGCCAACCTTCATTCCTCGTGTGCTGAGCAAATATCTGGATGCGAGATCAGGTACTCATACCGCCACTTGTTTATCAATTAGCACTCCCACGAATATTATTGGATCTTCTGTTTGTTAATAATACAGATGTGTCTCAGTACATATGGTTCAGGCACATTTCAATTCATTTCGGTTCTCCTTACATTATCTACACTACAGTCGTCTTAAATCGATCACATCTGGGGACGTTGTTTGCTAAAGCATGGCCGTGTTAAATTGGAGCTCAGTACGTCCACGTACGGTCCTAAAGTGGGTTGACCCGTAGAAAGTGATCTGATACGGTCCCCAAACTTGCTCAGTACGTCCACCGTACGGTCCTAAAGTGGGTTGACCCCGTACTTTACTGATGTGTCGCTGTATCGGTCCGTAGCCAAAAAATGATTTAAACTTAAAAAATCTATATCTTTTATTCTGTCCATTCAAAATTTACAAATTTTACCTTTTTGGAAACCATATCCCATTTTAAACGTTGTTTCCTGAAGCATACAACGTGTTTCTGTGGCATCGATAACCCTGTACTGAATTTCTTCACTTGTGATGTCTGACAGACTTAAATCAAGACAGGACTTTTTTGTGTGCATCCTTTTGGATTTGTGTGAGATATGGTTGGTTATGATTAAGTGTGTGCCCCTCGTTTAAATTGGTATGATCAATCAGCTGTTAGATAGCTCTATGAATGTGGGCCCTAATTTAGATGGTGTCTGGCATTACATTATTGTTATATTATCTGTTGAGTGTTGAGTGGTCATGAATCTAATGGATTTATGCTCTCTGCGCATTAGATGTACCTAAATGGTGCCATTTTGGCATACTCTAGTGAAACTTGAACATGCAAGAAGCAGCGACATTCAGAACTAGAAGGGCAGCAACTAGTACCACAGATCCGTAACACTCATCATTAGGTAATAGATAGTAGCATTCACCAAGTTTTTGAATTAGTACTTGAAACATCTGGTTCTCTTAGGCATGATACTTGATAGAATGCTCTCTGCATTATTGCACTCTAAGGTGCATCTATTAGAGTGTGTATCACTCTTGTGATATTTCCTTGTCATGTATTTTTCAGGCTGATAGTAGGGAAGAACGAAAACATGGAAGATGCCCTTGCTCCAGGATGGGCAAAGCTGCATATTCATGCAGGTTTTAATGTTGCTGCAAGATCAGGTTCCTCGGGAGCGATCCTACGAGGCGAGGAGGGTGAGGTGCTTCTGTCTCCTCTACTTGGGCGAAGATACAACACAGGCACAGCGGGGAGGCTCTCAAAGGAGTTAATGGCACCCGCGGTCACACAACTCGACGCCAATGTGCACTTAAGTCACACTTCTCCAGAATGTGATTATTTGGTTACACAACTCGACAAGTGCGTGCACGCAGGTCACTGGCCCCACTTGTCAGACGGTAAATTTTCAGAAAACCTCCTGGAGTAATATTAATTTTACAAAATGGTCAGGATCATTTTGTAAAATTAGAAGGACCATTTTGTAAAATTAGGAAGACCATTTTGTAAAATTAGAAGGACCATTTTATAAAATTAATATTACTCCAGGGGTTTTCTGAAAATTTATCGTCCAAAACGGACTGACAAGTGGGGCCAGTGACCTGCGTGCACGCACTTGTCGAGTTGTGTGACCAAATAATCACATTCTGGAGAAGTGTGACTTAAGTGCACATCGACGACGAGTTGTGTGACCGCTGGTGCTATTAACTCCTCTCAAAGCTTACATGCTATTCGAACAGTTCTGACAAAGTCCGACTCGTCTGGAGATAAAACTGCATGGGCTCTCCAAATCTGCTATTGCAGAAGGAGTACTGAAGGAGATCAAACTTATAGCTGAAACACTTGCTGACTTTTTGTTTGCTCCAAGGATCATTGATCTGGTAATTAGACTGCTCATTACCTTGCCTTCCGAGGCCGTAGTGCGTTGAGGATTCTGGAGACAAATAAATGTGATTGAACTCTGATTGATTCAATACAGTTGCGAGTTCAAATGAGATTTATACATATACTACATTATAAAGAAGCATAACAGCTGCAGATAGGCGTGTAAACCACTATTCTGTTACTGGCTACATTAGAACTAAGACGCACTTAGAAGAGAATCGAAACCCTTGACAAAGGCTGGTGCTACACAAACCGATAGAGTACTACCAACTCGGTTAGCAAGGTCCTCGGGAAGTCCTTCATGCACTTGGCCTTGACTTTTTGCTTGCCACAGATTTTCCTTTTTCCTTTGTATGAATACAGTACAGAGTACACACGTCCACCTTCCTGAATTTTTGTCCTAAACCAAGCAGTATTGTAGGAGAACGTGTGTGTGTGTGTGTGTGTGGCAAATTGCAGTCTGATTGAAGTAAACAAGGCCTTAGTGTCTAGATATATCCAATTTAAGTTAGGTTGAGACATCCTTTTGTGGATGGAGGGAGTACCATCTTTATCATCTTCACATTATGTTGGCCATGAGAAGTTTAATCTCGAGTAACAATGCAAGAAATCCTCGTCATTCATTTTTGAAATCAAGTAAGGAGTCATTGACAAGTGTCAATTAAGCCTTAACTCTCCTCCACAGCTCACTAATTGCAAATATCCACAATTTGATAATTATTAAAGATCTCCGGTCACAATCTTGGCAGGATCTTTATTTGATAATAGTACAGATACAAAATTGAGAAATACAACATAAAGTAGGAGAATACAAACAATTGCATACCGCCATAGCCGTATCTATGAAGAACCCACATGCTTCACCGTCGCTGGAGAAGAACACCTCTGCAATCATCACCGTCGCACTACAAGAGCATCTTGTCCTGCCGCCACGCCAAGACGCAACGTCTGATTAAATCTGCTCAACAGTTTGGACTACACAAGCCTCTCGCTGGCGCCAACAACACCTCTGACAAGCAGAGTAGTGTGTTGTAAGACCATTATTCTTCATACTAGCACCATGAACAACAAGCACGCCATGACGCTGACAGAGGAAACTCGAAAACCTAGACGAAAACGAGCAACAAGCGAAAGCCGAGAGCTCGACTCACATAATTAGTCTTAACGGTAAGAGACAGCTTAGCGGTTGGAATTATGCGAGTCAGGGTGAAATGTCGCACGGGAGTTATTTCAGTCAACGATCGAAGACAATTCAGCTCAAAGACATCGCATAGGATCTATTTGCCCCTCGCGGGATGCTGCTACCTCTGAAGAAGCAACATGTGTTTACGGAAGTTCAGTTATTCAAATTTGAAAGCCTGACGTTGCTCAGGAGGCCAGGTTCGATCATCGCAAATAAAATTTGGTTTAAAAAAATAGAGTAAACCGAGTCTGAATCGAAACGATTTCCCCAGTCCCCACCCTAACCCCAGATCCTCCCAACCTTGACGGCGGCGATGTCCAGCCCCCACAGCTTGGCGCAACCGCCTCCGGCGACGATGCCCGCCCAGTACGGCTCGGTGCGACCCCCTCCACCAGCCGCCGGCAGCTTCCCGACTTCTTCCTCCTCGACAAGACCGCCTCCATCAGCGATCTCCGGAACGAGACCACCGCGGCCGCCTTGTCGAGAGCAGGCCTCACCGTCCAGGTATCCTTCGCGGTCGCCGACCCGCCGCGCCGCTCCTCCTGCTGCGTCTACTGCCCCAACCGCGACGAGTCCCCGTTCGAGCGCGCGCCCGAGATCATCTGCTCCGTGGAGGATGCGGCCCTGGTCCGGGTCGTGTTCACCGCCGGAGAGTCGCGTCAGTACTTCCTCTACCGGGCCAGAGGGCCCTACGGCGGCGGGCCGTCGCTCCACCTGCTCCCGGACATCCGTAAGTACTCAGAGACAGAGCTTCTGATCGAACCCCCGCTCGCTTTCGTCTCTCATGACAACCACAAGCAGTTCGTAATGGCGGCTCTTAGCTACGGACCACGGCGTGATGGGCAGTATTACAATCTCCATACCATCGGTTCCGAGCCAGATTATACATGGTCCAAGAAGCTGCTCAAGGTGGAGATTCCTGATGGCCTTACCGCGAAATCGGCAATGATATGTCCCAACAAGATTATCGCCCTTGGAGGTGGACTGCTAGGCTGGGTTGATGTCCGGAAGGGCATTGTGATCTGCGACGTGCTCAACCCTGCTGCGACGACGGCGTCTTTCGTGCCTATGCCCAAGATGCTGCCCAACAACTACGAAATCTACTCGGACCATCATACGGCGCAGCCGATTCGCGACGTCACCTTCAGTAATGGTTACATCAAGTGTGTCGAGATTGAGGAGCTGCTAAAACTCAGACCCGCAACTGTAGTACCAGATGTTCCTGATCCCTGGGACATGCCTCAACTCCATGACTCTGAACTGGACATCAGTCCACCCCAGGAGGAGGAGGAAATATATGATGTCGTTGGTTGGAGGCTCATCACATGGTATAGGGAACTGAACTGGGACTGTTGGTGCAGGGGGAATATGGTTCACTCTGATGACCTCGGTACCGTCTCCTTGCCTCAGCTAGGAGGAGGTGCTCTAAATGTGCCATTGAAGAACCTGAGAACAGCTTCTCCCACTCTGCGTGGCGACGATGATGTTGTTTACCTCATGTCCAAGCTGGAAGAGGACGACCAAGCTGCATGGATTGTGCCTGTTGACACCAAGTGGAAGTCTGTGGGAGAGGCTATGCCCACTTCTGTAGATGGGTCTTCAATTTACTATCCAACCTTCATTCCATGTGTGCTGAGCAAATATCTGGACGCTAAATCAGGTAAGTAAATTGGTCACAACTCGGGACGTTGTTTCCTGAAGCATACAATGTAATAATCTGTACCGACTTTGTTTACCTGTGATGTCTGACAGACTTAAATCAATATATGCCTTTTTTGTGGGTTCATATATGTTTGGGTATGATTAAGTGCGCGCCTCTCGTTTTAAATTGGTACTAGGGGAATAAGTGCGGTCTCCGCCGCGCCCGTGGGCTTGTTATGTATAAATCTGTAGGGATTATAAGGTGTTAATTTTTTCTGTGCTTTGCTATGTGGTATACATTCATCATGTATAAATAAATAGGATTTTTGTGACAGTGAGTACTTTTTTTGATCGATAGAAAGTTGGCGTAGTTGTCCAACTATTGAAGGAATGCGTGTGAATACACGTGTTCGCGGCGATACATGCATCGTTGCAGCAATTGACAGCTATGATGCACCACGTGCTGTGAGCAATCAGAAAGTCACGTTGTGTTATTTGTGTCAGCACAAAGCTGCGTGCAAGGAATGGGAACATTGCATAAGCAATATCTTTTTTTATCTTTTTTCTTTGCTTGAGTATTATTCGGATTATTTCATATTTCTCTAATCCATTGTAAGCCGTAAAAAACGGTCGTCTAAATTAGATAAAGGCAGCTCTTATGTTCCATTAGCTAGTAAAGCCCAGCGTGAACGTTGTGGTTCAAAATGCTAAAATCGTCGCGGTTTGCTGTCCGGAGTATTTGAATTTGGAAATGACAGAGTTGTAAAGCTGTCTAAGTTTGGAAATCAGTGTAATTCGGGAATGGTTTTGTTTGTAAAATGGTCGGATTTTACAGGGTGCTCAAATTTGGAAATTGTTGTATTTGAGAAAAAGTTTACGGTTTAGAAACGTTTAAATTTTAAAAGTTGGTTAAAGTGGGAAATGTAAACGTATGAATTCTTGCCATGTTCATAAAACGATCAGATTTGAAAGTTTTTTTTAGTTTTTTCGGGGATTAAATTTGAAATTTGGATTGGAATTTGAAAGAATTTTAGTTTTGTTGGAGGGATTAAATTTGAAATTTGGATTGGAAATTTCTAGTATGGTTTTTTTTTTTGCAAATGTTAGCAAATTTGATGTCTCAAATGTGTTTGTGTGGTTATCTTGGAACGTCTATTGTATTTGAATTCTTTCTGCGCTTATTAAATGTGCAGATTTAGAAATCGGCTAAAATTTTGAATTATTCAAACGTGGAATTTGATCGTATGCTGTAGGTAGGTGGTTTTTTCGTGCCCATGTTGGCATATTTGTCATATTTTGTCCGGCCATTGAATTTAATGATTTTTTTTACGGTCTTCGAATGGCCGGATCTGAATGGTATCGAAAAAACTAAAAAAATTGAACTGCAAATTTGATCAAATCCTATAAATAGTCGTCGTTTTTTATCCGTGTTAATGTTGGCATGTTTTCACATTTGTAAATACTTTGTATTTTAAAAGTTGCAACACTTTTGGAAAATAGGGGGAAAAGGAAAACAGGAAAAAAAGAAAAAGAAAGAGCGGAAAAAAATTACGGTTTAGAAACGTTTAAATTTTAAAAGTTGGTTAAAGTGGGAAATGTAAAGGTATGAATTCTTGCCATGTTCATAAAACGATCAGATTTGAAAGTTTTTTTAGTTTTTTTCGAGGGATTAAATTTGAAATTTGGATTGGAATTTGAAAGAATTTTAGTTTTGTTGGAGGGATTAAATTTGAAATTTGGATTGGAAATTTCTAGTATGTTTTATTTTTTCTTTCTTATTTTCTTTGCAAATGTTAGCAAATTTGAATGTCTCAAATGTATTTGTGTGGTTATGTTGGAACGTCTATTGTATTTGAATTCTTTCTGCGCTTATTAAATGTGCAGATTTAGAAATCGGCTAAAATTTTGAATTATTCAAACGTGGAATTTGATCGTATGCTGTAGGTAGGTGGTTTTTTTTGTGTCCATGTTGACATATTTGTCATATTTTGTCCGGCCGTTGAATTTAATGATTTTTTTTACGGTCTTCGAATGGCCGGATCTGAATGGTATCGAAAAATCTAATTTTTTTTTTAAAAGTTGGTTAAAGTGGGAAATGTAAAGGTATGAATTCTTGCCATGTTCATAAAACGATCGGTTTTGAAAGTTTTTTTCGAGGGATTAAATTTGAAATTTCGATTGGAATTTGAAAGAATTTTAGTTTTGTTGGAGGGATTAAATTTGAAATTTGGATTGGAAATTTCTAGTATGTTTTATTTTTTCTTTCTTATTTTCTTTGCAAATGTTAGCAAATTTGAATGTCTCAAATGTGTTTGTGTGGTTATGTTGGAACGTCTATTGTATTTGAATTCTTTCTGCGCTTATTAAATGTGCAGATTTAGAAATCGGCTAAAATTTTGAATTATTTAAACGTGGAATTTGATCGTATGCTGTAGGTATGTGGTTTTTTTTGTGTCCATGTTGACATATTTGTCATATTTTGTCCGGCCGTTGAATTTAATGATTTTTTTTACGGTCTTCGAATGGCCGGATCTGAATGGTATCGAAAAATCTAAAAAATTTGAACTGCAAATTTGATCAAATGCTATAAATAGTCGTCGTTTTTTATCCGTGTTAATGTTGGCATGTTTTCACATTTGTAAATACTTTGTATTTTAAAAGTTGCAACACTTTGGAAAATAGGGGGGAAAAGGAAAATACGGAAAAAAGGAAAAGAAAGAGCAAAAAAAAACATCGCGGCCAGCCCGGCCCGCGAAGCGGCTCATCTGGCCGGCCCAGGACCGCTAGGGCGTGACGCTGGCGTGCCGGCGGCCGGCGTCGCCGCGGCGGGGAGGAGCTCGCCGGCGGCGCGGGACGTCGACCTGGGGCACGCGCGTCGGCGCTCCCGACGCGCCTTGATGCGGGGAGGCTGCGGATGGCGGCGGCGCCCCGTTTTGGTCACCGGGACGCCGGCGGCGACGCGTTAACGCGGCGGAAGGCAGCGGATGCGGCGGCGGCCATCCCGGCGACATCGCGTCGTCCCGGCAGGCGAGACCCGTCGAGGAGGTGGAAGAAGAGGCGGCGGAGCCCGTGGTGGCCGGCGATCGGAGCGGGGAGGCGTAGAACGCCGGCGATGCGTGGTGGGCCCGGCGGCGGCGCCGCGGTCGCGCGAGAGAGAAAAGCGGGGAAGGGGGATGTCGCGTACATTTTGCATAGTAGTCCCGGTAGTTTCCGAAAATTACAACCTAGTCCTTTGCGGGCGTTTTTTTGCAAAAGTGTTGCGCCAAAATTCGTGCAAGCGCGTGACCGGCTGTGACCGGGGGGCGACCTGGCGACGTGGGGCGCTCCCGTTGGACAAAAATCGGTATGAACAGTGCGGGCGCGGATGGGGTAGACGTGGCCGAATCTGGGCCGTCCGTCGCGTGGATCGGTCGGCCAGGAATTGGAGGCGACGTGGAGCGCTGTGAGGGGGCGGATTCTTCCCCCTTTTATATATAGTAGAATGATTCAATCAGCTGTTAGATAGCTCTACGAATGTTCAGACCGGTATTTGGTATTACATTATTGTTGTTATTTTGTTTGAGTGGTCATGAGTCTAATGGATTTATGATCTATGCGCATTAGATGGAGGCCATGCAGGCAAGCAAAATGCTTCTCATGTCCCACCTTCAAGAAACTTGAGCAAGTCAAGAAGCAGCTACAGGCAGAACTAGATGAGCACCAACGAGGAGGAGCGCAACTCCTGTAACACTCATCACGCAATAGATATATAAGACGTTTTAGCATGCTGAGTACTAGCGTGTAGTAGCATTCACCAAGTTATTGAATTAGTATTTCAAACATCTGGTTCTCTTATAGGCATGATACTTGATAGAATGCTCCTGAAATCTAAGGCGATCATGTATGATTCAATCTTGTGATATTTCCTTGTTTTTTAGGCTGATAGTTTTCCTTTTAACTTTTGCAGCCGCGATGATGATGCCAGTCAGCTCTGCATAATATGTCTGATGTTGATGATGCAAGTCGTATATGTGGTTATGTCGGGCATGCTTATGGTTTGAAGTGACATTGTACTTACCCTGCTGACAAAGTCCAACTCACCTGGAGAGGTAACCTAACCGCAAGGGGTTCTTGAAATCTGCTACAGTATTACAGAAGTAACGGCTGAAGGAGATCAAACTCATAGCTGAAACACTTGCTGACTTAGTCTGATCCAAGGTTCATCGATCTCATGACCTTGCCATCCTAGGCCGTAGTGCGTGCGTCGGGCGTGCTGGGTTGTGCACTTCTTCTCCAGGCTGCATGCTGGTGGAGACAGCCAAACGTGATTGTATCGAAAACAGCTCTGATTGATTGCAAGTTCAAAAGAAAACTCTTTGATATATTCCTTGCTGAAAGTTACATATTGAGCTTTTATATATTATAAAGAAAACAACTACAACAATGCATGTAAACTACATGTCCTGTAAGAGCATCTCAAATAGGCGCACTAAATCTCAGCCGCGCGCTAAAAACCGTCGATTTTGGGCACATGACGCAAAATAGGTGCTCCAGCATGCGCTGCATAATAGCGCACCCGGTAAAAAAAAAAAATCAGCGCGCGGCATATTTGATGCGCCAGCTCAAACGCGCTGGGAAAACGCTAGCACGCGCGTGACGCTCCAACTGTCGATCTGAAACCTCCGCACTCTCGATGTCGCCCGCTCCATTTCCTCGACCTACACCGGTGTCCTAGCTGCGCCGAATCCCTGCCTCCGGCGCTCCCCTCCGGTATTCTGCCTCCACCACTCGTTGACTCACTAGTTAGCAAAGTGATACATGCATTAAGGGTAACAAATTTTGGGGAGGACGTGAAGTTTCCATATGCTCTCGACAGAGAAGTCCACTTTCAGTTCAAGTTTGTTGCTAGCTTGGCAGGAAACAGAGATAATGCCGAATTACTCCAATAATTATTTAAAGAGTCGAATCCTCCTTTGTTGGCTCACCTATGTGAGGTATTGTTGAGAACTCTAATTGACTACGACACAAAATAGCAGGTAAAGGAAAAAAATCTGATGGCAATCACCACAATATGTTTGCCTATGTGGGGAGGATTTTTACCCTGCTATTGAACTTTGCCCAATCCAATAATTCTTGGCCCATGACTGTTCTAGAGAAAATATATGCTTGTGTTTCCTCGGTTGGTAAAGAAGACAACTTTGAGAACAAGATAAGGATGAAATAAAATCTGGTAGGGGCTGCCAAGGAAGATTGGCGTGCAATAGTAGATAATAACAAGCTGATACACAATGTGCCCTAAAGACCGACGATGAACTGAAAGATTCAAAATCAACAATTAAATGAAAATAATTATTGTTTGATCAGACTTACTAGCCAGAGCCGGTCGAACAAAATGTGGGCCAGGGCAAATCAAAACAAAGACAAATTATACTAAACTTTTATACCTATTGAGATGTTACTTTTAACATGTTACATTATTACATATGTTTTTCTATTTGTTTACATAGTTTAGCCACATATCTGGCAATGTTACTAAACATTAGTTGGTTTGTTTTTATTGGACTGAATATCATTGTAAGATATTAATATTTTGTAGCAAAAATCTACCCGAGAACTATTTTTCTACACGACAAAAAAATAATATAATTTTTTACACATATATATGGTCTCGAAACAATATGATCTAACATATATCTCCATAGCGGTTGATAGGTCATGATTACATAAGCATTTTTTTAGAAACTTCTCGAGTATAAAAATGTACCGAATACATTATTCTTTACTCATTTTTCATGGTCAATATTGTCTACAGAGTCAAATTTTAACAAAGTGTGCATAAGTTGTACTTGGTATCATAGAAACAATAGCACGCTATAGCATATTGGAGAGTTCAAGCTAAATTGAACAAGTTTTGCTCGCTATGGTGCTATTCGTGACAATAGTATGTTATATCGTTCTAAAACGTCATAGCGTTGAGCCTATAGCCTATTAATGACCTAGAAGTTTAGCGAATCACATCAATCTTCAAGGAAAGTATTTCAAAACAAATTTATTGATTCGGCGCAACGAGAGGAAAATAATAGTTATAAGCCTTAGCAGTTAAGTTGTCAGTTCAACCACACCCTAAAATGATTTTGCTAGTCGTAATTTATTAGTACCAACAGCGATATGACATGCATCAATGGAAAATTGTAGATAAACCCAGTAATAAATTGTGGCAGCGAAGACTAGCAGGACTAAAAACACAGTAGACAAGGGATGTATAAATAGTCATTGCATGGATAATATCGTTCATGTAATATTTGTAACACACATTGGCATATATAAATAAATAAAGAATCCAGTTCATCAATCATACATAGGTATGTATTCCGAATACATTTATAACTACTTGCAATAAGAATACGTACAATATATTTTGTCGTACCCTCCCATTACAACGGGGCCAATAAAGGTACTTAGGGTAATTAAGGTACTCATTTGAAAAAGTATCAGAACAAAGCATTAGCACTTAATAAATACATGAAATTATCAAGTTACAACGTTTCCATTATAATACGACAATCATGTCACCTTGGGGTCTTCGGTTCTGGAAAATTATTAGGTGCATATAACTTGCAGATATGATCCAAGACATCAATTATATTCATGAAAACATAAAGTGTTCAGATCTTAAAAAATTGCGCTCGGGCCTAGTGTCACTCATAGAGCATAGAATTGCAAAGTCATAGAGATACTAGGCATCATGTACTAAGAATTATATCATATATTACATGAACGATCTCATCCCAACCATCCCACGTGCTTAAAACAGCGAATTACTCACACATGGATGGGGGAAACATGATGGCTTGATGGATATGTGTTGGTGATGACGACGACATCGATATTCCCTTTTCGGAGGCCAGAAACAATCTCCAGATTAGCCCTCCGAAGGAGGACAGAGGATCACCAATAGGAAAAGTATCTGGAGGATTGGGTTTTTCTCGTCGAAGGAAGTCGTGGGTGGGGCCCGCGGGTTGGGGGACCCTCTGCCTCACTTAGTCGCCCTTTTTCGTCTTGTCTTCTGGCCTATGCGTCTTTTCGCCTAAAATAATTTTTGACGGTGATTTGGGGGGGTTTTCGGAAAACTTTTGTTTTCTTCACAAAACAAGACACGAAGGAAATCTACTGAAAAACATTGTTAATCCGTATTAGTCCTATTCAAATCATGCAAATTAGGGAACAAAACAGAAGAAAAAGTGTTCAAATAAGTAGATATGTTTTGAACGTATCAGCTCTCCCAAGCTTAGCTTATTGCAAGTCCTTGCTTGGTATTGAGATAACATTGCTTAGAGTCTAATGAACACAAAATAACGTGGACTATAATACATTAGCATATGTAACTTTTATTATTTGATCATCTGGTTATAAAAATGTCTTGCATGAAATCAAATATGCAAATCTAGTTATGTAGACTTATGTAAATCCTGCAAGGTTTTTCACTGAAAAGAGAATAGCAGAATAACCAAACTTATTGTCTATGCTCACATTGGTTTGTATTTGTTTCCGGAAATTAATCATTTAATTATGTTGAGATACTACTTTCGTTAAAAATTGTAAGGCACACGTAATTTTCATCATTAGTAATTTACGATTTTACCACTCATATATATTTGGGCGTGTAGATTGAGTTTGTATAAATTACATCATTGCATTTTACTTCTGGAATAATTTTATTCTATAGGTATTTATACTATTCTTTTAGATATAACTTAATTGAAAATCGTTGTACAAGTTGTGCGTTTCTATAAAAAATTTCATTCATGATTTAATATTTTTACAAAGGGATTATATTAATTAGTTTCTTCAGTGTAATGCATAATAGCATAGTGGTTACTATATTGGTTGCCTTTCTTGCCCGGCCTATAGGCCAGCCCTGTTACGACTACACGACGGTCATAGTTCATCAACCTGATTATATGCGAGACTTGTCTCAGATTGAGCCTTATATCTTGCCCCATAGTTATCGCCTCCGTTGCAGATGAGGTGGCTCACTTGTTTTTTTTTTTTTTGAAAGGCACATATAGCCTTTCTCTGTTGCTGAAAGTGATTTCGACCAATAGTAGATTTCAACAAGAAAAACTTTCCCTCTTCCCCTCTCCTCGTCCTCTCCGCCCTTGAGAGTCCTCCGGCGTCGCCGCCCAGATCCGGCCTCTCTCGCCGTCGGCGCTTGCGCCGGCTGGTGTAGAGATGATCCTGGGTGCCGGCCCGTCTTGTATGTAGGTAGTTTAGGTCGTAGTCTTCGTTTTGCTTTGCCCTCCGTGGCGGATGTCCCGTTCTTTCTTCCTCGGAGGGCTGCAGCTCCGACGCTCGGGCGCGGCGTCGAGCTCGCCATCGACATGTGCTCCGTCAAGCCTCCAAGGTGGAGGAAGTGCGGAGGTGGATCGAAGGCGCCTTTCTTCAATAAGCGTCTTCGCTTCCAATTTCTGTGGTTCTTTCTTCTTCTCCTGGCCGGCCTCGGTGGCGAGGGGGTGGAAAAGTGGGGAGCGCAGAAGCTGGAGCGCAGCGGCTATCTTGGCGGCGAGGCGAACACGCCGCCGGAGTGCGAGATCCTGATGCTTGCTCGAGCTCCATGGAGGAGGTCCTCTGTATCAGGTACCGAGCGCCGCTGTTCTATCAATTGTTCCCGTGTTTGCTGGGGTTTGCGGTGGTCTTCCTCGACGGTATTGCTCCGGCCGGCCGTGGTGGCGAGGGGAGCGGCCGCGTGGAGATGGGGTGATGCTGGTGGATGGTCTAGGCGTTGCCGAGTCGGCGGGAAGATGGTGGACTGGGGAAGTTGGTGCTATGGCCGTGTTCGTTCATCGTTATGGGTCTTCGTCGCGCGGCGGCGGGCGGTTCTGCGGTCGACTACATGATGTGGAGGTGCTCTCTTCCCCACGAATGGCGGTACGGCGGCTCCGGCGGCGGCTAGGTTCTGGGGAGCGCGGTGGTGGATCCGATTGTAATCCTTTCAGTTGGCTCAGGGTGCTCTGTGCAATTTACAGGGTCTTTTTGTAATTTTCTTTTCTTTGCTGGACCTGTTTGTAGTTTGTACGGAGTTTTTGAGATATGTATCGGATCCTTTCCTCAAAAAAAAAAAACTTCTCTCACATGCGGAAGCAACACCCAACATCTAATCTAAGGTGATGCAAGTAACATGAAGGTAGATCATCGTACCCTCGAAGAACACGCACACGCATGTTGGATGTTTATCACAACGTAACTCGATGAAGATGTTGTCGTGATCCACTCTGATCAGCACCGAAAGGCTTGCACACGTACGACTGTCTCCATGTATGCACGCTTGTAGATCTCGACACTATCTACATTGTGAATTTTTTTTTCGCGAATTTCGGAAACTCAAAAATGTCATTTTCGATTTTTTCAAAAAAAAAGACTCCATGTAGCCCAGATTTCAAAAATTCAATCCGGATATCATAGCTCACAACTAATGCTCGCCTGCATATAGAAAAATGTGATGATTCAAATCAATTATAAAATACTCCAAGTCAATAATCATGCTACATGACTGCGCTAAGCAAAACCGACATGAAGACTTGCGTCGATGTGGGTGTTGACGGTGATCTCGCATGCCAGTATTTTGGCAAAATTCCATACATACATTTTGCACATGTTCTATTAGAACATTTATATTCTTATGTAAATATGCTTAGCTGATGTACAGGCCTGCGTAGTCGAGACTTGGAAGAAAATGGAAATAAGAATTCAACAGAGATTGCAAACAACGATAAAAAAATCGCTTTATTCTGATTCTCTTCCAAACACACCGCTCTCAATGAGTGAATTTTACAGCCTAGTTTCAACCAAAAAGAATAATCAAATGGCACATATGTTATGTTCACAAGTGTGTTGCGAGGTTGTGTAAGTACAATCAATTGTTATTTATTAACTGTATTTTAAGCTTATAGTAGCGACACAATCATGCCTTTAAATACAAAAGATATTCCTCCCCCGCACTGTTACATTGGTTTGATCTAGCAACCAAACTAAGACTCTTAACAACAACACGTCTATACTTATTTTCAGGAACAGACTCCTCACATTGCTCCACGCTCTAGCAGCTCCCATCTGAAATTTGGCGCCGCGTAAACCTTGGGGAGGGTATGGAGGAGTATGCCAACACAAACACAGATCACGGCCACGCCCATCACCGTGAACATCGCTGGCCTGTACAGGAAGGTCCTTGCGAACGAACTGGGGTACATCCGAGCCTGACGGCTGCAGATGTTGCACCTTGCCGCGGATGATGGTGATGGCATGCTCTTGCAGATCTCGAGGCTAATATCGCCGGGCTTCACCCCGTCAGTTACTACGGGACACATGCTGCTGGGAACACCAAGTACAACATGACCTTTGACAAGATGCTTATCAATCTTCTTCTGGACTAGATTCACGTAAGCATCGTTGCCTCTCTGGCGAGCATAGTCTTCAGGGGTGAAGCCTGTCTCATCTCGCGCATTTCTCCAGGCGTTGAGTCCAACCTACAAGAAGCAACGGTAGGGAGGTTAGACAGGATCTTCAAAATAAACTAAACAACCTAAGACTTAGATAAGTAATGCATGTGGTACATCATTATTAATTCTCTGTTCATCATTCAATTGGTGTCGCTCTGTGCTAGAGTTTAATTTATCAAAAATGAAGTTTCAAATAATAAGTTGCCATTGGTGTATGCCGGCATGGCTATAGCTTCAACGTCTAGTCAATGAAATTTTGAGGTCGAGTAAACAGGCAAAATAGAACACGAGCAAGTATTTGAATTGTATTCCAGAAAGTAGATGAGGGAATACCAGTCCAGGGTCATCAGTCAATGCATCCAATACATCCTCTGCATCACTGGTAGCAGCTGCTATATGGAGGGGTGTAAACGTAGAAGGGCCCCGAGCATCAGGTGTGAATAGGTATGTCTCTAGAGTTTCCTTCAGGTTTTTATTCGGTTTGTATCTCAGCAGAAATCTAACCATTCGGACAGATTTCCCTCGCACAGCAGCGTGCAGCAAATATTCAGACAATACCACCTCTTTTGGAGACTGCAGCCCAGTATCGACAAATCCATCAAATAATAAATCTAACAGCATTTTGGTCACAGCACACCACTCCTGCTCCATGGCGAATATACCAAGATTCCTGAATCTCAGCAGGTTAAAGGTCGCTGCAGGCAGCTCCACTTTATCATGCTTTGAAATTATGTTTACTCTCTGAAGAAGCCAGCCCAGCTCATTTAGAAACTCAAAAGCTTGATTCCTTGCATTGTCATCATCAGCCGGTTCATGACTAGATGACTTAAATATGCTCTCCAGCTCACAAACCTCAGAGCATACATCCTGCTCAGCAATTATGAAGGGGAAGAAACCATTACTGAATCCACCATCTTCAACCTGAAATTGGCAATGATATTCAATGAATTTAAAATTAGTTAATGAGTTACAAGTGAAAAACAAAAAACTACATCAAAACAAAAGCTAACATTGTTGTACCTCTATGAATCCTCTTCCTCTTGAACCAGGGAGAGAACAACAAAAGCTGAGATATTCAATATCTTCTTGCTCAGTGTCATCAGCCAAATCAGCTGTGTCTTCCTCAAATATACAACGACCTTCAATTGAGCAAATTAACCTGCGAACATAACATGGTGTATTCAGATAACAGCATAACGGCTGAATTAAACATCAAGCTGTACTCATCTTCTGCAAGAAAATGTAAATTGAATATGATAAAAAGTACCTTGAGGAATTACTGATTAAGTTAAAGCCTTCTACCCTGAAATTAACTGTCGCTGAATAAGGAGCAGCAACTGGACTAACACATAAAACCTTGCAGTAATGATGAGAATTAGGTGCCAGTGGTCTGTCCAACATAACTTGACCTGCAGTAATATGACCATAAGGTTAGCAAAATCCCAACGAAGCCTAAAAAACCTGAACGGCTATACAAAAAATCGCCAAAAATATACAAGAGCTTGGACTCACCATTGTGCATAAAAGCAAGTTGATGCCGTACCATCACAAATACCAAACCAGATGTCCAAAAGTTATCAGTGGAACTACTTGACAGCTTGTCCAGGTATAAGCTCATATTCTCAGAGAGCTGTAGAAAAGAAATATGATCCACCAGCCAAAAAAAAGATCACTATCATGATACGAAATGATTATATGAAAGAAAGGTACCTCTCTCCATGTAGACTCAACTAACCGAAGATATACTGTTAGGATAATACAGCCAGGTCTAATATAGCTCTCTATATCAGTAGGGCTAGTGGACAACCAACCAAGAATCTGAAATTCATGTTTAAGTGTTAGATTCAAGAAATACCCCCTTGTGATTTGATGAGAGAATGCATATTTACCTGTGATCGCAAAATTGGAGGTAAATCGCTAGGAACTTTCTCAAAAAGCTTGAATACAATTTTATCAGTTCGACACTGCAAGCAAAACAATAACAATGTATGTCAGAGGTAGACACGTTCTGGGAGAAAATAATACAACGAGTGAGCATATGTTAGGTTTAAATCCACACTCAATATTAAGATAACGCGGACATTTCGGATGTCTGCAAGCATACACCAAAAGACAATTGTTGTCAACATAGGTTCTCCTCTTTCATGATGCTCTTATATACAGGTTTAACAGCTGCCCAGTTAGCTTTGATGATTTGGAGTATTCATGTGGCATAATGCACCAACCAGATGGGATGAATCAGTTATTTATTAGGTAGAAGTCAGTATCTTTGATGCCTATTTCGTTGGCTCAAAGAACTTAATTCAAATTTACTCTTGAAGACTTGTTGAGCTTGGTTCTTGATATCTATCATTAAATATAGTAGAGTAATTGAAACGATGCGCACTTGTAGAAGTACATAGGTTCCAACTTCCTACACTACAGCTAGGAGTTGTTATACCATCAAAGCACAGTCTAGTCCTGCATAAACTGAGCATATTTCGACATATCACCCTAGTCTTCACCCTTCAGCATCAAACATTCTATCTGAATTCAAGATAACCTAAGATAACTATCTGAGGTACGAGGTAGATAGTTTTTTTTTAGACCGTGCTACGGTCTAAAAACTATCTACTTCGTACCTCATTAATTTATTATGTAATTTGTTGGATGCTGGGTTGCGGACTGTTTATGAACCTGTGCTCAGGTCATCAAATTGTAAGTTGCAAGCTCAGCATTTGACAACATATCAATTATCAAACATAATGTACTCATTAATTGACCTTTTTCCCATTACCATAAAAAGTCATTAATTTATATATTTTTAAATATCTATAATATATACAAACAAACGCACCATTTGTGTTTTTTTGTAAATTGCTATATCTGGGCAACCTAGTATTTCTTACAGCCAGTGTCTTTGTATTTCGTACAACGCACCTTCTTTGGCATTTTCTTCCTAATTGAAAAAAACTTTCATGTATTGGGGCGTATCATAAAAAAAATCTAATAGCAAATCGGCAGGTACTGCGTGGTAATATCCCTTTGAAAATTATGATGTAACTGTTATAAACAGATAAGTTGCAGCTATCTAGACTATGCCATACAATAATTGGAAATTAACCCTTTCACTTTTGTTTATGAGCACGTTGAAAGGAGAAACATGGCATACCTGAGCGTCTCCATTGGAGCTTGACAATGACTGAGCTGACGTTGAATCTGAATTACCACTAGTCTGTGGTGGGCTTTGGGTAGAGTCTTGCCGAATCCATGATGGGCAATTCAGACCATCCTCGAAGCCTTCCACATCATTGCATGTGTCATTCAAATCAAAATTCTTCAACTTGCAAGCTGAAGTCTCTGTAAACACATACAACATACATATGTAAGCTAATTTTTTCACAAGCAAGCATTTCCTGGGGGTTAAAAATGCTTATATGCCTTACCGGGACTTGCCACCATGGTAGCCTTTGATTGTACTGGTACAGCAGGAGATGGACTCTGCCCACATTGACCACCATTCACAAAAGGCACCTTGGAGTTAGATGGTCCTGCAGCCTCTGCCGTAGAAGTATTCACCAAAGCATTAGCTGCTCCAGAGGTCCCAGTATTTGATCCATTTTGCATGCTCTGACATGCCTCCAGAAGTTTACAAAGTTCTTTTGGATCCAATGATTTGGCAACAGTCCCCAGGTTTCTCCAAAGATTGGACAACAACTCCTGACCTTGTAAATTCTCAGCGTTCTCAGCTGCAAGAACCATGTTAAGGATCATGTCACCACCGAGTATTATCATAAGAGTGATTCTGAAGGGCATTAGTATGCTGGTAATAATCCAGTTCAGGCATAGACATTGTTCCTAAACTATATTTAAGAGAGAAGCTATCTCATATACAACCAATAATAGTCAGTAAATTACAATGATTCTAAGATCAGACGGCTAGAATTGTAGCACTATACCACTGCAAATTCAAGAAATCTGATGGACATAGTCATACTAGTATACTACACAGCTTGTAGCAGAAGCTCCAGCAAGCAATTCAGAAGTTGGACATCAAGCAATAGTAAACTTCAAGAACACCCAACATCCCTTTATATAACCTTTATGGCCCTAGAGACTCTAGTATTTCAATCAAAATATCCAAAAAAAAACAGCAAGAACATTGACGTTGATTTTACAACTAGATGCACAAGAAAACAATTAAGAACTCCATCATAAAGTCTTTTTTAGGTCAATGCAAAGTAAAATTCAGTCAAAGCTACGAGTTAAAATAAATTCCAGCGATTTTATGATAGATAAACTATACAGGTTCCAGTACCATTATATGCAGAATAAAGAAAACAATTAAGAACTCCATCATAAAGTCTTTCTAGGTCAATGCAAAGTAAAATTCAGTCAAAGCTACGAGTCAAAATAAATTCCAGTGATTTTGGGATAGATAAACTATACAAGTTCCAGTACCATTGTATGTAGAATAGTTAACTGTATATGTTACTCTAGCAAGTATGAACCCTTCAAAACCTTACTTACAGTTCAAATTTGCACATATTCCAAGAAGACTCAACAACAAATAACTGCTAACTTTCTCTTCAATAGGACTCCCTCCAACAGCAATTTCAGGGCGGGTTTTCCTCCTCCGTTTATTATGGCCTGCTAAACGCCGACGACAGCTTCGCTTTCCTTCATCAAATTCTTGAAGAAGGTGAAATCTGCACATCATATTCAAGAGGATTTGCTAATTTTTCAGAAGGTGAACACAGTGTGTATAATCATACCAGAAAAATACATTGCGTAAATCAAATGCTGTCAAAAGCATTTCAGAAGGTGAACACAGTGTGTATAATCATACCAGAAAAATACATTGCGTAAATAGTCCTCGGATGACCAGGCCAGGATGAATTTATTATTTCCAAAAGGTGGACAGTGTCTTCACAGGTATAAGTTGTACATGAACAAGAAAGACGGAACTAGAGGAGGGTATTCGTGTTGGCCATGTGTTGTTCAAAATATTTCGATTCCGACGTGATAAATGTATTTAATCCTTAATATAATTGAAATTTGGAGTGTGTGGAATATATTGTGTGGTATCCTGCAGGCAGTTGGGCTTGATTGCTAGAACAGCTTACAAAAATTATTCAGAAATTTCTTAATCTCTACTATATAATACTACTATATAATACGGCTTGTGGTGTTCGTCGTACGTACATTTTGTAATTTAGCCCCTCAGCTATTTGTAAAGCAACCCGCAGTCCACACTTAAGCATTGGCCCATTGTAGAGAAGTTTTCATTTTCACACCGGTATCCATCGAGAGAGAAAGCAAATCGCAGAGCACCTTCATAGCTTCATCGATCCCCGCCCGCCTCGATCTCTGCATCTGCCGCCTGCACGCCCGGAGCTCACACCGCCGGACGCATCCAACCTGCTTGTCCGCCCAGAGCTCTGTCTTACGCCATCACATGGCCCGCCGCCTCACAGGCTACAAGCGCCGACACCCACGGCAAAGGCAGCATACAAGTAGGGCTCGTCCGGGCACTGCCGGATGCCCGCAACCTGCCATCAAGGCCGACCACCCGCTGGTCGAGGGATATGGGTGTCACAGCGTTTTGCCAGAGATCCGACCCATGCGTGCTATGGAAAGCTGCATCTACCATGTGGAAACAATCGGTTCAATAGACTTGTAACCTGTAGTTCTGTCAGTACTCATTCGGCTCAACGTCTTCTTTGCGATGACCAACCAATGTGCAAGTAACCAATCGGCTCAACAAGTGCTAACAGAATACTGAAGAAGGCTAAAACTCCAGGCAACATGCCTCACATCCTCTATAGTATTTGCAGTATTGTTTTGATGTGTATTTGGTTTGAATTTTCCATTACATGATACAACTAATGAAAGCCTGCCAAAAATACATGTTATAAAAAAAATCATGACCCACCTGCCAATATGTTTAGAAATTCTTATGTTCACAATAACTCATGGATGGTATATGTACAGGTTACATTGTCGTTTTTTCATCATTCCGGTGTCGTCGTATGGAAATAATCTCTGGCTCTGTACTGCTATCCTTCACATATTATTTACTTCTTGTTATCCTTGTTAATATGCTGCACTTTTGGTTACATATAGCAAGGAATTAACTCTATACTTGTTAATTATTTCACAAAATGTTACATGCTATCTTATGTCACAGTCAATAGAAAAATAACTGACATATTTGCAATTATCCCTCTAATTAGACTAGTTTAATTTTTATCCCGTTGCAACGACGGGTATTTAGCTAGTTTTTTTAAAATATCTTAGTACCACAGAGGTTCCAAGTTTATCAACATCAGCTAATCCTCATACATAGGGAAGTAGAACTATATTAATTTTTTGTTGAACTGAAAAGGGAAAACTGATGTGATGAGTACAACAGCGCATACATGTAGTTTAGCAATTCACTATAACTTCTTAGCATGACATTACAAGACAACTGACTCACAAAGATAACGCCATAACTAACTCATGTATACGCCTCTATGGAGTTGGATGTTCCAGTTTTTTTACTATTACTACTTCATTTTTGGTTGTAAACAATCTTTACATCCTTTTTTACTATTTCCAAAAAGTGGACAGTGCCTTCAGCTATATAAGTTGTACAAGAACAAGAATGAATGAACTACGTAAGGGCATTCGTGTTGGCCATGTGCTGTCCAAAATATGCATACATTTAGGTTCCGATGTTACAATTAGATTTTACAAAAAAAATGATATTCAATCCTTAATATAATTGAAGATTTGGACTGTGTGGAATATGTTATGTGGTTCCTGCAAGCAGTTGGGCTTGATTGCTAGAACATTGTACAGGAATTATTTCAGAAATTTGTTTAATTTTTAATATATGAGTAGCACAGAGGTTTCCAAGTTTATCAACATCCTAATCGTCGTACATAGGGGAGTGTTGAAACTATATTAATTCTGTTGAACTGAACAGGGAAAACTGATGTGATGGTTACAACAGTGCACATGTAGATTAGCAATTGGTTGTAACTTTTGACTCGTGCAGAGTTGATAAACCAAATTGATGAATGACTAATATGTTTACTTCAAAATATATTCCCAGGAATCATGTGTTCATATTTTCCGCACCGCCCCTCCTTTTGTAAATAGTGGATTATTCAGTCTAGCCATAGGAGAGAATTTAGGCAAAGCTAACCTTTCTTAGCATGACATTTTAAGATAACTGACTACCAACGACAACGCCATAACTATGGAAGTTAGATATTCGTGGTTTTTTACTATTAGTACGTAGTAGTAATTTTTGGTCGAAAACAATCTCTACGTGCCTTTGAAGTTTCAGTGTCCAAATGAGAGCATGCCATGATACAGCTGTCATAGATTATGGTGATTCTAAGATATCAAATGGTATTGCTTAAAAACATCATCATGGCAGAAGTTTGCGATGCTCTACAAGTCTATTCGGCGACAGCGACACAATATAAAACTTGCATCAGATACTACATGTAAACAAATGGTAATAGCAGCTGAACCGTAAAACTGACCTGCTACATTGTTGGCAGAAGCGTTGGACAGTATTTCCGACAACCGCAGTGTTGGCCTTAGCATGCATCTCGCAGACCTTGTGCCGCCGATGGTAATCCTTAGCCACGCTAAGGTCCGCCCAACAGCCCTCCACCTGGCAAGCCGGACCATTCGAGCTCCCACCCTGCACCCTAATCTTCTTACCATTCCTCTCCTCCTCGTTAACACCACCATCCTCCAGCGCTTCCCCGGCAACAGCGCCGCCCCCGATTCTCAAGCTGAGCACCCTGCGACTGTTCTCCACCGGGTCCTCCTCCTCGTCGTCATCATCAATGACCACCACTCGCTTCCTCTTATCGGAGTCGGCTCCAAGGGTACCATCCCTAACCACCTCGACCTCCGGTTCCTCCGAGGAAGAAGGCGAGGTATTAAGCGACAGGCCGATTGCCACCGCCGCGGGCACCGGCGTGGCGACAAAGCGCTCGCTGTCCCAGCTCCAGTCGTTGAGGTCCCAGCCGAACACCCTCTTCTCCCGCCTGGCCTGGTCGAGCTCGCCGCCGTACAGGTGGCGGCTCTGCGACCCTACCCTGGCCGCCTCCATGGCCCACGAAACCCTAGCGGAAGCTCCTATCGAAACCAACCTTCCTGAACCCGCCGAAATGCGCGGCAACCGCTGAGGCCGAGAGATCTAGTCGCCTTCCGTCCCGCCCAAGCAGTCGACGAAGGTGACGCCGACGCAGCCGCGAATCCAGACCATCGAGACCCACATTCCCGCGGCGGGAATCACCGCGAACCCGAGCTCATGCGGCTCGGACCGTCGTGGGCGGGTCGGAGAGGGAGCGGATCAGCGGAGCCGACGGGGCGATCGAATTGGCGGCGGTGGCTGCGGGTTCCGGGCGCGAATCGGGCTCTGGAAGGGTCGGGCCGGACGAATTGCGCCGGCGCGCCGGCGAATTTGGGGGCGCGGGATTCTGGTGGGAATGCACTGGGGAGCAGCGGAGTCGAGGGAGAAGAGAGGAGGACTGGAGGGAGGGGAAAGAGCGAGGGAAGAGATGGTGGAGGCGATGGGGACGCGTAGCGCGTCGGCCCCGTACAAATAGGCCCGCCAAAATGGTATGGCCACGCAGCAGGCTACACGACGTTTTGCGCCCGAGCCTATCTATCTCATTTTGGTTTGATCAAAATCTTGGAACAGAATAATACTGACCCTCGCGTCGTTCCCCCGGGCGACCCCAGGGAGCCACCAAGCGCCGCCGCAGGCTTCCCCCGCCCAGCCTCCCTCGGCCGCTGCCGCCGCCGGCCTTCTCCGCGGTGGTGGCGGCCCGCCCTCGCTGCCAAAAGGTGGTCGGGGGCTCGACTTTCGCAGGGGCCGCTGGAGCCTGACGGGTGCGGCTGGGGGGCGGCCGCCGGTGCTCGCAGCGAGCGTAAGCCGGGGCGGC
The DNA here is from genome assembly GCA_947311845.1 of Poa pratensis. Classification (NCBI taxonomy): domain Eukaryota; kingdom Viridiplantae; phylum Streptophyta; class Magnoliopsida; order Poales; family Poaceae; genus Poa; species Poa pratensis. The sequence continues at coordinate 29,164,280 of CAMZMU010000112.1, forward strand.
GGCCTCGGAGTTTGGCCGGCGCTCCTCCATGGCGTCGTGCCGGTGCTGGGAATCCTTGGCATGGTGGTTTCGGGGCGCGGCGGATCTGGGGATCCCACGCCCAGAACTCGCGCCGGCGGCGGTGCTCGGGCTTCGGCGGCACGTCGTTGGGCTGGTTGGTGGTCTTCTTCGAGCTGGCGCGGGGGGGGGGGGGGGGGCGGTGGGATGGTGCAGGTGGAGGTCGGGGCGCGGCCAGGATGCACGGCACGACGGCGCGGGGCACTGTGCGTTGGTGCGTTGGGCTCAGGTGGGCCGCATCTGGGCTCGGCCATGTGGTGGCGACGCTGCTCTCGGCCATGTGGATGGCGGGGCGACGGCGCAGGGGTGAGGGCGAGGTGGTGTAGGTCGGGCGTGGGGTGCTGCTGTGGAGTGGTTGCGGTGGTGCTTGGTGGACGGCGGCAGGAAAGTTGCAGGTTTTGCGGTGCTCCGGCGGTCTCGGCAATTCAGTTTGCGGATTTGCAGGAGTTTCCCTATGATCGAGTGGCGAGGAAGAGTTCCGGGCGAAAGCCTGCACAGTCTGTGCCGATGACGGCGGCGTCTTCGACGTCGTGTCCCACCTTGTGGCGCCATCGAGGAACTCATGTTCCTCTCCCTCGTGAGGTGTTTGGGCTCTCCGGGCGAAAGCCCTAGCTTCGGGTCCCCGAGCGGGCGGCGTTTGGTGGTTTCGCCACTCCCTCCTTGGAGGCACCGCCTTTGGAGAGCTTGCACGTGTTCCCTGCATGTCTTCTCTGGCCGTTGGGGTCTCAGTGGATGTCGGGGCAGCGGCCTCGGGTGGTTGGAGTTATGTCGGGGCGGCGGCCTCGGGCGGCGATGCGGCGACGGCTCTATGGGGTGGTTCTATGGCCTTGCATGGCGTGGGTGGCAATCTTGTGCTGTGTGTGCAGCGAGGTTGTCGGCTCGGTCGATGCGTCCCAGTGAGGGGACGATCTTCAGTATGTCGAGGCAGCGGCCTCGGACGTGGTGTGGCGGCCGTGGTCTGCGGGTAGTTGCCCTGTGCAGTTTGGACTGCGGACAGTTAGGCCGTGCGGCGTTGCAGCTCGGGTGCGAGCGGTGGCATGTCGGGGCGGCGGCCCCGGAAGGTGGTGCAGGTGGATTGCGCGGGGCGTGATGGAGAGGTGTATGTCGGGGCGGCGGCTCCGAGAGTTTCTGCAACATCGAGGGTGCTCCACCTTGTGTCGTGTGGGCGACAAGGTTGCTCCGAGGTGTTCGCGTTGAGGCTTCTGTGGCGACGATGATGATGATGAGCGATGTCGGAGTTGTGGCTGTGGCTGCGGTAGTCGGCTCTTCTCCGGCGTGTCCTTGGGGTTGCCTCGGCGTGTTTTGTTGCTGAGAAGTCGAAGCTGCTGTGGTTTCCCGGTGGTGTACGATGGCTGGCGGCAGATGTTCCTTTCGGCGAGTTTCCACGGCACCAGCCTGTCTGGTTCTCTCTTCTTAGCTCTTCTTCGGGCTCGGAGCTGCGCTGTCTTGTCGCAGGGGCTGAGTGGCACGGAGCTTCATATGGCCTCGCACGGCCACGACAGTGCGGGTTGGCTCGGCGACTGCCTGCGGTGAAGTCGGAGTCGCATGCTCAGAGTTTCGGGTTGACGGCGTGGCCCCCAGGGGAGATGTGATGACGATGATCGACGCCTTCATGCAGTCTCGGCGAGGCCCTCTGATGTGGCACCCTATGCGTGTAATGTTGTCTGTGATACAGTAATTGGTTTTGCCGGTGCTGATACTGTCAACAGGAGGCGCCTGCTATTTCTATTCCTTCCGTTCAAAGAAAAAGATTTATACCAAGCCGTACCAGCAAAGAAGCTACGTGAATTATTCTCCTTGAGCAATGTTGGATGGGGCCCACCTCAAGCATATAGAGACGCACTATTTAATTAGGAGTGCAAACTCAACACGATAGGAAAAAGGTCTTCGTTTATTTTAATTCCTTAAATCAAGTCGGTCATGTTAGCTCGTAAGTCAGGTCGGCTATGTAGTATAAATAGCCTGGGTCGGTCATTGTAAAAATTAGGTTAAGTTATGTTTTGAGATTAAAGATATGTCGTGAGGTTCACCTGGGATGGGGATCCGAGATCGAGTTATTGTTTGTTTTGATTGCTGATTCTTTGAATCTGTGTTTGCGTATCGTGGAGTAGATTTAATTTGCTCAACGATCGAAGTTATCTTTTGCTGTTTTTGGTTCGCCGTGAAAGATTGGGGCTAAAACCTTTTTGGATCACGTTAATCCTTATCATCTTGGTATCAGAGCGTCGGGTTTCTCACGGCGATTTGTTTCTAAGATTTATCTGATCTGCTAAGTTTGTTCCTGCTGGTGAAGTTTTTGCTGCCGGAGGCGATAAGCCAATACACCGGTTCTGTTGATCTAGGATTGGAGGCGTTGGAATCTTACTACCTGAAGCTTTGTCACCGTACTAGTCCGCTGGAGTTTTCTGTCTGCTGAGAATTGTTTAGATCGGAAATTGCTGGATTCGTCGAGATCGATCGTGAGATATTTTCTGTTTTGCTCGGTTATCGAGGCAGCTTGCCTTATCTACTACGTGTACACAGGAAGGAGAAAAGGAACACGATCGGATTGGAACCCTTGAAGTGAGTTTCTTGGACTGTTGCATCGGATCAATTCCCGATCAGTTTTGTCCCCGGTTTTTTCGCCGCACGTATCTACTGTTACTGATTCTGTTCTCTATTTTCTGCCGTTGATGTGTGCTGCTGTTGGAAGTTGGAACTATGGAGAAGAGGAATTTGCTGTCCTATTGGTTCCAGCGAGAGGATGAAGGGCGTGTTGTATCTCTATTTCACTCTCATGTGAAAGTTCAGGATAAAGCATGTGCGTTGACAATTGATTACTCGAGCTTCATCGACGCTGTTAGCCTTGAGATGGTGGAGAAGTTAGGGTTGACTACAACATTACATCCACAACCATATTTGTTGTACTGGAGAAACCACCACCTCGCCATCACACACCAATCATCGGTACACTTTCAGTTGGATCCGTTGTCTTATGTGGTGTGTTGTGACGTGATTCCAGTTCACTTGGTTTCATGTCATTTGCTGTTGGGAAAGCCATGGAACGATGAGCACGGAACTTTGCTATATCAGCGTAATCCACTTTAGTATGCCGTGCCTTTTCATAGGAAACAATGTATTCTGCACTCCGTGGATACCAATATATACACAGCTTGGAGAGAGGAAAGATTGCAGAAGAAGAAAGAGGCCGATGAGAAGCTTAGAGTGCTCGAAGAGGCAAAGAAGAAGAAAGCCGAAGTTGCCGCAATTCATGTGGTGGTCGACACTGCTGCACTTGTTCTTGTGCCTATTCAGCCTAAAGATGTGTCCGACATTGCTGCACTTCTTGCACCCATTCAGCCTATAGTTGTGGCCGACACTTCTATCATTTGTGTTGCCCCCATTTCCTCTGCAGATCATGTTGTTCATGTCCCTGCTGTCGACGTGCCATCTGTTGATGATGCTACAGGTGCAGAAGATGACTCGAAACCGAGGACGGTTTCACCTGAAGAGGGGGAGGATGATGTGGCACCCTATGCGTGTAATGTTGTCTGTGATACAGTAATTGGTTTTGCCGGTGCTGATACTGTCAACAGGAGGCGCCTGCTGTTGCCTTGGACGTCACCTCCTTCCCGCACAGTTGAAGAGAGGGCGATTTTTTTCCCCTTCCCGTTCGATCCAGCTTCCCGGCGGCGATTCGTCGGTTTCCCCCCCTCCGCCGGCCGCTCCGGCGGCGGGAGGGTGGGGAAACCTCGGATCTCGTCCGTGTACAGTTAGGGTAGAGTGGGTGTGTCGCCGGCGGCGCTGTGGAGGAGATGGCGCTGTTGGTCTGGTGGTTTGCGGCGGCGGAGATCTCCTTCGGTGGTGGGGCTCTGAGGAACCCAACTGCTTCTCTGCTTCCTCTCCGGTGCTCGCAGCTCGGTGGAGTTGCCGTGCGCCGTCTTCCCGTGCCGGTGTCCGTGTGCGGCGGATCCGGCGGCTGAGCTTCACGAAGATGCAGGTGATTGAATCCAGTTGGAAGGCGATGAAGGCGATGGAAGGTGGAGGCTCTCCGGGGTTGAGGCTCGTTGACTTCCCGTCCGCCATGGGACTCCGGCCGATCCAAGGCAGAGGCGGAGCGGCGGCGGCGCGCCAGCGACACGTCTTCTTCGGCGACGTCGGCTTCGTTGACCTTAAGGACTTGTTTGTAATTTTCTTATTTCCCGAGGACTGTCCTGTAAGGTTTCTGGATTAATATCACTTCGTCTTTCCGCAAAAAAAAAAAAAAAAACAGGAGGCGCCTGCTATTTCTATTCCTTCCGTTCAAAGAAAAAGATTTATACCAAGCCGTACCAGCAAAGAAGCTACGTGAATTATTCTCCTTAAGCAATGTTGGATGGGGCCCACCTCAAGCATATGGAGACGCACTATTTAATTAGGAGTGCAAACTCAACACGATAGGAAAAAGGTCTTCGTTTATTTTAATTCCTTAAATCAAGTCGGTCATGTTAGCTCGTAAGTCAGGTCGGCTATGTAGTATAAATAGCCTGGGTCGGTCATTGTAAAAATTAGGTTAAGTTATGTTTTGAGATTAAAGATATGTCGTGAGGTTCACCCGGGATGGGGATCCGAGATCGAGTTATTGTTTGTTTTGATTGCTGATTCTTTGAATCTGTGTTTGCGTATCGTGGAGTAGATTTAATTTGCTCAACGATCGAAGTTATCTTTTGTTGTTCTTGGTTCGCCGTGAAAGATTGGGGCTAAAACCTTTTTTGATCACGTTGATCCTTATCACCCTCTCTTGAGAGGCGTGTGGGGTTTTCTTTTTTGGTGCCGCTCAGCGGTTGTGTTGGTTTTCGCCGGGTTTGGCCGGCGAGTGGTGCGTTGTGTTGTACGGTTTTTGGCCGGTTTTCCTTATAAACTGTCCAACTTTTTTTCGGCTTAATCAATAGATTGTCTAAGTTTCGAAAAAAAAATCTTGGAACAAATGGTCCGATTTAAACGGTTATGTAGATATGGGGCATTACAATGTTGTATTTATATATAGGCTCAAGGGCTCTCCAGGATTCCTCGCTTCTTTTATTTCTCATCGGTGTATTTGTTGAAGGACATTTGTCCTACCACATAGGATGGCTGCCATGTCAAATGGTACGTGGCGCCACCAGTTAGAGAATCATCCAATGTTCATGACACATGGGCATACCCATTGTCAAAGCACGCATCCCATGGAGATTGAATCTTGTGAACAGTCACACTTGCGTCATTTCTGACTCTTGAATCGAAGCCCGTCCAAAGTGGGTTATGTCAGAGGGGCAGAAACATTCAAAAACCCACGTAATGTGATAAGTTGTCGTTATTGCATATATGGTTCGAGATATGTAATAAGTAACACCATTATGACGCTTTACGTTGCAGATATCATCGAGGAACCTACGCTATTAAAGGGACGATGGACGTATGCACGTCAAACTTTGAATCTTGGATTTATGACCTATCGTAATTACAACAATCTCATAGTAAAACTAGAACAATAGATGAAATATTATAAGTGAGTACATATATTAAAGAAGCATCCAGGTGTAAATGACACTCATACATATGGCAAAGTATGCAGCCCATGAATGATGGATCTTGTGAACTGCCAATATTACGTCATTTTGACGAAACATTCAACCGCACACGTAACGTGATAACCATCCATTGTGCCATATATGATGTTTGATAGATAAGTAACATGCAATGCCCCGTCACAAGGCTTTGTGTTGCATATATCATCTAGAAATTTACGCTATTAAAGGGACAATGGACGTAAGCCAGACAAATTTTAAGTCTTAAATTTCTATATAATATTAGGTATGCACTATAATATAGAAAAACTAGGCAAGAGTAAGATTTATCACAAGTACATACAATGTAGTATATGACTATATGTGACATTTTACTATTTAATAAGTACGTTTTTATGAATATATTTGATAAGTATGTGGCAAGTAATGCATAGTTATTCATTTGATACTTGGTATATATCAGTAATATGTTAACTATAGATATAGAAAACTGAATAGTTGGTTATATGTGTTATATAAATGTGTGCTTCCATAAGGACGGAGTAAATGTCAAGTCATTCAAGAAATAAACCTATATGATAACCGCCCAAGAATTTGTGTCATGTTTATCAACAACTACTTGTCACATAGTGGAGTTGTATTTTTGCTACTTCAAAATCGTAACTGAACTATAATATTGTCACAAATAAGAACAATATCATTATCTCGTAAAATGCGGCTATATTGTTGCCTACACGGGTCACTAACATCTCCTGGAAAACATGCCATGACAACGGTATATTGTTTTTGTATAAGTTCTTCATAAGCTATTCAGAAACAAGAGTGCCGAGCTACATTTATTGACTCCAAATGACCCCCATATAAGATGGCAACAACTAACCTATTATTTCCCGACAAATAACAAGACTTGGTTCAGGAGAGTGCCTCGCCGGGTCCAGTTGGAGAGCTCTCCCATGAGAACTCTACTCTGCAGACCGATCGGGGTGAGCAGGAGGCCGAGCAGCAGATCAAGAAGGACATCCTCTCGCCGGTGCAGGCAGGATCTAGACAGCTTGACTTGGCAGGGTTCCTTGCGCAGATCTCGACGCCGCTCAGGACCTCGGTTCTAGGCACGCCGGCCTCGGCGTCGGTCCACGAGAAGGAGGTAGAGGCGCCGTCATCGCGGAGGAGCATCAGGTTCGCCGAGCTGCACCCTAAGGGTGCCAACATGGAGCAGCTTGCCAAGGAGGCCGTGGCGCGACGTCTCGGCTCGCTGCCTGAGGTGGCCACCCTTTCGGAGCGCCGTCGACAGGAATATTTCTCCCTCTTAGGTGGTCCCGTCTCGGACCACGCAGCGGCAGCTATCGACGACCTTGTCCTTTCCATGAAGAAGTCCAAGAAGAAGAAGACGCCAGGGACCGGGATGGCGCCAGAGGTGGCCTAGATGCCGATGTTTCTGATGCTTGGGCGCTCCTCCACGCGGCGAATTTGGAAGGGGAGGGATCGGAGAACTTTCTGTAGTGCGGTGATCTCACCTACGGAGGTGGTAGCTTTGGTGTGGGAAGAGTTGGCGTTGCGGACTTTCGCCCACAAGCTTGATCCTGGAGACTAGTTTTCTGTTTAATTTTTGTAAGGGATTTTTCCCTTTCTCAAAATTCTGTACATAAACCTCTATTCTATCTAATCGGATGGCGGATACGACCGCTTTTAACCTCAAAAAAAATAAAAGACTCTTGGGTTGATGAATATTTCGAACCTTATTTCTCAAGTGACCTATTATATCCACAAACTACCAAAGGTGGTTCCATAAAAGACTCGTGGGTTGTTGAATATGTTTTGCCTTATGTTCTCAGATGGTGAAAACTTGAGGACGTTTTCTTCACCACGAAGCAACGACCTGCAAATGTACGTGACACTACCCATGCCAAAGTTTGCAGCCCATGAAAGATGGATCTTGTGAATAGTCAAACTTGCGTCGTTCTGAAGTTGAACTAAATCCGATCCAAATTGGGTTATGTAAGAGGGGCATACACATTCAACTTAGCACATAATGTGATAAATAACCATTATGTCGATACGATGGTTTCGATCTGATAGGTAACGCCATGCATGATGCTCTATGTTGCACATGCCATGTTAAAACATATAGTGAATGGACATAAGCAAGTCAAACTTTTAGTCTTTTTTTTTACAAGCAAACTTTTAGTCTTGGGTTGTGATATATAACACAATAGATATAGAAGAAAAACACGACATATGATAGGTACATTACTACATATATTAAATTATATGTAATATTTTTCTGTGTTATGGGTTTACTTTTGTGAATGAATAACTATATAAAATCATAAGTGTCAGTTATGTCTTAATATAACACGAGCAAACATAGGCTCCCAAAAAGAAGGAATAATAATTCCAAAAATCAACTTCATGAAAAGTTTATCTCATTTATCTACAACACTAGCCATATAGCGGATCCACATTGTCATTGCTTTGGAGTTCGTGGTCGGTGACTTCACCACAGCTATAAGGTCGTCATGATAGTCCGAGCAAGATCGTCGTAGCCTGCAGCGGTGGTCATGCTGTTAATCCACAGGGCACTGACTCCTTGTGGCAACCGTACCAAGTGGCAGGCAGCTCCAAACAAGATCCTCACCGCTGGTAAATACTGCAATGTTTCAAAATACACATGGCACTAGTTATCTCTTGGTAAGTATACTAAACGGTGGTAGTACGTATAAATTCTTTAGAAACAAGTGTCATGCGGGAAAGATGACCGTGTTTGAAAGATTAGTGAGTCGTGTGACGTCTTGTATACAAAATTAAAATTAGCGAGCCACGAATAAAAAGAATGTAAAGTAAACCCATGTATAAGATAACAATTCTTCATGAAAAAACACCGGAAAGGAAAAAATTGGCAGCTCTAAAGAAAAAAGTCATGTAAATAGTGTGTCCATAGCAATTGTAGCACGAGCGCGTGTCAAACAGTCAAACTAAACATGGCTTCGTGAGTGCAAACTTTTTTTTTGATAACTTGCCTGTGGCAAGATGGTTAGGAGGGTGGTTGTACCCCAGCCCACCAGAGTTCAAACCCCAGGTTTGACGCTGGTGTTTCTCATTTAGGTGGAATATTCTTCAGTGGGAGGCGACGTTCCCGTCGACAGCGAGGCGCCCGTGATGACTTCGTCAATCTCAAGATCTGATCCACCGGCTCAGTCTCTCGGAGGTGCTCATAGGAGTAGGGTGTACATGTGTGCCATAGGGGTGAGTGTATGCGCGTTTATATGAGCGCTTGCGTTGTACTGTGTTTCTCAAAAAAAAATGCAAACTTTTTGATAGTTTTTTTTTAGAAGACAAACTTTTTGATAGTTAATTGTTTATTACTGACCTGCAGACCACAAGCTTCCCTCGCACCACAGCCCACAGGTCCTCCGGCGCACGTGTGCTCATATGGGCTGCAGCCACTTTTATTTGTCTCACGAAATGGGCTGCTACCAGGTAGTAACTGGACACAGATAATGAGATAACAAATTGGTGGGCTGTCAATTCCACGAACCAACGCGTATGTCCCATCGCAATTCCTATATAACGCTCATTAGCGTCCTTAACGGCAAACCCTATTTGACGATCAGGTCGTCAACTACCAACCGCCGCACACCCCCTGGGAGACATGGGCCAAGCCCAACTTCGTGGTGAGGAAGAAGAAGTCGACATAGAGGACGACGGCGACACCGGAGCGACGACAGCGACCGACGGGAGCGTCCTCACCGACGACGGGGACGACGCGGCTGGCCGCGGCACCCCGACGGAGGTGAGGCCAGGACCTCGCCGGAGACAGGGACGACGCGGCTCGCCGCGGCGTCGCCGGCGGAGGCGAGGAAGAAACTTAACTAGGGGGGTGCAGGTGCGGGTGGGGTGGTCGCCGGAGCTCGCCGGAGTTAGGGGTAGGGTGCAGGGTCGGGGGTTAGAGGGAAGGCCGGGGCAGCGGTAGACCGGCGGTGGCCGCGGCTTGAGCATGGCGGGGCGGCGAGGTAGCGCCACCGGCCGCGGCAGGCGGGGGGCAGGCGGTTGCGGCCGGCGGCAGCGGCGGGGGAGCGACGGAGGCTAAGGGGATCGAGAGTGGGAAAGAAGATGACGGAGGCAAAGGAAGAAGAAGAAGGTGAGGTGGGGGCGTGGGCTGCGGCCCAGACGTGCGCGCGTGGGCGGAGCGCAGTCCGTCCCCGCACGGGTCGTTGACTAGGTGCTCCCACGTTTGACGCACGCGCCGCCTGAAGGACCTCCTTCGCGAAGCGTTACTGGGTCGGCCCACTTTCTTCGCGAGCCGGTACCTTTACTGTTTCGATTCGCTATTCGTTTCCTTTTTTTCGTTTCCTTTTCTTCTTTTTTTTTTCCTTTTCTGCTTTCATTTTTATTTTATGTTTTATTTTATGTTTCCTATTTTCCATTTTCTTTTGATTTTTTATAATTCACTTTTTGCGATTTCAGAAAATGTTGTACAATGAAATTGTGAGCAAATTACGAATTTGAATGTTTTTCAAATTTGAATATTTTAAATTGTGAACAATTTTTTAATGTGATTTTTTTTGAATTTGAGAAATTTTAAAAAGTGAATAACTTTCAAATTTGAACATTTTCAAAACTGAACATGTTTAAATTTGAACAATTTTCGAATGTGAACAAATTTCAGATTTGAACCATTGTTTGCATGTGAACATCTTTTGAACGTGAAATTTTTCGAATTTGATCATTTTAAATTTGGAAATTTTCAAATGTGAACAAATTTTGAATTTCAACATTTTCAAATTTGAATATATCCAAAATCTAATTTTTTTCAAAACTACCATTTTTTAAAAAATCGAAAAAGTTAAAATAGAAGAAAATAAAGAAAAGAAAACGTACAGAAAAACAAAAAAAAACAAAAAAATTGAAAAAACATAAGAGAAAAAGAAAAAAAAGGAAAACTCGCCGAAGGGGCCGACCCATTAGCAGGCGCCCTTCAGGCGGCGCTAGCGTGAAGCGCCGCATGCGGGCGATGTATATCATCTCCCTATGTCCCCTGCTTTCAAATCGAAGGCCAAAGTTACTTCGTGGGCTCTCTCGCGCATTTGTCCTCTGTCTTCAATTCCCCTGTCGAAGTCTATCCATATTTGATTGCCGCCCCTATCGAAGTGCCACCGTATGTGCATGCATTAGAAACGAAGTCAAAAGCAAATTGTCACTTCAATATCTATATGCACTACAAATAGATGCTTGAACTGGAGATTGGGAAGTAGAAAGAAAGTGGCATGTTGGCGACGCAATCTGCGGGTGTTTTTTTATCTAGTGGAGCGGTACCACTCCTGACAATGACAGTGGCGACCTTCTGAAAAAGGGGATCAAGTGTGTGGGCTAGGAAGAATAGCCAACTCAACATGAAGTAAATAAAGATGCAAGTACTGTATAATGGAGAAGAAAGATAAAAAAAGGGTACTTTGTATCATCAATTATGAGAACGAATACTCTCTTGCATGAGGCGATAAGATGACTTATTTGCATCATGTATAAAACATGATAGAGCTCCATGTAACCGTCCATTCAACCGTTTCAGTCCAACATATAGTCAGGAGCATGGACGGTGAAAGTTCGGACGAAGTAGGAGAAGGTCGAAGAGGTTGTTCCCATCTTATTTCGAAGCAATCTTGCGTTTCTTCTTCTTTAGGGGTTTGCGCACGCCTTGCATTAGTTTGTTCTACTTCAATTCTCCATGCCAATCAAGTAAACTAACCTCCTTCCTCATCAGATTTGCATGTGTTCATCGAAGATTTTCTAAAACAGTCTTCGGTAAGCAGTTCTTGCATAGGAAAAGGTCAACAGAAGGGCGACTATCCTTCCAAGTTAAGCCAAGCTGCACTGATACTTGATGGCCAGAAAATATTTCTTATTTACATCACTATTTGTATCACAATCATCTCGGACCTCAACTAGCAGTTTTAAGAGGTGGGCAAGATCTGTATGATACGTCTCTGTAAACAATTGTTGGAGAAAATCATCCACTCGCAGAGCTGGTCCAATAAAAATTTGGGACCGACGTGAATCTGATGAATAAAATTTACACTGAAATCTTATACTTCTCTGTGTTTTAACTTTAGCATTTTATAATATTACAAGTATAATTTATGTTTGTTTGCATATTTTAACAACATAACTTGTGTTTTTTTTGTTGTAGTCATTTTATTGAAAGATACTAAATTGTATTTGTGTAACAATGTCTATCCCCAAAACTATGTTTTCTACAATGCATAATCTATATAAGTTAAAAATATTTATGATAAAGATTTGTAAAGAGTACGATCTAACAAATGTCTCAGTAGAGGTTTCTAGTGTATGGCTAATTAAACATCTTTATAGAAATTTGTAGAGTATAAGTTGAACCAATGGCACTAATTCTTTATGGTCAAAATTTAATAAAGTGTGCATGCTTTCTTGGTATTGAAACAACATTGTTTAGAGTAATCACCATGAAAAAATAGTGTGGATTCTAATATGTTAGAGTAATCAACATTGTTTAAAGTAAGCACTAGAGTGAAACGAAGGAACGTCACTGTCCTCGTCCCTCAATCACCCAAGTAGGACAAAACTTGATGTGGTAGAGGTTGTTGTAGTCGAAAAACTAGAAGTCGTTGTGTTAAGACCCCAAAGGACCATCACACTAAAGCAAAAAACCGTTGTCAATGATGAGACCATAAATAGTAAGAGTCAGACCTGTACCCACACCAGTGAATACGAAAAACCGACCGGATCCTAGGAGATCCGCGAGACACACAATTACATGCGCCCTTCAATGACGACAGACTCACTACCGAAGCGAGAATAGGATGGGGAGGACCTTATTCTGACGACTCCAGGATGTCCTATGTGATAAATTTCCTAAAACTCGTCTCATGTGTATCAATAACTCCTCGTCGCATAGTGGGTTTGTATTTTTTTTGTTACTTCGAAATCATAAACATTAGCTCACCGCGGATATTATGTTGTTAGAACAATGTCATTATCTCATAAAATGTGGCTATGTTGCTGCCTACATGGGAAACAAATAAAATATTTTACAACTATTAAATTTCCGAGACATACTACACGAGGTTTCACATGAATGACTCATGCGTTGTCGAAGGATTTTTACCTTATTTTTCTCAAGAGTGAAAAGCCGAGGACATTTTGTACAGAGGGCTATGACGTTAAATCTCTACTACTTATAAAGGAAGCAAGGTTTCCTTGGTACGTCGTTTTTCTTTTTCCGATTTTGCCCCTGCGTACTACACGGTATTACGCAAACTGCCACCGCTAATGACACATACCGGTTCGTCATGGCGTTTTGCAAAAAAAAACCTGACAATCGGTTAAATTAACCCGCAGTCCACAAGCAAAGAGGCTGCGCCACGTATTTTACAGAAAACCCCCTGCCAAATAGGGAAATTAACCCGCAGTCCATAGGACAAAGGAGGCTGCGCCGCACGTTTTACAGAAAAAGCCCCGCCAAAAAAAGAAACTACCCTGCAGTCCCGAACCGGTATCATGCATTCACAAAGCGCCACGTGGCCCGTTTAAATTTCTGCTACCCTGTTTTAAACAGATTTTTAACAAAACTTCTAAGTTCAATAACTTGACTTCTGTTTGGCCAAATTTAGGAAATTTTATATATTTGAGATCCTCTGGATCTGTAGTTTATTTTAGACCTAATACTTTTCTATTTTGCCAAGTTTAAATTTTTCCAAATTTCAAATGTGATATCGCTCACTTACTCTCAAAATCTGTTGCCTTTATTTTCTTTTACAAGACAATTTGACAAATCAGTTTTAAAAGACGAAGGCGAACGTTTAATTGAACAACATGTTTTTTCTCCTGTAGCAACGCACGGACATTTTTTTTAGTACATACTAAATAGATGATGCCAGCTACGTGCAAACATATTCCAAAAGTTTGAAAAACACGTAACTTTTAAACGCAATTGGTTTTTCCTTCCTCATGTGTTGGTCGATTTTAGGTCGAAATTTAGGTTGCGGCGACATTTTCTGACAATTGTTCATTTTTCCCGTGGCATCGCACGGGTATTTTCCCTAGTGATAAGTAAGGTCAGGAATGAAGAAGCAACCAAGTGCACATGACACTGCCCATGCCAAAGTACGCAGTCCATAAAAGATGGATCTTGTGAAAGGGTAAAGGTGGTTTCGTAAAAGACTCATGGTTGTCCAAGTTGTCAAAACTCCAGGGCATTTTCGTCGGAGAGGGTATAATAATAAATAATATGTGAGATCACTTTTTTTTAACACAGTACAATTGTAGACGCTCAAATACACGTGTACACACTCACCCCTATGAACGCACACATACACACTACCCCTATGAGCACCTCCGAGATACTGAGTCGGCCTGTCGAATCTTGATATTGACGAAGTCACCACAGACGCCTCGCTGTCGACGGGAACGTTGCCTCCCACTGAAAAATATTCCGTCCAAATGAGAAGCACCAGTGTTAAACTTAGTGTTTGAACTCTGATGGGCTGGGGGTACAACCACAGTCCTAATCATCCTACCACAGACAGGTTCTTGTGGCTGCTGATAAACACCAAATATGCGTGACACTGCCTATGCCAAAGTACGCAGCCAATGCTAACTTACTTAATTCTGATTGTTGAACTGAAGTCGGACCAAATCAGGTTATGTAAGCGGGTTGGAAACATTCAGCTGTACACATAATATGATAAGTCGTCATTATGCGATATGATGATTTGGATCTGGCAGGTAACACCATGCACGACCCTTAATGTTACTAGTAATTTTGCACCTGCAATGCACATGTATTCGCATTTGTATTGCGCATGCAGACTATACATGTACTACTAAACATACCACAATATTGAGCGATAAGAATCAACCTTTCAGTAATGTATGCTCAACGATTGATCAAATAAATTCTCCCCACAGTCATCGATAAACAAACATGGTTACAGCTCAAACTATGCGAGCATGACAAGTGACAATTCTAAAAAAAAAATTATCAAAGAAAACATAAATTATTGGATATGCCAATTTAAGATATTCAAACAATAATATAGATATCCAAATATTAGGGAAGCGGGTGTGAAGTTCCTGCAGAATTCAGGAATGTGGTAGTTGGCTGAGTACTATTCTAGAACGGAGGAAAAGAAGGGAAATTCACTCCGGCTCATAGGTGCATTATCTACACCCGCTACCCAAAAAATGAATTTTAAAATGACAAAAAAATTCAAACAAAATTTTTGGATGTACATATGAACATTTTATATTCGTAAGCCGGTGTAACAAAGACAAATCCCGGCATTCAAAAATGCCTCTGCACGTAATTTTTTTTAATCTTTTTTATACCGGTCACACAAAATGTCTTTTCGATGCGAAACTTTTTTGTATGGATAGACATTTTTCATATGAACACCCGAAATTTTTGTTCGAATTTTTTTAACATTTTGAAATGCGTTAAAAATGCATTTTACACAACGGATTCATCTACACCCATGAGCCAAAACATCATGTCCGGAAAAGAAGCACTTTCCCTGCTGGGTAAGGAGCTACAACACAAATAAAATCCATTGTCGGAATGTTGATTCAAAACATTTAGCATGAGCTTGTATCAAAAAAGTATAATGCAGAAGCCAACATCGAAACATAAAGTTGTAATCTGGCATTGAAGGCATGCCGAACTAAAATTTCTTCTTAGAAAACATGAATAACGTCGAGGGCTGAGCACTACTGCTAATGCTTCGCACCATTCTTTTGCATGCTTTGTTGAGAGAAAGTGTCAAGTAGCATCTGAACATCTGAAACCATGTAGTCAGTAATTGGAGGAGCTTAGCATATAGTCCATGAAAGTAAACCACTTACGAAACATGCACTTAGTCCAAGAAAACATGGCACTACATCTGAAATCAGATTGAACCAATCAATCTACAAGAAGTAAAAGGGAGAAGAAAATAGGGGAGTTCATAGATTGAAATCGAGGGTAGATATCCCAAAAAAATAGCTTTTTGCAAGACATATATGAAACCTAGAAGGCTAGCTTACGGAGCAGTTTTCCGTAAGAGATGCCCAGACCGAGGATTTCAAAACAACCAATTTCAGTAGACAAGCTACCTTACCGAGCAGGTTGCGGTAGGAGAAGCCGGCGTTGGAGGCCTCCAGCATGGGCAGGTTGATGAAGACCCGCCCGGACACGTCGGCGCCATCGTCATCATATGCAGCACCTCCGATACGCCTCTACCTCCTCCGGTGACTGGGCAGGACGACGGTGCGCGGTGCTCTCGCCTCTCGCGATGACCGGGTGCATACATTGGAGAGAGACGATAGGCCGGGGCGGATAGCCAACATGATCTGGAGGAACGTGCAACGCTGATCTCGGCGGCGCGCGCAAGGAGCCAGAGATGGTCGCGCCGGTGGCTCCGGCTTGGCTTGGGGACGGACGCTTGCAGGACACGTATGGGCTGCGTGCTCGAAGGACAAGGTCGTGCCACGGTAGCGGGGGCAGTTACGACCTGGCAGGCACCGAAGATGGTCGTGGCGGCTCTTGCTTGGGTAGGGACGGGACGGGACGCGATAAGGAACAGTTGCGCCGGGCAGGCTAATTTTGGGGAATTCTCGAATTCAGTGGCACGGACTAACGGATGGCAATGGATGACAAAAACTCGTGAACTTAATGGGTCTACACATACCCGTTTCCATGGTATGAAACTTTATCCATACACGTACCATATCCAACGGGTAGATCAAATAGTACACAAGTTATTCATAATTTTATTTTCATCGATAACACGTTTGATAAAAAAATATTTATCTCAACTCAATATAACATATATTTGAATACGTGACAATTATCCCAACTCAAATTTGACAATTGATAAAACTTTAACATAACTTCACAAACTCATGACAATGAATGTTAAACCTCCACGAGTAAGGTATATAAACGGGCAATGTATGGGTATACCCGCGGGTTGAGGTTATACCCAGGGGCGGAACTGCACCCAGGGCAGCCCGGGCTACAGCCCGGGTCGTGGCCTTCGTAGTGTAGGTATACCGAGCTAATTTTTCACCCAAAAATTAGTAGACCGAGAAAGCCCAGCCCGTGTCATTAGGCCACAACGATCAGGGCTAATCATAGCAGCCACCACCGCATCGACCAGGGCATCAGGCCAACAGCGATCCATCACGCACGTACGCGTCGACTGCCTGCGCGTCGATTGTGCCTCTGCCTGTTCGTCTCCTTTTCGATCGCCGCCTCCAGGCTCCGGTCCTCGACGAAATCTTTGTCGATCTGATCCCGTTGCCGCCGCCGTGCCGGCGTTCGGAGACGCGCTCGTCTGAACCTCGCGATTTGCGAACACGTCGCTGACTCGCCGTCGCGCCGTTTGAGCATGCAGAACCGTGCCGTCTTCTTGCTCGCTCTGCATCTCATTACGTTCAACTGTACGTCGTCTTGCAAACTCTGAATCTTCTCATAGGTAGGTTGGTTTCCAGTGCAGTCTGAATTTTAATGAAGTGAGAACGACCAATTTCATACTTTCAGTCAGAGAACCGTCAATTTTAATCAGGATGTATGTCGGTGACTTCTCCCTAGTATGAGTGTATAGTCATTAGGGACCAATTGGAACATTTATAGTTGATGCAAGAGACGATCCAAACTTTGCAAATTGTAATGATCTTGGGGAAACTTGCTCTGAAGATGGTTCAAACAGAGACACAGGAGCTTTCCGCTGGTATATTGTCTTATTGAATTAGCTTTAATTTTACCGACTGCAGCAACAACCGTGGAAATAGTATTCTCGGCAATGAAGATTATCAAGATAGATTTAAGAAACAAGATGAATGATGATTGCATGAATCATAGTATGTTATGCTATATTGAGCGAGACATATTTGCAAGCATGGAAGATGATAATATTTTGGATTGTTTCCAAAGTTTGAGGTCACGCAAGAAACAAATACCACGTGCGGCTAGTGGTAAGTTATTTCTTATCAATACAATCTATGCATCATGTATTTATCCAAACTACTTTCTAATTATTTTTTCTTGTATTCATAGGTTACAGTGGTTCTCCTATGATCGATGTGGAAATGATAGGCTAGGATCGGAGCAAAGTTTCATTATTTAGGTACTAAATGTGTGTCTCATTATGCTACTATGCCGCCCCTTTTGTGCTTTTCTTAATGTCATTTGGTTAAATATTGAACTTATTCTTCACGTCAATTTTTTTAATGCATTTAAAGTGTGCTCTCTCTCATATATTACGCTGTTGGGAGGGGATTTTTTTCCATAGTTTTTGGGCATTAGAAATTAGCCCTGGTCTTCCCCAAATCCTGGGTCCGCCACTGGTTATACCCGTGCCCTACCCACGACTTAACGGGTAGGGTACGGTACTATCCGTGGGTATAAAATTGTACCCATACCCTACCCATGCGGGTACGGTACTATCCGTGGGTATAAAATTGTACCCATACCCTACCCATGCGGGTACGGTACCCGCGGGTAGCCATACCCATGGGTAAAATTGCCATCCTTACTGAACATTGAAGGATATGAAGGGTAAAAATATCTTGTCAATGTCTTATTGATGGGGTCTTGCCTAGTTGGGACATCATATGAAGGGTAAAAATATCTTGTCAAGTTAGAAGTTTCTATAAATTTATTTACCTAGTCATATACTAAAAAACTGTTATTAAGATTGTTAGACGAGAGACCTTGCTAGATATTTACAATATTAAAATATATACGAACACCCATAAACGCACATACATTTGCAATATATGATTGGTGCAACTAATAATAAATTCTAGCAGGCTTACCTTTTTTCATTATTCATTGTTTGTCGCACTTAGGTCTTTCAGTATCAATATACCATTAAGGGGTAATGTTTCGAAAAGATACACCTAATGTAATATTTGTCACAAACTAAGTTGAAATTTAGCATAATCGCCGAGTACTTTTTAATATATAATTATTATTATGTAACCAAGAACAACATAACTAATATTCAAAATATATTTATGTCGTTAACTATTTTAACTGAATAAAAATACTTGTTAAGATTGTACTATGATAAAAAAACTATCAATGAGGTAAAAATGTTTAGTATAAATACTTTTTATGTTGCCACGATACCGTGCATCCATGTGTAGACCAAACAGATCATTCTCATCTTCTTTTAGAGAAATCTTGTGTTTCATCTTGTTTGAGGTTTTGTGCACATCTTGTATTAGTTTTTGCTGCTTCACTTTGTTGCGCCAATAAATCATTATAACCTCTTCGCTCATTGCCTTGGGATTCCTAAACCAGTTTCGGGCAAGCAGTTTTTGCACTGTGCGAAGTTTAGTAGAAGTGTAACTATCCTCCCAAGCAAAGCCAGGCTGCATTGATACTTGAGGGCCAAAAGATATCTCTTCTTCACCTTGATGTTAGCGTAATTATCACTTGGGACCTCAGCTAGCAGTTTTTAAGAGGTGAGCAACGTAACAAGGATATAGATCCTCATATACAAGAACTGCAGGCAAATCCTCGACACTCGGGCGGACCGAGGGGCGCAAAGCCGCAAAGTGGTCTTTATTCTGAGCACATCCAGGAATCTGTATGTGTGATGTTCAGACTTCATCTGCCACATACTATCCACACACATTAACACTACGTTGGCCCTATGTGAACTAGATCATCATCTAACAGTATCCACACAATTATTTACTTTCTGCAGAAAGAAAAAGATTCTTGCAATGATATATTTGTCGTCATAACAGCCTATTTGAACTCCCAGTGGGAACTACCGCCCGATAGAGGAGAGCTTTCAGGATTTCCAGGCCTTCTCAAAGAGAACAATGTCGATCTCAGCGATTTCAAGGTGAGCACAAATTTTCTGTAGTATCTAGCTAGTTTAGTGCCAAGAGCAGTTTAGCCATGAAAGGAAATGCATACTATGTACACGATCTTTTTGCTAAAAAAATCTTTGTACCGAATTTGCATGCAAACTTCACTTCCTACAGTAAATTTCTTTCACTCCTTTAAATTTGCAACAGTACTGAATCATGACCTTACAACCTTTTGCAATTATCTTGCATTGACAGGTTTTGTGAATACATACATGGCCTTACAATGTTGGGAGCCTCTGCTGAAAGCAATGGTACAAGTCTCCAGCCCTTCCCTAAGCGCGATACAGGTACTTACTCCACATATTGCCATCTTTATTCTGGTAGTACCATACAACGCTATAATTGCCATCTTGGTTGTGGCTTTAATATTTTGAAACTCGTTGACAAGGAGTACTGGATACTATTTCCCATTAGGAATATATAATGTCTGGTTCCTATGTAATGCACATTTTTCATGAATGCTGTGAAGTAGACATTTGTTTGGATGTTGTCCTGTATATTCTCATTAGTACTGCTGCTTGGTTATTAACAAATCTCTTTGGTCCTAAAAGCATCAGGTATCTTGCATGTTCAGGAAATCATCAACTTGCATATTCAGAAAATTTTATCTACTCAGTAGATAGACATCCAACATCAGGCATCTTGCATGTTCAGGAAATCATCAACTTGCATGATATGTTCAGTACAATCAGTAGACTTGAATGGCCAGTTTGTATTCCAGTTTCAAGTAACAATACTTAGTGTGGTATTTGGAGTTCTCACCTAGTGTGTGTGGCGGCTTGGCACTCCACGGGAGCCAGCACCACCAGAAATAGGTCACCACACATTCACATACATGGGCCTGGGCCTCTCCTGGGGCACTATTCAACACTCCCCCTCAAGAGGGGTGATAGATATCTATCATTCCCATCTTGTCACACGCCAGATTACACTCTTTAGGCCCCAACCCTTTAGTCAAACAGTCTGCAATCTGTTGTCCTGAACCAACATGCTCTATCTTGATGATTCCAGTATCTAGTTTCTCTTTGATGAAGAATCTGTCTATTTCCACATGCTTGGTTCTATCATGCTGCACTGGATTGTTTGCTATGCTGATTGCTGACTTGTTATCACACCACACATTCATACAACTAGTCTTCAATATTTTCAGTTCCTCGAGCAAATTTCTTGTCCATAACATCTCACTTAGTCCTTGAGCCATAGCTCTATATTCTGCCTCAGCAGTTGACCTAGACACAACAGCCTGCTTCTTACTTCTCCACGAGACCAAGTTCCCACCAACAAAGACACAAAAACCAGAGGTTGATCGGCGATCATCTAAGCAACTTGCCCAATCTGCATCACAATATCCATCTATCACGAGGTGCTTGTTACTCTCAAACAGCAAGCCCCTTCCTGGAGTTCCCTTCAAGTACCTCAAAATTCTATATACTGCTTCAAGGTGATCACTCCTAGGTTCATGCATGTATCTGCTTACTACACTTACTGCAAAGGCAATGTCAGGACGTGTATGACATAAGTATAACAACCTCCCAACTAACCTTTGATATCTTTCTTTCTCGACTGGCTGTCCTGACTGAGCTGTCACTTTGTGGTTTTGATCAATTGGGGTTGAGGCTGGCCGACATCCTAGCATTCCTACATCACTTAGCAGGTCTAGAGTATACTTCCTCTGAGATAGCGCAATTCCCTTAGCAGACCTAGCCACTTCTATACCTAGGAAGTACTTGAGTCGGCCCAGGTCTTTGACTTCAAATGCCTTGCCTAGGCACTCCTTCAATCTTGCAATTTCTTCCTTGTCATCCCCTGTGATAATAATATCACCCACGTATACAGCGAGTATAGTGATTTTCCCTTTTTTATGTCTGTAGAAGAGTGTATGATCACCATTACACTGCCCATAGCCCATACTACATACAACACGTCTGAATTTGTCAAACCAAGCTCTTGGAGACTGTTTCAGTCCGTAAAGGGCTTTCTTTAATCTGCATACCTTGCCAGTGGTCTGAGAGGTTGAGAAACCAGGTGGGATCTCCATGTAGACCTCTTCCTGCAAGTCCCCATGCAGGAAAGCATTCTTCACATCAAGTTGATGCAAAGACCACCCAAAGTTTGCAGCACAAGAGATCAGAATCCTCACAGTATTCATCTTTGCTACCGGAGCAAAGGTCTCATCATAGTCAATGCCGTAGGTCTGACTATACCCCCTAGCCACAAGCCTTGCTTTGTACCTTTCAATCTTTCCTTCTGCATTCTGCTTCACAGTGTATACCCACTTGCAGCTGACTGCCTTCTTTCCTAGTGGAAGGGGTGTCAGAACCCATGTCTTGTTCTTACACAATGCCTCCAACTCCTCCACCATGGCCATACGCCATTTCGAGTCCTCCTTTGCCTTCTTCCAGTCAGTTGGAACAGACACAGATTGAAGAGAAGTAACAAATGCTTTGTAGGCTGGTGACAATGCTTCATAAGAAACATAGTTTCCAATATCATTTGCATTGAACCCATATCGTTCTGGTGGTATCCCTGCATTTGCTCGAGTAGTTCTCCTCAAAGCAATTTCCCCATCAGTTTGCCCTTCAGCCTGATCTCCATCAGTGGAGACGGAAATCACATCAGCTCTACCTTGTTGTTCTGTTAGTGGCTGATCAAGTTGCTCCCCCTGATGTGCAACACCATTGTCACGCTTTCGTGAATACACCTTGAGTTGCTCCTCCTGCTCTGTTGTCCACCTCGGCACATAGCCAGGCATCTCCCCCTGAATCTGTCTCCTGGCATAAACTCGAGGATTTTGTTCTTGATTTATCTTGCCCCACATGTCTTGCTGCAAGTTTGGCTCCTGTTGGTGCTGCTCACTCTGATGTACCGGAATGGCACCCTCAATTGGCTGCTGCACCGAAACAACCCCATCAGCCACAATTGGCTGCTGCTGCTGCGCTGAATTTGGCTGCTGCACTGGAACAGCCCCTGTACCACTACTCTCCCCCTCGTGACCTCCTGATGGGCACGACAAATGGTCAAGGTCTTTGAATAGCACGCTTAGATCAGTCTGGTCACCATAGAAGGGTTCGGACTCACGGAATGTAACATCCATGCTCACAAATGTCCTCTTCTCAACCGGACTCCAGCATTTGTACCCTTTTTGCCCCGAAGAATATCCAATAAAGATGCACTTGACTGCCCGAGGATCCAACTTGTTTACTGATGGCCTATGATCACGAACAAAACAAGTGCAGCCAAACACTTTGGGGGGAACTGGAAATTTATTTTCTGCAAGAATCAACTCACACGGTGATTTCATACCTGTCACCTGGGATGGTGTGCGATTGATCAAGAAAGTGGCCATCATGACAGCTTCACTCCAAAGGAACTTAGGCACATTCATGGTGAACATCAATGCTCGGGCCACCTCCAGTAGGTGACGATTTTTTCTCTCTGCCACCCCATTCTGAGGAGGCGTATCAGGACAAGATGTTTGATGCAAGATACCCCTTTCAGACATAAAAGTACCAATGGCCTTGTTAACATACTCAGTGCCATTGTCTGATCTGAGTGCTTGAATCTTTACATTAAACTGAGTCTGAACAAGGGCATAAAAGGTTTTGAAACACTGAAACACTTCATCTTTATGTTTCAGAAGGTAGACCCAAGTCATGCGAGAATAGCAGTCAATGAACGTAACAAAATACTTCATACCACTAACAGATAACACTGGGCATGTCCATACATCAGAATGGATTAA
Source organism: Poa pratensis (assembly GCA_947311845.1). Lineage (NCBI taxonomy): Eukaryota > Viridiplantae > Streptophyta > Magnoliopsida > Poales > Poaceae > Poa > Poa pratensis. The sequence goes on from CAMZMU010000112.1 coordinate 29,187,503, forward strand.
CACAAAAGGAGATATGCTCCTTATCCCCTTACTCACATATGAGTTTCTGGTATGTTTAGCAAACTCACACGCATCACAGTTCAGCTTGCTCTTGTCCACACCACTCATTACATCAGGAAATGCTTGATACATTTTGTCAAAAGACACATGCCCCATCCTACAGTGATGAATAAGGGCTCTAGTCTCCTTATTCTCAGCAACTGCAGCAAGCATGTGCATTCCCTCCTGCTCCATCATGCTGCGGTCCATGTACCACAGCCCCTTACGCCTCGCTCCAGTCCCAAGACTCCTGCCCGTCGATCTCTCCTGGATCAAGAACACAAAGCGGTCAACAATGAGTCGACAATCCATTTGATCAACCAGAGAACTCAAGGACACTAAGTTGACAGGAAAAGCTGGCACATGCAACACAGAGGATAATTTTATACTTGGTGTGCAAGTGACTGTCCCAACACCTGTGATGGGTTGGGCTGTGCCATCCGCTGTATAAATGGATTTCGGATTTGTGTGAGGGGAATAGGATGTAAATTCGGTAAAGTCTCCGGCGACATGTTGTGATGCTCCAGAGTCAAGTACCCATTCAGATTTTTGTTTATGGACTGCTATTGATGCATGTTCAATGTTACCTTCATTTGTATCAACAAAGTTTGCATAACTGGTAGCAGTCTCTTGTTCTCCTGTAGTCTGCTTCACCTCGACAGAGGCAGCAACATTTGCCCTGGGAGCATTCCAAGGAGAGGTATTCCAATAACCACCACGTCCAGTCCGACCACCTCTGTAGTAACTGCCACCATTATACCCTCTGCCTCCTCTGTAGTTACTGCCACCATTATACCCTCTGCCTCTTCGGGGCGGTTCAGTACAGAAACGACTGATATGCCTCGGGTTACCACAATTAAAACATTCCCTAGAACCACGCTGATCAGCCACTCTGTAAGCAGATTCAGTCCCAGCTCCTCCTCTAGACTGCAGGCGTACCTCTTCTTGAGACATCGCAGCAATGGCATCATCTAGAGACACGAGTGTAGACTGATGGAGCAGTGCAGCACGTCTATTTTCAAAATCTTGATTGAGACCCTTTAGGAACTGCATCACACGTCTGCGCTCTACCCAAGTCCTGGCAATCTCCATGGACTTTGCATGTGGAAGCTCAAGGGGGTCACACTGATCTAGTTCTGCCCAAAGATGTTGTAGCTCATTCACATACACCATCACACTTCTGTCACTTTGACGAACAGCATGGATCTTGTCTTCAATTTGAGACATAAGCATCAGATTTCCTTTACCTGAGTACCTCTTGGACAGCAAGATCCACACATCAGAAACACATGGCAATGCCTCAACAGACGCTGCAATAGGTGGAATCAGGGAGTTCAGCATCCATGCCAATATCAGGGAGTCAGTGACACTCCACTTCTTCCACTCCAAGCTCTCCTTGTCAGCCGGTTCTCCAACAGTCCCAAGAACATATCCCACCAGGCCCTTTGTTTTCAAGATCAACAAAGCCCGCCTCGACCAGCTCAAGTAGCTGCTCACCCCATTCAACTTGATATCATTTGGCATGAGTTCGAGCTTTAGAACCTGATCTCCTTGAGACGCAACAAGTGCGCCTCCTGCTGCACCATTTGCTGAAGTCCCCGCAGCATTCGCTGTCATCATCTGCGCCAACTTCTCCAGGGCAGTGGTGAGTTCAGTCCCCATGATAGCCTCTTGATGCAGTTGACCTTCACCAACAAGTCCACGCAGCTGCTCCCCCTTGACTCCTCAGCTGCACACAGACGTCTTCCCCGCCTCTAGGGCCAAGCTCCTGCGATCCCCTTCACTCGCGCACCCCTGCTGCCGCTGAAGCTGAACAACACCTCCGCTTGGTGCAGCTCCTCCTCCCAAGCTCACCCCACCTGCCCTGAAGCTCTTGGTGACCAGGAGCTCCGCCTCCTGCCGCTGATTCACCGCCGGCAGCCTCCAGGACCCAGCAAACCTGGCTCTGATACCATGTGGTATTTGGAGTTCTCACCTAGTGTGTGTGGCGGCTTGGCACTCCACGGGAGCCAGCACCACCAGAAATAGGTCACCACACATTCACATACATGGGCCTGGGCCTCTCCTGGGCCACTATTCAACACTTAGTGTATTACTCCATTCTTACCAGTTTACCATTCAACTACTCATGATGACTGTATGCTTACTCAAAATACAGTCTCTGAATTTTCTTGCAGTAACTTCCTGATGTCAATGGTTGCAGATCACACGACTGGTACTCAGCACGACGAGGATGGACTGGGTTGGCGAGGTGACGGGCAGCACATCAGCTGCAGGTTTTGGGCGAGCAGGACCAGGGAGCCTTCTCCCCTGGCCGGTGCTCTGCTTCTGCTAGGTGAGGGCCGGCGATCTACTGCTCGGTGGGGCGGCGAGTAAGCAGCTGGGCGAGGAAGAAGGGAAGCGCTGGACGTGGAAGCAAGGGAGCCAAGGTCAACTTCCACGCTGGGCCAACCGCAGAACCGCGCCGAAATCGCAATACTCCCCCGCGCAGGTAACGGCGTACCCTGGTACTGCAGGAGCACACTGCACACGCACGTCCGAAGCAGAGCGCCTCAGTTTCTGGCGTCTTTCGACATGACGCCTTTTTCGACGGGACGGCCGCTACCGCCGCTCGTGGATAGGCATAGCTCCTTCGCCGAGGTCTGGTCGGAGGGGAGCAGCGCGCTGCGGTTGACGGACGAGCTGGGGTTCGATCCGTTCATGGTGTTCTACGAATCCATCGACAGCTTTTTTCGCGGGCGATGCTAACATCCACGAGGATGTCACCTGTTTGAACAATGGCATGGCCGGCGTCAGCCTCTGGAGCTTCCACGACTTCCCCATGGACGGCGCCATTGTCTGACGTTTTCCTTGTGATGCACCCGGTCGGTTGTAAGGATCTCCATCTGGCCTCTACGTTCCTTGTAAATGTTAGCGCACGAAACCTTGAAGAAAGGATTCTTTCTCTTGCCCCAGGAACGTAGGATGCAAAATTCGGGATTGCTTCCTTGCTGATCGAAATATATTCTACATTTCTACTGTTGGAATTTGTTCATCAGAATGTGTATGTGTACTTCCGGCCGCTTGAGCAGACTGTGTTGTACTCTGTCATCTAGTCTTTCATACTGATCGTGTCGGCTATTATTGTGTTTGTGATTGTTAATGCCAAATAAGTTTTTTTTTGAGGGAAAGGCCATCCGGCTAGCTTTATTAATATCAAATAATGGTTACATCGTTCACCAATAATGGCAGAATAAAACCTGGAGGAGTATCACACCACAACTTCGGTGGATTACTCTTCCCAAATTTAGCTAGCTCATGAGCAACAGAATTAGAATCTCTATTACAGTATTGAATGATGACCCCTCCGAAATCTTGACAAAGTAGACGGCATTCCTCCAGGATATGTGCTGAAACTGATGAAAATCCCAAATCTGAATTGAGTGCTTCGACAATTGAAACGCAATCAGATTGAACAATAAGATTGTGACAAGCTAGACGTTTCGCCACAATTAGGCCCTCACGGAGAGCCAAGGCTTCAGCCATTTCTGCATCGAAAATATTAGACAGTTGCATGCAGGATGCACCCACAAAACCTCCTGTGTCATCTCTCACAATGACCCCCACAGCTCCAGTATTATCAGTGGAAGAGTAAGCTGCATCAACGTTCACGATCTGCTGACCTGGCGGTGGTTTTGCCCAGGAATTGATCTTCTGAATGTTGACACCCTTCTTATTTGCTCGCACATAGTTCATGGCTAGGGCTTGAATAGACAGAGCTGTCCTCTTGACATCCTGTACGTCCTCATTATGCAGAATTTTCCTACGTTGCCACCACAAATACCAACATGCAACTGTGATGCTGTTGCGTGACCTGCTCATCTGGTCGTGTTGAGTTGGATTACTTATGTAAGTTCGTAATTTGATGAATCCAGTTAAGCTGTACAATTCTGGACGCGTCGGTTTAGATTCACTCCATTGGGCAGTTCATATATCCAAATACCATATTATCCCTGAAAGGAACGATTATGTATTTTGTTTCGAACCATACTGGAGGTTGGAGAGGTACACGTTGAGCAATTTTAGCTGGAAAACCAAAGGCTTCGTTAATTCAAAGCCGGGCTCATTTCGAACCTTTCCTCTAAAAAAAAGATAGGGAAAGAGGTTCAACATAGAGAGTGACCCTCGGAGATCGGCAGGTCATAACTGAATGACGGTGGGAGGCGACTAACACTCATTGGCTTGATGCTTATGTCAGCAACCATGAAAGTATGCAACGAAAATGGAAGCCCGTGTGTTGTGTCCATCTGTGAGCTCGACGCGCATCCAGGGCGGCCTCCTGTCAGCGGGGCCGGTGGCACAGTCGGGGTAGTGGGCGCGGTTCGCGGCCATGACCGGCAGCGGCGACACGGCCGGCAAGGCGAGGCCAGTGTGCGGGACGAGGCGCGCGTGTCACGACGGCCGGCGGCGGCATGGTTTGCAGCCCGGCGGCGCGGATGATGTTAGCGCCGCGCAACATCATTTCGCGCGGAGCAGCAAGCCAGCAGCTCGCGCTCGCGCATCGTGCATGGCTCGGCTGCTCGCACGCGGACGACGATCATGCGGCTCGGAATGGAATGGGATTCAAGCAGAAAATCAATTCGAAGATCGAATAAATAATACTCCTAAGTACGTTTCATAAATGATAGGATGCCCAGGTAAAAAAGAAAGAAGAAGATATATAGGATGCTAACTTTGAACTACAAAGGAGCTGCGTCTGGTTCGGCTCCACATGAAATACCATGGACCAAGCCTTCTCCAGGTACGTACAAGATGAATGTTGACGCTTGTTTCTTTTCAAATTAATGGGACAGGTGCCCTCGGCGCTGTTCTTCGGAATGCTTCAGGAGAAGCTGTAGCAGGCTGCGGTAAAAGTCTGGATAATCTACTCAATGCGGCTGTTGCAGAAGCCCTAGCGTTGATGAATGGATTGCAATTCATTGAAAATCTGGGATGTGTACCGGTGATTGTAGAGACTGACTCGCTGGAACTTGACGCGTTTAACGGTAACAGCGAAATTTGGAGCCCTCATACGGCTGTTCTAATGGAGTGCTTCCAAATTGCAAGCAGAATTAACCAGCTAAAAGTTCAACACTGTCCATGGGAAGCAAATAAGGTAGCTCATAAAATTGCTAGGACGGTTTATGATTCGAAAGTTGAAATGTATTGGGACGATGATCCCGCTGCTTTATTTTACCCGATGTAATGAACGATGTATCTGTGTTTGGTTGAGGCGGTAAGTTTCAGACGCACTCTTTTCCCTGCCAGGATACCTAAAGGGACTGGTAGGGCTTTTAATGAGTCGGCTTGCTGACCTAATATAAAATTTCAAAAAATAAAAGAAAAAACGTGCAGAGCAGCTGGAAATAACAAAATTGCCCCAGGCCTCTCCGCTGACGTGTACCCTTTCGTCCTTTTGCAGGTACGTGAAAGTTGAAACAGCGGAGTCTTGATACGGGGAATTCCGATTCAAACACCCTTTAGGATCGATGAGTAATACTACTAGCACGGCCGGTACTATTCAAACAACCTTCACGGAGTTCAGGACTTCCCCTGCCACGTTTCAGCACCAACCATATATGCCAGAATCATAGTGTTTGCAACACGCCCTTACAATGCATACGACTGCATTGTTTAAAAATTTTACGCAAATGTATAAGTATGTACTCCCTCCGATATCCGTTACTACTGTCGGAGAAAAAAGACCTACATACGTACAACTCGCAGGTATAAGTCACGACACTATTTTCGGATCCGAGGGAGTAGGTCAGATCAGTGCTGTAAGATATCATAACAAATGCATTAAAATTGTTCATCTATAAGTTGGAACCGGGCTACGGTGGTATGTTCATCTTTGGCCTATTTACTTCTAGTTTTATAGGGATACAGGGGGCCCTAATTTAGAGTTTTGCACATGGCACTCGCCGGCCCGGCCCTGCCATCTTTGTTTTGTAACCATTCTAGTGGTGCTTATACAACGGGGCAGAAATGCTCATCTTTTAAAGAGCAATATCCTTTGGACCTCTGACCATTAGGGGATGGCCACATCAGCCCCTTTGTCAACTATGCAGATGTCAACCAGACGGGAAGGCACATTTTGTTCGAATGCCACTACTCAAATAGGATTTGGACGGAGGCGTCCCCTTGGCTCAACTGCCTGCACTCATGCAAAGCCTCGGATCCACCAAGCCCACTATATTCAAGTATTGGAAAGAGTTGGCCGCCATGGCATCACCCTCTCGTAAGGGTCTCAAGGTGGCGATCGTCCTAATCACGTGGGAAATTTTGAATGAGCGGAACGCGAGGATCGATGCCCTCTATCCTTTTCCAACACATCAAGAGCGAAAGGAAGAATTGAATCCTAGCCGGGGCTAAGAAGCTGGTAAAAATCATTCGGTGATAGGCTATTTTATTTTGGCTTCGACCTTGGTTGTCTTTGCTCCTCCTTTATCAATATAAAGCGAAAGCTTTTGCCTTGTTTTTAAAAAAAAAGTCCTACATCATTGTTGCAAAATTTCTTGCCTGATTCAGCCGTGCAGTTAGGTAAGTAGTCATATCCATAGCATTTTGAAGGTAGGGGAGTGCTCTTTATGTATCTGCACAATATCAACACACTTTATTAGGCCAATCACGTGCAGAATAATTTGCCGCCTTATAGTTCTGCATTTATAAATATATTAACTTATTTTATGGGGAGCTCAACATTAGAAAATGCACATCATGCTATGAGGTTGGGGAGTGAGAACGTAACGGAAATAACAAAACCTCGTTGTTTGCGTCGCATGAAGAGAGAATAGTAACCATGACCATGAGAGCTGCCAAAAGTCGGAGCCATTTGAAGAGGCAACAATTAATCTAGTATTTTTCCATGATCGATGCTCTTCGTCATTTTGCCTGTGGTAGTGTTCACCTCTCACATTGTTTTATAGATCCATATTGTGGTCCGTTTTTGGCGCAAGTCCAACATATTTCTCTCGCGAAGCTCTTCGTCAAAGTCGGAGCTGCTTGTTGTTGGCGCGTGTGGTCGATTGTTGGTGTGGGTCGACATGTGTGTTGGCGTCGTTCACGACGAGGGCCCTGCCGGTGGTCGTCGAAAGCTTAGTCGGAGTCGTTTGCTCGAGGAGGAGGAGTGATGCTCGGTGACAACCCGAACGGTGGCTTTTCTTCTCGACGCCGCATTTGCTCCGTGTGGGTGGCCAGGTCGGCCGGTGGTGGTGTCCAATGTGGTCGTGTTCCATGACAACATTGGTGCATTTGTATTGGTTTTTAGCCGTTTTCTGCTAATTAACCAGCCACCTCTCTTTTGCTTAATTAATTAAAATGGCAAGTCTTTTGCCTTGTTTAATAAATAAATATTGTAGTCCGTTTTTCATTCGTTTAATGGCAACTAATAATATCTTCTATATCAATATTTTGGTTATCGAACAAAATTAATTGGGGAATAAATTTATTCCAAAAAAAACTGGGGAATCAGTGCCAGAGATACACTAGCTGTCTAAAATTACAATATCTTTTATATCATTATTAAATCTGGTAAAGAAAACAAATACCACATCGTCATATTTCAAACAAGGGCATTAATTTGTGTTGTACATTATCAAAATACACTATCTTCTGCTACCAAATGAAAGCATAGACGATAGCAAATGAGCACAAAATCACTGACAATGATTTTCCCAAGTATATGCTTAGTCGGCAAGAAAAATAGAATTTTTTAAATTGTACGTCTTAGGCTGTTAGTAATGTATTAATTGTTAATCACTTGTATATTTCCACATAAGATTATGTATTACAACAACTCTAGAGATGCACTATATTTTGAGTCTCTCAAATTGTTTTAGAGTGCACTCTACAGACTTTTGAGGCTAGTGCAAATGCGCAAAGTAGTTTTTGTTCTATGGGAAGCATAATTCGGAAGAATGGAGACTATTTTTTAGGATTTAAATTTTGAGGCTCTAGTGCAAACACAGAAATTAGTTTTTGGTCTACGGGAAGCGTAATTCCGAAGAATCGAGAGTATTTTTTAGGATTTATGGGCCTGGCCAACAGGTAAATGACAAACACATATTTTATCCAGATTTGGGCATCTCGAGACGAGAGAATAGTTACTACCACATTTGGACTTTATTGATGATATGAAGGCCTCAAGTTGGTTTATGTGTTAGCACCCTTGCCGGTTCGTGATGGAAATCTCAACACAAGACGATGACCGAGATGATCTAGTTTGGTATGATCTCTTTGTCGGAGTCTCGGTGTATGTCAAGTTTCAAGTGGTCCGACATAGTAGGACGAAGAGGCATGCTCTGCCAGGGCATGCAAGCAGCAAAGTATCATCTTCTCCTTCCGCCGGGAACCTATGGGGTCCCTATGTGTTCGACAATTGTCATAATGAGAGAGTATTGGTGGAATTTCTCCTTCTGTGTGAGGGAAGTTGTATGTGCATTTATTTTGAGATTAAATTAAAAATTATGCATAGAGTTCTTCCAAAAGCCACCACAACAGAAAAAATGTTTTCTTTATTCATAGTTTACATATATAATATAGAAAGTTTTATTTTGGCACGCTAGAGATAGCACATACATACATATATATATATATATTATGCATGCATTTTTTTTGGGTGCATTTCATCTCTGTTTCGTAGCCATACTAGTGGTGTCTAGGCATAGGGGCAGCAACACTCATGATCGGAGGTGCAATGTCCATCGGTATTGCAAAACTTCTTGCAATATTCATCCGTGCAATTAGGTAACTCGAACCCATAGCACTTCACATCAAGGGGGGAAGCGCCAATTTGTATCTGTACCGGATCAACACATTTTGTTAGGCCAATTATGTGCAGGATAGTTTTCCACCTTATATCTAAACCATTCCTATACACTAATTTTCATGGGGAGCGCAATTCCAAAATACACATTAAGTTATGATTGCAGCAGGTGAGAAAGGCAGGGAAATAACATAACCTCGTTGTCCGCATGGCATGAAGAGAGAAGAGTAACCAGGACCATGAGAGCTCCCAAAAACAGGACGACTGCTTCCTTCTTGAATCTAGCCATTTGGAGATCCTACGTAGTGCTGTTTTTTTGCCCAACAATGTAGTATTCTTTTATATGCTCGATACTCTTCTGGTATACTTTTTGCTTGTGATAGTGTTCCCCTCTCACCCTGTTATATAGATGCATATTGCGATCCTTTTTCGATTGTTTAATGTTAATTAATAACATCTTCTATATCAGTATATTGGTTATCAAATCAGAATTAATTGGGGAATCAAATTCCTTCCATTTTTTTTGGTTGAATCAATGCTAAAGATATATTAGCTAACAGAAAATTAATACAATATATTTTTATATCAATAACGTCTAATATATAAAGAATGCAATATTTATTGCAGTAAATAAACAAATACCATATCCTCATATTTTTAAATGAGGGCATTAATTTTTGTTGTACACTATATCTTTCCAAATATAGTAAACTATCAAATGAAGGCATAAACGATGGTAAATGAGCACAAAATCACTAACAATGTAACTTGTGTTTCTTTTAATATAAAAAATTATACCATGGGGATTCCCTCACGGTTTTACGGTAAAAGAAAATCACTAACAATGATTGGGACCAAGTATATGCTTACTTGGCAGGAAAATAGAATATTTTAAATCGTATGTCTAAGTCTGTTAGTAAATGTGTTGCTAAGGATATATACTAGTTTAGTGAATACTAGCTAAGAACCGTATATTGCCACATATGATTATGTATTAGAGCAAATCTACTAGATGAACTATTGTTTTGAGTCTGTCCAATCGTTTTATTGTGTACTCTACAAAACTTTGATGCTCTAGCGGCAATGTGCAAAAGTAGTTTTTTGTACTACGACAGGCGTAATATCAAAGAATTGAGAGTACATCTATTTGTTAGGATCTCAGGGTCGGCCCAACAAGTGAATGCTAATTTTAAAACATATTTTATTTAGGTTTGGACCTCTCCAGACGAGAGAAACGTGGAAATCACTAGAAAAAGACCGACCTTTCCGGAGCGCGTCTCCTAACATGCCAAGCGTAGCGTTTTACCTTCTCGTGCGCTCTCTGCTCGCCATGTTTCAGATTCTCCTCTGTGGAGACCCTCTGGGGTGTCTGTATGTGGGACGAGTGTTAGAACGAGATAATTTAGATGGGATTTCCCCTTCTGACGTGAGGTAGGTTTTGTACGAGCATTTATTTATGTCAAGACTCGATTTTTCAAAACGTAATATATTTTGAACAGTTCATCCGAAATACGAGCCATTTTTTACATTTGAGATCCTCACATCGAGGTATTTAAAACAATATCCCATGAACATAAGTTTTGAGAATTTTTTCTTATACTTTCTGAATTAGTACGGGTGTAGTTTGGGGTTATAGTGTAAGTGTACCTAGGTTTTTTATGTACTTTGGCTTTCAGTGTTTCTGTACTTTGAGTTTCAATATTTTTGTACTTCGTCTTTCATTGATTTTGTACTTCGTTTTTATGTTGTACTAGCTTGAGTAACTTCTTTTGTACTTCAGCTCGGTTCTTTTGTATTTCGGATTTTTGTGTTTTGGACTTTGGGTTTTTGCTCGGTTCCAGGGATAAGAGGTTATGTGCAACTGCATGCAAAGTATGCTAGTTCTGCGTAGCGCACCATCAACAGGAGCAGCTTCATGCTTGGGACGTCCAGTCGCTGCTAATGTGACCACATCGCCGAGCTCGGGATGCCTCCGCGTGTAGTTATTGAACCTTCTGCTCTGCACGCCTGCCAACATCCAGGGGCTGTTTGGTTACCTGCAGTCATCCATGCAAATTTCTTGCACCCGGAGCCTGCCTCGTTAAGTTGAAACCAAACACTGGTAATTTAAGAGCTCGTAGAAAAATAGGTACGGGTTGGTAGATTTGCATGCACGGTGTTTGGTTGTGACGGCGCGCTGCATGTGGTGTGAGATAGCCATGCAAAATTCCCTAATACTTGCATCTCCCGTGTTGTGCGCTGCTTGCATGCAAATTCAGACGTTTCTTCGGGGCCGGGCCCAGTGTTGCTTTAATATTCGTGCCATGCAACATTTTAAGACTTGTAGATAACCAAACAATGTGTCGATTAAAAGATTCCGTTTTGCATGAGTCTACCAACTTCTATCAACTTTCAGACGAGCACAACAGCGGAATTTAGTAGGCTATTAAAGTCACTATTAATTTTCGTTAAAATTGTACTAGTTTTAGCTAGAGGCCTCTTCAAAAGCTAGAGGGACGCTCTAGTGAGAACAAACAAATGGCTCCCGAGATTTAGGAAGCTCGTCTTTTGAAAAAAATGAAAATAATATTTAAAGATTCAGACAACCTGCGAAAACAATTCTGGATGTAGATAATGATGAGGTCTACTACTGTGAAAAAAAATCGATAGATAAATTTTATATTTTTAGGCTGAGCAAAAATAACAGATGGGTAAATCTGGGTATGATGAACATTGCACATTTTCAAAACTTGAAATTTGTCAGATTTATCATTTTTGTGTAGCCCTAAAATAACGAGTTTTAAATTGAGATTTTGCACGATGGTAGTGTTCAATGTTTTCTACACCTAACATTTTTGTCCTGGATTTTTTGGAGCTTGTAAATGCCATTTTCGATTTTTTTTCAAAAACATGCTCCTTGGAGATTGGTAGCCATTTTTTATTTTTTTTCCAAAAAACCTGCAAAACACAAGGTAGCATCCTAAATCGCTTTTATTCAAGTGGCTTCCATCCTCTGCACCTCTCCCATCAATCTCCCACCTCGGGAGTTCGCCGGAGCGAGACGAAGACAAGAAGCCTATGCCAAGCGGAAGCACCAGATGGAGCAAGCTCGAAAGACCACCTCCAGCACTAGATCTGCTTATCTCAAGCCCCTCGCCACCACAACCGGTTGGGAGAGGCACAACAAGATCAAAAATACAAAAGGAGAGGAAGAAGTTGAGGCCTCACAAATCTGCAGGTCCAATCACATGCTTTTTTTAGGGCGAAGGGGAGAGATGGATTTCTTGCCTACGTATATAACCTCTGGAGCTCGACCAGTAGCCTCACATCCAACGCCAACCACCTGAAGCAGCCTGAATGCTTGGGCCGACAAATCCCCATCGGCAAACTGCAGACACACCGTGAAGTACACGACCCATGTACAAACCCTATAACTACCCGTATATACAGTAGGGAGCCAACCCCCCTACCCCAACATCTCCGGCTGGCAAGGACCCTAGAGAGGAGGGGCGGAGGGGGTGGAAGGCAGTAGGCGACGATCAACTAGGGGAAGGAGGAGACAAACAATAGAAGGGGATTTTTTCCTTGGCCAAGGCCAGGACCGAGGCGGGAAACGTTAATGCGATGCGTGTGTCGTAGGTGCACCACCGTCGCGTCCCCTCACGTTCCATCGCGTCGCATGTGAACCGCCCGACAAAGTGCGTGCTATTAAGCGATAGGACGGCCTCCTGCACAAAGCCTATAATAGCGGCTGACCGAGCACATGAGTATGACTTGTGGGCCCAGCCTGTCAGATGGCTTGTCCAGGCATTGTACGGGACCGCAGGCTACCCCCAAGTTTAGAAGCCCGCTTGAAACTGGGTTGAGTCAGAAAAATGGGGGATGCCGCTGTAACAGATTTTCATGTCCGACACGGGCCTTTGAGGTGCCGGTGGAGATGCTCTAATAACTAGTAACGGATACTGGCATACAACACCCACATGTGAACCGAAAACAAATAAAAGATTCATGCAGTTGGTTTCGAAAATTAACTTTGGCTTGGCTTTCTAATGCCATGCATGATGCATCCAGCTTCCTAAATTACTAAGTAGGATCATTCTACGTTGCATGGGCTAAGGGAACGTAATATAGTGTACTCGCATACGCCATCATCAAGCATACCAAATAACATTGATCAAATAATATACTCTTGCAAAGTAAAAAGAATCCCCATGGAACTATATGAACTGAACCGTATCAAAGCAAGCATCATGCATCAGTATCACGGGGATGGATCCAGAGGTGACCCAGAGAGGCAGAGACCAAAATTTACTCACCCCTTCCCAAACGGGAGCGCATGCATGGCCTCCCCCAGCTAGCACCCCATGTGATGAACAAGATGTCAATCCTCGTCAAGGCAAGTATTGCAGCTACGGTGGGGTCATGCAGTACGTCCATTTTCAGCGTTACGCCCATTCCCAGCATTGCGTCTACGCACACAAGACGTTGCTTTCCATGGTTGCTTGTGAGCTGAGGGCCATGGAGGTCGTTCGTTGCCTAGCTATCTTCGGATTGATCCTGAATTCAGCACGAGATGGCAAAGCTGGGAGAAGTAAGGAGAGAGAAAAGAGATGGAGGGAGAGGGAAGAAGATAGTGACGCCTTTGGTCCTGCCCTGATCGGCTTCATCGCCGGAACAGGCAATGGTATGCCAAGACGGCGAGCACTGTGAGAGGCAACCACCGCACACATCTACCATCGAAACGTATTCAAGTTAAGGTGCAGGATCAATGCCGCACTTCTCTTCTTGTGCCAATTCCCTAGCTCGTGGCAGGGCAGCGAAAATGGCAGCAACGGAAACCCCTCCCTCCCTCTCCCTCAGCCCGTCCCTCACCCTCTCCCGCACAGAGCACCCGTCAATGGCTGCATCTCTGAGGCTGCTGTGCGCGGTGATCGTGCTGCTGCTAGTGGTGGCTCCGGCAGCCGCCGCCGGAGGAGCTCGGCGCGGAGACTCTTCGCGGACTGGATATCATTTCCAGCCGCGGAAGAACTGGCAAAATGACCCGAATGGTAAGCTGTTGCTTAATTTTGTTTCTTCGGGCTTGTAAGCTTGGTTCGGTTCAGCTACTGCGGCGCCTAATGGCAGCGGGTTAGCACACGTAGATGTCAACCGTGAGAAACTCAGTTACAGCGTAGTTCTTCACCGGTGCTGGATCTGTTATTTACACCGACCACACTGCACCACAGTGGCATCCACTAGGTACGTCGGCGGGATCCTCTGAGTTTGAGACCCCGGCCCGCCTGGCGCCGGCCGGTGAGACCTTGGTCCCCGTCTCCCGTGCATTGCGTCGAGGACGAACCCCAGTACCGCTAGCGCTATTTCTTCATTTCCTAGCCCATTTCTTCGCTGCTGATGCAAAATGAAAAAAACTCGCTGGAGTATTAATTAGCGTAGCTTGATTGCGCTACATGGGAAAACGTGCTCAGATTCCGAATGAAATTCACAATTTCTGGTCAGGATCGAGAACTAGGAGCATCCAGATAGAGAATGCAATGCGTTTCCATCCCTAGTTCATTTCGTTTAGTAGCTGATCGCACCTGTACATGTTTGGGAATTGGGATGCCCACGCGGGATGGCCGTGTGCTACCATCTTTTAGGTGCTACCATGCTATTGTTAACAAAAATCAGTTTAAAAAGTTTCAAAAAATTTACCAAAAAGTGTGAATGTTCACAAGGAACATGTCTACAGCCTCTGAAAATTTAAGGTCCAAAATCGAAATACACAATAATAAACAAAAAAGACAAATCTAACATGAATAGTGTCAAGAGAAAGGCAAAGAAAAATTGACTCTATTCACGTATGGATTTGTCTTTTTTTTCTCAGTGCACTAGTAGAAAAAGGACTTTTGGTCCGGAGTACTGTTTTGCCATTAGCCCCGGTTCAGGCAAAAACCGGGACCAGTGCCTGGCACTGGTCCCGGTTCGAGCTGCCAGGGCCCCGTGGGGCAATGGTCCCGGTTCGGTTGGGGGCATTGGTCCCGGTTCATGCCAAGAACCGGGACCAAAGCTCCAGAGCCGGACCACGTGGCATGCCGCGGAGCTTTGGTCCCGGTTCGTGCCAAGAACCGGGACCAATACCCCTCCCCTGCCTATATATTGTTGCCCCCACCCCCCTCTCTCCTCTGTTTTTTTTTCCTGGATTGGTGGGAAGTGGGGGTGCTAGTTTTTTTTCTCTTTGCCACGCACAAGATGTGTTCGATGAAATGCCCGACCCGCACCGAGGTTAGCAACTTTATCCTTTTCGTCTGTAATTGATACAGAAATATTGCACGTGTCGATGTACGGTGGTCATTTCACTATTCAAGATGTTATTGTAATGGTATTTGATAAACTTAATTATATATATGATGCAGATGGATGCACGGATGCGATGGATGTACGGCGAACGACGCAGTTCCGAGTTTATTGCAGGCCTGCATAAATTTCTCGATGTGGCTGAGGCAAACAAAGTGAATAATTTTATGCCTTGTCCATGTGAGAAGTGTCGGAACGTCAGGGAGTACTCTGACCCGAGAACCATTCAAGACCACGTGATTCGGAAAGGTTTCATGCCCAGCTATAATTGTTGGACCAAGCACGGAGAAAGAGGGGTTACGATGGAAGACAATGAAGAAGAGGAGGATGATGACAACTATCCTATGTTCCCTGAGGAATGCGGTGATACTGTTATGGAAGACGTTGAAGAAGAAAGAGGTGAACATCGGGCATCAGATGAGCCCGCTGATGGTCTTGGTGGGGTCATTTCTGATGCAAAGCGAGAATGCGATACAGAAAAGGAGAAGCTAAAGTTGGAGGCCATGCTTGAGGATCACAAAAAGTTGCTGTACCCAAACTGCGAAGATGGCAGCACAAAGCTCGGTACCACACTGGAACTGCTGAAATGGAAGGCAGAGACTGGTTGTTCTGACAAGGGATTTGAGAAGTTACTGAAAATAATGAAGCCGAAGCTTCCAAAGGATAACGAATTGCCCGAGACTACATACGAAGCAAAGAAGGCTATCTGCCCTCTAGGATTAGATGTGCAGAAGATACATGCATGCATTAATGACTGCATCCTGTACCGCGGTGAGTACGAGAACATGGATAAATGCCCGGTATGCAATGCACTGCGGTACAAGATAAGACAAGATGACCCTGGTGATGTTGAGGGCGATGACGAGCCCCCCCGGAAGAGGGTTCCTGCTAAGGTGATGTGGTATGCTCCTATAATACCACGGTTGAAACGTCTGTTCAGAAACAAAGAGCATGCCAGGTTGTTGCGATGGCACAAAGAAGAGCGTAAGAAAGACGGGAAGTTGAGACACCCCGCCGATGGGTCCCAGTGGAGAAAAATCGACAGAGAGTTCCCGACATTTTCAGATGACGCAAGGAACTTAAGATTTGGTCTAAGTACAGATGGCTTTAATCCTTTTGGGGAGCAGAGCTCCAGTCATAGCACTTGGCCCGTGACTCTATGTATCTACAACCTTCCTCCTTGGTTGTGCATGAAGCGGAAGTTCATTATGATGCCAGTGCTCATCCAAGGCCCGAAGCAACCCGGCAACGACATTGATGTGTACCTACGGCCATTAGTTGATGAACTTTTGCAGTTGTGGTCCGAACCAGGTGTACGTGTGTGGGATGAGCACAAACAACAGGAATTTGACCTACGAGCGTTGCTGTTCGTAACCATCAATGATTGGCCTGCTCTTAGTAACATTTCAGGACAGTCAAACAAGGGATACAATGCATGCACGCACTGTTTAGATAAGACTGAAAGTATACATTTGGGAAACAAGAATGTGTACCTGGGGCATCGTCGATTTCTTCCGAACGGTCATGCCGTAAGAAAGCCCGGCAAGCATTTCAACGGTGAGGCAGATCGCCGGAAGAAGCCTAACCTCCCTGATGGTGATGTTATATATGACATGGTCAAGGATTTAGAAGTAATCTTTGGAAAGGGTCCTGGCAGTCTATCTGTTCCGAATGACGCTGACAACCACGTACCCATATGGAAGAAGTGCTCTATATTCTGGGAGCTACCCTATTGGAAAGTCCTAGAGGTCCGGTCTTCAATCGACGTGATGCACGTGACGAAGAATCTTTGCGTGAACCTGCTAGGCTTCCTGGGCGTGTATGGGAAGACAAAAGATACACCGGAAGCACGGGCAGACCAGCAACGTATGAAAGACCCATACAACAAGCAGACGGATAAAGGGCGTCAATACTTAAGCAGATACGCTCTTACCAAAGCAGAGAAGGAAATATTTTTTGAATGCCTGAGCAGTATCAAGGTCCCGGCTGGCTTCTCGTCAAATATAAAGGGAATAATAAATATGGCAAAGAAAAAATTCCAGAACCTGAAGTCTCATGATTGCCACGTGATTATGACGCAGTTGCTTCCGGTTGCATTGAGGGGGCTTCTTCCGGAAAATGTTCGAGTACCCATTGTGAAGCTATGTGCATTCCTCAATGCAATATCTCAGAAGGTCATCGATCCAGTAACTCTACCAAGTTTACAGAAGGCTGTGGTCCAATGTCTTGTCAGCTTCGAGTTGGTGTTCCCCCCATCATTCTTCAATATTATGACGCATCTCCTGGTTCACCTACGCGACGAGATTGCCATTCTCGGTCCTGTATTTCTACACAATATGTTCCCCTTCGAGAGGTTCATGGGAGTCTTGAAGAAATATGTTCATAACCGTGCTAGGCCAGAAGGAAGCATCTCAAGGGGCTATGGAACAGAAGAGGTCATTGAGTTCTGTGTTGACTTTATTCCTGACCTTAAGCCGATTGGTGTTCCTGAATCGCGGCATGAGGGGAGACTGAGTGGAAAAGGCACGCTAGGAAAGAAAGCACTGATATGTAGGGACGGGCATTCTTTAACTCAAGCACACTACACAGTTCTACAAAGTTCCACCTTCGTGGCTCCGTATATCGAGGAACACAAGAATTATGTACGCTCCAAGAACCCGGGGAAGGATGACTCCTGGATTAAAGAAAAACACATGGAGACCTTCGGCAGTTGGTTGCGATTACAGCTCATGAATGACACCACTGTCGGAGAAC
This sequence comes from Poa pratensis, assembly GCA_947311845.1. Taxonomy (NCBI): domain Eukaryota; kingdom Viridiplantae; phylum Streptophyta; class Magnoliopsida; order Poales; family Poaceae; genus Poa; species Poa pratensis. Next base: position 29,205,393 of record CAMZMU010000112.1, read on the forward strand.
AGCTCTACTTGTTGGCCGCGTCACCATCTTCGACTGTATTGAATTTCCAAGGGTACGAGATAAATGGGAATACATTTTACACGATCGCCCAAGATAAAAAGAGCACCAACCAGAACAGTGGTGTCCGCTTTGATGCAACAAACGACGATGGGCAAAAGGACACATACTATGGTCGCATAGAGGAGATATGGGAACTTGACTATGGACCTACTTTTAAGGTCCCTTTGTTTCGGTGCAGTTGGGTCAACATGAATGGAGAAGGGATAAAGGTAGACCAGCTGTACGGGATGACAACAGTGGATCTCAAGAATCTTGGTTGTTACAAGAACGAACCATTCGTCCTAGCCAATGATGTGGCTCAGGTTTTCTATGTGAAGGACATGTCCTCCAGACCGAAAAAAAGAAAAAACAAGCAAACGAATACATCAGACGATGAGCCAAAGCGTCACGTAGTTCTTTCAGGGAAAAGAAACATCGTGGGAGTCGAGGACAAGACAGACATGTCAGCAGATTATGATAAGTTTGATGAAATTCCGCCCTTCACAGTGAGAACTGACCCAAGCATCCCGTTAAATAATGAAGATGCTCCATGGTTACGGCTGAAGCGATCATAGGCCAGGGACATACGCGAAGAAGGGTTCATGGCTTTTATGTAAATCAATGTAATGTATTAAACCTTTATGTGATGTGTAGTAATGTATTAAACCTTTATGTGGTGAAACACGCGTGGTAGGTGGTTGTCGGCTCCCACACCTCCCGTCCAAACACAGTTCCCCCTGCATACAGCCCGACGGTGGCTCGTGAGTTTGAGCGCCACTTCGATCCAAGCAGCGGTAAGACGTCTCTGATGATCTACAACCGTCCGGCAAGACGTCTCTGATGATCTGCAACCGTTTGGAACGGTCGCAGGTCATCAGAGACGTCTTGCCGCTGGTTGCCCAAAGATGCCTCTCCGAGTGACGCTGGAATGTTTTGTGTGAGTGAGTAACTTGTCTGAGGAGGGCGGCTATATATAGGGTACGTGTGCTTCTTTAGTCCCGGTTGGTAACACCAACCGGGTCATGTGGCTCACGAAGTGGTCGTGATACTGCTGATCCAACAGCTCACAATCCCTCAAAAGAAACACACCCCTGATCCAACGTCTCACAAGCGCTTGAAAGAAACACACGATCCGTGTGCTTCTTTAGTCCCGGTTGGTAACACCAACCGGGTCATGTGGCTCACGAAGTGGTCGTGATACTGCTGATCCAACAGCTCACAATCCCTCAAAAGAAACACACCCCTGATCCAACGGCTCACAAGCGATTGAAAGAAACACACGATCTGTGTGCTTCTTTAGTCCCGGTTGGTAACACCAACCGGGACTAAAGACGGGCTTTGCGGTCACGACACGTGTCCTCCCCCAGCGCTTCCCTGGGCACGTGTCCTCCCCCAGCGCTGCCCTAGAGGTCTTTATATATTGTCGCCGACGGGGTAAACCCTAATCCACCATTCCTAGCCACGAACGCATCGTCTCCACGAGATGGATCCGCCACGCCCGCCGCAGCGCCTTCTGGACGAGGTCGAGCGTGCTCGGCAGAGCGCGCTTGGGCGCAACCGCGGGAGTCTATCCCGCCGTATGCCCACGAGCCCGGCGTGGAGAGGAATGCCCAGCTACCGGCCTCCTGCTCCACCAGGTGCCGCCGCACCTCCACCTGGCGCCGCTGCACCTCCACCAGGCGCCGCCGCTCCTCCCGCGGAGGAGGAGGAGGACGACGACTTCGACTGGAGCGACGACGGGGAAGAAGGTTGTGGGTTGCAGATACAGGAGGCCATGGAAGCCTCCTTCCAGTCTGTCCGCGACTACCCTGTCCAGCGAGCCAAGACTTCCTACCAGCTCAAGGCGAAGGAGGCTTCCGATCTGGATTGGGCGCTGAAAGACTCATCCTCCATGGATCTTGCCCTCCGCCGCAAACGTGCGCGCGAGAACCGGGCGGCCGCCCACGGGGCTGGCTCCTCCCGCCGTTCCCCCTAATCCTACGGCCTTCGAGCCAGCAAGTCCGTTTATGTAGAATAATGTTGGTGATGTTGGATCAGGGGTGTGTTTCTTTCAAGCGCTTGTGAGACATTGTATCATGTGTAATAATGTATTAAACCTTTTATGTAATGCATTAAGATAAATGAATTAATAATTTTTATCAGCTTTCTTCTGCATTTTACAACACCAAACATTCATCTTACAAATATAGGTTTTCTGAAATTGTTCTGCATTTACTTCTGCTTGCCATGGGATTTTACAACACCAAAAATAGAATTAACTGAATTAATAATTATTATTACTTAATCATAAATCTTACTTAATCAATTTTTATCGATTTATACGTATTATTAGTCGAGTTTCGACTTACGGATTTAAAGATATGAATTTATCCATATTAAATTGAAAATGACAATAATGATGTAAAATTGATTTTGGATTATTTATACAAATTCAAACACTTTTCATGTTGAAAGTTTTGTCAATTCAAAATATGCAATAAAGTTAATGCATTTTTAATTGAAAATGGCAAAATGGTTAATAGTTTGTATAGTTAGAATAATTATTTTAGAAAACAGAAAATGGTTTTGGATTATTTATTCAAATTTAAAAACTTTTCATGTTGAAAGTCTTTTCAGATTCAAAACCATTTGAAATTCATATCCAAACACCTAAATAAGAAAAAAAAAGGCGGGAACAAAATTTCAGAACTGAAAAGTTCGAAATAATTTTGAAAAAGGACTCATTGGTCCCGGTTTCTAACAAGAACCGGGACCTAAGAGTCCATGGATCGCGCCACGGAATCTGCATTAAATGACCCACTCTTTGGTCCCGGTTGCTGGCAAGAACCGGGACCAAAGAGGCATTGGTCCCGGTTCTTGCCAGAAACCGGGACCAAAGACCCCCAGCTACTTAACCGCTTGCCTTCTCCTTCCCCGATCCATTCGCAGAAACGCTAAGGACCGGAGAAGAAGGAGGAGCCCGTGCCGCCGCGCCCTAACGCCGTCAGGCTGCCCAAAACCTCCCTCGACGCCGGTGCCCTCGACGCCCGCGCCGCCGCGCCCGCACGCCGCGCCGCCCGTGCTGCAGAGAGGAAGAAGGCGAGCCCGCGCGCACCTCCACGCGCGGCCGGCCCGAGCCGCCACGCCGCGCCGCCGCCCGAGCCTCCCGAGCCTCCTCCTCCACGCGCCACCTCCACGCGCCGCCCCACGCCGCGCCCCGCCTAGGTGAGCATCGTGCCACCTCTAGGACGTGAGCATCGCGCGCGCCGGCCACCTCCCCTGTCTCCAGCACGGCGGCGCGGGAAAAAAAAAAGAATGGGCCAAGCCCAGTGGGCTGAGGCGCCACGGCCCATTTACTTTTTTTTTCCTTCCTCGATTTATTAATTAGCAGAAATATTCTAGATTTATTAATTAGCAATTTTGTTAGAAATATTGCTAAGTCATTTAGATAAAGTTGTTTTTAGTTGCAATGAAATTTTGAAACTTGGCAATTTTGAAACTTAGCAATTTTGTTTTAAAATTTGCAGTGACATTGCAGTGCGGCAGTACGTGAAGAGCCCGAAGCCGGCCGGCCTCCACGCCCCCGCTCGCGCCGCCCCCTCTCGGTGAGGGTTAAGAAGAAATTGCTATTTTTTAATTGTATGAATATATGAATGTATGAATGTATGAATTAAAGGATTTTTTGTTTAGGTTTAGAAATTCAAACACTTAGGATTTTTTGTGTTAGGGAAACAATTTTGTTCCGACCTTACGAGTTTACGATACGAGTTTACGGGTTTACGATACGAGTTAACGAGTTTACGGGTTTACGATACGAGTTTACGGGTTTACGATACGAGTTTACGGGTTTACGATACGAGTTTACGAGTTTACGGGTTTACGGTACGAGTTTACGGGTTTACGATAGGAGTTTACGGGTTTACGATACGAGTTTACGGGTTTATGATATTGTAGATGTATCTTGACATATGGAACAAGTTACCCAACTAAAGTTTTGTGCATTGTTCTTAATTTGCAGAAACTATGGAACGAGACGAAGATCAGGAAAATATCCTCCAGGATATAATCCGCGGGCCGGAAGATATTGTCGATGTCACCACGGAGTTTTTGAACAACTCCGGTGAGGGAGATGAGTCTCTCAACCGAAGAGACGGCTCCGGTGAGGTAGAACCCGACGGCCGGGGTGAGGGAGAAGTCAGCGAGGGAGAAGCCGACGAGGGAGAAGCCGAAGGCTCCGGTGGAACATTAAATGTTGCAAACTCCGGCGAGGTGCATATACATATATTAATGAAGCCGAAGATTGTATTAATTAAGTCTCTGATGTATATATACATATATTAACGCTCTTTCTTCTTTTAGCCCTCCGGATCGAGCAAATCTTCTGTAAGGACAAAACGAGGCCCAGCCAAAAAGTTGGGCGACCAAGAAAGGTACACGATCGAAAGAGTCGCTGAAGACGGCACACCGACTGCTCCCCCTGGTGTTAAAAATAAAATGGTAAAGCAATGCGGAGTTCTTGTTAGGGACTTCATCCCGATCACCGTTCGAGAATGGCATCGGCCAAACGAGAAAGGACAGCTATATGTCAGCGATGAGGGCAAAGAAAGACTTTGGAGAAAGCTCATGGTTAATTTCACCCTGCCGGCGCCAGAGGTGGATTCAGATGAGGAGGATCCAGATGAGGCAGAAAAGATTGCCCGGAAAATCATGGAGCAAAAAGTCAAGGACTGGGCACTTAAGAAGATGGCCGAGCTATTCAAGAACTGGAAGAAAAGATTGAACAAACTGTTTGTCAAGAAAAATAAGACTCCAGACTTCGATAAAGGGTATGAGAAGATAAAGGACTACTGGGAAGAATTTGTGGCGTACAAGAAATCAGAGGAAGCTCTGGAAAAGTCTGCAAAAAATGCGGCAAATGCTGCTCTAAAGATGTACCACCATACTATGGGGCCTGGTGGCTACGCTGGTAGCATGCCTAAGTGGGAGAAACTTGAGGCGGACCTGCTGGCTAATGGGATCACTCCAGAGCCACTCAAGTGGATCGAACGGGCAAGAAATTGGTTTTACGGGCATGGGGGCACGTTGGACGCAGAAGGGAAGTGCATATATAACAGAAGACACAAAGATAATCCCCTACTACCCATCCAAGAAATTAGAAATGCAGTAAAGGATGTTGAAGAGGGACGGTTCATTCCCGATAGAGAGGATGACGAGCTCACACGCGCCCTTGGGAATAAGGAACACGACGGACGGTTACGAGGCGTACCTGGCTCCAAGCCCAAGACAATTGCGATTCCCGAGCACAGGAAGAAATTTCCTGATAGAAGCCATCAGAGGAGAAAGGAAAGGAGGCAATGGAAGCACGCGCTGCTGCAGACCGGCTGCGTAATATAGAAGAAGAATTAAAGCTGCAGAAGGAACAAATTGCCGTGCTTAGCCAGCAAGGTACTAGCGGCCAATCTCAACGGCACATGGTAGAAGCTGCATGCGATGGTACCGGTGTCCCATCGAATCGGAAAAGCAGCGTGGCTTCCACGGAGCTCCAGGATGGTAATGATGATGCAGTGGCTCCACTTCGTCGCTACCCAGTGGATGATATCATGGAGAGCACACCTTGTGAGATGCATGTGAAAGTTTTTAACTTAACCTTTAAGGTGGCGGTCGGCTATGTCGTACCAATTGGACCTAATCCAACTTACCATTTCTCTCCGGTTCCAAATGGCTACGCTGTTGTCGCGGTGGATGAAGTGATGAAAGATTATGAGGAGCTGAAGCTGCAACACCCTGCAGGTGAAGATGGGGAGGTGCTTGAACTTGGAGAAGCCAAGAAAGCGACCATTCTATGGCCAAAGGAATTCATCGTGCTTCCGAACTGGCAGCCAAGGCCATCGACTCCTCACCAGTCTCCAGCGCAACAGTCCTCTTCACCGCCTCACCAGTCTCCAGCGCAACAGTCCTCTTCACCGCCTCACCAGTCTCCAGCGCAGCCGTCTCCGCCGCCGCGTCAGCCGTCTCCGCCGCCGCGTCAGCCGTTTCCGCCCACCGCTCGTACTATGAGGGGTAAGCGATCACCGAAACGTAAAAGGTCGCCCCTCCCAACAGTACCTCATAAGAATCTTCCCATTAGACCTTATGACAGGACTGTAGCGGAAAACGCCGCGGAGGTGGCTGCCTACAATAAGGCTTTTTTTGCACCAAAAAAGCCCGAGCAGAAGCCGGTATATGATGCAAAAACCAAAAAGTGGAGAAAGTCCTTCCTTGAGCAGCCATCCCAGATATCGATGAATCTGCCATCTGACTATGGTCGTGAACTTACTAAGCTAGCACGTGCCCAGTCTGAGCAGAACAAGGGAAGAAGTGCAAAAAGCGGGAAACAAATTGCCCAGCTCGGACAGCAGAAAAATCAATCGGTCCCCCCGCTCATAGTGTGTTCCGATGCCGACAAGGACTTCAGAGACGCTATGGATAAGGACCTGGAATTATTGGACCCCAGAGCCATGGCTGCTGCTAAAGAACTTGGTGTCACTGTATCGCAGGCCAAGGAACAGGCTACCGCCTTGGGTATGAGCCTTGGTCAACTTTTAGGCTATGAATCTGCGCCAATGTTAGAGATGGCACGGAAATATGTCCAAGGGGAGCCTATGGTCAGTAATGAGGAGCTCGCGTCTATCAACACATATGCGAAATTGCATAACTGGTACCTGGTGCACACATCAAAGAAGGACGCGAAAGATTGGTTTCCGGTGGACGTTAGAGTGGAGCATTTCTTCAAACGTTACGTTATACAGGTTCAACTGACTGAACTGTTCCAGTTATTCCAAAAGCGCGCCCTCGACAAATCTATCCTCTCTTGCTATTGTCTGTAAGTGATTTATTTTCGTAATTAAGTCTCTAGCTCAGCTCGTTCATTGCCTGTATTATATTATCCTGACTATATATATATCCTTTTGTACGCTATTATGCAGAATGAAGATGATGGAATGCAAAAGAACTAAAGTTTTTGAGGTCGGGTTCGTTGACCCGTATATCGTGAATTCATATACTTAGTCAATCACCCCAAAGACGTGGAGCATGACCTGACCACCTTTTTAACCATGCAACATTTCTGTACGGAAATACTATTTCCTTACAACTTCAAGTGAGTGTTTTGTCTTGTACATATTTTTATTTGGCTTTCTCGATGTTAAGTGTAATTAATGAGCTATGCATGTCTGCTTTATGTAAACGTCCGCAGGTTCCACTGGATTCTGCTAAGCATTCAACCTGACAAGTCCACAGTTGAAGTCCACGACTCATTAAGTTGGGACCAAGACATGTGGTCCGACATGAAAGAAATGCTCAACAAGTAATTTCAATCATTATCGCATTATATCGCCCTCTTTCGTTCGTTCCCTTATGTCAAGTAATTAATAACTCCTTTGTTCATTTTCTTTGCCAAAGCAGGTGTTGGACACATTTCAAACAGAAGGTAGAAGGTCCATTCAAAGATGAGCTAACTTATAAATCGGTGACATGTCCGCAGCAGCCACCGGGGAGTAATTTATGTGGATTCTACGTTTGCGAGTTCATTCGCGAGTTGACCACTGAGCGGAGAACAACTCTTTGAGCGACCTGCGGGAGACGCTCGACCAAAACTGCGCGTAGGAGCAATTCAAGAGGAATTGGCGGGATTTCTGCTTAGGGAGGCATCGATGAAAGGGAGAACATTATGCTTCGGACGATGAACTAAATATGCCTTGATGGCTTGATCTATCTCCATGTAATTAAATAGTTGTATTCTCGCAAGAGATCGAATATTAATTATATATGCATCAACGTGTACTGTGTATATAGTAGAGCGTATAATATGCGTACGGAAACGATGGAGAGCTCGTCGGCGATGCGAAGAAGGGGGAGACGACGGAGGCACCGGCGAGAGGGAGAGGGGGCACCGGCGATAGCGAGAGGGGGCACCGGCGAGAAGGAGAGGGGGCACCGGCGAGAGGGGGCACCGGCGAGAGGGAGAGGGGGCACCGGCGATAGGGGGCACCGGCGAGAGGGAGAGGGGGCACCGGCGAGAGGGGCACCGGCGAGATCGAATCCTAAACCCTAAATACCAAAAAAAAAAAAGCACTCATTGGTCCCGGTTCGTATTAAGAACCGGGACCAATGAGTCTCCCCCCACGAGCAGCCAGACCAGGCCACGTGGACAACCATTGGTCCCGGTTCGTGGCCCAACCGGGACCAGCATTGGTCCCGATTGGCCAGTCCCGGTTGGGCAACCGGGACTGAAGGCCCAACCGAACCGGGACCATAGGCCCATTTTCTACTAGTGGTGTGATTTTCGATTTTGGACCTAAATTTTTAGACGTTGTGGACATTTTCTTGTGAGCATTATTCATACTTTTTTCTAAATTTTTGGAATACTAACGAGGTGGCAGCACTCAGCACTGTCTCTCCTTCCTCCCGCATCCATCCCCCCAAGAAAAAACAAGGAAAATTTCATCCTAGGGTTCCCCGCCGCAGCTCGCCCCGACTAGCCCCGCCGCCGTTCGTCCTTGACCCGGAGCTCATCCTCCTGATGCCTCGTCCCGCCACCTCCCTCTCCTCCAACCTCGCCACCCCCCATTGCGTTGCGACCCCGCCGCCGCCCACGCCCCCTCCTCCAATCACCGTCTGAAACGCAAGCCCCCCTCGCTGCCTCGCCCGCCGTCCGCCGGTTCCCCTTCTCGCGTCGCGCGCGCCAGGGTGCCGGCTTGTCGACATTGCGTCGCCTCGCCTGCAGAAATAGAGAAGCAGAAACAGAGCATCCGTTTCTTCCCTAGAATGCCACATTGCCATAGTATGATTTTTCTATGCGTGCTAGCGGTGAGTTACAATTCGAACGCTAGAGATTATTATTATTTTCGTAAGGCCATTTTAGTTCACCTTCCTTCCGGTTGCACGATGCATGGGCCACGACACGCATGGAAGGAAATTAAAATTCCTTCCATTTACTTAATTGTTGTTCATTTGGTTATCTACACACATGCAGAAGAGTAGATGCTAGAATTTTGTGCACATGCAAGGATGTAGTACACGTGTTTGTTTAACAAGTACCTGGCAGCAATTGGTATTTGCCTAATGCTCTTACTTGCAGCAGTTGACATTTGCCTACTTGCATAGACAAAGATATTACATGCATTTTTACAACGACAGTACATACACGCAACCATCTGATCTGACTATATTCAAATGTAATGGACCTTGCTTGATGTGTGTGCCCTGTTTTGATCGCTGGGTTAATTTGTATGCTGAAATAAGAGCTTATCTTCTCAGGAAAGGAAATTAAAGTTTCTTCCATTTACTTGATTGTTGTTCATTTGGTTATCTACACACATGCAGAGGAGTAGATGCTAGAGTGTGCATATGCAAGGATGTAGTACGCGTGTTTGTTTAACAACTACCTGACAGCAATTGATATTTGCCTAATGCTCTAACTCGCAGCAATTGACATTTGCCCACTTGCAAGTATAGACAAAGATATTACATGCATTTTTACAACGACGCACAACCATCTGATCTGACTATATTCAAATTTATGGACCTTGCTTCATGTGTGTGTGTGCGCCCCTGTTTTGGTCGCTGGGTTATTTGTATGCTAAAATAAGAGCTTGTCTTCTTTGCCGGTCCTACCTTGCAATAACAACTGCGTGCTAGCGTCTTAGTACAGTCGTAGTCTGTATTTTGTATCGTGAAATAAGAGCTCATCTTTATTGGTTGCAATAAGAACTGCGTGCTACTATGTTAGTACAGCCGTAGTCTGTATTTTGTATGCTGAAATTAGAGCTGCATATGTTTTTAGGAGCTGATTTTCTGACAATAATTTTTGTTTGCAGCACCCATGTACTGCAAGGGATGGTACCATCTCTTCTATCAGTACAACCCCAAGGGCGCTGACTGGGGAAAATTGTCTGGGCCTACTCCGTATCACGCAACCTTATCGACTGGGTGGCTCTGGAGCCAGCTATCAGACCCAGCATCAAGGCCGATAAGTACGGCTGCTGGTCCGGCTCAGCGACAATGATGCCTGACGGTTCGCCGGCAATCATGTACACAGGCATCATCGAGAAGGTCAACGACAGCAACTACCAGGTACAGAACCTGGCCTACCCTAGTAAGGACGCGGCTTGCCTGCTCCCTCCTAATGCTCCCATCCGTGCTCCGCACCTAGGGCATGCATCTAACGGTTGTAAAAATAATCAGCACCGCTTGTTATTTTTCACTAAATAAAAGGAAAAAACTGGGCAACGAATTTATCGCGGAATAGCGGCACCGGCAAGGCTACTGACGGGGCCAACAACGGCGGCGCCGCTGTTCATCACAATCATCTGTGACGTGCTCGTGGACTTCCTTTGCTACTTTACCAGCCAGCCGAGGTGATGCACATGGCCGTCGACGGCTTTCGCCGAGCGGGGCTGGCCGCCGTCACAACTTCAAGCGACGGGGCAGGCCGGCAAGACCTTCTGATCATGCGGAAGCCGGCACATAGACCACGTAGATGTGAGGGAGCCGTACGCATGGCTTGATGGCCAGCGACGATCAAGAGCTCTAGGTCTAGGTGCGCTTCATGGACATGGTCGTATTGATCTATATTGGCATATGGAGCATCCATGCGGCAGCTGCTAATGAGCAAGTTCATGAGACCAATCTAGGATGCGCATGAAGACTGCGGCCTGCAGACTGAATTGAGGTGCCATGCTTGGGGTAAAGGTAACGGCCTCGACGCCGGCGCGCTCCACTGCCGCCTACGCCGGATTTCCCCGAGCGCCACGGCTGTGGCGAGGACCGGTCTGGAACAGGGCGACATCGTCCGACGGTCTGAGCCGTCATCTGTTCTCGAAAATAGCAGTCCCTGCTCCGTCGAACGCTCCTGATGGTGTTCATGTTCTTATCACCATTTTTTCGCGAAAGGGAAGAAAGACGCCGTAGGAAACGGAAGGTGTAAACTGTGGGCCATCAAACAATCAATCAGAGCCGTTGACCCCAAGGGAGCACGGATGGGAGCATTTGGAGGGAACAGGCAAGCCGCGTCCAGTAACAGGTCTGATCCGCTCCTCCGCGAGTGGATCAAGCCTGCAGGTAACCCGGTCATTGTGCCCGAGCGAAGCATGAACATGACACTGTTCCGAGATCCTACCACAGCGTGGCGCGCCGACGGCCAGTGGCGTCTGCTCGTCGGCAGCCGCGAGGGGGCGATCTTAGGTGTGGCTTACCTGTACAGGAGCCACGACTTCAAGCGGTGGACCAGAGTGAGGCGGCCGCTGCACTCGGCACCCACGGGGATGTGGGAGTGCCCCGACTTTTATCCGGTCATGGTAGGCGGCTCGCAAAACGGGCTCGATACATCTGCGACGTCTAGTGCGCAGGTCAAGCATGTCCTGAAGAACAGCCTCGACGTGCGCCGGTACGACTACTACACAGTGGGCACTTACGACCGGCACACTGAGAAGTATGTGCCGGACAACCCTGCTGGCGACGAGCACCACCTGCGGTACGACTACGGCAACTTCTACGCGTCCAAGACCTTCTACGACCCTTCGAAGCGGCGCAGGATACTCTGGGCCTGGGCCAATGAGTCTGACACCGTCGACGACAACAAGGCCAAGGGTTGGGCTGGGATTCAGGTAAGCAAGCATGTTATTGTAGAACCATCATTTGTTCTTCTGATATATCATTTGTTCTTTGAATGGAATAGCAAAAGAAATGCAGTAGTATTTTGCTTTGTTTATATTCTTGTGGTATTCAAATATGCTTAATCACCACGGTAGATAATAACAATTACAACGCTATCAGATCAAACACTCCTCAGTACTACCGCCAAACTAAAACCATGAGAAGAATTATGGTACGAGGGAGTACTAAATAAGATTTTGAAACTTAATATCATCGATGATCAAAATGAATGTATGCTTATTATCCTTAGCAAGTTCTATTTGGAAGTTTTGCATTGCCTGATGTGACTTAATCATCCACACTTCAGTGTGAATAATTATGGTCATAATATACGTCTGCATTATACCCTGTGATGTGCACTTTGGTGTCTGTTGAAGATTGTGACATCTAGGCCATAGTTCTTGTAATTCCTGTAAAAGATGACTTGCATATTGATTTTAAGAAACCAGTTCAATTCTTTATTTATTAAATCCACTGCAACGCTCCTGTTATGCTCCTGTGATGTGCAAGATTTTGGTAAAGTGAAGCTTTACAAGCACCGAGCCATGGGCGTGCTGGTGTCAAGTGTGGGTTGCTACTAGTTCTCCATCTCAATAGATAAATGCTCACTTAGTTCAAACCAAAATATTTTATGCGCATAGTTTTGCGAGTAATTTTGTAAGTTGATATCAGTTAATTAAATCGGTGATGCTGTCAGGCGATACCAAGGAAGGTCTGGCTCGATCAAGGTGGCAAACAGTTGCTGCAGTGGCCGGTCGAGGAGGTGGAGGCACTGAGAGGTAAGCTGGTCAGTCTCAGTGACCAGGTGATCAAAGCAGGAGACTACGTCGAGGTCACTGGTCTACAAACTGCACAGGTTAGTGTGCTTACCACAAAAAAATGGATGGCCACCTTCTAATCAGTCATTTTGTAGCGGTTAGTGTGCTTCAGTATGGTAAAATTTGAGCATCCCTGTATGTTCAAAGTTTCCACATACGCATGAATTTTTCTCTCTATCAGCATCAACTGTCACTTCAAAAACTACTTGCAGCACTCTCTATGGTTTCACTGTTTACATGCCTTTTAAGGTTTTTTTCCCAACCTCAACCTCTTCCTCATTGTAAGAAGCAGATTCAAACAGATGGATACCAAACTGCTAAGACATAGCTCTAGTGTATATGTTTACCCGCATGCCTCTCAATTGGCAGTTCACCTTCACGACCACTCCACACTTTTTGCACACAAAAAAGTTAGGCATTTGCCAAGTCAAATATCATAAATTTACTATTCATAATTTGATTACCAGTGATGTTCTTCGTTCTTGATAGCTCTCTTGGATGCCCTGTCGAATTGAAGTTTTTCACACTGCCTCACAAACAGATGCATTGTCCATGCAGGCGGCACGTACAGCTTCAGCATGTGGTTAGCACTTTCATTAGTCTGGTTAATAGTCATCTTGGCGCAAAATACACCATGAAATATGGCTTTGCCCATTTTTCTAGCACAGCTTTAGGAATGCATGGTTGATGAACAATAGTTTAGTCTAATTTACGATGATATAGCACAGAGTATTATGTACCGCACAACCACACTAGTTCTTGCATGCAGTTGACCCCGTACACATTCAGTCTGCTCTTGGCACACCTGAATCAAACCCCATGTCCCAAGAATATATGTTGTAGAAACTCTACGCTTCTTCAAGAGAATCAAACCGATGTTCCAATTCTTGGGTTCACCACTGACTGCTTTCCTTGTTTGGATATGCTGGTAACTCAAAGGCACATTTATGTCCTGGACCATTTACCCTTGGAGGTGCCACTACGCCACAGTATTTAATTAGAGGCACTTTGAAATGCCCCTAAAAATCCCAAAAATGCCTCTAATCATTTTTAGGGGCACTTTAGAAAGTGTTGCATTTAAACGTGTTGCTAAAAACTATAGAGGCACTTCAAGAAAAATGCCCCTAAAAATAGGAGTTTTTAGGGGCAATTCTAGGAATGCCTCTAAAAATTTAGGGGCATTTTGGAAAATGCCTCTAACAATTTTTAGTGGTATTTGGGAAAATGTTTCTAAAAAGTTTTTGGAGCATTATACTCACGTGCCTCTAATTAATTTTAGGGCATTTATAGAAACTGCCTCTGAAAATAAGTAGGGGCACTACCAAATGTACCATATTTTACAAATTCATTTGTATTCACAGCAAAAGCAAATTCATTTGTATTCACAGCGGCAACAGTAATATACTTCACAACAACAGCGACATCATACAATATCACATTATTCAGAACTGCGAAACCCGAATGATCTTCAGTTTACATTGTTCATACAATTTCACCACATTGTCGTACAATTTTACACAACAATATGTATCAACAGCAAAAGGAATGACTATAGTTCAGTTCACCACTCCCTATTCATAATGCCTAAGAAGACGTAACTTGTTCAGCAACAGGAATCACTATATAGTATCCTTTACGAATGTGCCAGCTTCAGCTAGAAGAAATACAACAGGAATGCTCTGTTAGTAGCAAATTATAGGACAATAGTAATTTCGAAACTAATCAGCTCTTGCTCTCATGGAGATATCAGGATTATACTTTACTATCAAGTCGGACAAAGATCATAGTCATCAGATGGTAAACTTGAACACTTAAGGTGTATTGATTTTAGCATGCAGCTCATTAAAAAACATAAAAGCTTTCAGACATTGTTTGGTTTCAACTATTTGAGATTGAAAGAGCATTGCATAATCTATGGATGCCAATGAATTAGTGCAAGAGAGCAAGATTAAATTACCCCTCTGTCGTCACATATAACGACATGCATTAGATGAGATTGTCCTGTCTTGTCAACCGCATCAAAATCTGCACCTTCCTCAATTAAGCATTCACACATATCAGCATTTCCAGTACATGCAGCTCTGTGTAACGGTGTGCAGCCAACAAAATAGTAATTCAGTATTTAAAATTGCATGTCTTCCAAGTTAACTCAAACTGCGGTGCAATAAAGATGTATAAAGTAGGTAAGTATAATAAACATATTTCATGAGAAGTACTTTACATGGCACGATGATAGCGCCTAAATCGCAAGTTAAAAGCAGCTGCAACATTCATTCAATTTGATTTAACACATGGCAAAACATCATGATTACCAGAAGCTATTGGGCAGTGGGCACGACAAACTACCCAGTGTTCCCTGTAATAGTATTATAAGGCTAAGAGAAAATAAAACCTAAAGACTAAGCATAGTGGTGCACAAGTGTACGTGCCTAGCGTTTTTACTCTTTCAGCATCAGTTTACCAAGTGTCAGGTGGAGAACTGCAGATAAATACACGATGAAAAGGGATCGTGAGAAAATCAATGGCACAGCTGGTGAGGAGCTCTTTTGTCAGATGAACATGCTCTCCGGTGTTTGAAGCAACTTCCTCCCAACGATGGAAATTAGTCTGCAGCTTACCAATCTGCAAAAGAAAGGTCCTTATCCTCAGACCGAAAAGAGGAATACAGATGATACATGTAGGTCTACGATGTGATGTGTTTCTGGAACTATGAGAGAGTTTCAAGCGGCATGCATACAAATGAGGTTTAGCCCCAGCAGTAACAGAACATGATAGAGAAATGCGTGTGATTTGTGAAACTATATAAGAGACTTAGCAGTACCCGCACTGTAACGACTCATCTTCTGAACTATCCAATCGAAGAGGCCTTAGATTACCAGATAAAGAGGAGCAATCGCAGAGGTGTATACCGTATTAAATATTCAGGAAGCATGCTTAAAATCCACATTTACGATATATCCCCATACCACAGAACCACTAAACAATCTAGCAACAAATCACTTCAAACATTCCTTGCTCATGGTACTAGCTCTTCTCCCCTCAGGGTCACGAACATGATCGCCGAGGTAACACGGGGCAGCTGTTCACATACATATAGTCAGAGAACCTCCCTCGCAAGCTCTCATGTTGAACATATATGTTTTTTTTAGATGTAATATGTTTCTTTTGTAGTGGAAAAGGATAGCATGGTTCTAACCAACATATCTGCACAGTAGATATAAGTAAGAGTCGGGACTCGGGAGACTCACCTCATTAGTAGAAGCTGTCTATCTGATTCCGAATCAATATAGTCATCGTTGTCTTGGGATGAATAGTGGTCAGTTCTGTTTGTGCCCATTAAGTCAGGATGTCTTGCCATTGCTGAATTGTTCTTCCCCTTTTCTAAAGCTCTCTTGACAGTACCAACCTAGATGAGTTTGTCCAAAGATACGAGACAAAATAAATAAACTTCACATAGCCAATTGCAGAGATAAAAAAATAAGGGGATCCACACACACCCTTTCTCGAGCTACCACAGTTCAGCGATCCAGGACATCATCACCAGTACAAAAAAAAATAAGGGGGAGGCAGCGCAGGGGATTGGGTAATTCCGTGCGTTACCGAGGATACCGAGCTTGACGGAGCCGTAGATGACCTGGAACTAAAGGGCGAGTTGGAGGAGGTCGTGGTCGACCTGGAGAAGCGGCAACAACACCACCGCGCCACCAAATTAACACCGCACCACACCAGCACCGTACCACCATGACCATAGCATCGGAGAGGCCAGGCGGCGCCATGCATCCAGGTGAGGCCGAGACAGCGAGGTTGCGTAGGGCCTCGAGGTAGAAGCTCGTGGTATGCGGAGGAGCAGGACCACCGCCGCATTTGCTCGAACACCTAGCCCGCAAGGATGCCACATGGCAGGGAGCCTCGGACAACAGAGTCACGAGGGCGTCGGGTCGAAGGCCGAGCTCTAGGATAGAGCTGTAGACAACGAAGAGCAGAAGCCGAGGGTGCGCGCGGCAGCGCGGGATCGCGGCGGCGGCCGAGCTGAGCCCCCACGGCTAGGGTTAGCCACG
Organism: Poa pratensis; assembly: GCA_947311845.1. Taxonomy (NCBI): domain Eukaryota; kingdom Viridiplantae; phylum Streptophyta; class Magnoliopsida; order Poales; family Poaceae; genus Poa; species Poa pratensis. Next base: position 29,221,981 of record CAMZMU010000112.1, read on the forward strand.
GGGTCGCACTCAGGAGCGGAGCGGCTTGTCGGCGGCAGGGAATCGACGGAGATATGCGAGGACAGTCCAGGCCGGAGAGCGGCTGCGCCGGGGCCGGCCGCCGACGGCCGAAGCCATGGTCGGCGACGCGGGCGGTGTGAGGGGAACGGGAGAGAGCTGAGCGTGAAGAAGAGTTGTTGTTTTTTGAGAAAAATTCACGTATGGTCACTTAACTCTGCTCGCAGCTGCAGAAATGGCAACGAACTCAGGAAATAATTTTTTCGGGTGCTCAAACTTGTTCCGTATGTGCACCTTCGGTCACTGCAGCCCTGAATGTACGTATTTCAGAGCCACGTCAGCGTACAAGGGACGGCGGGAGGAAGAGTAAGCGTGTGCGGGGGGTTTGTGCAAAAACGCGTCGCTGGTAAATATCTTCCCCATTTCATTCTTTTGCAATCCCACCTGACACATCTCCACAAATCCCCTAGATTGAGAGAGGAGGATGGCCGGCGGCGGCGACTGTGGCTGCAGCGCCGGCGCCGGCGGTCGGGCGCGAACGCGATGCACGCGGTGCGCGCGGCTGCGGCTTAGGGAGGCGAGGAGGATGGCGCGGCTCCACCGCGACCGGCCCCGCGCGGCGACGGCGAGCGCGCGGTCGGCGGCGTCGCGCACCTCGCGCGCCCGCGACGGGAGGACGACGGCCCCGGCGCGGACGAGGCGCAGCGCGTCGAGCAGCTTGGTGGAGTAGAAGTGGTGCTCCCGCCGCGTCCGCCACCGGCCGCTTCTTGTCGACCACGACGGCGCTGTCGTCACTACCGGAGCTTGGCGAGGACGCGTTCAGAGAGCCGGAGGAGCTAGTGTTGCTGCTGCAGGTGCACTAGGTGCAGCTATCGTTGGATACCCGAGGACCACGAGCACTTGTTCCTGCTCCATTTGATCGAGAGACCGAAGCTGGCTTGCTAGTGGTGATGGTGATCACGACGTAGCTAGTAGCTACCACCGTCTCAATACCTGGTGATCATGGCTATGCATGATCTTGTAGTTGTGTGTGTGTTATGAAAACCGTAGTGTGCTATGTGTGTTGTTCTGAAGCTATGTCTGCTATGTGTGTGTTATGTAAGCTGGTACTATGAATTATGGATATATGTTTGTTGTTCATGAATGATGGTTATGCCTGTTATGTGTCTGTTTTGTGCTCTGCTCCGGAACTGAATAAACATTTGTTTGCACAACTTGTAAGCAACAAAATGAACAAAATAACTGAAAATTTCGGCAGCATATATGGACATAAATCATTTTGGACAGCACAAATATCATAAAAAGAAGATCTTTCAGAAGCATCCACAAACATAGATCCATTTGAACCAACTAGTACATAAGCACTGCTTACATTATCCAAAATAAACAGGACCAGCAAATGCTCCATCAAATGGTCCTGCACCAACTAGTACATAAGCACTGCTCCATCAAATGGTCCTGCACCAGACCAACAAAATAGGTTTCATATGCTCCATTACATGACCAGCATCTACATGATTCATTTCCTAAATTCGTCGAACATGGAAACCTTCTTTCCTGGGTATGAAACAAACTTGGCAGCACTTGTTCCAGCACCAGAACCTGCATTTGCTTCTGCTTGAGTTGCTTTTGCTGCCCTTGCTTCTGCTTGAGCTGCTTTTGCTGCTGCTTGCTCTGCCCTCTTCTTCTCAAGCTCAACTCTCTTTGCTTCCTTTGCTGCTGCTTGCTCTGCCTTGGCTGCTGCTTGGGATGCCTTCTTCTCCTCTTGTACCTTCCTCCTTTGCTCTGCATGAAGTTCTCTCTTCAGTGCTGCTTCTAGCTTTCTCTGTTCTGCAACTTCTTTCCTTTTGAGAGCTTTCTCGACAGCTATAGCCTGCTTCTCAAGGGCTTTGTTCTCTGCATCTTGTAGCTTCTTTAGGTCTGCAGCTTCTTTTTTAGCTTGAAATTCTTGGAGCTTCTCTTGCTTCATTGCTTGTGCCTGCATTGCAACATTTTGTACTGATGGGCCAGAAGCAGTAGCTTCTCTAGCGTTAGCAATGAAACCAGACTCTGGAACTGGCACAGGGTGTCTTATTTCCCTAGGAGGTGGTAACTGCAGGAGAGTTTCAGTAGTGAATTGTAGTTAAATTTCAAAAAGACATTGCAGATTTCGTCAAGATTGAGGTACTTACATTCTGTTGCATCACATTCAACATGGTTTCGTCCATATTTGCATATGTAGCTCTCTCCTCCTGGTTGTGAAGTTGGTATTCTTGCTCCTACAAGAAATACAAGTTAGTCAACTAGAACTACTTCATTAGGCTCTGGTTTATGGTCAAATTGAGCAATATATTACCTGAGTAATTACAGGCTCTGCTTCATCATCAGAGTGAACTAGAAGTGACTTTCCTCTCTTCCTTGCTTGTTTTTTGGGTGGCATGCCTGCTTTAAAAGCCCCACAACCACCTCTGTTGTGCCCACTTTTACCACAGTGGCTGCAGTGGATTATTGTTCCATGCTTTGACATCTTAACCCCAGCATTGGTAGGTTTCTCTTCAGGTTGCTTTCTCCTGTTTTTCTTCTTTCTTCCTACTTTCTTGTCATATTTTGGAGGACCAATGGTAGGGCAGTTCACAACCCTTGACCACTCTGACTCATCTCTTAGTGGCAACAAAATGTGAGCATAAACCTTCCTATAAGTGTCCACTGAGTAGCAGGGATGCACACGACCTACTGGATTCATGTTCTCTTGCCTCATGCAAGCAATTGCATGATGGCAAGGTATACCAGTCAAATTCCATCTCTGGCAGCTACAAGAATTGTTCAAAAGCTCCACTATGTAATCCCTACCACAACTATTAACAAGATAGACACCAGCTCCTGCAGAGGTGGATATAAAACAGTTGTTGGACAATTCTATGTATTTGTCAAGTTGCTTCTGAACTTTGGGACAGATGGGTCCTGTGAACAACTCAATTTCCTCCCTTTTTGTTCTCAGTCTTGTGCTTAGTTGGTTGAAGATCCTTTTGATCATGGAAATGATTGGCAGCTCTCTTGCCTCTAAGATGTACCTACACATTGAACAATGTAAACACCAGCTGCTGCAATGATTTAGCAAGAAATGTTGTTGAGCAAATCTTACTTGTTGAAAACCTCAGAAATGTTGTTTAGCAACAGATCACACTTAGGCCAATCATTTTGAAAAGCTTTCACCCACTGGTTAGGTGGAATCTCTTCAAGCCACTTGTAAGCCTCTATGTTGATGAGCTTCATCTCCTCCATTGCTTCATTGTACCTTACCACTTGAGTGCATCTTGCTATCTTCCAGAGCTGGTTTTTAAGTACCTCTCCTCGAAATTGTTGGTTGAAATTCTGCCACAGATGCCTCACACAAAATCTGTGCTCTGCGTGAGGAAAATAATGTTTCACAGCTGCAATCAAGCCCTGCACAAGCACAAAAGAATGTAATTAATAGTCGCTAATAGCACGCTATAGCGTTTCGAGAATCGACAAATGTATTACCTTTTGTTTGTCTGAAATTAATGTCCAGAGCGAGGTGTCTTCAATCCCGAGATCCCGCTTGAGTGTGGAAATGAACCATTTCCAGCTCTCTGTGTCTTCAATTGCAACCACAGCAAATGCAAATGGGTAGATACACTCATTAGGATCAACTCCAACAGCAGCTAGCAAAATACCACCAGCATTGGTCTTCAGGTGACACCCATCCAAGCAAATAACCGGCCTGCAACCTGCCATGAAGCCCCTTTTCATTGCATCAAAGCTGAAGAAACATCGTTTAAACCTGCCTTCCTCTGTCAGCCCAATGTAGAATGTGCTTCCTGGATTTGCCCTCCTCAGCTCACTTGCAAAATCCCAGAGCTTGCTGTATTGAGCATCTTCATCGCCATATATAAGCCTCTGTGCATATTTCCTTGCTCTACCAAGTTTAGGTTTAGAAACTGTTATATTCCAATCCTTCTGAACTAGCCTTCCTAAATTCTTCAAGCTGATCTTCTCATCTGCTCTAACTGTGTCAATGTATTTTCGTGCAATGAATTTATAGCTGAAAGCCCTGATTTTCCAGTTCCTTTCACAAGTATGCACATCATTTAGCTTCTTTATCATGAAACACTTGCTTCTGTTGTCGTATGACGCCCACATGTACCAGGGACAATCTCCCACACACCTAGCTTCTAGCCTCTGCTGGTCATTGACTGGTAGGGTTATAGCACGCCTGCTTTGACATGTGTACTCACTGATCGCCTTTCTAAGCAACTCAACTGAAGCAAATACTTGACCAACTTTGAATGTTGGATTCAACATGTCCTCTGGTCCAAAATGCTTGAATTTCAGCCTGATTTCCTCATCATCTTCTGAATCAGGCAAATGTAGGTCATCTTCTTCAGAATCCTCCACACAGTCAGCTTCTTTCTTCCCTTTTACGTCTTTCTGTTCTAAGTTCTCATCATACAGGTCAGCATCATCTTCTGATATGTGATGATCACTATCAACAATCTCTGGTTCATAGTCTTCATCCTCACTCGATTCACAGTCGAATCCACCATCAACTGACAGCCTCCTCTTGATTCTCTCCCTGCCTGCAACATTACATGCCTGCTCGAAGTCTGGCTTCAGTGGACTAATAACATGTGGCAGCTCTACTCTTGGTTGCATCACAACATCATCAACAACTTGACCTCCTCCCAGGCTCTGCTCAATGATGTTATCAATATCTACATACATGCACAGGACCTTGTTCCCAAGTGTTACTGCACATGACATGTTATCAGTGTCCTTGGAAGATCTTATTTCTGTCAAGCCATTGTGCATCATTTCGAAGCCAGGAAGACACCAATAGGCCCTTGCTCTCCCTGCATAATCAAAGCCTAAATCCCACATTATGTTCTGAATACTGCTCAACCCCCAGTAGCCTCTGTCACAGTAATCGAACCACATCATCGAGCCACCAATGTAAGCCCTGTCCGAGCCATCTCCAAGGAAAAACCCTCCATAATTGACAGCAAGAGTAAACAAATCCCGATCTTCATCTCCTACAATTGAGTACACATGTGCAAATTCAGTTCAGACTATTTCTAGTCACAAATGCACTCCCAAAACATCATAGGAACCATAACATTATACCCTACAATACAAATTAATCCAAATTCGTCGACTTTTCCCCACAACAGCACACGAACAGAGCACCCAAAACCCCGCCCTTTTCTTCTACATACACGAACAGAGCACCCAAAACATTTTCGAACTGCACACGAACAGAGCACCCAAATTCGTCGTCTTTTCCCCATAAAAGACACCAAAACCGTACCTCATCTAACCACCTACACACATGTACAAACCTAGCTAAAGAGGAGCAGCAAAGGATTCATGGCGGAGGAGCAGCAACAAAATCATGGCGGAGGAACACACACGTACAGTACAGAGGAGCAGCAAGACATTCATGGCGGAGGACACGGAAACGAACCATAAACGGGGGGCGGCTCCTCATCCTCTCGTTGTCGCGGTGCCATGCTTCCGAGTTAGCGCCGCCGCCGGGCGCGCCGGTCGCAGCGGTTCGTGCCGCCACCGAAACCCTAGGTGATCGTCGTCGTCTCCGCCATTCTTTCCTCTTTTTCTTTCTCTTGGATGTTCTGGAAACGAAGCGTCCGCCTCTGGTCTGAAATATCTCTGTCCAAACATGTAATTTGCAGAAACACCCTCCCACTAGCACTATTCTGCCTCCCTGCTCCCTCATACGCTGACGTGGCTCGGAGATACGTACGAAAATGGTAGCAGTGACCGAAGGTGCACATACGGAACAAGTTTGAGCACCCGAAAAAATTATTTCCTGAGTTCGTTGCCATTTCTGCAGCTGCGAGCAGAGTTAAGTGACCATACGTGAATTTTTCTCTTGTTTTTTTAGAGAGCTGCGAGTAGCAGCTGTGAGGGAGATAGATAAATAAGGTAGGGGTGGGCCGGTCGGTGGTTTTGACCCACCAAGCCAGAGTAAGCCCACTGGGCCTAGTTCTGTTAGGATAAAACATAAACCAGTTTTCCTGTATCCACACGTTTATGACCGTGTGGTTTTGAAAATGGTTATGATTTTCGAAAACTGTTCAAATTCGAAAAAAATCATTTTCGAAAATTGTTCAAAATTGTTCGTTTTTGAAAAAAATTAATTTTTTGAAAATTGTTCAAATTCGAAATTTGTTCGTTTTTGAAATTTGTTCAAATTCAAAAAAAAATCAAATTTGTTCATTTTCGAAAATCGTACAAATTCGAAAATTGTTCATTTTGAAATAAAAAATATTCAATTTCGAAAATGTTCAAATTTTAAAAACGTTCAGATTTTGATAAAAAATATGTTTTAATTTGTTCCGGTCTGAAATTATTCAGATTCATTTACGAAGCAGTAACAGTAAAGCGCTCAAATATATGGGTCGGTCCCAATATGCGGAGCAGTAGGCGGCGCGGCCAGGAACTGCCGCCTCGCAATATATAGGCGCACCCTTTATGATTGGCCGATCAAATTGTAGCATTAGAAATACTTCCGCGATAACTTTCAAAAACACGTCCGCTGCTTCCGTAGTTGGCCCCCAAATTGCATAGGCATCCGTGCTGATTATTGCACATACCAGACGTCCGAACCCCACGTTCTGCCCTGTTATACATTGCAGTCACCGTTCATGGCGCGAGCTGTAGCTAGAGACCACGAAGAACTCGTCGTGTCGTGTGCCATGAGCTTTGATCGTACACAAGATCCCGGCAGCAGTTTGGTTCAGCCCAATCTTCCAACGAGATACCACGTCTCAAGCTGATTCAATTTCCTTCGGATGCAAGATCAGTGATCAATCTCCACGTCCATCGCGCAAAAGATAGCTAGCTACGGGAACCTAATCGTTCTGGAGTTCGTTGACTCACGTCTCAACACCCAAACACACGCACGCACTAAGCTATGGTCTTTGATTCCTCCATGGAGCACATATGTTAATGTTTTTTTTTTTTTTTTTTTTTTGTACAAGGTTTGGGGCCCAAGGACCCCAGTGCTGCAATTTTATAGATCAGGGGGGCAGGTACAAAAACCGCATAGACCTTTTACATCTATTGCCCAGGAGGACCTAAAATTCGAAGAAAGGTCCAGCGCTATTACAGAAAAGACCTTAGAACTAAAAGATGAAAAGCAAATAAGTCCTAAGACCTCTCCACCCCAAATCGCCGGCGATCTCCAGGCGCAGAACGCCGAGATCGGAGCCCACGAAGCACTCGGTCTCTCCCAGCCAGCGATCGATCGCAGACGCCGGCAACCTCGTCGCAGTCGGGGACGCGCCACTTGACTGCTTCGAGACGCCGAGCTCCGGCGCTGGATCGAGAGGGCCTCCGCAATGGAGGTTGAAGTAAGGCCACCCATACGGCCATGGATCGCGGCGGCAATCATGTCCACCGCGTGTGGAGCTCGAGGATGCAGCAGATGCCTCCCAATCGAAGCCAGAGAAGAACAACAGCTCACCTTAAATCTCTTTGCCGCCACGGCCAGCCAGAAGAAGATGCAGCCGCCTCAATCCAAATTCGATGTAGAGGCCACAGCGCTTGATGAAGGAGCTGAAACCAAGCATCCCCTGCTTCTGCTTCCACCATGGAAGCCTGCCAGCGATGCTACAGAATCGCCATCCCCCGCCACGCTTGAACAGAAGGATGAACCAACTCCAAGTGATCCCCTCCGTCGATCTGGAGGAAGAGCAGAAGCATCTTATCCTCTCCTCGCCGCCACGGCCGGCCAGAGGAAGAAGACGCCAGCTCATCTCTTGATCTGCAGAGAAGAAGGTACAGCAGACGATTTTATTAAGAAAGCTTCGACCATCTTCATCCTCGCAACAGATCCGCCACAGATCCGAACTGCAGAGGAGAAGGGGATCGTCTCCGATGTCGCTGCGAGTCGTCGGAGCAGAAGCAGGTAGGAAGAAGAAGCTAAAGAAGAGAAAACCTAAAACTACAAGAAGCCAGACCACCCTCCAACCCGCTGCCAGCCACCATGGCCGCCGGCAACGCGAGGGAGAGAGGCCGGCAAGGAGATCGAAGAGAAAGCTCAAGAAAGCTCAAGATGAGCAAGTCGCCACAAGGGACCGGTGCCACGGTTTAGTTTGTTGTTTCCCGTCGATCACATATGTTAATGTAGAATCGAATATCCATTAAAGCCTATAACATTTATAGAGGCACTTTGAAAAAATGCCCCTAAAAATTGCATCTTTAGAGGCACATTTTGAAAATGCCCTTAAAAATCACATTTATAGAGGCGAATTTTAAAAAGTGCCCCTAAAAATACTATTTTTAGAGTCAGTTTGTGAAAGTGCCCCAAAAAATGACATTTTTAGGGGCATTTTGAAAAAAATGCCCTAAAAATAGCATTTTCAGAGGCACTCAATGAAATATGCCCCTAAAAAATATTTTTAGAGGCACTTTAAAAAAATGCCACAAGCAAAATGCCCCTAAATATAGGTTCTCTCATAGTGTGCCTCTCTCCCAATACACACCCGGATCAAATGTAATTAGCATTGTTTAATTTATTACCGTATTGGCGACAACGTGGCTGCTAATTCATTTAATATAATCTTTGCTGAAAACAGGAAAGTATAGATGAATCAGAATACTACAATTCTAAGTAATCTGTGAATATATTTCACCAACCAACACCTAGGGGCTGGTATTGATTTTATGTTGAAATCAGGTTTAGGGAACGAGCAGGACATTTCACCCTCATGCAAAATTTACACTAGCAGACCCTTGGCATGTTTATGTATGTGTTTGCTACCAGAACTGCCATTTGCATGTGTGGTATTCTTAGACCCGTATTAAAAGGGTGAAATGGCATGTGCAGAATTACAGGATAGCATGACATCTCATTATATCAAAGCTACCCACAATATTTTTCCAGCACTTATATTTCTAGACCCATTTTACATGCAAATCAGCAAATCATTAGTATGAGCTGTGTATCACTTGTAGCTCGCACTGGCACTACCACTTGTCCCACACTACCACTTGCACTCCCTAAGCCCATCCTTCTAAACCTGTACTTCTATGTAACGAATGCTATACTGCTATATGCACGTAACACAATTGCAGTAGCATTAACAGTTTTGTGGGGGTAGAAAGCTACTCATTCATATTGTATAGGATTCCATATATGTTCATATGGCAGATAAACCGCATGCCAGTTCTCAGATAACCCAGCCTATCGACAAACTAACATATGTGGGCGAGATAGTTACTATTGTAATAAGGGCAGTAGCATTTGGACACGAAGGAGACATTGGAGTTTCACTCTTAACAATTTTGGTATCAGAACACCGTCAAACGTCATGCTCACAGCTCACCGCTCTCTATGGTACGAATGGGTACTTCTTCCATTGGTTCTGAACTGGTCTCCCCGAGATCTTCACCAACGAAGCTCTCTATCTCCGAGCCCCTTTCGGGTCTCGGTGGTGAATTTTCGTTGGGTACCAGAGAAACCACGGATGGAGTCCCATTCAAGTCAGAGAAATCCTCCTTGATTTTGCAATCCCTGTTCCTACAGTCCACAAGGAGGGGAATTTCTTGTTGACCCTCACTGTATGTAGAACACAAATCTGGGAAATATGATCATATAGATGAGCACTAACCTGGTAGCAAGCTCGGGATCCTGTAAAATCCATGGAGTCAATGCCGAGAGCTCCCATGGATGCAACTTTCTAGCTCTGTGGGTATGAGTTCTAGGAATTAGCTGTTCATGCCGCAGGCATCCCCATCTCCTCCATATCCAAAGCGGTATAGCTGTCTGGTCAATAGAGGAACGGTGTTTGCAGGTACAAGTGGGCGACTGGGCGTAGCCATTAATTATCTGGCACAGCAGCAGTTCAAAATCATTTTCATCACGTACAGCATACCCTGCAAAACACTGTTCATCCATACTCCCACATAGGTATTCAAGTTTTCCAAACAACTAGTCACTCTGAAGTCATTTTGGTACACATCACGATGGAGAAACGCATGGTCCAGATATAGAGAACACAGATGCTCGTGTGCCTATAAAGGATGCTACAAACTCTTCATAGGCAATATATACTACGGACAGGAGAAGTATAATAGTACTGCTTTTAGCTTTCAAGAACAATAAATCGCTTCCTAAAATTACAGAAAAGCGTTATCCACTACTGGGCTGGGTTTAATGGTCTCTGCACTTGTTCATTAGGCTGATGTCGAGGTTACCTTTGAGGTGCCGAGCATGGAAGGAATGGAGGCGCTGGACCGGCACTTGCCTACGACACCCAGAAGCTGTGTAGTCTATGGGGCGCGGACAAGAAGGGCGGCGTTGGCCCTTTCGGGCTGTGGGTTCTCGCCTCAGCCAAACTGGAGGAGAAAACCGCGGTGTTCTTCAGGGTTTTCAGGGCGGTGGGCAGGAACGGCACAAAGCCCGTGGTGCTCATGTGCACCGATCCCACCAAGTATGTACTCTAGCCTCTCACTTATCTCACTAATTTTATATTTTGTAATAAGAATGTTATTAGGACATGTGGCCAGCCACGAGGTTTTAGTACAATTGACTTGTTTGCATTGTTTATTTGACTTTCTGCAGGTCATCTCTGAAACCAAACCTGTACCTGCCGACATTCGCAGGTTTTGTCGATACTGAGATAGCAAATGGCAAGATCTCATTGCGAAGCCTGGTAACACTACTCAACCAGCTCTCTTTTTGTTAAAGGCTATTAGTTAACACCTGTCTTTGAAAATTTAGACAAAGTAATGTGTTTAAACATCTATAAGACTAACATAATCATCAGATAAATATATCATCCCTGCTATTCTAATTTCGATTAATCATTTTGGCGGTGCAGTCTTTATTATGTGTTTTCCTTCTTTTATCGCAACTTGGTTTAACGAAGTTCACAAATTATTTTATATTAATATTATGCGGTCTTTTACGCTTTTCAGATTGATAGATCTGTTGTGGAGAGCTTTGGAGAAAGAGGGAGAACATGCATACTATCTAGAGTATACCCATCTCTCGCCATAGGCAAGGAAGCTCATCTGCACGTCTTTAACAATGGGAGGGTGGATATCAAGGTGTCAAAACTCACAGCGTGGGAGATGAAGAAGCCACTGATGAACGGTGTCTAGATAATTTCTAATCTGTTGCATGTGCAAACATGTGGCAGATGAAGAAACCACTGATGAACGAAGCCTGGTTAGGTTCCAATCTGTTGCGTGTGCAAACGTGTTGTACTACATGAACTATCAAGATCAGAAATGGCTGTGGAACTTTATAATGTATCTATCCATCTATTTTAGACTCTAGAAATCCCTATGTTAATTACTCTGTTATTTGTTACAATAACTGTGGAGTAGAATGGGTTAGTCTTTTGTTTAATTTCTGTTATCTGTTACAATTATGTTTCCATTTAGCACAAAAAGCTTGCAGATGACCATCAAAAAAAAAAAAGCTTGCAGATCGGTTACTTGTTTGTCAAAGTCTGCAGCTTGATTCACGACGTCTCATTAGAATGTTGGAAAAATCTAAAATATTACACTGTGCATCTTTGTGTCTTTTATTTGTCCATTTTTTAAACGTTTTCTCATGGTTCAATATTTTGGCCGATATTCCAATAAACATGCCTATTTATCGCTTGACTGATAAGAATAGTTGGCTGATGCTGGCCGATTTTACCGCTTATTTTGGTCGACCAATAAGTTTCCGGTAAGCGATGTCCCAACATTGTTTCTCTAGACGAACTCAAATTCAAGAGAATTTAAAGTGCACCTTCTTTTATTTTGGAGTCTCTTAAGAAGATGGCTACACAATTCCAGAGCTGGAAGAAAAAATTATGGCAAAAATATGAAAATGAAGATCCAGATTTCACTGGAGCACTAGAGAAGATAAAACATGACTGGCCCGCATTTGTGGCGTATAAGAAATCATCTACCGATGTGGCCCGATCGGCCATAAATAAGGTAAATGCTGCGAAGAAGCAATATCACCATAGGTTGGGGACAGGTGGCTACAAGACTGCCATTCCTAAGTGGGAAGCCTTTGAAGCAGGACTGCTTGCTAAAGGTATCACTCCACAGACAGCGGACTGGCCCGAGAGGTCCAAGTTCTGGCTGTACGCGCATGGGGCAGCGTTGGACCCACAGACAGGGCAGATTGTTGCACAAGGAAAATGGAAGGAAAAATTGAAACAATCACTCCGCTGCTTATAGACGCAATAGATAAAGTTCGAAAGGGAGAGTACCATCCCGAGAGAGAGAACGACGAGCTGACACTCGCCCTGGGGAATCCTGAACACGTTGGACGATTACGAGGCTATGGAGGCGGTGTCACCTTGAAGGAAGGGTTTCCGGAGTGCGGTGACAGTTATAGAAGCCGTGGGAGAAAGAGGAAGAAGGAGTTAGACCGGTTATCGGAATTGGAACATCAGGTGCAGCGGCAGCAGCAGCAAATAGACTCAATTAGTCAGCAAAGGTCATCTCAGCAGCTGCAGCTAGAAGATCCTCAAGTCGATGCCGCCCCATCTCAGCAAAAAAGCAGCGTGGGCTCCACGCAGCTAGAAGCATCTGCATTCGAACCGCCGGCAGCTCGCTACCCCGTGGATGATGTCACGGAGAAGACAGATTGTGAGCTACATATGTCATGAGGAACATATCCTTGAAGGTGGCGGTCAGCTATGCTTTACCAAATCAATCTGGAGCAAGCTATCATCTTGGTGACATTCTAGCTGGCTATGCTCGTGTCGGGGTGGATGAAATTATGCCGGGATTTGAAACAATGGATCTTGAGATTCCTGGAGGTGACGAGGAGAAGACACTGGGAGAAATCAAGCGTGGTTTCGTCCTATGGAACAAGAAATACATCGTCTTTCCAAGTTCCTTGCCAAGGCCACCGACTCCTCCTTGTAGCAGTCCACCTCAGCAGCAAAGTCCACCCCTCCCCGAGAGGGACCCCAACGCGAGTCCATCTCGATCTCCGCCGCGTGAGCAGTCTACGCCCGTTAAGTGGCTCCCGAGGAAGCGCCACACCGGTTCGCCGGTTAGGAAGAAAGATAGAAAGGAGAAAACACCGCCGGCTCTTGAGAAGTTACCTTGGGAAAGTACTGCCGAGGAAAATGCCGCCATCTCGAGGGCCGAGGTGGTCACCCATTTTGCACAGAAAGTGCTTGAGCCACAAAGGCAGAGACTACCTCCGGAAGTCGTTGTGCGTTGCATTGATGCTATATATAACCCTCCACCAAAGCCGCCATCAGACTATGAGCGTTCTATTGGAAGGTCATATAGCAATAAGTCGGAGCGGAAAAAAGGGAAACAAGTTCCCCAGCTCGGAGAACAAGACGGACAATCGGTCCCCCGCTCAAGGTGTTTGACGACAAGGCCGCTCAAGGTTCTCAACAACACATAGGTTCGACAACTGATTACTCCATCTCTGATCTAGCATATAAATATGTTGCCAGGAAAAATTTGGTCGACAGGTCAAGTCGCTAACAGCAAAAATGCGTCAGTTGCATAACTGGTACAAGAAAGCCGCAAAGAAAGGGACAATCAGTATCATGGTGGTAGTTAAGAAAGAGAACTACTTCCAAGAATACGCTGTGTTCGTTGAGTTTACCAAACTTTTTCAGTTATACAATCTCCGGGCCCTCGACAAATCTATCATCAGTTGTTATTGTTTGTAAGTGATTTTATTTCTGTAATTTAAGTCTTTAGGTCAGCTCGTTCATTGTCTGTAATTATCCTCACTATAATTTTGTGCGCTATATTATGCAGAATGAAGATTCTCGAATGCAAAAAGGATGAAATCACGAACATTGGGTTCATTGACCCGGATAAAGTTCATGAAGTCACCATAGAAAATCCCTTTATAACAAGGAAACACCGGGGATTTTGCTAAGGTTTTTGAAGCGACAACATGACAAAAAGAAATATTTTTTTCTTACAACTTCAAGTGAGTGTTACTGTCTTGTACACATTCTATTTTTCTCACCAGATGTTAAGTTTTAACTGATGAGTTATCCATGACTGCGTATATAAACGTGCGCAGGTTCCACTTTATTCTTCTTGTCATTAACATTCACGCTGGAGAAGTTGGAGTCCTTGACTCATTAAGGAGAGATCATAAACAATTCAAGACCTATTTTGATATGATCACAGAGTAATTTCAATTCTTATCACCTCTTTCGTTCATTTCCTGATATCAAGTAATTAATAACTCCTTTATTCATTTTCTTTGTCGGGCAGAGTTTGAAAATCGTTCATCAAGGAAGAACCCGCGGAATGGAAACCGAAGCTGACATGGCGTTTGAACGACGTAAGTAGTACTTCCTAGGTCCGCGCACCATTATCATACTTGATTATTATTTGATTGAATTCTATTCTTGTATAGTCTTGCCATAAACAGCCAGAGGGGACTGATTTATGTGGATTCTACGTTTGCGAGTACATTCACATTAGGACCAACGAGAGATTCAACAACCGAAGAAATCAAGATGTACGTAAACATTATTCATAACTTTATTTTGTTACCATCAGTTGTGCTGAGTTTCATTCATAATTGTTTTATTATGATTTGATATATACACACAACTCATGTATTCATTTCGATCTCATTCTTTTAAAGTTGGCAAGAAAGCGGAACACACTCACAATAGAGGACCACTTCAAAGCAATTGCGGAGGAATTGACGGGATTTTTCCTTGCGGACGTCATACCTAAATTCGGAGAGTACCACTATGATGAAAAATAATATGCCTCCATGTAATAGTGATCACCATGTAATTAAGTACTTTATACGAAAACGTGATCTTCATGTACTACTTAATTTGTATGTGTTATATATATGCATCAGCGTGATCTTCATGTAATTGTATGTGTTATATATAAGAATCAACTTGATCTTCATGTAGTAATTTATATATACCAAAACGCGTTTTTGGCGCATCGACATGATCCCCGTACGATGGAAACCATCCGAAATCCCTAAACCCCTCCTAAACCCTAAACCCTGAAAAAATAATCGAAAAGAAAAGGAAAAAAAAGGCCTACCGTTAGTCCCGGTTCGTGTTACGAACCAGGACTAAAGGTCTCCGTATCTATTCAACGAGCAACAGGAATCTCGAGGACGAGATTCATCTTAAGGGGGGAAGGTCTGTAACACCCTGAATTTTGGCCTTTTTGAATTTTTCCCAAAATGCATTGTTTCATTATTTCATGTGCATTTGGATTTAAACCTCCGAAAAATTCTTTTGAAATCTTGAACCTTTGCAAACATGATAAATCAAGTGGGATCTTGTGCTTTCCATTTTCCTCCCACTTGGTACTTGCATTTGTGATTTTATCTCTGGACAAATATTTAATTGGGAAATTCTTTTTCCTTTTTGAAAATTACCATTTTAAATGACCTTACAAAGGAACCCCTATTTTTATGTCTCCAAAAATTCTGCAAAAATTAGGGAACCTTCCCTAGTTGATGTGGATCACTTTTATAAAAAAAATATGGGGCCATGACTTGGGAAACTCTCCCTCCACAACTCTTTTTGTATTCTGCCCATTCTCTCAAAACATTTTAAAACCTAACCAAGCTAATTCTCCTGGATGAATCCAAGGCATGGATAAGCTCATATTCATCACTCCTACCTCAGGACAAAAGGGCAGATACATCCAACACCATCTACCCCTCCAAACATTAAATTTCCATTTTTGGCTAGTACTGTTTTTCACAAATTCTAGTCGGACCAACTTTTGAATTTGCAAAAACCCTAGTCAGCTAAGTTGTAGAGTTTTGCATTTGGCGCACAGTGGTGAAAACCTCATCTCAATTGGAGCTCTGAGCTGAGAGAAACGTCCACTTGCCGTTTCTGGCACGCCCAGAACGGCGATCACCGCTGGCATGGACGTGCCAGGCGGCGCCGCCCGTTTCTGGTCGACGCCGTTCTGCACCCCACCCCTCTAAACCGTGCCCAGTGAGTCCCTCTTCACTCCCCTCACCTCCCAGCACCCACGCGTCGCCGGAGGAGCGCAGGACGGCGGCCGCGCAAACGCCAGGCGCTACGCGACGCACCGTCCAGGCGCTGTGCCGCCGGGGCCCTCCCGTCAGCGCCTCCTCCGCCGCAAGGACCGGTCCGTGCGGCGAGATATCTCCTCGTGCGTCTCCTGTGCCAGCGCCCCCGCGACGCACCACCCACCGTCGCCTCCACGCCATGGCGACACCTCGCCGCGCCATTACTACGGCCGTCGCACGGCAACGCTATAAAACGGCCACCCAGCACCATCCCACCACCGCACCACCTCTCCCACTCCCTCTGTCGCCCTCCACCCCAGCCGCGAGTCCAGAGGAGCCACACCTCGCCGGAATCGTGACCACCCGAGCCGCACTGCCCACCACACGATTCGCTCACCCTAGCCCTCCCCCGATCGATTCCTTCCACCCAGAATCTCCCGAGAACACCACGGTGACGATGCCGTGCTCGCCAAGGTGAATGGTAGCCGAATCGCCGTGTCCATCATCGACCGCAAGCTCCCGCCGCCGGAGAAGACGCTCTGGTGCCGCGCAAGCTCGCCGTGGACCGCGAACACGCGGACGGGCTGCGCCACCCCTCTCTGAGTCGCGCTGCTTCCTCTCCCTCCCCTCTCCCGCGCCCCAGCCGCCGCAAATCGACGCCGGTGAGTTCGCCGGAGCTTCGCCGGAAACCTTCTGTTTTTCCCGCGCGTGAGAGGATAACGGTTCGGGTTCGTGTGTCACTGACCAGTGGGACCCACTGTCAGGAATTTAAACATTTCGAACCGTTTTCTGTTTTGATTTTTTCTACTGGAAAATGGCAGATTTTAAACCCAGATTCAAAATGCAATATCTCTCTGAAAAATGGTCAGAAAAATATGAAACCAATTTTGTTGGCTTTGTTTGAATTTTCTCTTTCCAATGGGACCAGAAAAGATTTATTTGGAATTAATTGTCTTGGCATTTATTTAAATACCCTAGGAGGGATTTTTGATGAATTTTTGTCTTGTTCTGTTAGATTCGAACCTCTCCGACGGAGTAGGAGTTGTCTATAAACCCGAAGGCAAGCCACCAACCCAATTTCAAACTTGGTCGAACTTAGAAAATATTTTGACTGTTGAATTAATGTCCGTTGCACCTCACATGCCATATTGCATTTTAAATTATTCCACTACCTTATAGTTGCTTATCTGTGCATCACTCCCGTTCCCTAGACAATGGCCGGAGGAACCGCCTCAGTCGAAGGAATGGGGGAAATATTACAACTGTGCGTCTCGCGCTTGCGGGGCTTTGTTTGCTTTTTCCTCTTCGCCGAGGTGAGGAGCGGACGAATGTCGTCTTAATTATGATCCTCGGAGTTGGGGGCATTTGCTAAAAGAGTTATTTGCTTCTTGTCCCTCCGTCAAATATGGTTGGCGTAAGCCACCCGGACTGCGACGCTTGGGAGCTGACTTTCCATTTGGTTCTTTTGCTGAGATTGCTGACACCACGTCGAGATAACCCTCGAGTGGAATGGATGCTCTCTCATTCTTATGAGTGCTTTTCGGTTCATTCTTTACGGTGACCACCGGCTGGAGGAACCGCCACGGTCATCCGTTTGAAACACTATGCTATTTATTCTGTGAACACTAACCCCCTGGTGACACCGGCTGGAGGAACCGCCATCGTCACCCGGATATTATTATTGCTATGCTGGTATTTATGCATACAAGTGATATGTTTATTCTGTGCTGTTATTATTATGTACTTACTTTCGTGTTGCTTGTATCTTGTTGGAAACTGGGAATAAGAATTTGACTAAGAAGATAACCACCTCCCTCGACTAGATTGAGTCACATAGTGCCACTCACCAAGCACCACTTGCACAACCATGCGTCGTTCACATGGGCGGACCATAACTGAGTATTTTATCAGGCCTCCTTTGATGCCACCCTTTTGGCAAGTCTAGTCGGTTACCTTTGTGGTCGGGGCTAGTCTTGTGAAGGTTCCGGAGCTAGGCGTCGCTCATCTGTTGGGGACGTGCCGGATTCACTTCTTTCATAAGGCGTAGAGTTATATCGGTGGCTATACAGGGAGTGTCCGGGTAGGATAAACGGTTGTGGAAGTGTGGGTTTGTGCTGTCGCCATGATCGGTTCTAGTACTTTGGTACCGGCGGTACAAGCCTAGACTTCAGCGTGTGGCTAAATGTTGCAACCTCTCGAGAGTGTAAATCTGGATTCTAGCCTTGTCCCCAGGTCATGGGACGATGTTTGGGTCAGGTCACACTATGAGTCAGTCCAGTCGAACTTGGAGAAATAATTTAGTTGAGACCCGCGAACATAGGAAATATTGGGAGTCAAGCCAGAGTTGGCTAAGGACTCGGAAAGTTGTGAATTAAACCAGAGTTGGCTAGAGGCTTGAATGCCTAGTTGTGGTTATGGGTTGTCAAGTGAGAAACGTGATCTCACTTGATAACGAGAAAACATCCCTACTAAGGTAAGTAGGTAAGTTTTGTCCAACCGTTAAGCTTGGACTCACCCTCGCAGCCGACCTCATGCCATGCTACTTTCTGAACCATGCCATGCCATATAGATAGACCTTGCTTGTTTTTGGGCTGTTATCTTGCAAGTACTTCAAGTACTTACCTGGCTTTTCATGTGGCCAGACCCTGCTGCACCTGTCGCCGAGTACCCGCTCTATGAGAACTAGGAACCCGTGTCCCAGGCAGGACCCTGTGGAATAAGGCCGCTATCGCCACGCTACTATCTTCGCTTCCGCTACGACTTCCGCTAGAGGCTCGATGTTAGCAAAATAATGTACATACTGTTGTGTGCGCCTGTTGCGCCAAAGCTGGAGCCTCACCCCGTGATGTAATATTGTATCTGTTCGAACTCGAAGCCTTATGAATATATTTGGTTTGTCTTTGTGTACCAAGATGTCATATATCCAGTGTTTCTGGGACTGGTATATGGGGTAGCTCGATCATCTGGATCGGGGTGCCACAAACCAGTACCCTAGTTGACCATCCGGGAGGAGGGGGTTTGGAGATGGGGCTAACCGAACTAACGAAGCCTTACCAAACGGCCAAACAGAGACAAAAGGATAACGAAACAGAAACTAAAGAAGCAAGAAAAGGAAGAAATAATACCTAGTAGCCTAGCTAGCCCCCAACTCGGAAAACGAAAATCTCCACTCGGAAGAGGCCAATGCGTCAACAAATGAAGTTTAGGAAGAATTCACAGCACAAAATAACGCACATACATGTCCACGTGCATTGCAATTTATAGGAAGCATGGCACATACTGAGTTTGATTATATTGCAAGAAGAATTTCAACATGAACATCTGAACCTCATTTACAACTCGAGATTCAAATTCAAGCGCTACTCCAACGATAAATGTTTCATTTGAATTCCTAGTCGTCTTGGAAGAACGCTGGCAAGATCTCGAAGCGTGGATCGGGATTCATCAGTTTCAAGTGCTCAATGCCAAGGATGAGGTCTGTGGGCTTGTACCCCGTCAGCTCCTCGAAATCTCTATTCCACTGCCACACCTGGTTGGCCTTGGGGTTCACGATCAGCCTGGCGAGGAAGACCGCCGACGCCGCCAGGGCGGACGGCGGGTAATGCTGCATCCATCTGAGGTCGATGAGCGATAGTTGGGCGAAGCGATGCGCCAACTGCTGAACCTCCAACTCTTGCGCTCCTTCTTGGTTATTGCTGGTGAAGCGCTCGACAAAGGTGTAGGCCATGGGTCCGCTGAGCTCGTACCCCAGCGCCGCCAATATCTCGTGCTCCATGTCGATCACCTCCTTGCTCGAGCCGAATCCGAAGCATTCTGTGATGCCCGCGGTGTTCACTTTGAATCTTGTGTACTGCTCCTCATATTTGGCGGCCGTGTAGACGGCCGTGGCGCCCAGGAGATGGAGCTCATACTCCATGTGAGTTAGCATCGACATGGCTCGCTCCGACAGGACGCGGTCGACGTAGGAGACAGCGCGGTGAAGCGTGCCAGGGGCCAAGTCGAAGTACCGGGTGATGTCCTCCATCCAAACCACGAGGTGGGCGCGAGTGAAATCGCTCTCCGGATCTCCCTGCAACATCTTCAGATAGCCTGGCGATGGCAGCTGCTTCTTCTCCATCTCCCGGAGGTTGACGTCGATGTCGGCGTCATAGTTGGACAGACGCGGGCGCGTCGCCGTGTTCTTCGAGTCGATGACGGGAACCTCGAAGTCCGGGTAGAGAAGGTGGGCGTCGAATGCGGGAGTGTACTCCGGGAACTTGATGGAGTCGTGGTGGACGGAGGTGGAGGTTGAAGCGAAGCGGGCAGGTGGAAGCGGAGAAAGTTCGCCGATGGCCCGGAGGTAGGCGGAGGAAGGAGAACCCGAAAGAAGCTCATAGTCAGAGGCGTAGGGATCCATTGCTTGATCGAGCTGGGTAGTGGGAAGAGAAGGGAGTCTCGATGGATTCTAGGAGCTAGGGTTCGTGAGGAGGAAGGAAGGGTGCATGGAGTCTCGATCGAGTCCTGCCTATTTATCCATGGCTCGATCGTTCGTTGGTTGCTAACTAGTGTAGGATTCGGATTGCAACTTGAAAGCTACGCTACTGTCGGTTGCCGTCAGTAAGATGTCGATCACAATTAGAATACACGCGCTGCGTATTAAGCCCCAGACTGAAACACATGCGTTCCACTATTGTTTACTGAATTCCTTGATGAAAGAAATATGTTACGAGCATATTCCGAATTTCAAATGGTGTTTTTCCGAGCATTTCCGTTCGCTTCTTTGCCTCAACCTTAAGCTATTCACGCCAAGGCCCTGGCTAAGAATAAAATCAGATCTGGCATACAACTTGACCGCAAAGTTCATACCTGACCAGCAAGATGCAAGCATGATACCTGCTGGTATTAAGTAGCGAGTATTTGTGAAAATATAAATTATTTTTCATCCATCGGCTATGTACAGAATTTAAATTACACGCCCTCTCCCAGTCCTACCAAATAAAATCTGGATATCTTAACCTCTGAATTATTTCGACCATTTAATTATCATGCATGAAGCTATTGTTTTGAGGCGGTTTTAGGGGACATGACAGTTGTTCTCGAACATCTGATGATCTACTTTTCAGAAAATTCGACACAAAATAGAAGAAAATGTTTGAAAAAATAGAAACTTGTATGAAAATTTCAAAATTGTAGAGAAAAGGAGGGATTTTAGAAAGTAAGGGGGAAAATATCATCTTGTGTTTTGTCTTCTTAGAAACAAAAGTTTCACGTATCAAGAAACGGAAGTTCTACTTTTGCAAAATGTTTTTTCCGAGAAAAACTCCATTTTTGTTTCTGTTTCGCAAAATTATGTTTCCACATTTCATCTTTGTTTATGTTTTTCATGGATTTAGGAATAGAAGATCAAGATATAGTATAGGGTTCTAGTGACTCTTTGTTTATGTCACTTGGGTACTGTATAACTGATGCACGTTGTACGGCCGTGCATGCCACTATTTTTTTATTTTTTTTGTGAAAAGGCCAACCAATCTATATATCTTCAACAACAGTACAAAGAATCCCAAAATTAATAAAAATTATGCCACTGTTGGAAGTGAAAAGAGTCTACTCTTCTTTCTTTTGTTTTATTTGCTAATCATGTATGCCACACGAATACATGATACATCACTCTTCTTGCTCAAGGGAGGTAGGATAAATAAATAAAGTGTGAGTGTTCACTTAACTTGCAGCACGCGGTGGGAGTGCTGTGGTTAACAATTAGCAATATATAAACTCAAAGGCTGCACTTCACTTTGTCGTCTTTGCCTTCATTCCTGGATCCTCTGGCCTCTGCCCACCGCCCATCATTCCCTCCCTAACCCCGGCCAGCTTCTTCCGTTCTCAGGTACAGGTACGTAAGCGCGTATGTGTTCTTGTGGTGGTTCGAGATGAGCACCTCTCTCTCTCTCTCTAGCTAGTAATTAATTACATTGCTTCTTCTTTTATCGCCAGCATTCGTTAATTCGTCGGGGTTCTAGTTCTTGGCGTACCAAAAATAAAGTACTCCCTCTGATCCGTTGAAAATGACGTAGGAAACGAACTACACACATACAATTTCTTGCACAACTTGCGACACTTAATTAGGATCGGAGGAGTACTAGATTAATTCCTTCTATTTTTCACAACTACTAATTTAGAGGGAAGAATTACCTTTCCGGAGCTTAACGAAGAATTCTTCCCTTTGCAGAACTTTTTCTGTACAGATAGCCTATTTCAGTGTGGTTAATAGATCCTTCTTGTGATCACACACGGTCTCACCCGTCGGTCGGTCTTCCGCAAAATATTTCTCTCCCCACGCAAAAATTTGAATCAATGCAGGCCTAGTATATTTGTCTACAGTAAATTCTGAGTTATATGTCGCGCGCGTAGCATGCATAGATCTGCTGCATCCCATAAAAAATTCAAGATGATGCATTTCCGTTGGGTGTTAGGTCGAGACAGGAAAAACTGGTGTGTGTTGGTAGCTTAATTATTTCCTCCAAGGAGACGTACTTCTACATCTTCGTGTGTGTATGTATGTGTTGCTTCCAAAGCGTTAACATACTGGACCCTGTTGTTTTCTTGCCCAGATCGACCGATGGCAATGGAGAGCGGCGATCAGATTATGGAACAACTCAACGTCAACGGCCAAGTGAAGCAAGAAGTAGGAGCTGAAGAAACAAAGGGAGGAGGAGGAGGAGGCGCCATGGTGGCGCCGGAAGCGTCGATGTTGGACATCACCTTCAGGCTCGACATGACCCTGCTTCACTGCCACGTCTGCATGCTTCCCCTCAAGCCTCCGGTCTTCGCGGTTCATTCCTTTTCTCAACGCTCGATCGTCTATCTGTTGCATGTAGTACAACTCTACTCACCTAGGGAATCAATTAACCGCCGTTACTCTGGCCTTGTTGATTCGATCTGCGCAGTGCGATGCCGCCGGGCACGTGGCGTGCGCCGGCTGCCACGGCAAGCTCCCGGCCAACCGGTGCCACGCCTGCCGCGGAGTCTACCGCCGCTGCCACGTCATGGACGCCGTCGTCCGCTCGGCCAGGGTCCCTTGCCCCTACGACCGGCACGGCTGCTCCAGCTACGTCGTCTACCATGATCCTGGAAGCCACCAGAGCGTGTGCCCGTACGCGCCCTGCTTCTGCAAGGAGCCCGGCTGCGGTTTCGCCGGCCCGCCCGCCGCACTCCTCGGCCACCTCACCGCCACCCACTCCTGGCCGGTGCGCGGCGTCCGCTACGGCAAGGTCCTCGCGCTCCGCGTGCCGGTCTCTGAGCGGCGGCTGCTGCTCGTCGAGGAGGGCGACGGCCGCGTGTTCCTCCTGTCCGTGTACGCGCCCGGCCTGGCCTGCAGGGCCGTCTCGCTGGTGTGCGTCAGGGCGAACGAGGCGGCGGGGCCGCCGTACACGTGCAAGCTCTGGGCGGACGGGCCACCGGATGTCGCGGCAGGCAAGGAGCACAACCTCCTCATGGACGTGAGGGTGACGAGCAGCGCGGCGCCCGGCCAGGTGGCCATGGAGGAGCTGACGTTCCTGGCTGTGCCGCCGGTCATGATGCATCCAACTGAAGCGTCCAAGGAGATGCTACTCCGCGTTCTTATTGACAAATCGACCTCCTGAAGCCTAAAGCCTGGTTTTAGTTTAGTTGTGAAGTGCTCCTAATCGCACATGAACACATCGCTGCAGATGCTACTACTAATCGTTGCATGCTACTCCTATTATAAACATGCTCCATATATTTTCTTGTACCGCTCTAAACATGTTGTTTGCATATGTTAGAATGCGTTTTGCACTCTGAACAGAAGCCATTTCTTATTTCACTGATTAGAACAACAAACTTCGTTTTTAATCTAGCAGAATTTAGAAGTTATGCATACACTAGCAATGTTGAGTTGAGAAAACTTATGATCAACGAACATTGAGATTGATCCACTAACCAGTGGCAACAAGTGGTCTCTACTCATGGACTAACACTATGTACAACTTAAGGCCAAAATTCATTGGGCAGACCAGCAACAGCAGTTAACAGTACGCTACAAAAATGTTGTTCAACGGATGTCCCTTGGATTCCTCTGCCACGTTACCAAATGTGCATGTGGAGTGCTACCAACTCTGTGCACTCAGGTTAGTCCAGGCAGTATATAATTACAAGCCCCGGAGAAGTCGCAGTCCTGAAATTTACATTGGGAAGTTAGTTATTAATGGCCAGCAGAGACCCCCAATGCGCAGCCAAGACTCACAAGATTCGGTATATGATGACAAGCTTTACTTACTAGGCAAGATAGAAAGCCTTCTAACAGATCAATTATTGTAAATTAGGAAAAACACTACCCACAATCTTTAAATCAGTCAAATAATGACCTGGCATCAGTTACACATGAACTTCTTGTGCAAAACTGTTATGCCTATTAAGAATCTGGGAATTGTTACCAAATGATTTTCTGTCAACGAAATTGCTGTTACCAAACCAGTGAATGAGGAATGATCAAAAGAAAAGGGCATTCAATGCATAGCTCTGGTTGAACTAATGTGCAACACTCGATTAGTTGAAAAAGAAATTACCGTTACCAAACAAGTCACAAGGCTTGAAGTAAATCTTATGCACAAACATTACAACAGCGCGACAATTTACATGCTGGTCCAAAACCATGTCGTTTTTGTTGTACGCTAGCATCCATGTACTGCACATGACTAGATCCGATACGTTTTGCTGCTTCTCTATTTTTTCCCCTAGTTATATTCTAAGATTAATGATTGGAGAACTTGGTCTCCAAAATGTAAAGCTTGTCACTGTAAGTCAATGTGGTGTTCGTGTACGCTAGCAGGGGCGGAACTGGGCCCGTGCAACCTTGCTATAGCCCTGGTTTTGACCTAGTAGGAAAGGTGCCCTTGCTAGTAATTTCTTGGAAATTCAGAACCCCAAGAGCCCAGCACTATGACTAACACTCCCGTTGCAGCTGTGCTGATCTGAAGAGATTCATGAGTCTAGATGGGCAGATGAATTTGCAAGCTCACCAAAACCAATCACGCAACCATGCATCTGTTCACATCAGCAAGGCCGCAACGGGGGTTATGTTCATGTTTGCTAGATATTGTGATTGTGCCATCCTGCCGCCCACACTTGATTTCGATGCCGTCACCACCGCCACCACAGAAGATTTGGTCATTAGAGTCCAGTCCTGATCATGCCCAAATCCTGAGTCCACCACTGTGCGCTAGCATCTATGTATTCTACTTCACTAGATTTTCATTCTACATCATTTGCTGATTCTTAGGTTTTCCCCTTACTACTACTATTTCAAGATTTATGCTTGGAGAACTTGTGTCTCCAAATATATAAAGTTTCTTACTCTAAGATGCTTAAGAGTACCATAAGTCAAAGATGCACAAACTCTAAGCATCTCTACCCCCAATATACATCATTTACTCGTCGGATCCAGACATCATAAGTGCTTCCCAGCTCTCTCAATTCTCAATCCCAAGCCAGGACAAATAAAAATAAAAATAAGGTCCTTTCAGAGGAATGCCAAGAACTTGATGTACCTTACTATTTACAGCAAGATATTACCATACACAAGAAAATATATGGATGGTTACAACTTACAAGTATACATGTGCATATCAGAGTAAATAAAAATAGCATTCCTGATAGTAAATGGGTATAATATAATCTCTCAAACATAAATGAAATTAGTTACTATTTCAAACAAGAATAATTATTGAATGTCAACCAATGGATTATAAAAGAAAAGCAGATATCTCAACATTATCAGAAGTTCACTACACTTAGAACATGAAACTTGTGAAATAGGGAAACCGACAGCATACCTAGAATTCTACTGCCACAGTTAGAGCAAAGACCATGTTCTACCCAGCTCTCCGAGTAGGAGTTTTAATCATTGAATTATCCTATAATACAGTCATATCAGTCATTTTCCTATATACGAGTGGCTTCAAATGCCAAAAGGGAGGACAATAGTTTAGTTGATCCATGTGATTAAGAAGAGCAATGGATAAGCTACAAGATCAATAATTGTAGACATTTGTTAAGCTCGTAGCATATCAAGCTATAAAACGATGAGAAAGAGAACTCCGGAAAGAGCGGGAGTGTGGGACCATATTAAATATCTATACCTACTAATAAAGTCAGTAAAGCTTCTTCCCGTCCGTCACTTTTTCTTCCGATTTTGCCCCTGGATGTTCGGACATATTACAGGGACTGCCACCGCCGAGTGAAAGCTGGACTCTTCTTCATTTTTTGGATGATTTTGCCCTCGCGAGTTCGGACTTATTACAAGAACTGCCACCGCTTAAGTGAATATACCGGCTCGTTCCCGGCATTTTGTAGAAAACCCCCTGACAAACTGGGAAACTAACCTGCAGTCTACAGGATAGACGACCTGCTGACTTGCAAGAACTCCACCGAAGCGGTACGGGAGAATCTGGAGCGTACGTTTAAATTGGAACGGACGGCCGAGATTCATCTGTTCTCTAAATTTTGTTTAAATAATAACGAACTAAACTTCGTAGATTCATAACTTTCAAACCACAAACTCCAAATTTAACAAATTTTACATCACCTCGAAGCTCTGACCATGTAGTTCAATTTGGCATCATTACTTTTCCTTTTTACATCTGTTTTAATTGATCAAAATACAAAGATGCATTTTGGCCGTATAATTCAAAGACTTGACTTCTAATTTTTTTTAAATGAATCCTTTTGTTAAATGTCAAGAAATGCATCCTCTGTCCAGGGGAACCAAAGTTATAAATTTTGAAATGATTTAATGACCCAATTAATCCATTGCCATTTTCTTCCCTTTTAAAGTGATTCACAAGTAATTCAACAACGAATTTAAATCCAAAATGAAACTCGGTTTTTTTTTCTCCCGTAGCGAAGCACGGGCACTTTGCTAGTCCTATCTCATGTACATTTGTCTTGCTGCTAATGCAAATATGTTCCAATGTCCATTTGTTGATGAATTTCAAATCAGAATGGGGGTATAGCATAGACCGTGGAAAAGAAAATGTAAACTAGCATGCAGCTTAAATGTAGAATAATATTTAAATGGCATAAGAAAAAAGGGATAGTCATTTGTGTGCGGAGATACCTGCACTGTTGGGTTGTAACCCCACTGATTCCTGAACACATGGGGATCTGCCTGTACCTGAAATTAAAAAAAATACAAGGCATTGATAATTGCACGAGTCAAAGATGCAGAGGGAGAAGATGGTCAATATATAAATCAGCATCCGTAATATCAAGAGGGGTATGTATCATAAATCTATGGGTGGAAGCAAACACGTGCACGAATAATTATTGTGCACCCACTAAACCTTCATATGGTGTCAGAGAACCCACCCCTGATCTTGATGTGGAAGTTTGGGCATTTTAGGCCCAAAAAATCTGGCGTTCCAACCCAGATCTTCAGGAGTCTGAAACTAACAGGATTTAGTTCTGGTGCAGTCATAGAGAGGAAGCTCAGTGCCAACTCTCGGGTTGACCCTCCAGTAGGCCTGGTAGTTGGCCCAAAACTTCGGGCGACCAGATATTCCCACACCTCCGGACCAACATCTGGACATTCTAGAGGTTGTGGGTCCCCACTTGTTGCCATCTCTCCTCCAGTTGGCACGGAAGTTGGCCCCAGAGATGCCCGCCCCGCCAGGACCGAAACTTACGGCCCAAGCAGAAAACTGCCTTCGACACTCAGAATTGGGATCCTAATATTAGTGATTTTGTGCAAATTTACCAATGTTTACACTTTTATTCGATAGCAGAAGATACTATGTTTAGAAAGATAAATTGTACAAGACCAATTAATTGTCTCACTTGATAACGGGAGTATATGGTTTTTTTTATTTATCACAATTGGCTATGCATTCATTATATATCAGAATTTATTGATAGAAAATATGGAGTATATTTTTATTTTTTCATGGCTTATGTATCCCTGGCATTGATTCGCCCAATATCTTTTGGAAGAAATTTGATTTTCCAATGAAGGATTGATTTAATAGCCAAAATATTGACAAAAGAAATCATTAATTACCATTAAAAACTTGAAACAAAATGGCCACAATATGCATATATATAACAATGTGAGAGGTGAACACTACCACAAGAAAAGGTAGACATAAGAGCCTCGATCATAAAGAAAGTACTAGATTGTTGCGCCAAAAAAAAGCACTAGGTAGCTTCTCCAGATGGCTATGTTCAAGAAGAAAACATGCGCCCTGTTTTTGGCAGCTCTCATGGTCATGGTTACTCTCCCCTCTTCATGCGACGCGAACAACAAGGTTATTAAATTTTCATTCTTCTTCACTTGTTGTTATCATAATGTCATGTGCATTTTGTAATGTTGAACTCCCTTTGTGTTCAGCAAGGCAGAAATATAAGGAGGCAAACTATATAGCACATATTAGCCTAACAAAGTGTGTTGATTTGGTGCAGATACCGATAGATGCTCTCCCACTACCTTCAAAATGCTATGGGTATGACTTACCTAAGTGCACGGCTGAATCATGCAAGAAATTTTGTGAAAACGATGTAGGATATTGCACTTACCCGATGAGTGTTGCTGCCCCGTTGTGTAGACACCACTATAGTGGTTGTGAAACAGAGATGACATGCACCATGAGACTGCATGCGTAATATAGATGTATGTTCTATCTCTAGCGGACCAAAATATAACTTCCGATATTATATATGTAATCAACAAATAAAGCAATTATGATTCTTCGATATTCTGAGTTTTGTGTCATTCCTCGATTGGCTAGATATGCTCACGAGTTCATCTGAAAAATGAGATACCCCATAATGCGACCTAACAAATGCCTTGGAGTACAAGACATGTAAATTATGTCGGATTAGTTTAGGACTCTGCCACCGAACCGACTTGGGATACCCTATAACCCTAGGGCGTATGAATATATAAAGCCAGACTAGGGGCACCCTTGATATCACGAGTCTCAAGCTAGACACATCCATATTCGATATCAGTGATTTTTGGAAGGCCACCGACGGGGACCCAAACCTGGGTACGTGGATCCACTCATCTCCGATTAGCCTCCACCGACACCTCACCCTTCTCTCTTGATCGTTAGCTACCCTGAAATCTACTATGTCGAAAATACCACAATATAGAGCACTTTGTGAAGCCACAACAAATATGATAGGTGTGACGTGTTAGTACATGCTATATTAACTTAACGGCTAGCTGATGGGCCGAACTTATAAATAGGACCCGTGACCCAATGGATAGGTTGGAGACATGAGCTGATATTTGGGATCATGGATCCCCTTGCAAATGAAATAGTTTTCCCTCTCCGTTATTGAGCAATGTTTTTTTGACAGAAACAATAGAGTGAGCGTAGCTGAGCATACATCAAGAGCGCTTTCAAGCCGAAGAGATCCACTTGTTAGGAGTGAGCTGTTTGAGAATCTAGCCTGTGGACTTACCGCGGAAAATCAGGAAATGTTTTCATTGATTTCCTGTGAAAATCAACCGAAGTGATCAGGTAAAGCTCGCAGGCTTGGGTAACCGAGAAGAAAGGCTAAGTTGGAGGGTTGGGTGCATGAGCGCATAGTCTCTCCAAATGAAGACACAGATCTGGGCCAACAGATAGAACTTTAGGAAACAAATCAGGAATCTATGTTCCCTTTATTTTAATTTTGTACTTATGTACTGATTAATCATATTGCTCTTCTCTGTTGCTTCAAATATTGTGCTTACCGTGCATCATCGTATCTATACCAGAAGCCTCGGTTTTCGCCCTGTTAATTTTCTCTCCCACTTTGTGAAGCACGTGTCTCAACTTAGAATTTGTCATCTATTGGCTCAATTATATGTTGCTTCAAGTTTTACTCTTATCTTGTAAACTTGCTTCAAGTTTTATAAGTTGTTAGCTTTAGTAGAGTAAACCTTTATAAACTCCTATTCGCCTCTCTTCGTATATCTTGATCCTTCAGTTAGCATCATAGTCTCATTCGAAGAGGGCAAAAATGGTTTGTGTTCCCCTCAAGGTGGAAATATAAAAGACGTGGTGCATGACGATTTTCATTTATTTGAGCCATATGAAATATGTACTATCAATAGGTCAGGGGTCTGCATCAGAAAGCTATGGGTGGAATCGAACATGTGCATGAAACCTTATTGTGCACCCACTAAACCTTCATATGGTGTTAGAGAACCCACCCTTGATCTTGATGTTGAAGTTTTGGCAGTTTAGGCCTGAAAATCCAGGGTTCCAACCCAGATCTTCAAGGGTCCGAAACTAACATGATCTAGCCTGGTGCAGTCCATAGAGAGGAAGCTCGGTGCCAACTCTCGGGTGGACCCTATAGTAGCCCTGGAAGTTGGCCCAAAAGTTTCCAGCGCTCGAATGTTCCGTCACCTCCGGACCAACATCTGGACATTCTAGAGGGCTGTGGGTCACCACTCGTTGCCAGGTGCCGGTTAGCCCTGAAGTTGGCCCCAAGGATGCCTGAATTTCCCGCTAGGGCCGGAACTTCCGCCCAAGCAAAAATCTACCTTCGACACTTATATCTGGGAGCTCCATATAAATTTCCCCCTTCTTTCCCAAGAGCTGGGTATGACTTTTATCCTCTCTCCTCGATTTTTGCAAAGTTTAAATTGCCGAGATCTGCCACCGTAGTGCTACAGCCTTGATGATATTTTAGGGTTTGGTAGAGGATATTCAGATCTACCATTTCATCAAAGGAATTTGATTCCTCCTCCAACTATTTGTGGAACTTTTTACTGTCAGGTGCTTGGGCGCCATAGAGGGAACATGTTATTTTGAAGCTCAATCTTAATGTTGTAAACCTTAAAGTAATTTTTTGGGAACCTCCAATTAAGTTCTGGATATTGCCCCAACCTTGCTAGTAAAGATCTGGTTGCCTTTACAGGAACTGTGTAATGGATAGAGGCACTGTGGAGTGTGTGGAGGCTCAAGAAGAATAAAGTGATCATTGGTTGCTGGGAGCATTGTGCCTCTACACCTCTCAAGTGTAGTTGGGATAAATTCTCGCGTCATTGTGTGATTATTTTTCAACCATTCTACTTACTCATATCTAGCTTGCTATGGTTGTTTACCTTGTATGTTAGATTGTATCTTGTCATCATATAGATTGCTCACCTAATTGCACAATTCAGATAACATATATTCTTGCTAATCCTTAAATTTTAAAAGAAAATAATAAACGTTGTAGTCGTCTATTCATCTCCTCTAGTCGTCGAGATCTTCGATCCTTTTGGAATGGGTGGCTAACCGGCAGCAATATGGCATGAAAGTTAACTTTGCACACTTACGTTGTAGCCTTTAATTTTTTTAGAAGACATCATTAAAAGTTTCTAAGTCAAAACTTACGGTATCTCATAAAGTTACTCTACTGTATAATCTTATGTGGCAACATACAGGTAATTAGCTTGTAAGAATACTAGACGAGTTGATATCATCACTTAACAATACATTTACTAACAGTTTAACACATACGATGTAGAATATTCTTTTTTCTACCAACTAAGATATTATTTGGCGAAACCGTACCATTGTTAGTGCTTTTGTGCAAATTTACCAATGTTTACGCTTTTACGCGTTAGCAGAAGATACTATATTTAGAAAGATATATTGTACAACACCAATTAATTGTCTAACTTGAAAAAGGAGGACATGATATTTTTTATCACAATTGGTTATGCATTCATTATATATCAAAACTTATTGATAGAAAATATATTGTTATTTTTTGACGGCTAATGTATCCCTGACCCTGGCATTGATTCGCCCAATATCTTTTTGGAAGAATTTTGATTCTGCAACGAAGGATTGATTTCATAGCCAAAATATTGATAAAGAAGATATATCATTAAGTACCATTAAGCACTTGAAACAAAAGGACCACGATATGCATCTATATAAGAATGTGAGAGGTGAACACTAACACAAAAAATATAATATGACCATCGATCATAAAGAAAATACTAGACTGGTTCGCCAAAAAAAAAGCACTAGGTAGCTTCTCCAAATGGCTATGTTCAAGAAGAAAGCATGCACCCTGTTTTTGGCAGCTCTCATGGTCATGGTTACTCTCCCGTCTTCATGCGACGCGAACAACGAGGTTATTAAATTTTCATTCTTTTTCACTTGTTGTGATTATAACGTCATGTGCATTTTGTAATGTTGAGCTCCCTTTATGTTCAGCAACGCAGAAATATAAGGTGGCAAACTATATAGCACATATTAGCCTAACAAAGTGTATTGATCTGGTGCAGATACTGATAGATGCTCTCCCACTACCTTCAAAATGCTATGGGTTTGACTTACCTAACTGCAGGGCTGAATCATGCTAGAAATTTTGTGAAAATGATGTAGGATATTGCACTAACTACAATGAGTGTTGCTGCCCCGTTGTGTAGACACCACTATAATGGTTATGAAACAGAGATGGGATGCGCCATGAAACTGCATGCATACTATAGATGTATGTGTTATCTCTGGCGGACCAAGTATAACTTCCAATATTATATATGTAACCAACAAATAAAGCAAGCATGGTATTTCTTTGATATTGTGAGTTTTGTGCGGTTCCTCAATTGGCTAGATATACTCATGAGTTCATCTAAAAAACGAGATGCTCGTTAGTTGGATGTACAACCTACCTAGATACACCATCTGAAACAAATGATAAATGAAGCCCCGTGAACATGCACCAAGTTGTGCACCTTCTTCGAGATCAATTCCAAAAAAAAGAATTCTGACATGATGGCCCTACTTGTCAATCACTGAAGACTTGGTTTATTAATTTGATCACGACAAGGATTTGCTACCCGGCGATACAAACCGTATATAACCGTTTTAGCTTTTTTTTAGTACAACACAGATTTTCAATGTACAAAACTGGTTTCAGAATTAAAAAATATATTTGGTTGTAATATTTGTGTGTTGACTTTGTCGGTGACTTTTTAAGTTAATCATAACGGACGGGGAATGATTTAAATAAATTTAAAATAACTTTTAATAATTCTATCAGCTCTAATAGTGAGATGTCTCTGTCCTTTTGAGTAATATCTTTTCACCGCATACATGTCGATCAACGACAGGTCTTTTCAAGGAATATTTTTAGATCTATCATGCCCTCTTTCCGCTAAAATTACACTAAGTTCTAGCAGTGTACATTACCATTTAATTATTTTTTTATAGTTGCGCTGCTTAAGAAAATAATTCCCTTACGCAATAATTCTCTAGTTTGAAACAATTCCCTCTAAAACAAAGCCCTCGGTGGTAGTCCTACGGACTAGAAAGTCATCTAAGGAGTAATAATTGGACTAGACATCTCTGATTTTTCTTTTGCTTGTAAGCGAATCGAGACCCTCTGAAGCTTTCACGCACGACACCATTTTTTATTTTTGAGCGATACGCCACCAGTGTGTGCGCTGGACTGCTGGCTCAATGTCAGATATAATAGGCCCTGGCTTAAGGTCAGACATAATTGGGCCTGGCCCACTGTAAGCACATACAAATCCAAGGGCCATTTACATGTTAAACTTCCTTAACCATATACTACCTCCGTTCCAATGAATAAGACCTATATTATTTTTAAAAAGTCAAACTATGTTAAGTTTGATTAAGTTTTTTTAATAAATTATGAACATTTATAATACAAAATAACCATCCTAAGATACATCATGAAATATATTTTCACATGATATGCATATAATATTATAGTTGCTAATAGTTTTTTCTAAAAGTTTAGTCAAAATTTACTTAACTTTGACTTTTCCAAAAAAAATATAAGCCTTATTCATTAGAACGGAGAGAGTAGTAAGTTAGGAATGCTTATGCTAACTCAACTCTCCCAGATACAACATGGTTTTTGCTGCTCAATTGTTTTTTGAACAGGATTTGCTGCTCAATTGACTTATCTAAAAGGAAAAGGAAGGAAAAAAAAGGTAGTAGTACGATACTATATGGCCAAGTAGCTACAAATAGCATGCACGACACCAAGGACACGCTGACACTTGGGCGTCTCGCAGATCACCTACGCTACGCATGTGCTGCGCAGCGACGTGAATTTTTTTTTTTTGAATTTTACACCACATATATTAGGTCAGCAAGTCGCCTCATTAAAAACCTTACCAGTCCCTTTCGGTACCCTGGCAAGGAAAAGAGTGCGTCTGAAACTTGCCGCCTTAACCAATATCAACCATTACATCGTTTATCAACGTCCTCATTAACCAACCCGGAGGTTCGTTAATCCAACTAACAGAATTTTGATTACAGAAACTATAACTAGCAAGCTCATGAGCTACACTATCAGTTGTCTAAGGACTATGCCTAAATTTAACTTTCCCAATGGAAGTAGCCAAGTCCACACATTCTGCGAACATAGCTGCCGCTGCATCCCACCATTGAGCTTGGCCTGTACATAGATCGATAACATGTGTAGAATCCGATTCTGCTTCAATATTGTGGAATCCCAACGCATTTGCAAGGCTCAAACCATCTCTCATTGCTATTGCTTCCATAGATGCGGAATCTAATCCTCGCTCAATATATAGGCATTGTGCTGCAATAAAATTACCCCGGCTGTCCCGAAGGACTGCTGCCTTGGCACCAGATCCAATATTCGCAAGAAATGCGGCATCAACATTTAATTTGATAAATCCAGGTCCAGGTTTTGACCATTTTTCACCTGTCCCTGTAATAAACTTAGCACAAGATTTCTTGTAATTACCTGCAATTGCTAACACAGACATAGGCCATCGCCACACTGGTGGAATCGAATTATTATGAGTAACCTGTCTCCTCAGCCACCACAAATACCAGCACCAGAGCAGCGACGTGATTATTTCAACGAGTCGAAAGAAAAGCACCAGAGCTCTGGTGGCTGGTCCAGGTCCAGCCGGACAAACCCGAGCTCCTTTACACCGCCTGTTAGCGTCGCATACGCACTGCGCCACCTACATGCTTCGTCTGTCGGGCCGGCCCATGAAATTCGCGCGCGCTCGCTTCTTCTGCATTTTCCTATCGCGCGCTGGTCGAAGCCATTGACAAGGGTTCGACTCCCAGATATGACGATTTTTGTTTGGCTTTTTTCTTATTTCTTGTACTGCTTCTTTGGTTTTTAATTATTTCGTGTACTGTTTCTTCGGCGGTGCGCTGTTTCGACTCCCGATCTGATTAAAAAAAAAAAATTGGTCGACTCCTGATCTGTTTGCTTCTTCGTGAACTGATAAACATTTTGCTTGGCGTGTTTGAAGCCAGGAGCATAAACCTTTTGCTTCTTCGTTGCTTGGCGTGTTTGACAAATGTTCAGGATTTCTTCTGAGATGAACTGATTCATCTCATCAATTACGAAGCCAGCAAACCAGATTTATAAATCGTGGCTTTGTTTTTTTCCAGTGGTGGACGTTGTTACATGGTTATTTTGCTTGTACGTTGAACAAACCATGTACAAAACTGATTGACTCAAAATGAAAAAATTGGAAAAATTGCATGAACAATAATTGTAAAGAAGAACCGAAACTAACATTCAATTAAAAACTGTTTAATTGATTCTCGAACAATTCCTGATTGCATTTTTAAATTTGGACCATTTTTAATTTGGAACCATTTTTAAATTTGGAACCATTTTCAAAATAGAACGATATTCAAAATGGAACCATTTTAAATTCGGAACCATTTTTAAATTTGGAACCATTTTCAAAATGGAACACTTTTTAAATTTGAACCATTTTCAAAATGGAACCATTTTTAAATTTGGAACCATTTTAAAAAATGAACAATTTTCAAATTTGGAACCATTTTTAGTTTGGAACCATTTTTAATTTGGAACCATTTTTTTTAATTTGGAACTATTTTCAAAAATTGAACCATTTTCAAAATGGAATCATTTTTAAATTGGAACCATTTTCAGAATGGAACCATTTTTTAATTTGGAAACATTTTCAAAATGAAACCATTTTTTAATTTGGAACCATTTTAATTCAAAATCATTTTTAAATTTGCAACCATTTTAAATTCAGAACCATTTTTAAATTTGGAACCATTTAAAAAATTTGGAACAATTTACAAAAATGGATGCATTTTCACCATTTTAAATTCGGAACCTTTTTTAAATTTGAACATTTTTCAAAATGGAAAGATTTTCAAATTTGAAACCATTTTCAAATTGTCAAAAATGGAACCATTTTAAATTCAGAACCATTTTTAAGTTTCGAACAATTTTAAATTTGGAACCGTTTTTACATTTGGAATCGTTTATAAAATGGATCCATTTAATAAAGTTGGAACCATTTTAAAAAATGGAATAGTTTTAAAATTTGGAACCATTTTAAAAAAATGAACATTTTTAAATTTGGAACCATTTTTATATTTGGAACCATTTAAAATTAGAACCATTTTTAAATTTGGAACCATTTCAAAATGGAACCATTTTAAATTTGGAACCATTTTCAAAAATTATTATTTTTTAATTTGGAACCATTTTCAAAGAAAAATTTAAAAAGAACCATTTTCAACAATGAATATTTTTAATTTGGAACATTTTTAAATTTGGAACCATTTTCAAAGTGGAACCATTTTCTAAAAATGAACAGTTTTAAAATTTGGAACCATTTTAAATTCAGAACCATTTTTAAAGTTGGAACCATTTTAAAATTTGGAACCATTTTCAAAAATTAACAATTCTTTAATTTGGAACCATTTTTAAATTTGGAACCATTATCAAAATGGAACCAATTTTAAAAATGAACAATTTTCCAATTTAGAACCATTTTAAATTTGGAACCATTTTTAAATTTGGAACCATATTCAAAATGAAACCATTTTTAAATTTAGAACCATTTTAAAAATGAACAATTTCCAAATTTGGAACCATTTTAAATTCAGAACCATTTTAAAATTTAGAACCATTTTCAAAATCGAACCGATTTAAAAAATAAATAATTTTCAAATTTAGAACCATTTTAAATTTGGAACCATTTTTAAATTTGGAACCATTTTCAAAAAACAAATTAAAAAGAACGAAAACCAATAAAAAAGGAAAAAGAAAAAAGAAAACAAAACAGAAAAAGGTGTGTCGACAAGGTACAGCTCTAAAAAATATACGTTGCTGACGCTCATATGTTCATTATGATTTGCATTTATCAAAAAAAAATGAAAAATAGCAATAAAGGGGACTCCCGCAACTCAGATGTCTTCTTGTTGAATTATGTGTTGGATTGTTAGTCAGATGTTTCTCTGCTACACATCTTTGAATCTATTGGAGAAAAAAGTAACAGCTACAACTGACTTAAAATCTATTGTTCTCCTGGCATCATTTTTATTATTGGCAGTCTTGATGAAAAAATAACCCAAAATTGGCCAAACACAAAAAGGAGAGCATTCTCGTTGATATACACTAAAACTTGAGTAAGCACCCTAACATGTGAATTAGGGAAAACTAGTTTTGGAATTTAGTAGTGGAGTTCTCGGAGCAAAATGAAGCTATTCAAAAAACCGGTGACAAAACTCTGGTAATCAAAAGCTCCTGGCATAAAATATTACATCATTCAAAAATTGTATTTTACATTAGTTTCCGCACAAAAAGCTGTTGGCAAACAGTTTTGGGTTGACATTCCCATTTCTCCTTGGAATGACAGAACCATGTTGCTTCGGCCACTGAACCTAGCGCTTCTACATCCTCTCGAAAGGCTCAACTTTGACCTCATGCAATGTAGAGTAGAACATTGCGAAAGCCTTGATCATCCTGTATTTTGGAATGGAACTGTACAGAAACAAAATAAAAAAAATAATATCAACTACCAGATTGCAAGAAAAGATCATTACGGAGAACATTATATCGTGCAAGGAAACATGGATGCCAAAACTAAATTACCTGAGGGAAGTTTCCCATAACGTTGTCATTGAAATGTTCTGCATATAACATGACATAAAAGCCACAGTCGTGCCTAGCAGAAGAAAAAATGTGACTTAGATTCTTGCGTTTGTTTAAACAATAGAAATGGTAGATCAAAAGGATGGTGGGATGAACTAACAACAATGCATGTGTAGGATAACTTAGAGTCCTGCATGTGTTGAACTTCTCAAAATTCTTGCAACGAAGTTTCAACTCTTTGCAAACAGTTTTCAAGTTGTAAACCTGCCGAATACGAAAAATCAGATCAAAAAGTGCGTTGGGATGAACTGACAGCAATGCATGTGTTAATGACTTGCAAAAAACTCACAAAAAAAAGCTAACATAAGAAAACATCTGCGACGAGAAAAACACATACGAGGTTATGAAGAAGTACATCTTGAATTGTTTCAGGTATCATGCCAGCAGGATGGAAAAAGTTGGTTGTACAGTAGACTGTATTCACAAATATTAGAGTCCAACACTTCAAAATGACTGAAGGGAAGTGCATCTGAGAACAGAAGTAATAAGAAACCTAGATATTTTCAGAGGAAACAGTATATGTTCCTGCAATCATAAGAACAAAAAGAAAACATCCATCCACCTGATGGAAAAAAGGCTACAATAAATCAGTATATGACATACAAAACCAAAAAAGAAATGTTCCTGCAGCATCTCCCCAAAATGAGGGGGAACATCAAAACAGCAGGTGACTAAAAACGGAAAAATAAGCATCGCATCTCCATATATGGCATATAGACCTAGGTAGGGAAAACATGAGCATTGCTGCACAAAACGTCTAAGTAGACAACACATGCTTCGAGAGAAACAAAGATGACTAAATACGGAAATAAGCATCGCATCTCCATATGGCAGATAGCCTAGGACAGAAACACATGAGCATTGCTGCACAAAACTTTGCAGCACGAATATCACATCTACTTCTAATTAGAACATGAAAAAATTCAAGAGAAACTGTAAATCAAATCCTCAACTAGAACTTTATACCGCTAAACACCCATATATTGGACACGCACAAAATCACTATATCAGCACAAAAAACACAAGCTACGAAGAATTGAGTACTACGTATCTGAGCACAGTTATTGAGCTCTCGACAAACTAGCCAACTTATCGAAACATAAGAACATAAACTAGGGCACAAAAAAATAAAAGGCACACGGTGGTCTAAATATATCACAACGTGGCAGAGTCGATATTGTCAATGTTTCAATTACATGAATAATTCACTTTGTTTTCTAGAAAAATCAATAACTCATGGGTAAAACTGATAAGTTGTATGATTAGTTGAATTAATCTATGATAATGACGTGTATACGGCAATAAAAACATGCAACAGGTATTCTTCCGGTGGTATTACATCAGCAGCACAGGGAGGAGACACTCTGTTTTCCACCCTTCTGTTTGATTCTCCTTTTCTTTTGCAGCCCAAAATGCCACAAGAAGGACCAGCGAGAAAGAACAGTCTCTTTCTCCGTTGAATCCCATACCAACAATATTCCCTCCTGAGCAAGTCGAGTGGCCGTGTACCCATGTAGCGCAAAATAGATACTAGGGATTGTTTTGTACTCTGCTAGACCCTCTTCTCTATCAGATATGGCACACAGGTCTACCGCATAGAAACACCATAGGAAGGCTTGCTACACAAAACAAATCTGCTGCACAAAACAATAACCCTACCGCACAGGCGCAAAAATCCATGGACACAAAACGTACATAAGGATGGATTCGTGCACATACCTTTTGCCGCCATCGCCGGCGACGAGCCAAAGGACAAAACCAATCAATCGCCACAGAAAGAGACCAAACAGCCAGAGCTTTCGAAGAAGCAGATCTAAGATATCGGGGCAGAAGCAGTGGGGGAGAAGGAAATCACCAAGTCCAGACCGAGGAAGCAGATCTCAGACATCGCGAGGAACAGCAGACGAAGAGAAGGGGAAAGAAGGCAGCATCCCGTCTTCGCCAGAGGAAGAGACGGGAAAGGAGGCTGCGCGCGGAAAGTGGGCCGGCCCAGAAAACGCTTCGCGAGGGAAGCTTCAAGCGGCGCTCGAGTTATGCGGCGCTAACGGGCGGTATTTAGGGTTTGGCCAAACCCGACATCCTGACCCGACTACGAGCGCGAGCACCGACTCGCCGTATAGGGCGCCCCAACTGGGCCAGCCCATTAGTTTTTCCCTTTACGACTCTGTTTATTTTCTGTTTTCTTGTTTCTTTCCTTTTTCTTTCTTTTTCCCGTTTCCATTTCCTTTTTATTAATCTGTTTTTTAATCCAAACGTTTTTTAAATCTGAAAACTTTTACATCTGAACATTTTTGAAATCTGAACAATTTTTAATAAAATGAACGTTTCTAAAATATAAACAATTTCAAATTTCAACCGTTTTCAAAAATATTTTTTTTTAAAATATGAACCCTATTCAAAATCTGAACCACTTTCCAACATGGACTTTTTAAAAAACTGCGCCATTTCTAAAAATGAACATTTTTGAAATCTGAACATTTTTTTAAAATCCAAACTATTATCAAAAATGTTTTTTTAAAAACTGAATCATTTTAAAAATCTGAATCATTTCCAAATATGATATTTTCAAAATTGAACATTTTAAAAATAAAACATTTTTCAAATTTACGACATATACTATATTTATTTTTTACTGCATACACATATGACAGAAAAGGGAAATACGTGAACGAAATAAGAGGGAACACCGAAGGAGAATGGGGAGGTTGCTTCATACTGGGCTTTCATCAGGGGAGGGACTCCTGTCGGCAAGTCGAATGGTACACCTTGCGGAAAGTGATACATAGGGAACCGAAATCCAATGAGAAACATCCCAAACGCAACTGGCCGAACTAATAGCCATGACCTACTAAATTCACATTGGCTCCCGAGTTAATATGGTACTGTCAAATAAAACATAGTAAAATATTTTATAACTTCTTCAAAAATATTTTTGATGAACATATACAAATGTTGTACATACGTTTCAAGTTTCGTGATGATATAATATTTGTGATGCTCTGTCAAAACAAAACAAATCAGTGCCCAAAAGGAGATTTATAAAAAAATAGAAAACTAAATTTTAATAGCTAAATAAAAAATGACACGAATGGTCTGCTCAATTCCGCTATAGCGCTAAAATTTAAATCATTTAGCTCTCTAAACCACTACAGCCATATCAGGAACACAAGTTAGTTCCATAAGAGCATATACGATAGATGATGTACTTTAGGGCATTATAAAACTGGGATAGAGCACCAAAAATGAGTTATAGGGCACCAAAATTACTTCTCCCCCGGAAGAAGATGTAAAATAGGGCATCATAAAACTAGTGCCCTAAAATTGATCTAACGACGGTGAGGAAGGGAGGCACATCTGGCGGTCGCCAGGTGCCAAGCTCGATTTTGGCCACAGAGGTCGCTGGAGGCCAAGAAAATGCGGCGAGGGCGTGGCAGGTCTTTAGGGGCTAACGGTGAGCCTACAACCTAACTTGCGTCAGAAGGTGAAATCCCACCCAAACCCTCTTGAAATAAATGCGCTTACACTTGTCGCACATGCAGACACTACAAAAGGTCCCCACGGAGAAGAAGCCGGCACTTGGCGAGCAGAGAGCGCACTAGAAGGGAAAACGCGACACTTGGCGTGCTAGTGGAGACAGGTTTCTGGATCTTCTTAAATGTCGTCTTTTTGCTATTGATTTTTATGTTTCTCTCTCGTATGGAGCGGACCAAATCTGGATAACAACGATGTCAATTTAGCATTTACTTGTTGGCCCGACCTGAGATCCTCTCGATTCATCAGAATTACGCTTGCCATAGTACAAAAACTAATTTTGTGCATTTCCTCTACAACATAAAAAAAAATTAGAGTGCAGTGTAAAACGATTGGAGAGACTCAAAATATAGTGTATTCACTAGACGAGTATATATATCGTCACATAACAATACATTTACTAACATCATAAGACATACGATTTAAAATATTATATTTTGTTGCTACGTAAGCATATACTTGGTCCCAATCATTGTCAGTAATTTTGTGCGCACTAGTAGAAAAACCACCTTTGGTCCTGGGCCGCCCCAGCCATTGGTCCCGGTTCAGAGAAAAACCATGCTAGGCCAGAAGGTCGAACCGGGACCAATCGGGCATCAGATGAACATCGGGCATCAGATGAGCCCGCTGATGGTCTTGGTGGGGTCATTTCTGATGCAAAGCGAGAATGCGATACAGAAAAGGAGAAGCTAAAGTTGGAGGCCATGCTTGAGGATCACAAAAAGTTGCTGTACCCAAACTGCGAAGATGGCAGCACAAAGCTCGGTACCACACTGGAACTGCTGAAATGGAAGGCAGAGACTGGTTGTTCTGACAAGGGATTTGAGAAGTTACTGAAAATAATGAAGCCGAAGCTTCCAAAGGATAACGAATTGCCCGAGACTACATACGAAGCAAAGAAGGCTATCTGCCCTCTAGGATTAGATGTGCAGAAGATACATGCATGCATTAATGACTGCATCCTGTACCGCGGTGAGTACGAGAATATGGATAAATGCCCGGTATGCAATGCACTGCGGTACAAGATCAGACAAGATGACCCTGGTGATGTTGAGGGCGATGACGAGCCCCCCGGAAGAGGGTTCCTGCTAAGGTGATGTGGTATGCTCCTATAATACCACGGTTGAAACGTCTGTTCAGAAACAAAGAGCATGCCAGGTTGTTGCGATGGCACAAAGAAGAGCGTAAGAAAGACGGGAAGTTGAGACACCCCGCCGATGGGTCCCAGTGGAGAAAAATCGACAGAGAGTTCCCGACATTTTCAGATGACGCAAGGAACTTAAGATTTGGTCTAAGTACAGATGGCTTTAATCCTTTTGGGGAGCAGAGCTCCAGTCATAGCACTTGGCCCGTGACTCTATGTATCTACAACCTTCCTCCTTGGTTGTGCATGAAGCGGAAGTTCATTATGATGCCAGTGCTCATCCAAGGCCCGAAGCAACCCGGCAACGACATTGATGTGTACCTAAGGCCATTAGTTGATGAACTTTTGCAGTTGTGGTCCGAACCAGGTGTACGTGTGTGGGATGAGCACAAACAACAGGAATTTGACCTACGAGCGTTGCTGTTCGTAACCATCAATGATTGGCCTGCTCTTAGTAACATTTCAGGACAGTCAAACAAGGGATACAATGCATGCACGCACTGTTTAGATAAGACTGAAAGTATACATTTGGGAAACAAGAATGTGTACCTGGGGCATCGTCGATTTCTTCCGAACAGTCATGCCGTAAGAAAGACCGGCAAGCATTTCAACGGTGAGGCAGATCGCCGGAAGAAGCCTAACCTCCCTGATGGTGATGTTATATATGACATGGTCAAGGATTTAGAAGTAATCTTTGGAAAGGGTCCTGGCAGTCTATCTGTTCCGAATGACGCTGACAACCACGTACCCATATGGAAGAAGTGCTCTATATTCTGGGAGCTACCCTATTGGAAAGTCCTAGAGGTCCGGTCTTCAATCGACGTGATGCACGTGACGAAGAATCTTTGCGTGAACCTGCTAGGCTTCCTGGGCGTGTATGGGAAGACAAAAGATACACCGGAAGCACGGGAGGACCAGCAACGTATGAAAGACCCATACAACAAGCAGACGGATAAAGGGCGTCAATACTTAAGCAGCTACGCTCTTACCAAAGCAGAGAAGGAAATCTTTTTTGAATGCCTGAGCAGTATCAAGGTCCCGGCTGGCTTCTCGTCAAATATAAAGGGAATAATAAATATGGCAGAGAAAAAATTCCAGAACCTGAAGTCTCATGATTGCCACGTGATTATGACGCAGTTGCTTCCGGTTGCATTGAGGGGGCTTCTACCGGAAAATGTTCGAGTACCCATTGTGAAGCTATGTGCATTCCTCAATGCAATATCTCAGAAGGTCATCGATCCAGTAACTCTACCAAGTTTACAGAAGGCTGTGGTCCAATGTCTTGTCAGCTTCGAGTTGGTGTTCCCCCCATCATTCTTCAATATTATGACGCATCTCCTGGTTCACCTAGTCGACGAGATTGCCATTCTCGGTCCTGTATTTCTACACAATATGTTCCCCTTCGAGAGGTTCATGGGAGTCTTGAAGAAATATGTTCATAACCGTGCTAGGCCAGAAGGAAGCATCTCAAAGGGCTATGGAACAGAGGAGGTCATTGAGTTCTGTGTTGACTTTATTCCTGACCTTAAGCCGATTGGTGTTCCTGAATCGCGGCATGGGGAGACTGAGTGGAAAAGGCACGCTAGGAAAGAAAGCACTGATATGTAGGGACGGGCATTCTTTAACTCAAGCACACTACACAGTTCTACAAAGTTCCACCTTCGTGGCTCCGTATATCGAGGAACACAAGAATTATGTACGCTCCAAGAACCCGGGGAGGCTGACTCCTGGATTAAAGAAAAACACATGGAGACTTTCGGCAGTTGGTTGCGATTACAGCTCATGAATGACACCACTGTCGGAGATCAGCTCTACTTGTTGGCCGCGTCACCATCTTCGACTGTATTGAATTTCCAAGGGTACGAGATAAATGGGAATACATTTTACACGATCGCCCAAGATAAAAAGAGCACCAACCAGAACAGTGGTGTCCGCTTTGATGCAACAAACGACGATGGGCAAAAGGACACATACTATGGTCGCATAGAGGAGATATGGGAACTTGACTATGGACCTACTTTTAAGGTCCCTTTGTTTCGGTGCAGTTGGGTCAACATGAATGGAGAAGGGATAAAGGTAGACCAGCTGTACGGA
Source organism: Poa pratensis (assembly GCA_947311845.1). Lineage (NCBI taxonomy): Eukaryota > Viridiplantae > Streptophyta > Magnoliopsida > Poales > Poaceae > Poa > Poa pratensis. The sequence continues at coordinate 29,266,680 of CAMZMU010000112.1, forward strand.
ATGACAACAGTGGATCTCAAGAATCTTGGTTGTTACAGAACGAACCATTCGTCCTAGCCAATGATGTGGCTCAGGTTTTCTATGTGAAGGACATGTCCTCCAGACCGAAAAAAAGAAAAAATAAGCAAACGAATACATCAGACGATGAGCCAAAGCGTCACATAGTTCTTTCAGGGAAAAGAAACATCGTGGGAGTCGAGGACAAGACAGACATGTCAGCAGATTATGATAAGTTTGATGAAATTCCGCCCTTCACAGTGAAAACTGACCCAAGCATCCCGTTAAATAATGAAGATGCTCCATGGTTACGGCCGAAGCGATCATAGGCCAGGGACATACGCGAAGAAGGGTTCATGGCTTTTATGTAAATCAATGTAATGTATTAAACCTTTATGTGATGTGTAGTAATGTATTAAACCTTTATGTGGTGAAAACCATAATACATAGCTCGGGTCCATTTTTATTTAACCATTATACATCACGAACTTTATGTGGTGAAAACTGTTATACACCGCTGGCGTATCCAACATAAACACATAGCGATTGACGTGCTCGTCCTCCTCCCTGATACGGCGACGTACCACCTCCTCGGGGAAATCTGAAAAAATGAGTGGGAAATTTGATCAAACACCTAGGTAGGGGAGGGAGAGGGCAGCACCCTGGGGAGGGGACGGAGGGCGGTGTGGAGCCTCCTTATATATAAGCAAAACTGACCAAAACACACGGTTTCCCCGTCATACAGCCCTACGGTGCCTCGTGAGTGACTGCATATCAAATACACCGTAGGGCTGTATGACGGGAATCCGAATGCTTTGTATACTGCAAATCATCGCGTGGGCGTGATACGGCAAATCGGCCTTCGATCCAGACAGCGGCAAGACGTCTTTGATGATCTGCAACCGTCCGAACAAGTGTTGGGGATGTTGCTAATCATCAAAGACCCTTGCCGCTGCTTGGATCCGACCGAGGGGAGGGTTCACCTTCAGCCTCCGCTCTAGGAACTCTTGCCTCTCAGAAATCTTGCTCTCTGCTACCCGTGTACTGCCAATGATGGATGCTATATATAGGGTCGTGGCCCCTTTAGTCCCGGGTGGTATCACGGCCCGGGACTAGAAACACACCCCTGATCCAACGGTTCACAAGCCCTCGAAAGAAACACACCCCCGATCCAACGGCTCACAAGCGCTCGAAAGAAACACACGATTCGTGTGCTTCTTCCTTATTGGTGGGATTCCCTTTAGTCCCCGTTGGTGGCTCACAGAGTGATCCAACAGCTCACAAGCCCTCGAAAGAAACACACTCCTGATCCAACGGCTAACAAGCGCTCGAAAGAAACACACGATCCGTGTGCTTCTTCCTTATTGGTGGGACTCCCTTTAGTCCCGGTTGGTGGCTCACAGAGTGATCCAACAACTCACAAGCGCTCGGAAGAAACACACTCCTGATCCAACGGCTCACAAGCGCTCGAAAGAAACACACGGAGGCGGAGGTGCTTTCCTCCTCGAACTGCCCCTGCCCGCCCGGCTACGACGTCCCCGCCGGCTGGAGCCTGAGCACCGGAGGCGTGCCGGTCCGTCCTATCCCTCAAGGTTTGGCACGTCGGGCGGCCATCACGAACCACTACTACCTCGAGCTCACTCCGGAGCAGCGGATGGATCCCCACTGGCATCCCGACTACCGCAGGCCCGCAACCCAAGCTCTGCCCGACAACACTAGGTGTTCGAGGAAAGGAACTTAATGCCACCATCCTGGTCTGTTCTTCGGCGAAGAACAAAAAAGCGAAGCTCCATGAATGAATAATTGAGAGTGTGCGCCCCTGGCGCCATTTGCCTACAGATCGAATCGCACGCTGCGGCCGATCATGTTTGTGACCGGCGATTCCTCTCTGTGCAAGGATGAGAAAACAACAGGTTAATGGAAGCAGGTAAAAAGAGAAGAGATAGTTTGGGAGAGATTAGTTGTTCAGAAAAGAACCGGCATAAACATGATCATGGATGAACTGCCGTGTTTGTGGCACAACCGAGCTGTGGGAATGGTAGGGGAAGCATGAGGTGGGATGTGTGGTTGGCCCGGATGTGTGGGGGTATTAATTGATGGTATCAAGATAGGTGGTCGAATTCAAATTTTGAATTTCTTGATCCACACGGTGAACGTTTTGCAAAATGCCTATAGCTGGCAAAACCACAAACAAGCCACGGTCATGGTGCCTCGCAGCTCGCAGGAAATTTGTAAACGCATGAAGAAAGTACAACAATACGGCTTCAAACAAAACATAGATGGTTGGGTATCTAGTGCTCTCGATATGATGCCGTCTGGTTAGTCCGTCCAAAAGTAACCTATCAAACAACCGCCGTTGTGCTCCCTATATAAGATCTAATGGTTGGATCGCTATGCACAGCTACCACCGGTGGTAGGCCACTATTTCTGATATATATATATATCCTTTTGTATGCTATTATGCAGAATGAAGATGATGGAATGCAAAAGATCTAGAGTTTTTGAGGTTGGGTTCGTTGACCCATATATCGTTAATTCACGTACGTTAGTCAATCACCCCAAAGACGTGGAGAATGACCTGACCACCTTTTTAATCAAGCAACATTTCTGTACGGAAATACTATTTCCTTACAACTTCAGGTGAGTGTTTCTGTCTTGTACATATTTTTATTTGGCTTTCTCGATGTTAAGTGTAATTGATGAGCTATGCATGTCTGCTTTATGTAAACGTCCGCAGGTTCCACTGGATTCTGCTAAGCATTCAACCTGACAAGTCCATAGTTGAAGTCCATGACTCATTAAGTTGGGACCAAGCGACGTGGTCCTCCATGAAAGAAATGCTCAACAAGTAATTTCAATCATTATCGCATTATATCGGCCTCTTTCGTTCGTTTCCTGATATCAAGTAATTAATAACTCCTTTGTTCATTTTCTTTGCCAAAGCAGGTGTTGGAAACTTTTCAAACAGAAGATAGAAGGTCCATTCAAAGATGAGCTAACTTTTATATCGGTGAAAAGTCCGCAGCAGCCACCGGGGAGTAATTTATGTGGATTCTACGTTTGCGAGTTCATTCGCGAGTTGACCACTGAGCGGAGAACAACTACTTTCAGCGAAATGCGGGAGAAGCTCGACCCAGAACGGCACGTACAAGCAATTCAAGAGGAATTGGCGGGATTTCTGCTTAGGGAGGTCATCGATGAAAAGGGAGAACATTATGCTTCGGACGATGAACTACATATGTGATCTATCTCCATGTAATTAAATAGTTGTATTCTCGCAAGAGATCGAATATTAATTATATATGCATCAACGTGTACTGTGTATATAGTAGAGCGTATAATATGCGTACGGAAACGATGGAGAGCACGTCGGCGATGCGAAGAAGGGAGAGACGCCAGAGGCACCGGCGAGAGGGAGAGGGGGCACCGGCGAGAGGGAGACCCTAAACCCTAAATACAAAAAAAAAACACTCATTGGTCCCGGTTCGTATTAAGAACCGGGACCAATGAGTCTCCCAGCATGCCCAGCCAAAACTGGCCACGTGGACCAGCATTGGTCCTGGTTCGTGGACCAACCGGGACCAGCATTGGTCCTGATTGGCCAGTCCCGGTTGGGCAACCGGGACTGATGTCCAAGCCCAACCGGGACCACAGGTGGTTTTTCTACCAGTGGCCATGTACCATCGTTTATGCTTTCATGATACTAAAGGATACCATATTTGGAAATATATAGTGTACAACATAGATTAATGCCCTCGTTTGAAAATATGAGGATATGGTATTTGTTTTATTTCTCACAATCAATAATACATTTATTTTATATCGGAAACTATTGATAAAAGTTATTGTATTAAGTTTTGATAGCTAATGCATATATCTCCGACATTGATTCCCCAAGCTTTTTTCTGGAAGAAATTTGATTGCCCAATTAACGTTGGTTTGATAACCAAAAGATTGATATAGAAGATACTCCCTCCGTCTCAAAATAAGTGCCTCAAGTTTGCCAAAAAAATGGATCTAACTAGATGTGTTTCATGTATACATAGATCCACTTTTGTGCAAACTTGAGACACTTATTTTTGGACGGAGGGAGTATTATTAATTACAATTTTTTTAAAGGGCCGCAATATGCATCTATATAACAGGGCGAGAGGGGAACACTACTGCAAGCAAAAACTATACCAGAAAAGTATTGTTCACAAAAAAAAATACTACATAGCATCTCCAAATGGCTATATTCAAGAAGGAAGGAGGCGTCCTGTTTTTGGCAGCTCTCATGGTCTGGTTACTCTTTTCTCTTCATGCCATGCGAACAACGAGGAAAAAGGAAAAAGATTGCCACATCCCACCAATTGCCGCAATTCTAGAGAGTACTGCAAAAAGCGAAACGGTCGGGTCAGGGTACCAAAAGACCAGCACAATGATTTTTTTTCTCAAAAAAAATCTACCACTATTTGATAACAGTGTAACAAATAGCACTGATCGGCCACTTGGCGTGCTAAGTGAGTTTTTGACCGGTGGACCTGGTGTTAGGCTACATGGCAAGGGGTAACGGTTAGAAGCAGATGACCGTTAGCGCCACCCTACTTGTTTGGACCACATGCCGGTCTAGTCACTATCTCCCTCCTTTCTCCCACGCTTCTTCCATCACATCGCCATGGACCCCGATGGTGCCGTTGAGGCAAGCTTAGCCACGAACGCCGGTGGTGGCCCGGTGTAAGACTACTTCTGCAACGATGACTGCGGCAGACACCCCGCTTGTAACTTAGCATACAAAAGTACAACATTGTAGCATGGACGATGATATATGAGACGTTAGATTACACTTTTATGGCCGTCATAATTGGGAAAGAAACTAGCTAGGTCGTTTCTACATTACCTATATTAACATTGTAGCATGGATTTGCTGACGTGGACTGGGCATGATGTCGATGAACGACAATTGACATGTGGCCATGTTGTGTTTCTAGGATCCAACCTTGTTGCGTGGAGTTCCAGAAAAAAGCCCACCGTCTCACGATAAAGTACGGAAACCAAATACAAGTTAGTAGCTGATGCAACTTCAGAAATCATGTGGATTCAAGGGCTGTTGAAAGAACTTGGGATTTTCTTGACACGTGGTCCAAGTCTTTGGTGTCACAACCTTGGTGCCTCCTACTTGACAGTCAAACCAGTTTTTCATGCCCGAACCAAGCACATCGAGACCTCTATCACTTCATTTGAGAGAGGGTGGCTCACAAGGCTCTTGATGTGTGGTTTTTATCTACACATGATCAACTTGCATATGTACTGACTAAACCTCTGAATGTACAATCCTTTGTAAAGTTTGGAAACAATCTCAACTTGGTAGTACCACGAAGAGATTGAGGGAGGCTGCAGCTAGGATTGTATATTTAGTTAGATAGGATAGCTAACTAGATGGTTAGTGTTCCGTATAGTTGGTTAGGGTTCAGTTATACATGTAAACCCTAGCCAGGGCTTCTATATATATGAGACCGACATGGACCTATTGGCTATCGCTTCACTGTAACCCCTCTCTCGCCTCTCTCCAATCTAATCTACTTTACACCCTAGGATCAGGGTTGTTAATTGAGTCCATCCGGGACGAAACTTACACAATATTTTGGGTCTCGTGTGTTCTAACCAATTGGATCATGCTACGTACCTATAAATTTCTCACCGGACCAAAACAAATTAACTGTCGCACCAAAACACGAACAAATGAGGATATGGTATTTTTATCACAATTAATAATTATTTTATATCAGAAACTATTGATATAAAATATATTTATTATCTTTTGAGGGCTAATTTATCTCTGACATTGATTCCCCAAGATTATTTGGATGAAATTTGATCCCCCAATTAATGATGCACTTGATAACCAAAATATTGATATAGAAGATATTATTAATTACCATTAAACACTTAAAAAAAAAGACCGCAATATGCATCTATATAACAGTGTGAGAGGTGAAAACAACCACAAGCAAAAAGTATAACATTAGATCCTGAATCCGAAAAAGGGACTAGATTGCTGTGTAAAAAAGCAGTAGCTGTCCTCTCGAAATGGCCATCTTCAAGAAGAAAGCAGGTGCCCTGTTTTTGGTAGCTCTCATGGTCATGGTTACTCTTCACTCTTCATGCGACGCGAACAACGAGGTTGTGTTATTTCTATTCCTTTTCACTTCCTGTGATCATAATGGCATATGCATTTTGTAATGTTGAGCTCCCTAGTGTATGTTTGGCAAACTATCTTGCACACAATTGACCTAACGAAGTTTGTTGATTTTGTGCAGATACACATAGACGCTCTCCCACTACCTTACAAATGATATGGATACGACTTACCTAATTGCACGGCTGAATCATGCAAGAAATTTTGGGAGAACGATGTAGGATATTGTATTGTAAAAGATATGTGTTGTTGCCCTGTTGCCTAAACACCACTAAAATGGTTCCAAAACAGAGATGGCATGCTCCATAAAAAAATCTCTGGCGCATAATATGGATGTAAGTGCTAGCTCTAGCGGGTCAGAATAAATTTTCTATAATATGTATGTAACTGATAACCCACAAGTATAGGGGATCGCGTGTAGCCTTTTCGATATGTAAGAGTGTCGAACCCAACGAGGAGCTAAAGGTAGGATAAGTATTCTCTCAAGTTCTATCAACCACTGATATAACTCTACGCGCACTAAACGTTTGCATTATCTAGAAAATAAAACTACGGTAGCAATACGGGTATGAGAGATAGCTTTGCGGGATAATAAATGCAAGAAAGTAAAAGTTAGTGCTGCAGCAATAAAGTACACTAAGTAACCATATACTAACAGTACCATGAGTGTGGAAAAGTGGTGGTAATTGTGGTGGCTTTGTCCTAGATTAATGAGTGAAGATATCGGGTTCATTGTCTTCGATGCAGTTTTCAATGTGGGAGAGGCTAAATATACATGCACTCCACTACTCGGGACTACAAGTACTATATGATTGGAACGTTAGCAAGCATCCGCATATACTAACAATTCATTAAGGTTTTCCCAACCATAGCCTTAAGTTAATGGTCCTCTTACTCCCATACGTGTAAATAACCGGTTCGCGCATTTAGGTTTCTGTCACTCCGGCAGACTTTCCCCTTCGTTTACAAATACTACCAACCCTAAGGTGTTGATCCATGCACGCATAAATATAATGGACACCAAAGGACAGCACCATATCAACATACAACTCTAATGAACCAAATACATTCAACCATTCAATCTAAGGACAAATAAACTACGGAAACATGACGTAGATCATAGGATAAATATTATAGCATCAAACACCATGTTTACATAGGACGGTACAGAGGTTTATGGGAGGATGAACCACTGAATACAATGAGGAGATGGTGATGGAGATGGCGGTGAAGACGGTGAAGGGGGCAGCGAGGAGCGCAGGGCGGCGCCGGCGCCGGCGGTGGCGCGGGGAACTCCTCCCGCGCCGCCGGCATCAAGGGGATGCGCCGCCCCTTAGCCCCCTTCCTTCATGGCTTCTTGGGAGCCCTCCCCCATGGAGATGGGATCCATGGGGGAGGCAAAAACGTGGCTTTTGGTGGCTGCAATTCGTGGGTGGAGGTGTCCTCACGAATTAGGTTTCCTCCCTTTATATAGTCTCTCGGATTTCCGTCACCCCTCTGGACCTTCAGTAAATCGGGCTTTTCTCCGCCGTCCGGACTCCGATTGGGCCGAATTTTAACTCTAGAATTATTAGGAGAAAATTCCCTGCAACTTTCGCGACTAGACTTTTTCCATTTGACGTCATCTTCTGGCAGAAACGGGTTGATCTTTGAAAATAGTTTTCAGACAGATTCAGAAAGTCCAAATCCGACTCCACAAGGTTTCCTCTTGTATTCTTGATAATTTCTACACATCAAAGAGTAAAACAAGAACATTGTGCACTTTGCAACTATTAGTAGGTTAGTCCAAATAAATAATAAACTTAATATAAAAACAAGTGCTAAAAGCATAAAAATGGCATGAAACAATCAAAAATTATAGATACGTTTTGGACGTATCAACATCCCCAAGCTTAGTTCCTACTCGTCCTCGAGTAGGTAAACGATAAAAAAAAATAATTTTTGATTGTAAATGCTATGATCAGGTTTTTAACAATTGCATGATGTATGGAGAATAAAACTTAGCAATCATGTTTCCTAATGAAAAGTATCAACGAACTAAGAGCTCATAACATGAAATTTATAAACATCAACAAGATTGTAATGACCATAATAAAGCATGATAGAGTGGTATCTCGCTTGCCCTTAATTGTGGAGCAAAACATAAATGCCAAGGCACCTCTGAAGTTCAAGTGAAGACTAGATATAAAGATATCAAAGATAAGAGCATCATAGTTATACCTCAATTAATCGTATTCTGGGACAAGCACATTACACTAAGAATGACAGTTATGCTCTCGAAGAGGTGCTCAAAGAAGATGGTGACTCAACATAAAAATAAAAGATTGGCCCTTCGCAGAGGGAAGCAGGGATTAACACGTGCTAGAGCTTTTTATTTTGAAAACAGAGATAAAAATGTTTTGAGAGGTGTTTGTTAATTGTCAACGAATGGTAGCGGGTGATAACAGCATTCTACCTGTCAAACGGACTTTCAAGAGCGGCTCCCATAGGGACGTTATTTCTACCAGCAAGGCAGATCATCCCTTTTTCTCTTTGGTTTACACACATGCAGATATTTCACTGTGTTGTCATTGCTTACTGATGAATCAGGGCAAAAGTGTGAAGAGAATTAATGGTTAAAGTTGTAATTAATTGGGACTGGGCACCCCGTTGCCAGCTCTTTTTGCAAAATTAGAGGATAAGCGGATGTATATGCCGCTAGTCCAGGTGTGAAAGTCCATTTGACAACCAGAATAAAGAATAACCACACTAATTCCTCATGAGCTCGTAAACATTGACACAAAAAGAGAAATATTTTGAAGGTTTTAAAGGTAGCACATGCAAATTTACTTGGAATGGCTTGAAATACCATGCATAGGAATTTTTGGTGGACTCTTTGGATAACTTGGTTTAAAGGATTTGGATGCACGAGCAGCATTCCCGCTCAGTACAAGTGAAGGCTAGCAATAGACTGGGAAGCGACAACCACGAGAGCGATAACGGTCATAATCATGCTTGCGACAAAATAAAATTAACGGAGGCATAAAGATGATACTAAAACTCTGAGGCAAAATAGATCATCAAGGCTTAATTGACTTTTATTTTTCAGTCATAACATGTGTGAGCATGTGCCAAGTCGATTCAAGTGAATATTCAGAGGAGGATACCACAATACCATACCATCTTATGAACAGGACAATGCATGTTATATCAAAATAACATAATATGCACTATTAGCTAGTTGAGACTAACCATAAGAAAACATAAACTACTAAACAGTATTATTCACACATCATTTTTAAGTTTCAACAAGTAATCCATTAACCAAGTAAACATTGAAAACAAAGGATAAATAAAATATGTGAGGATCCACTTATTAATGTAACTGGTGTTTGATGCTAAGATAAATAATAAATAATAAGATACAGACGCTCCAAAACAGCACATATGATGTGAAAGAATAAAAATATAGTTTCACTAGAGATGACCTGATAATTTTGACGATGAAGAAGGGGATGCCGGCATGCTTAGACGCTTGAGTCTTCTTGAAATATGCTGGGGAGATCCATGGGAGCATCCCCAAGCTTAAGCTCTTCACTCTTCTCCATCCTATTATATCACTCTTCCCTCTTGACCCTTGAAAACTTCCGTCACACCAAACTCAAAGTAAATCTCATTAGAGGGTTAGTGCACAATCAAAAACTCACATGTTCTGTAAGACGCAATATGACCGTTACTTTAAACATTAGCTACAGCCACTGATGTTATGTGAAGCTCTTCCACCCAAAAAAGAATTCCACTCAACACTAGTAAAAGAGAGAATGCAAAATAAAAAGGCATAATCTGTCTAAAACAGAACAGTCCGCAAAGACGAATTTTTTCGAGCACTTACGCACTCAATCGAAAAACTTTGAACTAATGAAAGATTCAGACATTCATAAAGATTACGCACAAAAAATTTCAGATTTTTCAACAATCTGGTGATTTTTAATTTCGTACAGTGGACAGCAAAATCTGTTTCTGCGCAGCAATCAAAATTAAGCAAAACCTTAACACTAGAGGCTACTCTTGGCACAACAATGCGAGAAAATAAAGATACAAAGGAGTTGCTACAGAAGTAAACAACTCCTTGACTCAATAAAAAAAAATTGCAGAAAATAAAATAATGGGTTGCCTCCCATAAGCGCTTTTCTTTAACGCCTTTTAGCTAGGCACTTATTGCAATACATAATATTTTCAAAGTGTTCTATTAAACCAAATCAAATTTTGTTTCTAAGTTACAGAGAGGTTGCTTAAATGGCCAACTTCTAAATGAAAGGTAAGAACCATTAAGAATCAAATGAAAACGCAAAGAGGCCACTCTTGCAACAAAAGTCAGAATCTGTCCAGAAAAACAGCAGCTGGAAACGTAATTTTTAGGTGCATTAAACATGCCGAAATTTTAGCCAATTTTTGTACATGCAGAGGATTAGGTGCTACAACATCAGTAATTTTTTCGTGATTTTTAGAGCTTCCAGTAAAATATGAAAAATCGCGCAATAGCAGTAGATACCGAAAACAGAAAATCACTTTTTACATATGTATCAACTAAGCTAAATGGATAAAACTTGGTACTTTTTTTTATAAACTAAGAGACCAGAGGCTAAGCAAGACCTAAACATGCTAGCTACAGCAAGGAAAACTCTAAATAAAAATCAAAAGTAAAAACCAAATAAAATCGAAATAAAGAACCAAACAAAGAAGCAAAACAAAAGAAAATATTTTTGTTGTTTTGAATTTATAAGTGAAAGTAAAGAAGCAATAAAAACCAATAAAGAGTCTAATAAAACTAAAGAAGGTAAAACCAAGACATATAAAAAAATTATAATACAAGTTAAGACAATACAAATCATGTGGACGGGTAATATAGAGTATGAACGAGATAACCTCATGTTAGTTGATGAATAGGGGATGACTCGGGCATCCCCAAGCTTAGATGATTGTATCTTCTTGAATATGTTCTTGGGATGCACCTACACATCCCCAAGCTTGAGCTCTTGCGTCTTCTTGTTCATCTCATATCACCATATTAATTAGATCTTATAAGCTACATCCACATAAAACTTCACAAAACTCATTAGTAGGGTTAGTACTCATTAAATAAAATCCACTCATGTTCAAGCATTGACAAATTTCATAATATTTATTTAACATTAGCCACTGTATATACCGAGGTTCTTATCATTTCCGTTGTCCGTCGAAAAACTAAGGAAACAAGAGACCCTAAGTACAATATTAAGTAAAGAGAATAAAATCTGTCAAAACTGAACAGCCCGTAAAGATGCATTCAACGAGATAGTTAAGTAGCTCAAATCGAAAAACTTTAACTAATGAAAGGCAGATCATAATCTCAGTTTATGCACAAAAATTTCAAGTCAAAATACTATTCTGAGATTTATCACGATTTTTTTACAGAGAAGCACAAAATCTGTCTAAACAGAACAGTCAGTAAAGATCGAATTTTTCGACTATCTACGTACTCAAATCAGAAAAAGTTAGTCTAATGAAAGAAAGCTAATAAGCATCACTTTGCACTCAAGAAATTTCAGATCAAGATCACGTTCTGGTGATTTTAAACATATTATACGGTGAAGCACAAAATCTGTTTCTGGACAGCAAAGCAAAACTATCAACTTTCAATTAACTAGAGCTATAATTAGCATTTTATTTTTATGTACAGAGGTATATACACAATATTTACATGTTTTTAATGAAAAGCTTCCATGGAAAGATTTGTTTTGGTTTCATAGGCATGAACACAAGTGTTCAAGGTCGACCCCCATTTAACCATTACTCATCTTTCCAATCACTTTTCTTTTTGAAAACGTTTTTAGATAACAACTACACCTAATTTTTTTTGTAATTCGCATTCCCTATCCATAGTAAGATAAAGAACAACTTTACTGAAAATAAAAACTACTTAGAGATAAAGCAAACAAGTGCACACAAGAACATTAACCTACGCTATGGCTCCCCGGCAACGGCGCCAGAAAAGGTCTTGATAACCCACAAGTATAGGGGATCGCGTGTAGCCTTTTCGATAAGTAAGAGTGTCGAACCCAACGAGGAGCTAAAGGTAGGATAAGTATTCTCTCAAGTTCTATCAACCACTGATACAACTCTACGCGCACTAAACGTTTGCATTATCTAGAAAATAAAACTACGGTAGCAATACGGGTATGAGAGATAGCTTTGCGGATAATAAATGCAAGAAAGTAAAAGTTAGTGCTGCAGCAATAAAGTACACTAAGTAACCATATACTAACAGTACCATGAGTGTGGAAAAGTGGTGGTAATTGTGGTGGCTTTGTCCAAGATTAATGAGTGAAGATATCGGGTTCATTGTCTTCGATGCAGTTTTCAATGTGGGAGAGGCTAAATATACATGCACTCCACTACTCGGGATTACAAGTACTATATGATTGGAACGTTAGCAAGCATCCGCATATACTAACAATCATTAAGGTTTCCCAACCATAGCCTTAAGTTAATGGTCCTCTTACTCCCATACGTGTAAATAACCGGTTCGCGCCTTTAGGTTTCTGTCACTCCGGCAGACTTCCCCCTTCGTTTACAAATACTACCAACCCTAAGGTGTTGATCCATGCGCATAAATATAATGGACACCAAAGGACAGCACCATATCAACATACAACTCTAATGAACCAAATACATTCAACCATTCAATCTAAGGACAAATAAACTACGGAAACATGACGTAGATCATAGGATAAATATTATAGCATCAAACACCATGTTTACATAGGACGGTACAGAGGTTTATGGGAGGATGAACCACTGAATACAATGAGGAGATGGTGATGGAGATGGCGGTGAAGACGGTGAAGGGGGCAGCGAGGAGCGCAGGGCGGCGCCGGCGCCGGCGGTGGCGCGGGGAACTCCTCCCGCGCCGCCGGCATCAAGGGGATGCGCCGCCCCTTAGCCCCCTTCCTTCATGGCTTCTTGGGAGCCCTCCCCCATGGAGATGGGATCCATGGGGGAGGCAAAAACGTGGCTTTTGGTGGCTGCAATTCGTGGGTGGAGGTGTTCCTCACGAATTAGGTTTCCTCCCTTTATATAGTCTCTCGGATTTCCGTCACCCCCTCTGGACCTTCAGTAAATCGGGCTTTTCTCCGCCGTCCGGACTCCGATTGGGCCGAATTTTAACTCTAGAATTATTAGGGAAAATTCCCTGCAACTTTCGCGACTAGACTTTTTCCATTTGACGTCATCTTCTGGCAGAAACGGGTTGATCTTTGAAAATAGTTTTCAGACAGATTCCAGAAAAGTCCAAATCCGACTCCCACAAGGTTTCCTCTTGTATTCTTGATAATTTCTACACATCAAAGAGTAAAACAAGAACATTGTGCACTTTGGCAACTATTAGTAGGTTAGTCCAAATAAATAATAAACTTAATATAAAAACAAGTGCTAAAAGCATAAAAATGGCATGAAACAATCAAAAATTATAGATACGTTTTGGACGTATCAGTTAGTGAAAGCTTTGAAAAGGTATGGTCTAGTTACCAAAAGAAGCATCAGATTCAAGAAGTCAGAGAGTGACGGAGTTAGGGCTGTTTGTGGATGGCCTAATTGCCCTTGGCTTTTGTATGCAGCCAAAACATCGAGAACCTCTAGATTTCAGATAATAACATTCAATGATGAGCACAACTGTGCACAAAACAGATGCAACAAATTAGTAACAGCAAAGCTTATTGCACAGAGGTATGAACATTTCATCTTGGCTAATCCTATGTGGAAGATAGATAGCATGAAAGCAACTGTGCTGGTAGATATGTTTGCAGATTTCAAAGTGCAAGCATGCAAAAAAATAGTAATGGATAGGTTGCTCTGTGGCATGAACAATGAGTACACTAGGGTATTTGACTATCAGCTTGAGCTTTTAAGAAGCAACCCTGGAAGTACAGTAGCTGTTTGCTTGGATCCAACAAACATGGAGCAGTCCGTTTTCCAAAGCTTTTATGTGTGTTTCAACGCAATGAAGCTGGGATTCAAAGCAGGTTGCAGAAAAGTGATAGGACTTGATGGCTGTTTCTTCAAAGGAGCAGTGAAGGGTGAGCTTCTCTGTGCCATTGCTAGAGATGCTAACAACCAAATGTACCCTCTTGCTTGGGCTGTAGTTGAACAGGAAACAAATGAAACTTGGAAGTGTTTGTTGGTCTGCTCATCAAAGACTTGGACATTAATAACAATGGTGCTAGCTGGGTATTTATCTCTGATCAAAAGGGTTTAATTAATGCAATGAAGGATTACCTTCCTGCTGCAGAGCATAGGATGTGTGCGAGGCACATCTATGCTAACTGGAGGAAGAAACATAGAGCTCATGAGTGGCAGAAGAAATTCTGGGCTGTTGCCAAAGCTTCTAATAACAATGTTACAGGTTTATGTGAAATATTCATCTACAATTCATTCCAGTACATGTACATGTTGCAACTAACTAATTTGTTCATCTGAAATTGATGACACATTGAAATATGCATCTCAAAATCATGCTGCAACACAGAATTCATATCACATTCAACTCAAATTCATTCCAGATCACTACATTGCACAAACTAGTTCCACACTTGCAAAGAGTGCATCCGAGACAACAGATCACTACATTAACATCTTGCCTACAACTAAACCAACAACAAACACAATGAACAGAAACACCACATTCTGATACTTTCCCTTGATACTAGCTAACTCTGCATTCTTCACTCTCAGTTCATTTTCCAGAGACAGCAGCATCATCTCCCTTGCCGTTTGATCTTCACTTGGGGCTAGCATTGCACTTCTCTTTCCAGACGCCACACTTCATCTCTTAGATCACCAATCAGGCCACTAAAAAACTTCGGCAGTGCTGCATCATGCCATTCAACGAAGCCACAATCACCATGCTGTACAGTTGTAATAACAGCAATCAATAAGAGAGAAGAAGATGAAATGCACAGACCAAAATCCAAGAAATTGAAGCTCACCAGGGCATCCACGCAGGAGCAGTACCTCCTGCCCGGGTTCTGAATGCTCCAAGAGATCCATCTCAGCGCCTTCCTCGGAGGATCACAGTGGCAGCGCTTCTCCGGCTCATAGTCCATCGGCCTCTCATGGTAGCGCACCGGAGACCTCGATTCCTCTCCACGCCTTCCCGTAGCTCGACGAAATCCGGGAGCGGTGGCAGAAGAAGCACCGGAACTCCACGACTTCCTCATGTCTGCGCCGCCGCCGGCAGCCGCCGCCTCCCCGCTGCGAAGTCAACGCCGCCGACGGAACCCTATTTTTTCCCCACTCGACTGCTTCTATCTGCTTAAGCTCATGTGATCCAGTTAAGAAGAACGGTGTCTGCCCCACCTGTCAACAGAATCCCGGCCATCATTTGCCACGTCAGCGTTTTTCAGCCTAAATCCACTCCAGGGTTTGATTTAGACCGGGATTCGTAAGTTCGGTGTGCAAACGACAGGGATTTGAACGTTGGGGTTCGTTTCGCCGGACCTCTATGAATTCAGGGTTCAAAATAGACTTTTTCCATATTCGTGAGTTGATGAATTGGATGTACAACAACTAGATACGTCGTCTAAAACAAAAGATCACCCATGAATATGCACAAAGTTCTGCACTTTCTTCGAGACTAACTCCGAAGAGAAAACGAATGAAGACCCGCTGTGAATGTGCGATCTAGTTGCCGTGTAGAACTATCTTCTCTCTTGCTCTGAAGTTTTCACACACTCCAACAGCGTGTGTGCTCGATTTCTGGCTCTGTTGAATTCAGTTTGGCCTGGCCAACTATAAGCACACACAGCTCCAACCGCGATTTATTTTCCACTCAATCAATATATAGAGAAACAAAAATACTCCTCTCTAATCCAACAGCGTGTGTGCCAAACTTTATTAAGTTTAATTTTGATTATGTCTCAAAGAGAGTTTAATTTTGATTAAACCCAGAATTAGAGAGGAAGTACATACTCCCTCTCTAACAATTGCATGAATGACAGGATTATTACGATATGATGCCACAATAGTATTGCAACCGTCTAGGGCTCTCTAGAAATAGCACTACGCTCTCTTTTGAATGCCTCTCCGATCAAGGTTCCGGCAACCACCTCGCGCTAGGCAGGTGTGTGTCACCATGGCCGAAGCTACGTCTCGCCGCCTGCTCCTTGCGTCCTTCATAGCTGCCTGCTCGCCTCCGGCCGACTCCTCGCATAGTCAAATCCCCCTAGCTATGCCCTCGACCCGGAGTGCTCCACCAGTATACGTGTACTTGCACATATGATTTAGGATTTTTTCTATTTTCTTGCTAACTAAGAGAACTGATTTACCAATGGTAATGCTTTCATTTGATAGCAGAAGGTACTATATTTAGAAGGATTTATTGTATAAAAGATGTACACCAATTAATGCTCTCGTTTGTAAACATAAGGAGTATCACAATTACTAATGCAACCATTTTACACCAGAAACTATTAATATAGCTAGTGCATTCCTGGTATTGATTACCCAAGATTTGGGCTGACCAAATTTGATTCTGATTGGATTTGGTAATCAAAATATTGATTTTTAGGAGATATTCTTAATTACCATTAAACACATGGAAACAAAAACACCGCAAGATGCATCTATATAATGTGGAAGAGGTGAAGACTACCAGAAGCAAAAAAGTATACCCAAAGAGCACCGATCATACAAAAAGTACTAGGTTGTTTTGCCAAACTAAGATAAAGAAGCAGGCACAGGTAGCCTCACCTAATGGCTATCTTCAAGAAGGAAGCAGGCGTCATGTTTTTGGCAGCTCTCATGGTCCTGGTTACGCTTCTCTCTTCATGTAATGCGAACAATGAGGTTATGATATTTCCATGCCTTTCTCACCTCCTATAATCATAAATTAATGTGCATTTTGGAATGTTGAGCTCCCCATGAAAATTAGTGTATATTTAGGAATTTTGAAAATATAAGGTGACAAACTATCTTGCACATGACCTAACAAAATGTGTTGGTCTGGTGCAGATACAAATTGATGCTTTCCCCCTACCTTCAAAGTGCTATGGGATAGAGCTACCTAACTGCACGGATGAATCATGCAAGAAATTTTGCAATAATGATGGAGGACATTGCAGTTCCTCTGATGAGTGTTGCTGCCCCGTTTCCTAGATACCATTAGAATGGTTATGAAACAGAGATGGAATACACCATAAAACTGCATGCAGAATATAAATGTATGTGCTCTCTCTAGCGGATCAAAATAGAACTTTCTATATTATAGGTGTAACCTATGAATAAAGCAAACATGTTTTTCCATTGGTGTTGCGATTTACTTACTATTTCTTCTATATTGTTTGATTGAGATGCTCATGAGTTTATCTAAAAAGATATTCTCATGAGTTGGATGTACAATCCACCTAGATACGACGACTAAAACAAAAGATAAATTAACACTCCATGAACATGCACCAAGTTGCACCTTCTTCGAGAATAATTCAGAATAAAAATGAGAAGTCCGACATACGGCCCCACTTGTCAGTTACGAACACTAGGTTTATTGATTTGATCGTGACAATCATTGATGTATGTAAATATTGTCACGTATATCATGCATTTTCATTTGATCAAATCACTTAAAAATGCTGGCAATATGTACATTACCTTTCATTTTCATTTGCTCAAATCACTTAAAAATAATACAATGTATAACACGTGATATCAAGCGAAATACCTGCTGAGGAATATCTGACAAAATATATCATGTCCAATACCCATGAGGTTTAACAACACAATGAACTGGTCGATTTCAAATTTTTGATGATATAACTTTTTAATATTCAATAGAAAACAAAACTTAATTTTAAGAACAAAAAATTTAAATGATCAAATTATCCTAAATGGCACCACAAGCTGACCATATACGAATAAAAAATGCTGGATTAAAATAAAAAGCGCTCGCTCTCCCCACCACTCTCTGCCTCACTCCATCTCTCTTCTCAAGCCCATTCCCCTTTCTCCCGTTCACCTCAGTGACCTCCCAAGCTAGGCCAGGTGACCCAATCTAGTCGCCAACGGAGGCAGAAGGGCAGACCTCGTCTTCATCTGATCCGCTGGCCGGGCTCACCGCCGACGGACGGGTCCTCTCTCGCTTCCTCTGCTCCGAGTTCATCACAATATCCATCGCTTATAAGTTATAACGCGCCTCACCCCGTCTTCAGGCTCACGCTCCTCCCGCCGACAAGGCGCAGGTCTGTCTCGCTCGGCCCCTTCGCTCTATGCAAGATACCCCTCTGCTGTACTGTGTGTTAGCTTTAGATGTGATCTGCACATCCTATATGAACCAAGCAAATTTGGATATTTTTGAAGCTACAGTATTCTCCTGTGAACGTTCCAATGCAGGCTAGCATCAAAAGTAAAGCCGACAGCGGTGACATCTGAGCACAAAAGCACCTACTGGAAATGGTAAGCTTATGTTTGCTCACTATGTAGTATGTCAGACAATCAAGAGTTAGCATATCAAATTTAATGAGTTGGAATGATGACAAAGCTGAACGCCATGACTACAATATGCAAGTGCTGTGTATGCTACGGACCAAACATCATCTTGATTCCGTTTTGAAGAGGATGTCGGGGTCACCACTGCCTTCCAATAGTTGCAAACCGTTGGCCTTCCCGTCCCTAGGTTTTGCATAAGGGATGGGCATTTGAGCCACACTACCGCTTCCATCCAAACCCTCCTTAAGAAACGACACTTGAAAAGGATTTGCCTTGCCGTCTCTGGCTGACATCTGCAAAGTTACAAGTAGGCTGGTGTAGCCAGCGCCTAATAGCCCAGCGGTTTGAGGTCCAAAGGCTATTTTGCACGGCAAGCCAAGCGAAGAATCCACACTTCGGAGGGGCCTTCCAGACATTGCTTATGAAGGGGCATGAATAGGCGCCAATGAACTGCGCCTTATAGGCAGAGTTGGTAGAAGATATCGTTCAGATACATTCTCTTAGATTGTTGATACTAGAAAGTCTTTTCATAGTGAACCTAGGGGACAAATGTGTGCGCAATTTGGTATACCATTCCCCCCCATCACCGAACTAACAGAAGGTATTGACAAGTCCACCTATATCAACAAAAAAACATCGAGTGGAGATTTAGTACTCCTGAGGTTTTGCATGTTTGTAGCATATATCATTGAGAACATGTATAATTTTCTCAGATTTATTTGAAACTTTTAAAAAAAAAATTTTGAATTTTGGGAAAAAGCGATATCACTAAAGTTCGGGAGTCAAAATGACTTTCCCAAAAACATCGATCTATCCAATCCATCCTTCTAAAAACAAGTTTACTCTTTTTATTTGTGGGGACTATGTCGTACTATAATTTTTTCATGTATTTCGTTGTACTAGGCAATACTACATTTATCACGAAGCCCTTAGTCAAATGAAATGGCTCTCTTAAAATGGAAACAGAGTTGACAACCCGTAGTACATTTTGAAGGTATACATGTGTCGATCCCATTTGCCGGTACATGCAGTAACCGTTTAGTCGCCTGAACTGGGTGGGGTCCAGTGCGGCAAGCCGAGGCTGAAGTGACTGGACAGCACGCGCGAGTCCAGCAGCTGGATGACCGGCGGGAGCGTCACGCACCGCGGCACCTTGTACTGGTTCACCGACGTGCCGCGGGAGACGGCGTAGCCCATCACCTCCTCGAAGGTGCCGGGCTGCACGACGCGGATCTCCAGCGGCCCAATCGAGCCGAACGCGACTCTGCTCTGCCTGTACATGGCGTTCAGGGCTTCCTCCATCTCGAGGCAGCACCTGCTCATCAGAGTCGCATCCTCCTCCGCCATGGCGCCGCCGGCCGCGCTCTCGGTGGCAATCAGCAGCAGCTCCCAGTACACGACATAGTGGCCCGGGATCCGGTCCGTGCACGCGCGGCTGGTGTACTCCGCCACCGACGCGCCGTGCGGCCGGAGATGCAGCGCCGACGCGACCTCCACCGCGCGCTGGAGCTCGGCCTCGTCGGTCTTGTCGGAATCCACGGAGAGAACCACGTTCCTGCGCTGCACGAACCGGAACTGCGGCGCCGCGTTGTGGAACCCGGTCACGCGGAGGACGTCGCCGACGCAGAACCGGTTCAGACCCGCGTACGTGGTGACCACCAGCTCGTACTCGCGCCCGTCCTCCACGCGAGCGAGGTCCACGAGCCGGTTCCTCGCGTCGTCTCCGGCGGCGGCCTCGTCGTCGTCCACGGGTAGGAACTCGAAGTAGGCCATGTTGGGCATGATGGTGTAGGACACCTCGGACGGGTCGCACGCCGGGCGGAGGTTGATGCCGAAGAAGCACTCCGAGGACCCGTATCTGGTGCACACCAGCGGCAGGCCTCCCCCGTAGTGCCGGAGGGCCGGGATGTACTGCGCCATGGCGCCCGTGATTATGACGTCCAGGTAACGCGCGTTGGGCCAGATGCGTGTTAGGACGCCGGCCCAGTCACCCTTGGCGCACTCGGTCCGGACGAACCGCGCGAGATCGGGGTCTGGGCGGATCAGGATGCCGGCGACTGCATGGCGCACGGACGGATCGGTAACGCGTGGTGTGAGCGCGCCGGCCTCGATATCTTCGGCGAGCAGCTCGAAGTTGAGACGTAGGAAGCTGATGGCGCGGAGGAGGCCGGAGGCGAAGGAGCCGCCGATGCGCCGGACGTCGCGCCGCTGGCACAGACCGCACAGCATCTGCGCGTACATACTCTGGAACGCGTCCTCGCAGAGAATGGCGGCCAGCGGGCTGGTGTTGTGATAGTAGGGGCCGTCCGACCCGTTCTTGAACTGCTCGCTCTTGTAGTAGCTGGTCAGGACTGGCTGCGCCCCCAGGCCGCCCGGCGTCTTGGTCTCCTTCATGACGAAGAGGAAGAAGAGCCCCTTGCCGCCTTCACCCATCTCCGGGAAATACAAGTTGATGACGGGCATGATGAGGCTGTTGAGAAGTCGACGGCGATGGAGCTCGTCCTCGACGTTGGGGAACAGCTTCCGCTCGCCGGCGGACGTGCCGGAGCTGGTGAGGAACTCGGAGAAGGGGCGCGTCGACAGGATGGGCAAGCGGTCCCCGTTAGCGATGCGTTGGACGTAAGGCCGCAGATCCTCGTACGACATGATGGGGACCTTGGAGCGGAAGGCTGCGCGGTCGGCGGCACTGGCGCCGTCGAGGCCGCACCTGCTGAGGTACTCGGCGCCGGCGTTGCGCCCGAGGATCTCGGCCAGGACGCGCTCCTGCACGGAGTCCACGTCGCGGGTTATCTCCTCGATGAACCGGAGCTTCTCAACGTCCGCAGCTGCCGGTGCGGGAGCCGGCAGGCTCTTGTGATCCGCGCCAATGGATGCTGACATCGCCGATACTCTGGTCCAGTCTAACCACTATGCTACCAGCCTTAGGTAGAGGTATATACAGAACTTGTCCAAGGAAGACGCAGGAACGACGTACGCTTTATCCGACTCGGAAAGGACCTAGACACGAGCTCGTGTTGGATAATAATTCAAACATATGGATCGTCCGATCGAGTCGTGTATTAGGTGGTTAACTGATTAGGCAAGGGAATGCTAGAGTAGTTAGCCAATTAGTTTCCAAGAAGAACTAGTTCCGATTTTGCATTAATCTAGGAGGAAAAAACAGCAGGGTGTGTGGAGCTTACGATAAAATTGACTATACTTCCTCCGTACATAAGGATGTCACAACTTTTTATCTAAATTCGTATGTATCTAGACATACTTTAGTGTGTCGATATATACACATTTAGACAGAGTTGAGACATCCTTTTATGTATAGAGGGAGTATATATTTTCTGAAATATGTACAGAAAAGTTTTTCACCCAGCCATCAAGGTGGTGTAGATGAAGTTAGGTGAAACCAAGTGACCCCCTGCCTCTCCTTTCCAGTTTAATTTGGCCGCCGATGGACGGCAAAGTCCATTCAGCAAGCACCAAATATTGGCATGATCACAGCTGGTATGGTTCCTCATTTAGTTAACCATGGTGTGGCAATTTTATAGTATGTAGGTACACAACTATTTTTGTTCAGAATGACTTTGCACACGACACTTGCTTGAAGTTGATCACATATATACGAGCATACGACTGAAGCTATGTCTTGCTTAAAAATCTACTTTCTTAAAAGTTACTAGTTGATAATGATCATGTTTGATGATGAGAAGCGTCTGAGGTATACTGACATGTTTGGTTGCCAGCTGGGCCAATAGCTAAGTAAATATCTTGAAGTTCTTGTGTTCATCGGGTTATAACTTATGGAGTGGGATCATTTGTCTAATAATAAAATGGAAAAAGTTACCAATAAAATTGAGGTGCACATAAAGTCTCGGTTATGTAGAAGCTTTATTTAGTTTAATCTAGAAAATGGCAATTTAGGTATGACATGCGCAGGTTTACACATGGCAACATCGCCACCGGTGGATCTAGAGTGCCCCGTCCCCGACATCGCGGATGGGTCTGGTAGAGCATCCACAGTGCACGGGCGCTTAAAATCCCGTTGACCTCGCATGCAGCAAGCGCCCGCAGCCTGGCATCCGTAATTTGCACAACATACTAATGCGCCAGGCTCCTACTTATTCATCGATGCCTAAATAACTACCGGGAATGACGCAAAACTACCGGGATTTAATCCCTAGCGCTCGCGGATAAGCGCCCCATTGTGGATGCTCGTAGGCCCGTGTTCGCCAGCCTCACAACCGGCATACACTGGACGACCAAGTGTTGGTTCTTTTTTTTTTAGACAAACGCGGCTCCTGGTATCCAAATCAATATTTTGAAGAAAATGTAGATCCTATCGACGTCGAATCCGCACACAATTCATGTCCAACAGGCTAGAAACTTTATCCCCCACCAACTTGACGCTTCCACGAGTCCTCCACAATGAGCTCATCAACTCCCCAGTCCTCGTAACTATTTCAAAGCCAAGAAAATAACAATGAGGCTATATAGTAAGTAGTACATGCTAGGCAGCAAGAGAAGTGACGATTGACTTTTCCTTCACCTTCCATCAGGTAAGTACCGCCTAATAGTGAAGGGGATCTTACGTGCTCTCAGTTCTTTCATGGCAATCTGAAGACAAAGACACTAGGATCAGCAGAGCAGCAAACTTTGCAACCACAAGTGAAATCAACTGATGGTAACATTTTCTACATCTGGGATGTGTTTGTAATGAATTATTGACAAATGATGTCAAATTTCATTTCATTTACCCTTTGCTCTTACTACTCAATATATTTATTTATCATTCACAGTTTTAATGATCTTAACTAAAACTATTCAGGTTACTTTTGTTCTGATAAAACACAACACAAATTGTAAACTGCGGTTTCAGAGCAAGGTAGAACCATAGACGATTAGCAAGGACATCCTTTTGGTATAAAACAGCTACATGCACATAGGTACATACATGCATCCTTTGTTGTATTACCTTATGATGATTTCCTTAGAATGTTATATCTAGCTCCATACTTTATAAGGAAATCCATAATTACAAGGTAATACAGCAAAGGATGTACGCCTGGACAGTGTAAAATGTCAATGCATATAACTGCACGTCAGTATTTCCTTGTCAATGGCATAATTTAACATCAAAGTAACAAACACATAATTAGATATGATATCAAAAGCAAGCATTCGGATAGTCCAGTAGAACAATAGAAATCCATAACTTCATCAGTAACTGGTTGGATTCACGAACCCCAGTGGTCTTAAGAGTTTAAAGACTATGAATTGTTCAGCCGCCGAACACAAGTATATTCATAAATATTTCGAAAAATACTAGATATTCATTAGCTCGTAGTTGGATATGAAGTACATCCCTAGATTAAAAGATGACATGGACATACACAACTAGAATGACAATCTTTCTTAAGTTTACAGCTGGACATAAAGTAGCTTTGTAAATAAACATCGCTTTAACACCAAGGGCATGACAAATTCCATGGTTTCAACAAGATCAATCTTTATTTAGAAAGTAAATGTTGATTGAAATATACTATCAGTGCGTTGCTAGAAAGAGAAGTGCAGGGCGACAAGTGAAACTAAAATAATGAAAGCAAACAATAAAGGCTATTCTTCATCGGGCAGCCTAGATTAAAAGTATATACAAGCAAAAGATATGTGTGTCTTTACCTCAAGAGGATCAGTTTCTCCCTCAAGCTCAACCATAACTGGAGCATTCATGCTACAAATACCAAAAGGGGGTCAATTACTTGGATGAATGAACTCATTAACTATCAGGTGTACTCAGGTAGAATGATACCTTATCTGCAAAGCACGTGTACCGAGGATGTGTGCACGCTCGTACTTGGTCATATATTTTGATGTATTGCGGGGACGTGGAGCCTTTTCCAGTTCTTTATCTTAATCAATCCCTACCACATCATCAGGGGCATCCTCATTGTTCTCAGGATCTTCTTCAACCCCTTCCTTTTCAATAGTACATCAGTTAAGCTACAAGCTCTTCCTCTGAAGAGTAAAAGCAGTATATGAAAATAGCAATGGATCTGCACCTCAATATCATCATCTAGAGGCCCGTCCTCATACCTGCATAAGCAATGAGAAAGTTTAACTCAATAATTAATTCACAAAATTAATCTGTAATATTTTAGTTTGTGCAATTAGACCCATAGTGTCAAAAGATAGAGTTGATCGACTATCTAACCATATCTCTAACCATCAAATCAGCAATTCAAAGAACACGCTCAAATTCTTATCCCAATTAGAAGCACAAGGCCAGACAGTTCCTGCTGACTTCAATGGAGCTTGCGCAATTAATCTTTCAACTGAAACATTTAACTGCCACCTCGAAATAATTCAGAGAGGCAAACAAATTTCCAAACCACCTCAATAACTTTCGCCTCGAAATAATTCACGCTGCGAAAATTCTAGTGTACAAACTGCTTCAAGTTGTTACTCAAGACAAAATATGCCTTATCATTGACAAACAAACGTGCCTCTTACACGTGAGAAACAGTGCCAATTCAAGACCAAGAGCGCGTGCTTTCGAAACCCAACCTACCACACCTAGCACCCGTGGAATCAAATTGTTAGTTCCATGTTGAGCGCCAAACCAATCATCCAGGACCAACTCGTAGCAGCGCAAATGTTATCAAGAACAAAGGGAATAGGTTCGTGTTGATAGCGTAAAAGTACCACTTTTGTAGCGAAATTTACCGATTGGTACCAGTGGACGTCGCAATCTCATTTTGGTACCACATTTTACCCAGGTTTTCTCATTTTGGTCTAATGGCGCGCTGATTCGATTTAGATATCCGTTCTGACAGGCCGGGCCCACATGTAAGGTGACGTGGCGGCGCGGGACTGTGCACCGTCAGCTCTTTTGCAGGCAGGTCCTCCAGTTTTGACAGAAAATTACGCAGGGGTCCCTGGCACCTTGCAGTTTTTAAAAAACGTACTATTTATTCAAATCTTCATAACTTTTGAATACAAACTCAGATAGAAAAACTTTTAATACGAAAAGTGATTAGAAATGTTTGAATATTTCAGATAATTAAAATATTCAAAATAATTAAAATTGCTTCTATTAATAACGTAAACTTTGAAAATTCATTACTTTAAATATATAACTCCAAATGATATAAATAATATGTCTAAATTTATTAGAAAAATCCAAGGAATCCATTTCTAACATCCATAATGCACGAATCACATTTTTTCCTCTCGGATATTTTAATTATACAAGGAAACTTAATAATAAATGTGTGCCATTTTATTTATTCTTGCATGTGGGCCCGGCCTGTCAGAACGGCTATCTAAATCGAATCAGCGCGCCATTAGACCAAAATGAGAAAATCTGGGTAAAATGTGGTACCAAAATGAGATTGCGACGTCCACTGGTACCAATCGGTAAATTTCGCTACAAAAGTGGTACTTTTAGGCTATCAACTCTCCTAGCGAAGACGCTAGCGGTGATCAGTGATCACACGAAATAAGCATGATAGAGAGAGAGGGAGAGAGAGGGCGAACATGTCAACTTCATTGTAATCATCGTCCGCCATGGCTTCCGCCGCAGAGTGCTCCGGAGCAGCACAGGAAGGCGACCGAAGAGGTGCTGGAGACGGCGCTCGTCCGTGCGCCGGCCGGGGCTGTGCCGGCGACGCTCGAGGAGGCCGGTGGAGGTGGTGATCGGGGAGGCTTGTTCGGCCGGCTGCGGTTGGTGGTGGCGCTGCTCTGCAGACGGCGGAGCAGGAGGAACGGCGGCGACGACCTAGTGGCAGAGCTCCGGCGCGGGTGGAGACTGGAGAGGATGCAGAGGCGGCGCAGAAAGAGCAGCAGGAGGTGGAGGTAGAGATGCTTCTGCGCTCCTGGCGGAGCTCGGGAGGAGGACACAGGGGAGAGATAGAGAGGCGGAGGGAGAGGAGAATATGGCGGCGGGGCTGGCGGTGCTCGGGAGAACGAGGCAAGGTGTGGAGAACGAATGAACGATAGAGGCGGTGGCACCTCGACTAAACGGACGGCCCGTGGGACGTCTGGGCTTTATGGGTTGTACTGCCACGCGTGCCTTTTTAGGCCCAATTATTGCCAAAAAAAGAAAATATTGTATATGTTTTTAAAAATGTACAAAAATCTAAAACATAAGTAAAATGAGTCAAAGTTGCATATGAGATAAGCAATTTTCTTTATTAGATGCCTAATTAAAAAATTTCATCCCTCAGAAGGAAAAAGGAGTAGAACTTGCTTTAAAAAGTCCAAATTACAAGTGGCCGGTTTTTTCTCCGCTTCTTGACGTGAGTCTCGACGCGCCTCCTCGAGTGCTTGTTTCCTCCTCCGATTTTCATATGCAGCACACTCGTGCATCCATTCCATTTGCACTTTTGCTCTCAACTCCAAGATACCATTCACCTCGGCCATTTCTTTTAGGAGCCATTTTTTCACCGGTGGTGGTGGAGGAAGGGCTGGCACAGGTGGAAGAATTTTGGGAACGATGTGTATGTGAAGGTTATAATCGAGATCGTCGGTGTCGATGAGATGAGAACAAGAGCAGGGATCAAACGGGTCTACGTGTGTGTCAACCCTGAAGTCATTTATAGGAAAGAGAAACTGGTTGGGATCAGCCATGCATGTTTGAGTGTGGGAAATAAGAGGAGTGTGCAACCCTTTTTCTAGCAAAAAATTGACAAATTTTAGAAAAAAATATCCATCCAATGTCAAACAAATGGAACAAAGTTGATCCACGTCGGTAGGTAATAGGTAACAAGGTTGACATTCGATAATATATTTGCTAGACTTTGGAGTTTGAACTCATTGAAACGTTGCTGCCGTGCATCCGATTTTAACCTATCGGCGTGGAACCGAAACGTCGTACAAGAAGGCCATCCGTCAGAGAATCCAACGCTCGCCATTGATCCATGTCAATACCTTTATTATCTTCTCTCCTTTATACACAACATGACACAAGCACACCAGTCACACCTTGGCTCGTCAAGCTTATTATCTTCTCTCCTTTATACACAACATGACACAAGCTCATCTATCACGCCTTGGCGGCAGAGAGGCTCCGGAGGTTCCTCTTCAATGTGAGTTGCGACTCGGCCCGGAATTCCGTCCTGGCCGCCCTGATGTCCTCCCGCATAGCGCAGTGCACCGATGCCGCCAACAGAAGCGATGGCTCACCAGACGCCTTGGAGGAGGGCACCCGCTTCAATTTGGTCGTGCGCGTTGTTGATGAGCTCCACATTCAGCTGCTTCGGGATCATGTCCATCGTCGGGATCTTTTATGTCCACGTGCCATCGTTGATCACCAGTCCCTCCACGTTCGTCGCATACTCCTCGTTCGTGCGTGCAGAAACCAACTCCCAGCACGAAATGATAGAAGAAGAAGGGGGGCAGCTTATTGTAGGTGTTGAGGAGGTACTAGACGAGGATCTGGTGTCGAGGTAATCCAGCTTCCAACTTCCTTCGACCGATAGCGACACTGCCGCTGCGGTCGCAGTCATCCTTCTCGTTAAAGCGTTGTTCTTGATGTTATCCCTGAGCGGTATATAGGGAAAGATAGCGGCTCCAGCGCACAGACTCAGAAGCAGAGCAAGACGAGTACTTTGTTCCTTTCCGTGGAGATGATGGGGAGCAAGCGCGGGTTGTGCCATGGGCAGCACAACTTGAGACGGGAGCGAAGGCGGCTGGCAAGGAGAGAGATCGAGATGTGGAGGGTGTCGCCACAACTGCGAGGCACATAGATTGGATCGTGTTTGTGTGTGGGTGGGGGGGGGGGGGGGGGGGGGGGGCGGAAAATAAATTGGACCCATACATTTGTGTGCTTGTTTTCGCGAGTGAGGTCTAGGTTGGACACGCCAACGTACCAACAACTCCCATTAACTCCCATTTAATAATAAAGATGGTACCACCTCTTTTATCAGTACGACCCCCGAGGGCGCCGTTTGGGGGCAGATTGATTGGGCTGACTTGTCCATTGGGTGGATCTGGAGCCTACTATCAGGCCCAGCGTCAAGGTTGACTGTGCCTAGTGGTACGCCCGCAATCATGCATGTACAGAGGGATCATCCAGAAGGTCAACAACTACTACTACATCTAGCATCTCAATAAACAACAAATCACTTTAATCTTATTGATCCAAGGAAGGGGGCCTATGCCCCCCCCCCAACCACACCACACACACACACAAACACTTGTTAAACAAAGCTACAATTAGCATAAATGCAGTTTGGCTCAAATAGGATATAGTGAGCAGGACGTAGTTTTAGTACCCTAAAGGGAAATCTTATTCATACAACTCATGCATTTTTGTTGAACTCCATTCTTGTTAGGGTTTTCAGAACAAAACTATTATTGTTGGGATCGTCCAAATAATTGTTGCATGACTGTTAATGGAATCCAGTCTTTAAATCTCCGACAGTCAGATTAAGCAGTAGGATTACATTGCTCAAGGAATTATCGGTCTTACATCCTTTCTTGGTACCAAATTCAGGTGTGCTCACTGGATCCCACAACGGTGGCGACTCGTCCACACCCACTAGTATCCAAGCAGCGGGACTACTATAAAAAAAATATGGACATAATTGTGCATTCGATAGAAAGTATGGACATCGGACTCATATAGCCATATTACCAGCAAAACAAGTCACAACCATTCTAGAAATCCACATAATCTCACAAGCATTAGTAAAGAACAAAACTGAGCTTCAAATAGGTCCGAGAGGGTCTATAGATCGGTCATCCGTCTCCTCAGACATATACACTACCTTAGTGGTGATGGATGTTTTCTTCACATGTGGATGGCGGCATAGTCTACCGATCGCCCTACCATTTTTCTAGGCATCTTGATAACACGTGGCTTTTTGTGTAGTTTGGACTTCCCCTTTTACATCTACTAGTTGAATGCCCGTGCGTTGCTACGGATCCCCTTTTTTCATAATGTTTTGTCAACAGAATATATACAAAAATTCATGTGTAAGAATAAAACATTCACTGGATATTAAAAAGACAATAAGATTCCAATTCAATTGAAGTGTATATCGACAAAAGGTATAATCTGACATCGTTTGAACATGAAATTAGCACCCCACTAATATCTACTCATTCTCATTGATGCTAGCTAGATATTGCTGTACAATGTCTGGAATGTTGTCTTGCGCTTCATTTTCTTGGTATTTGAGCACGTGTAACAAAAATTTATTCCTCAACTTAAAACCATCCTACACAGATAGTAGTTGTCATTAGCTTGAATAATTCATGTGTAAATAAAAAAATGTAATGTAAAAACACACCGTGCATACTGGATGAACCAATTCTTTAAGCATAATGTAAAAAACAAGAAATCCAGACAAATTCCTGTAGATGGATGCCTCATCGTTATGTTGAATGGTAAATAGACAAAGTAAAACACCCTGAATTTATTTCGTAAGATAGTCACCTTGTTGAGATTCTTGGAGTACCAACCGGTGGTTTACGTGGCCAGAAAAAGATATCAGAACTCCAACCGGGTTGTGCTATTGCAAGCGCATCGTTAAAGTAGATAGAAATTATTTGGAATTTCAATTCCATGCTATGAGTTCGCCTCATTTTATCCTCCAGCGATTCCGATATAGAAAGGGGATCCAAAATGTATACACGACGTGTGTCCTTGTCGATGCAAAACAAGACGAAGTGGCCGATGGATGCATATGGAAGCATATGGAAAATAATTAGAAAGAAACTATCCATGACAACAATGTACAAGTGAATTATCTTTACCATTTTGCGAGTTGAGATTTTATAATCTATCCCAGGCCAGCTATGGAACAACGTTGCCAAAAACTGGACATTTGGCTTTATGCGCCACTTGTCGCCTCGTGTGGAATCAACCATTGCCGTATAAGAAAAAAACTATTTAGAAACATGGTGATACCAATGATAATACATGATTATAACAACTTACACAAAACTGTAGATCCATGTAATGCACGTCGGTCTCAACCAGCTGCAACATTTGGTCACATGCCACTATGCGTATAGCTAAGTTGAAACAATCGATTGTTCATAGGCTGGTCCATCTTGATTATATCCTGAATTTTCTTAAGACTAAAACCTATTGGATAAGGTTTGGAGCTCCGCACCCATTCCATTCTGCAACACAAATGTGAAGACTTATTATGAAATCATAACAATGCATATTAAAAGTTTTGAATAGGTAACATGTTATAAAAAAGTACTTACTCCAAAGACTTTTCATCTTTAATCGACAATATTTGCTTGCAAAGCCCATTATATAACTCATGTGGGTCTGTGGGCATGTTGTGGACAGATAAATCTAATTGATTCGGACCCTCCACCATCGTAACATCAGAATTAGATCCGTCAGAATTAGACACTTCTTTTGGATATATTGGTGCTCCTTTTATCTCATTCAGAACAGACTCGTGTAGAGTTATAGCTACATGCTCCCTAAAGGGTTTGATACCCTCCTGCACAGTATTAATTAGAAATAATTCATTGTAACAATATATTTCATATGAAACTACTTTAATGATTCCTTTGAAAATACCTGTGTTACCGCATGTGCAAGACCTTCACTCGTAAGGTATTCCATGAATTGCAACATGAACAAGCCTCAGGATGAGCTGCAATATTAAAATAAAATCACTTCTCTAAAATAAGTATACACGTTAATATTTATATTTGTATTTGATGATATAATAAGTATTTAACGCACCCATCCGATTGTATTGGCTCATGAACACACTCAACTACTGGCCATTGACTTACTCCAAGGTCTACCCACTTATCACCTATGTTAAATTCACTCATTTGAGAAGCAATCATAAAGTGATTGTTGAGCCCCTGGAGCTTTTAAATGAAAGAGAGCATGATAATATGTAGAATTAAATGTTATTGACAAAGGAAAGATGAGTACGACTTAGTAAATACTCACCGAATGCAGGTCGGACCGGCTCCTAGCAGAACCAAATGAATCAAATACTTGTATCAGACATTTTGAAAGTTGTAGTAAAAATGAGCTAATTACCGTCGTTTTGAAAGCTGTAGCTACGTCTGCTTGCCAATGGTGAGCTGTGAGGTGAATCGTCATTTGATGTTTGTGCGCTAACTATCGGGCATGGCATTACTATGGATGCAGCGCACGGGGTCTTTCGCTTAGTCTCATAGATTGCCCTGCGATGCGCTAGGATCTTTTTCCCCTCTTCGGGTGCACGGCTTTTTTGGAGCGATCTTCGTTCCGCAGACATTTCTTCTCTCTGAGCATGTGTTAAACTATCTCGTTTTTCCTATCTCCTTCCCGTCTCCGTGTATTTATCGGCTCCTTTTGCTCGGCAGTTAATTTGTTTTTGCGCTCCCTATCACGTTACCGTCTAACTTGATTCTTATCAACGTTGACTATGGCTTTTCCTAGAGGTTCTTCAGTTGTCGTGTTTGACATGGACCAGACTTGGGACCAATCATTTTCAATAACGTTTTGATTTGCGTTATAGCAGCCATCTTCAAAATGGGAAGGTCTTGGAGCTTCAAAAAATAACGCAAAAGTCATATAATAATTAATACGATAAACGTGAACACAATAAGTTGCATGTGTTGACATTTTCAAAGATCTTGCACATGATGATACCATTTGAATTTTCTGCATGATCAGTGGCATAAGCACTCGTGAGAGTGCTCCCAACAGCCCTCCAGGAAGCCATTTGGGTAGAAAGATCATCTTCAGAGGAGGATGTTTCGTTGCAGCTAGGATGGTTGATTGTTTCATGTATGCACACGCCACCTCGTCGCTCTGCAGCTGATATATTTGATTTGTTTCTTGGAACGCTCACTGTGTATGTTTGTACTAATCAAATCATCTTTACTATTATCAAAGTAAAGATTTGTCTAAACTACAGGCTGTGAAATACAAATCTTCTTTCCCTTTATAGGCCGGCTTGTCCTGATCTTTAGACATATTCGATAGACAGAACGAAGGTGATTGCAAATCATGTATACTTTCATTTGGTTTGTCTCAACGACCTGAGTTTGGTGTTACAAATGTAGTCACACAGGAGGGCATCACAACGGTCGTTCTGCCTACATCACCATATTTATACAATCAGTAGTCTTTACAGAAATGATGTTGCTCTACCTAGTAGTAAACTTCACCTTCTGTAGCTGGGGTGTATGGCAGTTGGGTTATAGCTGATTGCCCAGTGGCATTATTTGGAGTGTGAAATCCTAACGTAAAGAATCCATCATATTTGCGAGAGATGTGAGATAATGGTTTTGATCAGTGCAGTGTAAAGCATGAACGTACCAGGTAATGTGGTAACATTGGATGCTGTTACTTTATTCATTAGCCGGGCCTCATGCTTTTTTCTATTAATTTCATCCATGTTTCATGCATATCTCTCCCGTTCCTTTTGTCTCTTTAATTATTTTGGGTCAGCTACTTATCCTGATAGTCAGAAATCTTTACCATTAAATGGTATTGAAATGTACAAGGTCCAAGTAGGTAAGTGGTGGTGATATATTTACCTGAGTTGTTGGTGTTCCTCAGGTCTTGGAATGGAGTCCGTACCCCAGTACGCTTTGATGATGCCATAGGTAACACACTGCAAAAGAACTTATGAGGACAACCATCAGTCATGAATAGTGAAAACAATCTACCATGCAAGATTTATCAGAACTAGTAATCGTAAACAGTTCCTTTGTAGGTTTAAAATGCAGTGAATTCCTGTCGGACATGTGCAACTGAGGTTTAGTATACATCTATCCCCTACTATTCTGCTAAGATGTATTGTTGTCTACTGGGGTGATTATTGAAATAGAACTTGGCATTTTCTTTTGGTGTAGGATAGTATTGTCCTGTTCTGTTAATGCGTTTTTCTTCTGCAATTGCTTGCTGATAATATTTATATGCCTTCCTGGGGTGATTATTGAAGTCTGACTCCATGGCAAAGATTATGGTATCGTTTGCTAATTGTTTGCATGGTGGGATGGCTTAGTCAAAGGATGTACTGATTTCCCATTGTAGAATTATTAGTATGTAACACACTGCTTCTCCTATTAGGAGGACAACCAGGCATGAATACTCAAAACAGGTAATAACCGTGATTTTGATTTATCTATTGGACATGTGCAACTCATGTTTAGTATACATCTATCACCTGCTAAGAAAACCACCTCATGGTCATTTAGTATACTTTTAACTCACCATGGCTCCAGGTAGGATGCGATGGTGACCAGGTCACCCGGCGTGACCTGGTTGTTCGTACGGCGGAGCTTGTGCAGGACACCCGGCGTCGTTGGTACCAAGGCGGCGTTGTTGGTACGGCGCGGCAACCAGGTCGAGGACACCGGAGCTAGTGCAGGGCAACCGGGCGGCCGAGGACGACAGGTCGCTGTATTCAAAATGTTTTTGATTGTTTCAGCTATGGGCGTTCGTGATGGACTGATTGCGCGGGGCAATCTGTCGGCAGAACATTTGACGTGAGCCGTCGATCTGGTGGCAGCACGATGTGGTTTGGATGCCAGCCGTTAAATCTGAGCAGGGCAGAGTTCACCCGTGGATATTATATGGAAAGGAATCGGTATTTGTGGCGAGCAATGATATGTGGTGACTTCCTGGTTCATCCGTGATATAGGCAATAATCATTATATTTGGCAACTACCGATTTTGGTTTGATTGATTGCCTGTGTTGTAACGCAATTGATAGATTGCCGGCGTGCTGTAACGCAATTGATTTGTTCTCACCTATCGTTGACTAGAAACGTATGTTATAGGGCCGGCCCATGTTATCGATCGGAAGTAGCGGTGATCCGGCAGACCACGAACGAGGACATACGTACGACGAACTGCCGTTTAATAGTAAAGATATTTCCTTGAGGCTATGTGCACCATATTGTGTAGAGGCCGGGTGTGAGCTCCTTATTTGTATCGCCTTGATGCTTTGCCACCACTCACACCACAATCCACCTCCAACAGAATTCCCGTGCATGTAAAAAACGGAATTCTCGACTATAGGAGCTCCGCCATACTTAGTCAAAAATAAGAATGATAATGAGCATGTATAAATAGTGCAGCCATACCCAATCACATAGACTAGGGATGATATAATCATGTATAAATAGTGCATGAAAAAGTTAGATGGAAATCGAAAACAAAGATGGGAAAACAAAAACAAAGCAAGAGACAGTCTTCTAGTACATAGGTCAAGGAATACATATTTAGAACATCTTTCAACCGTGTAACTATAATTTTGACTGCTACTCCCTCTGTTACAATTTAATTGACTTGCTAATGTACCAAATGTGGATGTATCTAGACATATTGCATGTATAGATACATCCACATGTGGTGCATAGCAAGTCAATTAAATTGAAACGGAGGGAGTAGCTAGCTAAATGGCTCTATTGGGGTCTGATGGTTGTTTGTACCATCAAGAGCTGCTAAGAAAGTATAAAGAGCGAATGGCTCTATTGGGTTCTGATGGTTTTTCCCAACCTCCCATGAACACATATACATGTCACAACACACAAAGTGTAGATGATTAGAGTGGAATCGAATGTTGTAGTTAGATGCTAGCTTGACTGTACTCAAGTCAGCCTTCGATTCCTCCTTTACATCCTCCACCGAATCAAGAACTCATCGGTTCATCCTAGATAAACACATGGAAACCCTAAACACTCACATGGAAGCCTAGGACTAGATCAAGAGAGGAGAGGGGATAAGGCGGAAGACGTACCTGAGAGAAGTCTAGGATTCCACCTGAAAAGGAGCGGGAGAAGCTTGGCGTTGGCGGTGGTACTGAAGCCTGGAGCGTCGTCGGCAGCGGCGGGATCAAAGAAAGCATCGGTGGCGCGAGAGAGGGAGGCACCGGGAGCGGAGGAAGGTGTCGATGTCGGGGGCAGAAGGCGTCGGCGGTGAGGATGAGCGTCTTCGTGTCGTTGTGCCGCCAGAGCTGCGAGTCATGGCAAAACGCGAGGGTGGAGACGCGTCTCCGTTCCCCTTCTGCCCGACGAGTTTTTTTCAGGATTTTACGAGAGTAGCCCGTTCGATCCCGGCCTGCCAACCGCCTGTGTCGTGTTTCTGGGTGTCTCGAGTTGGGTTGGAAAATTACACTAAAAAACCGGTTCAAACTTGTCTACGAAAGTGGCCCAAAGGTTCCTTGGCTGTCATGATTATTCGGTAGAAAATTGTGCTCTGATAGTTTAGACATTTCGATAGAAAATCGTATTATTCGGATTATAACCATTGGATAATCCTAATTAATTTTCAGATAATCCGTATTCGGATGCTGTTTTACGTGCCATATCCTATACCGGATCCGAGTGTTCAGTTCATAATCAGATATCAATATTTGTCGGATTATTTAAAACCAGATATGGATTATTTAAAATGGATTTGGCGGTGGATTCGGTGTGGAGATTATCCTATCCATTTACATCCCTAGCAATCATACACCATCTAGATACGCGTGGGTAGGTAATACGTACTCCCTCCGGTCAAAAATAAGTGTCTCAAGTTTGCCCAAAAGTGGATTTATCCATACATGAAACATATCTAGATACATCCAATTTTGAGCAAACTTGAGACATTTATTTTGAGACGGAGGAGTACTACAAAGTGACATTCGAAAATATATTTGCTACGACTTTGGAGTTTGAACTCACTTAAACATTGTTACCGTGCATTCGATTTTTCTCTATTGGCGTGGACCATGACACAAGCTCACCGGTCACACCTGGGTCCTCTCATCTCTACTATAATATAGCTAAGCGACCGTGGTACGTCGCGCCTTTTTTGTTTAGCCCCTCAAACATTGGAGAATCAACCCGTAGTCCAAAGTAAAATAAAAAAGATTTGCATTTCAACCCCTCAACCCTATCCACCCAACTCCCCGAAGAGCGCCGCCACGAGCAGGCCAGGCTCCCCGGCCAGTTCGCCGACCCGACGTCCTGGCTAGGCTTCACCAGGTCGCGCACCTCCGCTACTCTAACTGAGATCGACCAGGTCGAGTACCTCCGCCACGTGGAGCTCGATGGAGGGGTGGCACCGGGGAGAAGTGAAGGGTTGGCTGGCTAATGGAGAGGTGGAGCACGGGGAGAAGATGGGGAGG
Organism: Poa pratensis; assembly: GCA_947311845.1. Classification (NCBI taxonomy): domain Eukaryota; kingdom Viridiplantae; phylum Streptophyta; class Magnoliopsida; order Poales; family Poaceae; genus Poa; species Poa pratensis. The sequence continues at coordinate 29,303,442 of CAMZMU010000112.1, forward strand.
GCGGCTGCGGTAGAGGTGGAGCAGGGAGGAGGAGATGGGGATCCGAGATGGGTCGGCCATCGCTTTACCCTGGCGGCCAGGCGTGGATTCACCGAGCCCCATGTCCTGATATGCCCGCAGCTGACCTCAAAAAGCGGTAAACCAACCTTGCAATCCCTGGGATGCCCCGCCGTTGGCCTCTACCTCTGACACCTTGCGAGCTCGCACGGTGGCACCTACATCCTCAGCTAGCCCCGTCTCGGCCCCTACAAGCCATGGTGAGGAACTCAGCCATGTCCAGCTACATGAGGCCACCAGCAGCTTCGGCACCAAGGCTGGTGCGCGCCAGCGTGGGGCGCCCTGTGTCACCAGCGAGGCAGTACGGGTGGCAACGACGAGGGGGAAGGTCATGCTCCCAGTCCCCGGGCGGCAGCGCCCGGCAGATGGATCGGGATATTCATGGGATTCCAGTAATTTCAGTTCCTGCTATCCTGTATCTTTCAGCTGAGCTGAAATTTCATCTCGATCTTATGGGTGCCATATGCAAATCCTAAACTAAGCAAGCGACTGATGTAGTTTGTCTGCATTCTTGGTTCCGGGATCTTTTTCTGTTCGCTTCTGTGTTTCTGATCGGAAAGCTTGATCTTTATTCGTGGGTAGCATATGAGATTATGAACGATGAGCAGTACACGCGTGATCACAACTGTCTATTATCTCTCAGTTACAATTTGCAACGATTGTCGACTGGTGGAGCTGATGAAGCAATCAGGAGTTTAGGACTCGGTGACACCTAAAACTGACCACTTGGGGTCCACCCAATGCATGAACGCTATAAGATGTGCAAGCACACATGTAAATACGTACTTCCCTTAACCAGGTATTCAACCATATATATAATATAGCAAAAGTGATAGATTCCACCTACGATTGCATAATACTCCATCTCGCTACCATGGTGGAAAATTGCTAGATTGTGAGGTGACAGTCACGGGGTGAAAAGGGCAAAAAAATACAGAAAATACGCATGCTGGTTCTTGGAGGGTTGGGAAGAGTGATAAGAATGCCAGTGTATAGCATGGAATATTGGAAAATTACAAGTCGCCATGCTTACAACCCTTAACAAAATGAAATCTTCTTTCTCTATTTCCTGTTTTGCAGTGGCAACACGCGGGCATGTTATGACCCGTTGCAGTGCACGGGTATTGTGCTAGTTACAGTACAGTAGTACACAGGTGCTACCACGTCTACACAAGTTACAAGCAGCATCTCATCCATCACGCCTTGGCGGCGAGGCTCTCGACGACGTCGAGGCCGCAGAGCTCCTTGACGTGGGCCATGGTCGCCGGCACGTCCATCTGGAACGTCAGCGGCGACTCGGCTGAGAACTCTGTCCTGGCCGCCCTGATGGCCTCCCGCATCGCGCAGTGCACCGACGCCGCCAGCAGCAGCGGCGGCTCGCCGGACGCCTTGGAGGAGAGCACCCGCTTCTGGTCGCGCGCGCTGTTGAGGAGCTCCACGTTCAGCTGCTTCGGGATCGTGTCCACCGTCGGGATCTTGTACGTCCACGTGCCGTCGTTGATCACCAGCCCGTCCGCGTTCGTCGCGTACTCCTCGTTCGTGAAGAACCCCACCCCCTGCACGAACGCGCCCTCCACCTGCCCGAGGTCTACCGCCGGGTTCAGGCTCTGCCCGCAGTCGTACACCAGGTCGCTCCTCAGGATCGTCGTCGCTCCGGTCAGAATGTCGATCTCCACCTCGCTCACGGCGGCGCCGTAGTTGATGTAGTTCATGAAGGCTGGGTCGGGCGTCCAGTAGGCGTGCGCCGACAAGTTCACGCTCGCCATCGTCGCCTGGGTGATCAAGGCGCTCCATGGCGCCGCCGCGCCGGACTTGGCCTCGACGCTCTCCTTGATGGGCTTGAGCCGCTCGACGAGCGCGGCGCACGATTGCCGGACCGCCTCACAGCTGATTTCGGAGGTGGTGCTCCCGCCGGTGAAGCCGCCCTGGACCAGGCTCAGCGAATCGGCCTGGATCACGCGCACCCTGTTCAAGAGCGCGTCTCCGGGGCAGAGCTCCGCCAGCCCGAACGCCGTCATCTGCTTCACCTTGGTGTGCAGCCCCTGCCCGATCTCCACGCCGCCGACCTCGACAGCGATGGACCCGTCGTTCAGGATCGACACCTTCACGGGGCACGGGCGCAGGCTCACCTCGTAGGTGATGGGCACGCACGAGATCCCGCGCTTCTTCCACCTGCTGGTACCATTGAACCGCTCCACCGCCGCCGTCCTGCTCCGGTACTCCGGCGACGCCGCAAGCTTGTCGAACATGTCGACGAGGCTGTACGTGGCGGAATCCCCCGCGGCGCCCCCGTAGAACGCTGTGAGGCTCTCGATGTCATGGAGGTTCTTCCTCCTGACGGCGTTGGTGTCGGCGGCGAGCACCGACGCGACATGCTCGATGATAGCCTCCGCGATGAAGGAGCCCTGCACGTCGCCGGGCGCACGCATCAAGGACTTGGAAGACACGTTCGTCTTGCACAACTTCACATCGAAGGCCAGCGCGCCCCAGTTGTACTTCTTCAGGGCTCCGATGATGCCCTTCGGCATCAGTGGGCTCAGGTCCGGCGATATCCCGGCGTCGATGCCGAGGTCCATGTGCAGCGCTGTCAGCGTACCGTCCGACTTAAACCCGACGGAGTACTTCACCTTCATCGGGTGCCGTCCGCCCGCCATGATCATGTCCGTCTTGCGGTCAAGGTACATCCGGACAGGACGCCGCAGCTTGAACGCTGCAAGTGCACACGCACATGCTACCTGAAGAACGCAAACAATTCCTCCATGATCAGAAGATTGTACAGACTGAGCATTTCATACTCTCTTTCTGGAAATTGTTGCGGGGGAACTTACATGGCATGCTTTCGTTGCCTTTCCACCAAAGCCACCGCCAACTCTTCTTGTGATGATACGGACATTGTGGTACGGAAGGCCGAGGAGGTCCGCGACGACATTCTGCGTGATTTCGACTAACTGCGCTGAGGAGTAGATGGTGATACAGTTATCCTCGTCCGGGATGGCTAAGGCGGTCTGCGTCTCCATGTAGAAGTAGTACTGGGACGCAAGTTTCACCTGTGGGAAATTAAGAAACATACTAGGCATGAGTATATTGGGGCCTTGTCGGAAATTCAGAATGTAACATCTTAAACTGAAGTATGAACCTCTCCTGATAAGATCTTGTGATCAGCTTCAGACATCCCTTTGTCGAAGTCCCCAACTGGCTGAGGAGCCAAAAATGGGAAGTAACTGTTATGTTGGATGGCATCCTCTATTGTCAGAATTGGCGGCTCAAGATTCTCGGTGCTATACTCGATCTCGACTTGCTTCGCCGCCATATATGCATACTTTTGTGTTTCAGCAATCTGAGTGATAGCAAAACAATACAATATACCATAAACATGAAAGATTTCTCAAAAATTGGGTGTGTATTCTTGCCAGTACTGATTGTGCATTTTTCTGAAACTGAATTCAAGTTGACAAGAAATGAGTAATTACCACAATGCCAATATTTTGACCAGCAAACTCAGCAACTGGATCACCGAAAAGCGCTTCTTCTCCGAGCATCGGGAAGCGGACCCAACATTCTTTCCACCGGCAGGAATGTCCTTTGCGGAGATAAAAGTGATGACCTTTTGTGCAGCCAAAGATGATTTGAAGTTCACACCTTTTATATGAGCATGAGGGTGTGTGCTGTAGATAAATGTTCCATATAGGCAATCCTTGGAGCAGGGATGTCATCAACATACACGGCCTCCCCTGCACAAGAACCAAAAATATTGTCGAGTGAATATTTTTCAGGATAGAAGCTAAAGGTGCCAGCAGAAAATGTGGAAGAAATATATTCAGGGATGAAGCATATCAGATGGGTTCAGTATTGAACTACCATAAAGAAATATAACCATAAACATTGCAAGAATTTCAAGATATGTAAATCTAAGAAGTTCAAGTGACAGGTCAGTATGTTAGAAGGTTGACTAACACTTTCAAGTTTCAAGTACTAACCCAGCTAGAGGTCAGATTAATTGAAGCGAACACTTGTTAGCTAAGTATAAAAATGGAACAAGAGCATAGGAGCATACCAGAAGCTTGCAGCTCTGCCCCAGATTTCGTGATCGGCTTGCCGACCGGTTTGTATTCCTCGGTGAAAACCAGCTCTTGCCTCGAGCGAATCGGTAAGTCATCGCTGGGAGCAATTGTCTTTCCCGGTTCATCCAAGTTCTTAGCAAGTGAAGACAGGAAACTAAACAAGAAACTGACAGCCAAGCTGACTCTGTACTCAGGGTGTGTGGTTCCTTCTGAAGGCATGATAACGTTTTTCAGCAACTGTACTGCTTCAAGTATCACAGCTGCACTCACCGATTTCCCCTTCAGGAACTCCTCAACTTTCCTAGCCCGGATCGCGTGGTCGACACCATAGGCGCCGAAAGCAAGGCAGATTTCCTCGACAAGGAGGTCACCCGTCGCTGCATGCCCTGAAGTCCTTGCCAGGAATGCAGAATTGACATAGGAGACAGCATTGCCGAACGGTCTCGGAGCTGCCCGGGAGGTCTCGAAGATGACACTGTTTGAACCCCAGTCCGGGACAAAAATGCTGAGCAGAATGGTCCTGGCATCACAGGGAGGCTGTTCTAGGAACTCCTCCAGCGTCAGGCAGAGCATCTTGGAAGCCGTGTTGATGGTGACCGTCGAGCCGGCGGCGAGGAGAACGGTGGCGATGTCCGACGCAAACCGTAGCCGCTGCGCCATGATCAGGTTGCCGCCGACGGTCGCCGTGTTCCGGACGAACGGCGAGGCCACCTTACTGAGGTGACCGGCAATCTTTCTGAACACCGGAGTGCCGTCAGAGAAGACCTCGATGGCTTTGGAGATGGACACGGCCGCCCCGATCTCCACCCCCTTGCTGGTCCTGTCGATGACCGATAGCTCCGGGATCCCTTTGATGTTGATATACTTTTCATAGAGGTCTTGCTCCTTGTACACTCCGGCACCGGTGTTCGACGCCACGATCTTGACTGAGCTTTCGTCGAACCAGTTGGCGTCGAAGAGGCCGTGGAGCTGTTGGATGCTCCTGGGATGGTACCAGCCGTCGTCACCGGCGATCGACGCGGGCAAATCCTTTGTTTGTTCTACGGAGGACTTGATCTCGGACTTGAGGAACTCAGGGAATGTGCAGACGGCGCCGGCCGAGTACTCCGGCAGCTTGCCGACGTCGGCGCGGTCGGCACCTTTCTTCCAGAAGGAGTTGAGGCCGAGGTCCTCGAGATCGACGTCGGCGGCGAAGCTCTTGCAGGCGTCAATGATGGGCCGGTAGCCGGTGCAGCGGCAGAGGTTGCCCGAGACGGCGTGCTCGGCCTCGGAGCAGGTGAGCTTGGAGAACCCCGGTGGCGCCGGGGCGGCATCGCCGGTCGCATGCCCGGGCTTGTCGGCCTTGACGAGGGCGGAGAAGATGGACATGCACATGCCGGGGGTGCAGAAGCCGCACTGGGAGGCGTGGAAGCCGGAGAGGCGCTGCTGCACCGGGTGGTAGCCATCCCGGGTGTTGCCGATGCCCTCGCTGGTGGTCACCGAGCAGTGGTTCAGGCTGCCGAGCAGCGTCAGGCAGGAGCTCGCCGAGAACTCCGTCACCTCGTCGGTGGCCGGGTCGTACTTGGAGATCAGCACCACGCATGCGCCGCATCCACCTGCATACACGATACACAAGGAGCAAAGCGAGATCAGAAACACCGCCGGCTATGAAAACTCGCCATTCAAGGCAAGGATGGCACACCAATGAATCTCACAAAATTTCCTACAGGATACACGAGGGAGTGCAAGGGTGAAACGAATCACACAAAGCAAAAAATATCGAATGACCTATTTGTAATTTTTATTACTTTTTGACTCTTTTGTATGGCTCTGAATAATCAATAAATCGGTGGTCTTTTTCGCAAAAAAAAAGAATTGTACTGAAGATGAATTTCAAATGCTCCCGCCATTTACTTCTGGTCTGAACCTTCAGAATTAAATATCCAATTATATAGTTAGTCATCCAACGGTTGTGAACGAATCAAAACGTTCAGCTTCGCCTAATCGGTCTTTTCATATGTATTTGCCTCTTAGTCGTAGCTGCATTGCAGCACTGATCTCGGCAAAGCGGGGTGGCAACACAGGGTAATTTCCCCGCCCAAAAAAAACTTACAGGGTAATTTCATTCAGTTGGTGCTTATCGACTATCAAGTCAACCTCCAGGATGAAAATCCTATGTTCGATCATTATTGGTTGTACTTGGCAATAGCAGTCTTTAACCTTCTATTTATTGAAGGCATTGTCTCGAGATCGTTTAGGCTTTCTCCATGGTGGAAACACGTGATCTGATTTTGGTCGTTAGACTAGGCGATGTCGACATTTGTCGTCTTGTGCATTGTGTTCTTTCTGGAGATGTCGTTGTTGGAGAATCTCTTTCACAATCTGGGTGTCGCCAGTGGTGGTGGTTGTGTTCTGACGCTGCTAGCCGCAGATCGCTTTGGCGGGTCCAATATTGTTGTCTTTTTTTTTTTTGCTTTACGTTCGTTATGTGCATACATAATGTATCGATTAGCTCATGGTGCAGTGACATGATGTAATTGGTACTCCCTCTGTTCTTTGTTATAAGATGTATAGTTTTGACCATCTTCTACCAGAATTTTAGAAAACATATCAATTATTTGAAATACTAAGAAAATAAAAGATGCAAATAGATTTCATGATGAACCTAATGATATTGATTTGATAAATAGTCAAGTTTGACTTTTCAGAAAAAGCTATACACCTTATAATAAGGATCGGAGGGAGTATTATCTTAGTATTTAAATATTTATTTTACCTAAATAATAATAATTAATTAATCGTTTACTTTTGTGTCATAAATTGTTGTTTTCGTACCTAAATACAAAATTGGTGTGAAGTTTCTTTTGTAAAAAATCTTTGTCTTAGATTTATTAGAAGGCATGCAAAATAATAGGTTTTTTAATACTTTCTACAATATCTATGATATTGAAGTTAAGAAACTTATCAGGAAGACTATGTGCTTTTATTGTTTTAATTGTTCAAGCTTGGCGTGTTTTGCACTTTTCAATTTTACTAATAGTGGATATTAATATCTAAGCCGCTAAATATTCATCAATGGCTCACGCTTTAAGTTAGATAAAATCATCTCTCAGTTCTATATACTTGTGCCATATGTAAGCAGTATTTAGTAGCTACTAGTTATAACACTGCTTTTAAGTTTTGATTATTTTATTATTTTGGATTGTTTCATTGTTCTTTTCGATTCGGTGAAAGAACAAGAACTGGATGAAGATGCAATGTCTTACATAATGTATCAGGGCATTAGCTAAATGATCCCATCAATTATTGTGATTCCATAGCTTGTTGAGTTGTTCTGTAGTAAAACCATATGAATCTATATAAATATCATTTTAGCATCTACTTCGAACACTTTGTCAGTAGGTTTTAGATTGTGGAACAGAGGCAGTAGAAAATAGTACCTACGATATTCGTAATTAACCTAGACATAGTTGAAGTCCATCAGTATTACAAACTTCCCAGAACTCAACATAGATCAGAAGCCCTGATTTTCCATGTCGAAAAGAAGAGGAAAGATAACTCTTCGAGGCCTATCCCTTTATCTTATTTTGAAGACTAAGCTTAAGCCGACTTCAAGATAAGCATAAGCTTCAAAGGGATTGATACGGGCCAAAGTTTGCTAGTAATTTTGTCAGCAACAAGTTTTCTACTGATAACAAGTTCGATACGAGCCAAAGCTTTCCTATGCGTAGACCCCCATACTGTACCATGTAGAAAAAATAATACTATTGCAACTAATTGTCCTAATATTTATGTTTAGAAGATGTTATATAAAATACGAAATAATTACAGCATTTCAAAAAAGAGTGCAAAAAAAAGGTGGTGCAACAACTTTTCGTAATATTTTTCTCAGGAATATTTTACAACCGTTCTAAAATGTTTCACATCATTGGAATAAAATAATGCAACAAAAAAAGGTTACACAAAATAAATCCAGCACGATTAGGAACATTTTGAAAACAATAATTAATTCAGCAAAACAAACATGTGCTAGCTTGTGGCATTTTGAAAGCAAAACGTAGGAAAATCCGAGAAAAACACAAATTTGTAGCAAACGCCCGGAAACATTAATTGCAGCATCTTGTGTGTAATTTCGCAACAAAACGCTTACAAGTTTGTTATAATTCGACACATGTATGCAACACGAAAGAACTTACATGTACCGGTAGCTCGATCGTCGACCATGGATGCAACTACTTTTTTCGAAATGGGGAAACCGCCTGCCTCTGCATGGATGCAACTAGCTAGAGATAATCGGATCAAAACGGTCTAAACGAGAGCACCTCACATGCATGGCCGCATGGACTCGTCGTAGCGAGCTGCCTCGATCCGCTAATATAGGATTCTCATTTCTCACTGGCCGGCCGGCGAACTTGAAGAATTAGACAAAAGCTAGCTAGCTACAGAGTCGATGATCGTTGGTGAGGTGCTTAATTATTTACCTCCGCCGCAGCCGAGCTTGGGTCCCCTGACGGGCGTCCGGGTGCGGAGGAACTCCAGCAGCGTCATCGACGGGTGCACGCCGGCGGCCTCGCGCCGCACGCCGTTCACCGCCAGCACCACCAGCGAGCTCGCCGCCGCAGACGCATCCTTCCCCAGCGACCCATCTCTATCGATCTCCACGATCGAAGACACGACCAACCCAACTGCACCACTCAAGAAAGTGCTGCGCGGGGCACAGAGGCTGCAGACCCTGTCCTTTATACTTACTGGTCTGGATCGATAGATAGCTTGCTAGAGTGGCAGCGTGAGGCATAGCTATGCAGTGACGTCCATCGAGCTGGCCGGCCATGTGATAGTCGTCGAAGCGTGGTGCGAGGCGATTGGTGTGGCATGCAAACTAGTCAAACTACTGATCACCGATCTCAAACTACTAATCAGCGGATGCCACAAACTAGTCAGTTGTTCCTCCTATCAGCTCCTTGTCGTCGTTCAGGTTCAGGATGAAGTTTTCAATGGCCGCCTCGTCTCTTTCAGTGCCAGGGAGAGTGGAGACTGGAGACTAGCTATTTGTTCAGTGCCAGAGATATCGTTGATTGTTCTGTGTGCGCACAAGTGACTGCTTGTACCACTCACTGATGGATGTCGCGTGCCGAATTGAATATTCAGCTTCTCAAGGGGCCATATATCTTTGTCAACGAAAAGTATTTATTTAGCAGTAGCGTACAACGAAGAAGGTTCCTACTCCCTCCGTTTTTTAATATAAGATATTTTAGGTGTTGCACATGTTGTCTAGTATTAAAATGAGTGAACATGCACACTAATACATGTCTACATGCATTTGTGTACATGTGCATGTGGACAAATGCTAAAACATCTTATATTAAAAAAACGGAGAGAGTAGCTCGTTACTTTTCCATGAATTGACGATGATTTTGTGCGAAATATTCTCGCATGTTATTTGATATGTTTTTGTTTAGGCAAGCACAATGGGTCAAAAGTGAAAACAGCTCCATCGGATGGCTGTGAACGCTGACTGAGAAATTTTTTTTTTGATAAAGAGAATTTTATTATTTAAAGAGTTTTAAACATTACACCCGGCTTCTGTATAGTTAGGATGCACACAACCACCACAAGTCCAAAAGTCTCAGAAAAGAAAGAAACATGCGAATTACATATCAAAATGAGAAATTGTAGAAACGCCTAAGGCTGTGAACACGCTGACTGAGAATTTTTGCTTTGAGAATCTCAGAATACGCCTCTGAGTCTGAAAACGCCATATCAAATGGCTTTTCTCAAAAGACTTAGAAATTATTGCGTTTTTCAGACTCGGGATACTCCGTTGTGTATGGCTTTTTCTGAGATTTTTATAACATCTGAGATTTTCAGAACGCCTAACTATGTGGCGTTTTATGGCGAGGGTCATACCCAGCTGAAAGTTTTTTGACGGACCAGATTTGGCTAAAAACATACGGCTTCACAAGCCATTTTGCACGTGAGCGTCGGATCGATCGGCTACGGTCTTGTGTGTGCACGTGTGGTCTTGTCGGACGATCGGCTATGGTCTTGCGTGTGCATGTGCTCCTGCTGTTTCGTAAGTGCGTCACGCAGACGAAAACAAAAGATCAGAAGTATCCCACACGAAAGATATACCGTGCACTTGAAACTTGTTTATTCATCCTGAGCCAGCCGACACAGCATACCACTCGATGATGAAGTATTGCCGACACAAGTAAACACAATTGTTCCAACTCAAATCACTCCCATGCACGTCAGATGCAACCATCATCCAAGCTGAGAGCTCACACGTGAGACATGTGGCATGACATAAAAAAACTTAACATGTCGTGTCAACGCACGGGTATTCAAGTAGTATAATTTTTAATGTATGACAACTTTCTTGAGTACAGGCAAAAGATTAGAAGTTAAGAAGTAGGATGAAACCCATTTTCTATAAAATCAAAATTTATCTTGTGCAAACGAATATGAAATGGAAATTTTCCATTCATCTTGTATTCTGAATAGATCTTTGTCAGCTTGCTACTATTCGAAAAAATGCGACAACTAATCAGCATCATCATAATTGTTATAGGCTCCACCACCACCGTCGTCGACATAGCCATCGTTGTTGTAGTCAACATAGTGACCATATTCGTCATAAGAAGCATCGAATGTTTCACCATAACCAATATCTTGTCCATAATCCACATCAATGTTTATGTCATCGGATTCATTTGCTTTCCCATCAACTTCTCCAATCTGCAACATAATTTCAGTAAGCATTTGAATGGTAGGCAATATAAAAATGTAAAAAAAGCTAGATCTGGGAGTATTTACGAAGAAAAAACAATGCATGAATTATAAGATATATACTCCCTGTGTCTCATAATACAAAATGTTATTACAATACATATAGGAGTATGGCTGTAATAACATCTTATATTATGGGACGGAGGGAGTAGAACCTATCAAACTCCAGTGAACATAAACAACGGAAACATACATTGTACAATCCACTAACAGCTTCAACATTGATTTTGGACCCAAGTCCCTGCAAGGAGCAATGTTACATACTAAATGTCAGTGTTTGCATGACAAGTGCAACATGTAAATTACAAAAATTCTAGTAAACTAGTCACACAACATATATTTTAGATGTCTACAGCTGTACAAAAGGTTTGGTACCTTCCGTTTCAACATGTTGTATGTTGCTTCTGCTGGTGTTTCATCAGGTGTGGATTTCTCGTCTTCATTCCGTCTTCGTTTCTACATGTACAACATCTCCAGAAAATCATGAACTCGTACGTAAGATGGTGAAGCTATGCAAACAGGACGCACTACACTAGAACATTTCTCACCTTATGTTGTCCCCCTCTAACAGACACACCATGAGCTGCCAGTTCAGCTGCTAAAGCTTCTTTTGCAGCTTGTTCCTGTAAAGGAGATCAGCAGATAGTTACATCATGTTGTCAGAACAAGAAACCGCCTCATGTTGATAACTACCTCTAGGTATTCTTTGTTCATTTCCTCCCAGATAATCCTTTTGTTCTGCGTTTCTTCCTCATTGTTAAGATACCCGTCAACCTACAAAATTACCGAACATAATTACATGAAATCGGAATGAACGATCGAATCTCAGGCCCTAACAAGAGCTGCAACGAATTGGTCAGTGATCAGATGGATAAATGTACCTCCACATCATCAATATCAGAAAGATTTTCTGGATCAGGATCAGCTTGATCATTTTCACCTAAGGATGCAATATAGCATCCAGCAAGTTGATCAGCAATCGGCTTGTCAATACAAACACAAAAGGGGAATGGACACTGAATTTTATTGCTGCAGAGCATCATATTACAGGAACTAACAAACCTTCCGCCTCAGGATCTTTGGAAGCAACACAATCATTTGGAATTTGGCTGGAAGTAATTGTCGAATATTTGCCTCCGCAGTTCTGATGCAAACATACATATTATTGTCTAAGATTTGCAATTTGAGTCACCAGAAAAACAGGCAGATCAATAACACTGAATGAACTATAAGTGTAGTGAAGAGATAACATATACATGATATAGTGCAAACAAATCCAAAGTTAAGCAATGAAGTAGGTTATGACGGTTCAAATGTTCTGTTGGAAGATTGCAACAACAAGACCGGCAATCTGCTAAAGCCCATGTTGTTGCAGGATGTAGCAAGTATATTTTGTTCCTATCCTGCAACATCCTTCGAGTACAGCACAATATGGTGTAAAAACATAGAAATTCCGACAAGCAGGTTCAGCACTATATGCTTTGAGATACTTGTCAGCAGAAGATTTATGGGATAGCAATGACACTGTGATTAATTAGAAACCTCAATTTGAAGCTATGAACTACAGTTTGGGAACATAATCTAGATGAATAACAACATGGAGATGATGTTGAATATTCATTTTAACAAAAAGAGACATATCATCAATATAATAGATATACATCAAAAGTTATAAATCTTTGCAAGAATGATGAAAAATAATATGAAAATACTGAACAAGACGAGTGTAACAAATTACTTGAGAATTACAGTTACAAAAGAAAGAACCTCAGATTAATAGGGTAACGCCATCTACAAAGGGGCGCTAGGGGTAAAAATCCCAATCGTTTAGCTTGTAAGAGATTTTTTTTGAGGGATAGCTTGTAAGAGATTTACTCCCAACCAAAAGGTTGGCATCGACGCTTAACTTGGAGACCGATGCTTAAGTGAATTCTTTAAAAAAAAAAGTTGCCTAACTGCCCTTAAACTGTAGTTTACATTGGAGGTTGTGACGCTTACATAGGTGCTTGTATTTTTCTCTTTCTTTAAGGGTCTACATTAGTGTTTTTGCATTGTAGATGGCCTAAGAAGCATGAGTTAATGTATGTTCAGGATTCAGGAATATTACCTTCCGAGGGCCCATGATGTTATCTTCAACATCATAACTCTGTAACTCACATAGTGTTGCCTCGACCACATCAGATTCCTTAGCTCTTTTAGCAGCATCCAGTCTTCGTTTTTCAGCTCGTTGGAAAGATGGAGGGTCAGCACCACCCTCCAGTCCACCTGATAGCTCAACGAACTGAGCAATCAAGTCATCCCAGTCCCAATGAAGTATCAAAACCAATGCACTATGAACATAGTAAATGTTACTTACATTGTCGTAGCATTCCTCACAAAGTCCATGAGAAAAATGATCAGCGCCCTTATCCTTATGCTCACAAAGGACTTCCCCAGACTTGGCTGAACATTTTGTAACCTGCTCCTCATCAGCCTTTGCCAAAAAATCTTCAATCTAACATAGGGGCACGAAGATACAAATTATTACCAAGTGAAGACCTATCATATATGAGTTCCTCAAGATAAAGTTGCAGATTTTTAGAACTAACGTGTGTGCTATAAATGCACTTGATGACTTAAATGTTGAAAACCCTTCTTATCTCTAATCCTGATGGGTAGTTGCATTTGCACAGTCTATCGTAAACAGCATGGCCTTGGAGCATCATTGCCATCAGTTCAACCCAGATTATCAGGACAAATAACTACTAGGTTTGTGCTACAAAAGTGTCTTATGCGATGGGGAACAGCACCAGATAGAAATTGATAATAGATTGCCCACAATTGTCAATTTCATGAAAATCACATACATACCGTTAAGTTACCAGAATCTGTATTTTCGAACTCTATCAAGCGCTTAAATAGTGTCGCCTCACAGACATGCACAACAACAGCCTGAAAAAGATAAAACATAGTTATTGCCAGTTCATATTCAAGCCTTACATTACACATATCTGGTTCTTCCTACCTAGCAGATTAGCGGCTACTATTCATAGCAGAAAAATATCTTTTTGTTTCCAGATATGTGGATCGAATGCTAATTAAAATTTTATTCCTTGGAAGTCTTGCCTTGTGTCAATGTTGTCAATATGTTTCAGAAATTTCCGTGATATTTGTGGAGCCATGTTAACTGGTTGCACAGGGAGCAGAAGGATAGGATGTGATAAACACTAATTGCTACACAGAAATGACATTCAGGACATAATTCTCGAATAAGTAGATCCGTTCGAGCATTTGGGCTTACAATATCTGCCTTGCTGTAATCATATCCATGAGAAAGTGCAGCGATATACAATGCTGCACCACATACACCACTTGGCTTCCTCCCAGTCTGCAACAGAGGACAAGCTATCACAAACTGAACCTTAATAAGAAACTAGAATGGCAAAGACACTAGCCTGCATCCAGTCTCGCTTCATGCTAGCTACGATGCGTAGAGCTGTGTCTGAGACAGCATTGTCCCTTTTTCCCAGTAAACCTACAAATTGCCAATAACAAAGCAAAACCGCAAATAATTAATAGCACGTTGATTCTCTTTGCTAACCAATGTAATTGTCCTTCCAGGTTTCCTATGAAGGCTATATGCTTGGTAGAACTCGAAATCCATGACGGGCAAATGAAAATCTTGACCATTGAGGTCCAAGGATTTATGTACAAATTATTTTGAATATGTTGTTGTCCACCATAGAGTTTGAAATCGATAGCTTATGAGTATAAACATTCGTTTATACATCTCTGAAAAAGGCACATTAATTTATGTATTCAATGCAAAAGAAGCAAACATCTAGACTTCATAACATTGCTTCCTTAAGTTATTATCGTATGTGTCAATTTTTCTTGCTTATTAACACAATCAAGAGATCCAAACATGTCTTAAGTCTCATACAAAAAAAGGTTAGGGTCAACCGTCCTGGCAAACCCCCACAAAGAACAAACTTATCACAAACAAAAGAAACACGTGGAGAACTGTAAATGCTTCGATAATCCTTAATTAATAGGTATGTAACTAAAAGTTTTGTGTATCTTATATGCAAGAATGCACATGTATGTCATAAAGCAATCTAAGACAAATAAAAATATAATAGACTATGCTATCAACTTACGTTCGGTAAAACGGTGGATGAAAAGGCTAGGATCTACAAGTTTTTGAACAATTGGGTGTTCTCTCAGTAGCAAAATTTCACAAAGCTGCAGGAAAACAGCACCTAGGACATAACTGAAACATATATCAAGATGAGCCATTTCACTGAGAACTGCAAGACGAAGGACATGAATGGGAGTACACTTACACACTTATACGCAAATAGTCGGAGAAATCAATAAGAAGATAAGGTTTTTCACTTCGCCTGGCAAACACAAGCAGTTAAACTTGGATATTAGTATTACCCTTAAAGCTTGACGACACCAAAATGACAATCATTGTACAGGGAACAAATACCGAAACAAGATGAAAGATAACAGATTTTCAGGGACCAAAAAAACAGCACGAAAAAAAGGAAATTTGATGTTAAAGGAAAGCCCTAACTAATAAATGCTGAAAAGTAAGTGTGTATTGCGTCTTCTGCTGGACATGACAGAAGTTTATAAGGTGACACGTTGAGTGATAATTTTCTAAACATAATCATTTAAATCATATACTATATGAAAGTATATTTCCTGGTGAATCTATTGGTACCAACTTTAACCACTATGGATCTTATCTGGAAATTGCTGTGTGTTACGTAACAAACTGTAACTTACTTTATAGACGGGGTAGACACCTACTCTTTACAAAAATTGAAGGTGAAAGTTAATATGTTTAACCAGTATGGATGAGACTTCTGGAAATTGCTACGTGACGTAACAAACCAGAACTTACAACAACACAATAGTAGGTGAATCCTAAAATTTAGAAAACATAACTTTGTGTACATTTCTGGAGAAGCTTAGTTGTCGCATAGTTTACACACTTTACATCTTGCCATCTTGGTTTTAATTCTTGCTCTTTGATGAACTTCTCAAGTCCAAGGCACAATATGACACTCTATTGAATTTGAAACCTACTACCTCTGTCCCAAAATATCAGACGTTTTGGTAGGCTATTTTGGGACAGAGGAAGTATATAATAAGTAACACCTCTACAAGTTTTCACTATCTAGTTAAGGGCATGCTTGCTTTGCAAGCCAATATGTGGAAATGGCAGTATGGCAGGGCAATCTAGTAGCCTGGGCTTGCCCAATCATTGACAAGAAAAACTTTTGTATCCACGCAGCCCCTAAACGAGCCACAGCAGTGGTCAAATTGCAAATACTCAAAGGCCCACCCAAAGCGTGATAGGAGAAGGCTATGTTCGAGCAAGAAATATTCCCAGTTGATAGGAAGGCTTTCACTGAATCAAGGGACTAATTAGGCGATAGCTTACCGGCAAGCCATGTAAAGGCAAGCAGCTGCAACATGAGTTGTTCGACGGCCCTTAGTAAAGCCCTTGTCAAGAGCTAGCTACACTCAAATAAGAATAAATATCAGCATTGGATCATACTATATACCATTTTTAAAGGACAATGTTTTGTGATAACAAAGATGCACACTTTATAAAAGTTATGGGCAGTGCCAATGATATCATCTCCGCCACTCACGTGCAGGCAACGGACAATCTGCCCAATCTCGTCTTTCCCTGGTAAAACAACATAATTCCCAAAGTGAGATGCATAATGGGATAGGATAAATGTGATGAACAAGACACCTTTCGCTTCAGTTCTTTCGCGGGACAACGAAATGCCAATCTCAATGTTTGCTCCAATTTTTCCAATTCTCTGTATCTATGAACGTCCGAAACAAATCAACCCAACATGTACAGATCCGAAAAAATAAAGAAAGCAAATATGAATAAAGAACGGTAGCAAAACGAACCTCTCCTGAGGGACCCTTGGCAAAACCAAGATCATCACTATAGACATGCTCAGACATAACCTTCCCGCACATTCCACAAGATCTGATAATCAACATGGCAAATAACATAAAGACACAGATGTGTTGTAAGCTGTTTCGTAGAAATCTTTGAGTACAACTGATACTCCCTCCATCTAAAAATCGCAATCATAAGTGTGTTTCTAATATGAAACTAATGCTATTAAGTTCAGTCACATGGTTGGTCTACAGCTTTCTCTTAACAAATCAAAGCACACCTTAATTACATCTTGGACTCAGAGGAGTAGATTATAAGGCCATATTATGAAAGCGATGATGCCCGCCGGTTTTGGCGTCTGCATGCAGTTAATTAGAAGAACAATGCAAGAGCAGGAATGAAGGTCACTCACATCGACCCATTGTCAGGATCAGTTACAAGTCGGCAATCATCACCACAGTGATCACAGTAAACCATCGCTGAAGACATGTCGACCGCTCAGATAGGCCTGCGAAAGTTGGTAGTGTAACTCAGTTCAGTTCCAAGAATACAAGAATCCTCTTCAGATTGGGTGCAAGAATACAATCAAACGAATATCATACTTTGATTATCACTGTTTTTCTGTCCAGTTCCACTCTAGAAATAACAATAACACAGTTTACAGTTGAAACATTTACAAGTAGCATTTTCCTACTTCTCTTGGCCTCCTCTTTACAGCCAAAATAATGATAAAAACGTTCGAGTATTCAAAATTGGCTTGAGCATTCAGCTCTCAGTTCGAGAACACCACAGCTTACAGAAAACTTTAAATCTTAAGAGGAAAAACTATACAGACAATCGATCACTCTAAGTGTGAAATCAGATGACGGATCCCACACGGATCAAACTTCTAGGGTGTAGGAAGTGGGGATTTATGGTTTCCGTACCTTCTATTTTGTGAGGGAGACAGGCCCGAGCTGCAGGGGTGAGGGGTGGTGGCTGGGAAAGGAATGCAAGAGGCGTGCCTCTCCCTCGCCCGTGTGGCGGCGGCGGCGGCGGTCGATCAGAAGCTCCCTCGCGTGGAGGCGTGCGGCGGCGGCGGCGGAGACGGCGGCGGCGGCCTATCAGGAGCTCCGTCGTCCGAGTTCGTGCCCTCCTTTTTTTTTCTCTGATCAGGCCGCAAACCTCTCTGGAAAGTGGAAACTACGAGGATCTCGGGGTGAATCGTTGCCGGTTAAGAAGATCCAACGGACCAGGTTGGCCGATGGGGTTTCATCTAGGGAAGGCAACGCACAAACTTGGCATTCAATCCCAAAAAAAAAAAAACAACTCAGCCTCTCCCCAGGACCAATAACCTGATTCACGTACTCCCTCCGTCCCAAAATAGGAAGCATATATAATTTTTGCTTGAAATCAAAGTTTTTTAATTTGACTAACTATATAGAAAAAAGTGTTGGAATTTACAATTCCAAATCAATATAGTGGGAACCATCATGAAATATGGTTTCATATGTTGTGGATGTGGTATAGTAGATGTTGATATATATATTTCTATTTAATTGTTCAAACTTTTAAAAGTTTGACTTTAACCAAAACCTATAGGCATCCTATTTTGGGAAGGAGGGAGTACGAATGAAAGATCTCCATCATGCAGCAATTGTGATTTAAATAAAAATGATCAAGTAAAAGTCTTGTCGAAATCTCATCCCGACAATTAATAAATTGAAGCTTTTGATCATGGCTTTATTTCCGCTTTGTTTCGAGACATTCGTGCGTGTGTGTGGGGGTTCACTTACACATTATCTAATTGAAACGATATTCTCTTTATAGAAAGTCATTTTGGCTCCGAGTTCCAATGCTCTATTAAAAAATCAAAAATCATATTTATAAGTTTCAAAAATGTCTGAAAAATCCTGCATGTTATTAATGATGTATCCCTAATAAATCTCAATTATAAATAGTTTATATTCCGAGCTACAAAATTGACAAAGTCTCGTATATTTTGGAGATGGAAAGTGTGTACATTTAAATCTACACATTTATCATTTTTGTGTAGATTAGAATATAAAATATTTACAATTGAGATTTTACACGATTGTGGGATAATCATTGATAACATGCATAATTATTTTTAGATTTTTTACAAAAGTTATAAATATTTTTTTTGAATTTTTAAAATAAAGAGATTACTCGGTATATCTTAACAAATCTAATAAAATACATGAAACTTGAAGTTGTCTATATAAATATGCAAGATTTAGTTGATCAAAGGAATCGAGAGGATAAATTTAATAGATATGAAATATATGTGTGTTTTAAAATTGCAAGGTCGTTATAAGAGCACACCCGATTTATGTAGATAAGGTGAAATCAACGGGCTGAAAAAAAGATGATGTGGATGATTTGCATGAAATTGCCATGGATGTTGCTACATAATATTTTTAGAAACAACTTTTGGAACGGTTACGTATAGAAGCGCACATAATTTCGAAGAAAGTTCACTTGGTTGGCAAAACTAATTACGGTGCTCCCTAGTCCTTACACATGATTTAATTATATCATTACATAGCGGGATGGTGCGATCTTATCAATCGAACGACAAAAAAAGGATGATGTGGAAAATTTGTTAGTAAAAGGAGTAAGTGATGTGGCTACCTGGCATGTTAAGATAGAAACATTAATTGAGTGGGTATTGTTTTATAAGAAGTATCGATAAAGGTCGGGTTCCTGTGCGGCTTTCGTGTATTGCTGGTCGACAGATTCTGATCAACAAATTTCAGCTCCAATTCCAGCCACGGACCCAAAAG
This sequence comes from Poa pratensis, assembly GCA_947311845.1. Taxonomy (NCBI): domain Eukaryota; kingdom Viridiplantae; phylum Streptophyta; class Magnoliopsida; order Poales; family Poaceae; genus Poa; species Poa pratensis. Next base: position 29,323,034 of record CAMZMU010000112.1, read on the forward strand.
AGATGAGATATAGCGGTGATGCTTTGGATATGTCGATTCCTTTATAACCTCCAGCTGGAGACCCATTCTATGGCACTATATTCTGGTGAATCTAAGGTGGTAATGGAGAACTTGCTTGTCATGACTTAAACATGCAGAAGACAGTTGGGCATGCCCCGCTCAGGCGTCACTGACAACAACTTGATGGGCGCCATTTCCTTATCTCAAATATCCACTCTCCCAGCGAGTCCTCCACAAAGTTGGTGGTAGAAGATGAAAGCTGCTCCCAAGCGGCGGCCAACGTGGATCAACGAAGGATGCAAGACTGACATCAGGTCAATTCACTGATAAGCAGGGAAGGACACATCAATCCGGTTGTGCTAACATCAAGTTCTTACATACGTAGAATGGGAACAAAAATTTCCAAAAGAAACTTGATAGAGTTTACATGTTCACAGTGGTGTACGAACAACATATTCATCGAGCTATACCATCGCCATCCGTTACTCCAACAGCAACCCAGCTACATGTAGTATGCCGGCCGACCTTAGGCGGCACCTAGTGATTGATGCGCCACATCTGCTGCATTGGAGGAACCGCCATTGCAGTGTCGCCCAGCTTGCCGTCCCTCTTGTCCATCTCCACCTTGTGCTGCGTCTGAAGTTCCAGCACATATTCATCGGTCGCCATGTGTTAGTGTCATTGCCAACAAACAAGAAAACTTCAATTGTTCAGTGAAGTAAGCTAGTGTGCCATTACCTGCATACAGGAGCAGACCCTGCGCAAATTCAGAGAGACCAATTAGACGTGGCTCTTTCAGTTCCGAGACAACATTTTGCAAGATGATCCGGGGAAGAGTGTCTTACGTCCAGTAGACCATGTCAGATAAGCAGGAGACTGCCTGCGATGCCTTGGAGAGCTCCTGGTTGCCGACGATGCAGGCGACCAGGGAGCAGATGCAGGCCAGCTTCTTGAGGAGGAACATGAAACTCTGCACGCACGCAGTAACCAGAGCCGGTTCTGAGGTTAGTGTGATCAGTTGCAGAGTTCTGAAACAACTGTTGTGAAAATTTCGGTGATCGGAAAGGAGGTGGTGAGTACGATGATGCAGTTGTCGCACTGGGTCGTCTGGATGTTGAACTCGTCCTGCAGCAGGAACCTGGTCGAAGCAACTGAGCTGCCGAAGCAGAGGAACACCTGCAAATTAATCGGTAGAGTATCCGTTGAGAAGAGCTGAAATTTAAGAGGAAACTAAGAGGAAAAGGTGTAGATCACACACGCACCTCTGTTGCAAGGCATAGTTCCGGGCATCTGCTCTCACCACACCTCCCGCTGCATGGCATGTACCCGGCGCAGCACACATATCTGAAACACAGAGAGAGACATGGATGAAGCTGAAGATCGGAGAAATGTCTTGAAGAAGAAGAAGAGGAATGTTTCAGGGAACTTTACGTTGACATGTCGTTGTAGAGAGCACGCCTGCGAAGCATGTAGGAGACGCATGGGCCACTGCAAAGTGCAAAGAAGCCAAGAGCAGATTTACAGTTAGGATTTGATTTGGCAACAGAGAGCTTGAACACCAGGGGTTCAGACAATGGAAAGAATGCCCACTCACCACCACAGCGACAGACAGCAGTCTGCACGAAAAAAAAAATGATCACATCAAGATCAGACCAGTCTGACGAAATTAAGAACCCAAAATAGACTGGAAGGTTGAGGCACATCACGAGTTGGCAG